>CM031707.1:490000-1090000 GCA_018466805.1 Hippocampus abdominalis | reverse complement strand
TCTGTAGGTTGTTTTGAAGGGTGCTCCAGGGCAGCCGGGGACTATTTTGCGCACTGTACCCATGAGCACAGTTGGCGGCGTTCGACTCGTGACGCCGGTGACGGTATCTGCTGTCAAGCCCACAGTCACAACCCTGGTTGTCAAGGGAACGACTGGTATGACAAGAACCAAAGTTGTTTCAAATTATGCCCGGATGTAGCCTCGACTTCACAATCGCGTTGTATTCTTTTGTTCTCTCCTTTTTTTTTTTTTTTAGGTGTCACCTCTCTCGGAACAGTGACCGGTACCGTCTCCACAAGCCTGGCGGGTGGCCCTGTGGACACTGCAAACGCATCTCTGGTGACTCCCATCACCACATTGGGGACCATTGCTACCCTATCCAGTCAGATCATCAGTTCGCCTGCGATAACCGTGTCTGCTGCCCAGACCTCTCTAACGTCTGCGACCGCGCTACCCTCGTCCGCGATCACAGTGCAGGTGAAACGCCGCTTCTTGTTTTTTACTTATGACAGTGGGACATCAGAACCGTTGTTGGACAATACACTCTGGCTACCGTTCGCTCGGTACAAAAGTACAACATGAACTGCCGTCAAAAAGGGAGTTTCTTGTTTTTTTTTTGTTTGTAATACTTTGCTTCCGTCATCCCAGAACCAGCCCACCCAGGTCACTCTGATCACCACTCCCAGTGGTGTAGAAGCCCAGCCAGTGCAGGATCTACCAGTGTCGATCCTGGCTTCGCCCACCTCTGAGCAGCCCAGCTCCTCCGAGGCCGGTGCTGCTGGCGATGGGTCCGGCACCGTAACATTGGTCTGCTCTAACCCGCCATGCGAGACGCATGAAACGGGAACCACGAACACGGCCACCACATCGTCCGCCGCCATGGGCGCCGGTCAAGTTTGCTCCAATCCACCCTGTGAAACGCACGAAACGGGAACCACCACCACAGCCACCACCTCCTCTGCGACGATCGGAGCAGGACCGATCTGCTCGAACCCTCCTTGCGAGACCCACGAAACGGGAACCACCAACACGGCTACGACGGCGTCATCGAGCATGCCTGCTCTCCTTGTGTGCTCCAACCCACCGTGTGAGACCCATGAAACGGGGACAACCAACACCGCGACCACAGCATCAGCTAGCATGGGAGGAATGCAGCAGGTGTGCTCCAATCCTCCCTGTGAGACTCACGTGACCGGTACCACCAACACATCCACCCAAGCGTCCTCCAACATGAGTGAAGGCCAGCCTGGCACCACGCAGAGCGTTTGCTCCAACCCGCCTTGCGAAACCCACGAGACGGGGACAACCAACACGCCGTCGACAGCCACCTCCAGCATGGGAGGAGACCAGACCAGCTCAGCGACTGGTGCCGTTCAAAGAGTTTGCTCGAACCCGCCTTGCGAAACACATGAGACCGGGACCACCAACACATCCACCACTGCCACCAGCAGTCTTGAGGCAGGAGAAGGCACAGGTAAACCAGCAGCTTTTTTTTTTTACCACCCGTGATTCAAGGTGTATTGAGTTTGTTTTTCGGCTGTCAATTGGAGAAGTGAAAATACTTCACACGTTTTGCTTTTTGGTTTGACTGCAACTATAACTTTCGGAGTCTTTGACCATCGATCAGCAGCCCAGCAGGCAGATGATGTCACCGAAGGCACCGGCAGCACTGAAGAAGCCTCCTCCACTGCAGCACCTGTCACCAGCACCCAGGGCAGGGCCATCACTACCGTCACTCAATCCACTCCTGCCCCCGGGCCATCCGTACCTGTAAGAACAGCTGCGTGTTTGGGGCAGATTTTGAGACCCTCTCAATCTCTGCATGACTTGTGTTAACATGTAAAGGCGAGACATCTATCTATATTTTTTGTGTGTGTGTGTGTGTTTCCTTTTCCATCCAGTCGATCTCATCAATCACAGAAGGGGTGAGCACTGAGGCCAGCTCCACAGAAGAACCCATGCAGACCGAAGCGACTGCTTCAGCAGAAGCTGCACCCGCAGAGGAGGAAGCCACCCCTATGGACACTCAGACAGAAGTAAGTCCATCGTGTCACTACTCTTGTGCCGAAGCTCAATCGGCTCAATTGATGGTCGCTGTCATGTTTTTGTCAGGGAGACACAGCAGCAGTAGCCACAGCCACAACCCTGAACCTGCCATCCGAGCTCATGTCCGAGGGCCAGGGGGCCACACTGATGGTGACGGGGCTATCAGATGAGGAGCTAGCCGTCACGGCGGCCGCAGAGGCTGCTGCTCAGGCAGCAGCTACTGAGGAAGCTCAAGCCCTGGCATACAAGCCGTCCTCCAGGCTGCCCAGCAAGCTGTAATAAGTGAGTTTTGTTTCACCCCCACCCCCAAAGTCCGCAAATGTTGTGTCGAAAGGTACCGACACAAATTGTTTTTGTGCAGACGAAAGCGATGCGGCCGTAGAGGCCCAGCAAACCACCAGCATCCCCATCATGCTGACACAGCAGGAGCTTGCAGCGCTGGTCCAGCAGCAGCTTCAGGAGGCCCAGGCCGCTGCCCAGCAGGCCGCCGTCGTAGACACAAACGTGCCCACCGAGGGCCTCGCCCCTGCCGACAGCCTCAACGACCCTTCAGTGGAGAGCAACGGACACAGCGAGATGGCTGCTGCAGTGACGAGTGCGGTGGCCGCCCTACTGCCACGTACCACCGCTGAGAGTAAGGCACACCGAGCCATGCGCCCGAACTGGGCAATTGTGTACAATACAGACAAAAAAAAAACGCCCTCTAGTGTACTTATCAAGAAACTTTTTGAGATGTAGCGTCTGCCTGCCTGCATGCATGCGTGCGTGCATGCGTGTGTACATGTATATAAAAAAAAGTTATTCTCACCCATTTCCCTCTCTTTGAAAGCAAGGACACAGGCGAGAATAACAAGAGTGCGGTCATTTGAGGGGCCTTTGGCCTCATCGCCACATGATTGACTACACTATATGCATTTTTTGCAACAGAGGTGCTCGATGCTTGGCTCGGTTCAGTTTTGGTAGTTCGCGTGCTCGGCTTAAGGTGTAGCACTTTTGTTGTTGTTGTTGTTGTTGTTAACTCTCTGCTCGATTCATGTTTCCCGTCTCGCGACTACTTATCCACAGCACTCGCTCCTTCGAGTACCTTTGCACCGGCTGTGTCGGTGGCCAGTCCAGCCAAGCTGCAAGCAGCAGCAGCTGCACTTGCGGAAGTAGCCAATGGCATTGAGGGAGAGGTGAGTGTGGGGCTCAAGCGTCCGTCCGGCTGACCTTTCTCGCGCCGGAGTCTGCCTTGACTGAATGCGTGTCATTCTGTTTGTGTACAGAAGCAAGCCCCTCAGCCAACCCCCGTGAAGCCCGCTGTCAAGAAAGAGAACCAATGGTTTGATGTCGGAATTGTCAAAGTGACAAACATGGTTGTCACTCACTTCTACATGCCAGCAGATGATTCTCTCGGGGATGTAAGTGTCTTTTTTTTTTTTTTTAATGCTACGATGCCTCCTGATGCACTTTTCATATTTCTTCCCTCTTCTTCGACCCATTAGGACGATTCTGGAGTCATTCCGGACTACGGCCAGATGAAGAAAATGGAGCTTCAGCCCGGGACGGCGTACAAGTTCCGTGTCGCTGGCATCAACGCTTGTGGCCGCGGCGCCTTCTCGGAGATATCCGCGTTTAAGACTTGCCTGCCCGGATTCCCCGGCGCACCGTGTGCCATCAAAATCAGCAAGGTAAACGGCCGAGTCCGTCGAATTTTGGCCCGGTTGTAACTTGGCTTGCGCAATTCCGGGAGTTTTTAAAAGTTGGAACTTGACATTGGCGTTTATGGGTCTAAACGGGATTCTGGGATGTCAACTCTTCCGGTTAGGCCGTATTTTCTTGCCCTGTGTTCTTCCATTACGAGGAAATAAAGAAAGTTCCGGAGCGATGGATTAATGTGAGAGTTTACCAGTCAGCCAGCAAGCATGTGGCTCTCAGGCGCTTGGTCTGTAAGAACAGCTGCTCCCCCCCCACCCCACCCCGTAATCAGTTCCATTTTGCAAAGCAACCGTGCAACCTAATTTCGCGCAGTCGCATTCTGTAAATAAATTGTTGTATATTTAGCAATTTAATACTCAAAACAAGGGGGAAAAAAGACCTCTCAATATTTTCCTCTCTTGAAACTGTTCAAAAAGAACCCGCAATATAGATGGAAGAAAATATTCTGCCGACAAAATGTCGGCAATGCTGCATCGAGTGTCGGCACGTCGGAGGATGAAACTCTGAATTTGTGTGTGTGTGTGTGACGCAGAGCCCCGATGGCGCTCACCTGACCTGGGAGCCGCCCTCTGTGACGTCCGGCAAGATCATCGAGTATTCGGTGTACCTGGCCATCCAGAGCAACCAGACGGCCGAGGCCAAGGCCTCCACTCCGGCCCAGCTGGCCTTTATGCGCGTGTACTGTGGACCCAACCCCTCTTGCCTGGTGCAGTCTTCCAGTCTCTCCAACGCCCACATCGACTACACCACCAAGCCGGCCATCATCTTCCGCATCGCCGCCCGAAACGAGAAGGGCTACGGTCCCGCAACTCAAGTTCGATGGCTGCAGGGTGAGCGACACACGATTGGCAAAAAAAAAAAACGAAAGCTTCCGCGTTAGACCGCCGGATGAGGTTTTCTAAACCGCCGTCGTGCTTTGTAGAATCCGGCAAAGACGGCGCCTCTGCGAAACCGGCAGCCAAAAGACCCGGCACCTCTCCCGATACGTAAGTGTTTGGTGTTGACCCTTTCGGCGGCGCAAGCGAGACCTGACATTGAAACGTGTCTCGTACCTGTTCTGCCTTTCTTGTGCCCTTCCAGTAAGCCTACTGGTCCAAAGAAAGCGAGAACGGACCAGTGAGGTTGGCCAGAGATCCTCCCCGCCCGCCCCTCTTTGTCCTTTTCCTACTTGCTGTCCTTTTTTATCAGGAAGACCTCTTCATCCTCAATGTCAGCCTAATCGCATCCTCGAGTCTCAGAGCAGACGCCAATGGAGGCAGAACACCCGAATGAAGCAGAGCGATGAAAGTCCATCCGAGATGTTTTCTGTAGATAAAAACCCCTCTTTCGTCCATGTTCCGTCGGCCGTGGTGTTTGTAGAGCGACATCATCTTAGAAGCACATTATCTTTTCCAGTCGAATCCCCTTACCGCCATTTTAACTTTTGCTTTTTTTGGGGGTGGGGTGGGGGTGGGGGGGTGTTTCAGTAGTTTAGCAGAATAGCGAAGCATTTACATCGTCACAAACTGGGAGCCAGACTGAGTGCTGAGTTACTTTTTTTTCTTTCTTCTTCTTCTTCTTCCGGTGTTGAATCCTGCGGGGATGTAGAGAAGAGACTACATAAAAAAATGTACAGTGATGGAACAAGGTTGCGGAGGCATTCGATTCGATGACAGGAGAAATCGGTATGGAATCAAATAAAGCACTTGTCCTTGATGAGAGGACATTATTTTTTTCCTTCCTTCTTTGCTCTAAATTGCTTCATCCAGACGCGAGTCCGTACACTTGTGACGCTACAGGACTCCCGGTAACGTCGTCGCCTGCGCTTTTTCACCCCAAGATGAGGACTGGTGGCATCCGGGATATGGTCAAAAAAAAAAAAGACGATTTGTAGAGAATTGACCTTGAACTTTGCTTCGACTGAGACTTTCAAAACACACACACACACACACACACACAATTGCAAAATCTTCCCCCAAAAATTAGCAAGCAGTGGTGCAGATCATTTTGTGTAGTTTATTTTTGTATTTGTTTTTAAAGCCCTCCCACCCCTCCTTGTGTGTATGTTGTGTGCATAAAAAACGTTGTTTTTTTCTTTCTTTCTTTCTTTTTTAATCTATTGTTCATCCCTCCCCCCCCCCCGATAGTTTGTTTTGTGGGCAGATGGGTGGCCATGTTGAAGTTGCCACTATATTTTTAAAAAGTTGTCATTCAGTTGGTTGCATGTTGATAACAAGATGGGAAGGAAAGCGCGCGAGACTTTTGTACGTATTTGTTCCAAGTAGAACTGCAGAGGTGATAGGACTGAAGGGAACTTTAAAGTGGACCCAGGGAGAGATTTTACTTTGTGTTTACTACCAACCTTCCCAATGCTTGTGTTTTGCTTCGTTTTTGCCAAACATGGGAGTTTCACGCGATTCACACCCAACCCCTTAACATCCCACTCACTCAAGTTGTCCTTTGCTTTTTATGCTCATGAATGTGGTATCTCAACCTCTTCATTGTTTTTTTTTTTTTTTTTTAGATTGTCAAATTATATTAGTAGGCATATCCCCCCCCCCCAATCCTATTGATGTATGTGAATCCATTTAATAAATGTTCATTTTGTTTTTTCCCTTCCACGACTCTGTATTTCAAACCTGCAGACGGCGTGCCGGCCGGTCGGTCCGCCGCGAGGTGCAAACTCTTGTGTTGACTTTGAACGAGGCTTGTCTTGAGCAGGCCAGCCGACAAGAGGCGGTACTCACTTTGTAAATTAAGTTTCCTTCATAGAGCGAGAATAAAACAAAAACAAAAAGAAATCACGTTGGCCTTTTATATTATTACCTGTGACAAACTTTTTACATATTGGTCATCTCGTCATTGCCTTTTGTGTATTTACTATGAAAGACAAAAAAAAAAACAAAAACAAACATCGATATACAAAGATACCTTTTAGGCTCCCTGATTGTTTTTCGATTATTTGCTTGTTGTTCCAGTTGAGTCTCTCCGCGTGAGACTCGGAATGCCGCGACCGTACAATGCAGCGTCAACTTGTACCGGGACGTGTCGTCCCACCGCACGTGAGTTTGTTTGCGCGAGGCCACGCCATCATCTCCGTTGGGATGATACTGGCCCACGTCACCAGGCTCGCATCTAAGCTACTTAGTTTCTTTCTCTGGTTGAACTTTCTCTTCATATGCATTTTTTTTTTTTTTTTTTGTGTGCGTGTCAGTGTGTCCGTTGAACAAAACTAGACATGCATGCAAAAAGCAGTGTATTTTTTGGGTAGTGATGCCTTAAGTTAGATCATATGCTGAAGGTTCTACAAGGGAAAAAAAAAAAAAAAAAGCAAAACATTGAATACGTTTGTTTCTCTCTTCACGTGGTATACAAGTGTGTCCTTTTGGTTCCTCAGTACCTTTTGCGGGGTCACTCTTATTTTGCACCCTCCGTTAGATAGGTCACCATCAGCAGTGTCGAAATGTGTGTGAACTTTTTTTTTTCCCTCCACGAGTGGTGGTGCTCAGCACTGGCAGTCGTTGCGACTTTCTCACTCGGCCGGGTCGCAAGTTGCCTGGAAATGTCCTGTATTTTCAAATGTGTGATTTCTTTTGTACTGTAGGGAGTAATGTATCTTTTATCATCCAAAAAAAAAAAAAAATAAACATGGTAAACAGACACGCTTGGTTTCTTTTTTTTTTCCACCCCCGCCTAGCAGCGGATGCACCAATTTCTTCTTTGTTGGTTTTTACAGGGGCGGCCCGATGAGCGAGTGGTTAGCGCGTCGACCTCACAGTGCAGAGGTCGTGAGTTCGATCCCGGCTTTGGCCTTCCTGTGTGGACTTTGCATGTTCTCCTGGGGCCTGCGTGGGTTTTCTCCGGGTACTCCGGTTTCCTCCCACATTCCAAAAACATGCATGGCAGGCTGACTGAACACTCCAAATTTGTCCCAAGGTGTGAGTGTGAGCGCTGATGGTCGTTGGTCTCTGTGTGCCCTGCGATGGTCTGGCAACCGGTTCAGGGTTTCCCCCCCCGCCTACTGCCCACGAAGACAGCTGGGGTAAGCTCAAGCACACCCGCGACCCTAAAGCGTTTCGGAAAATGGATGGATGTTTTTTTTTTTTACAGCCGTTTGCGTTGAAATAATTCTTTTCAACGCAACTTTTTATGTGAGTTTTCGTTGTTGTGATCTTGATTGAAACTCAACATGAGGGATTGGTGCTGTTTGTTTATTTATTCGGGACAATTTCGAGTGTTCCATTAACCTGCCGTGCATGTTTTTTTTTTTTTTTGGAATGTGGGAGGAAACCGGAGTACCCGGAGAAAACCCACTCAGGCACAAGGAGAGCATGCACACTCCACACAGGAAGACCGGAGCCAGAATCGAACCTCCGGACTATGAGGCCGACGCGCTAACCGGCCGTCCTGTTGAGTCTTGAAATGCAATCTCCAGTTCGCTCCAAGTTAAAACATCCAGAGTGTGAGATGCAAACCAAAAAAAAAAGAGGATTGAAGTTGTGGAAGGCTTACGAGCGTTACTGTAAATGGACGGCCTTGGCGAAAGCCAGCTTTTCCTTTCCTGTTGAAACGACAAGTGGTCACTGTCAAGCGAGTTTGTGTGTGTGTGTGGGTGTGTGCGTTCACGCTCCCAGGAGGCCATGTGGGGCAGAGATAAGAGCACGGTCTACACACACACACACACACACACACACACACACACACACACACACACGCACGAGTTGATTTCCTGGGAATTGTTTGTCAGTCCTCCGAATTGACTTGCGACACACCACAGCAAACGAGTGGCGTCCCCACTCGACGGTGTCCAAAACGAGACGACGCCGGCGTCAAGCGTCGCCCGCGTCTTACCGAACGCGCGTTTTGCACGCGCGTCCGCATCCACGCCGCACGCGGGGGGGGGGAAAGCGCGGACGTTATTGTCTTGCCGCGTCTGACGGCGTTGGTTGAACCATCGCCGGCCTCCTCCTCCTCCTTCCATCTTGATAAGCGCTTATCTCGGCGGCGCAGCCCAGTCACACAGCGGCGCAAGCCACATCCCTGCCCAGTTGGGGCTCATCTCGCTCACACTTGCTCACCAACACCACATTCTTGTACCGACACATATGAACTCCCGTCGTCCCCCAACGTGAGAGCGCCGAGGGTCCCGTAACATGCATCGGCGTAATCCCGCGCCGGGTGATGCAAAGCACGCGAAAGAAGAAGAATAACGCTCAGTTTTGCTTTCATTGGCGCAGTACTGCGCATCATAAGGACAGAGGATCTGTTATTTATTCCGTTTTTTTTTTCTCTCTGAGGTGTGAAGTCTTGATGGACAAACATTCAAAGGTGCAAATTTGGTTGACGGTCGCAACGCTATGTCCTATTTTGCCACACGCATACGTTGGCGGTTTCTCTCTCTCTCTCTCTCGCTCTCCACCTCATCGTTTATGACAGCGTGGTGTAATTGCCACACTTTGCGCAAACGCCCCAGCCGCATCTTCTTCTTCTTCTCCCCTAATTTCCCTGAAAACTGTAAATGAACAAAGAGAAGAGAGCGGCGGCCCTGCTTTGACTATCAAATGGCCGCCGCGGTGCCGACTTGCGCGTATTCAGCCCGCGTGGTATCGGACCGCATCTCTCGCCCGTCACTGCGGCGCTTTGCATCGCCGCGTCAGAAAAAGAAAAATCCTTCTTTGTAGCCCACTTACAATGTTTTGTTTTCTTTAGCTGTCAAGTTCCACTCGGCTGTATTTCGAAAGCACTATAACCCTCATGCAGTACTTTTTTAAGCGGCTGCATGAAGGGTATTACGTCCCAAAAATGTCCCTCTTCCAATGTGCAACAACTTTTTTCACTTTTCATTTTTCTTCACTTTCAACCCCTCAAAATGTTCAGTGGGAATTGGCCAAGACATCGATAGACATCCTATGCAAAATGTCAGCGTCGTGGAGTTATTTTTCACTCTTTTGTCTGTGGTGTCCATTTGTCCAACAGTCCAAAATTGTCCGAAATGTCCAATTTTGGGATCATTACTGCATGGGCGTTAAAACGACAGTACCGCCCAAATAATTCCGACAACAACAAACGCGCGCATAGCAAAGACAGTGGAAAGCGCAAGAACAGTCCAACTCATATTTCAAGACTCATGTCGAAAATAAAAAAATGAGTTTTTGAAGACAGGTTTGAAAGGTGGGCGGCGGGCGCTTGCCGAACGTTCATTCCAAAATCGAGGGAGCACCAACGCAATCCCCCTGATTGGAAAACAAATCATAGAATCGTCAAAAAAGAACTGTAAAATGAGACCAGAGGAGGAGTGATGGGCAAGAAGCGAGCAGCAGCATTTTGGAGCAACTGGAGGCGTTTCATGGAGGATCGGCTGACTCCAAATTCAAGTGCATGACAAGTCATCCAGTTTACTTCTGACAATAATCTGTGAGTGGATTGATGAAAAATGTTCCTCAGTATGCTGTACAAGAGTTCTTTGATTCTTAATTCTTGCGCTTATAGAACAGTGAGCTCTTTTTTGGGGGGGGGGACAGGGGTGTGCAGACTTTTTACATCCACTGTCCAAGGTGTACTCATAAAAAAAAAAAAAAAAAAATCTGCACCCATCTGCGTGAAGATCATTTTAGCTGCCATTTTAATTGCAAACATGAGGCCTGGAGTACTTTTTAATTTATTTTTTTGGTCTTGTCTTCTGGATCCATTTTTGGGGAGGGAGAGGGGTGTGTCTCTCTAAAAGTTGCCCCTCAATCCCTCCCACACAACTTCACGTTACTGCTGCTGTTCGGAGAGGCTTTTTTTTTCTTTTTTTTTTTTTTTTTCTTCAGTCAACGTCAGTCAAGTTGTGGAAGCCGCGACTCGGCAGGACACACTTTGCGCTTAACGCCGCGACAGTTCCATCTCGTAAGGTAGGTGTTGTTTATTATTTGGCGATGGATGAGTGGATGTCACGTCAATCCTCCAACGTCAGCCCTCTCGGATGGGCGCGTGCGTCGCTTGACATCCATCCGTCCGTCCGTCCATTTTCGCTTCTCCTCGTGAGCATTTCGTGTTGACGTCTTTTATACCATCCATACATCAGATATCGCTGTCTCGTGGGCTCAACATCCTGTGCCAACATGTCCCCTTCTAGATTCCTTTATGGTCTCACGCTTAAATGCCCTAATAACTTTTTTAAAAAATATATAACGTAATTTCCGGACTATACGCCGCGACTTTTGTCACACGCTTTCAACTCTGCGGCTTATTTAATGAAGCGGCTTATATAAAGACTTTTCTAACAGCCGGCTGTGTACCGTCTTTCTTTGTAAATATCTCATGTTACAATATGGGCACCTGCGGCTTATACGCAGGTGCGGCTTATGTGTGTACAAAATGTTGGGGTTTTTTTCCTTTAAAAATGTAGCGGTGCGGCTTATAATCGGGTGCGCTCTATAGTCCAGAAATGACGGTATATAAAATCCATTTCAAGTTCTGTAAAGAGAATACGCCAGAAATGTGCCCGAAGCTTTCGAGTTGTCATGACCAACCTGTCAGCCCGTTCATTTTCTAGTCATCTTGTTGAGGGAGCCAATCCAATCCGAGAAGCCGTTTAGAAAAAAAACAAAAAAACAAAACTGTGTTGACATCAAGTCGGCGCCCTTCTTTGCTCGAGTGGATCTCATCAAATGATGCGAGAGGCAAGATCTGGCTCTCGGCCTTCAGTTTTCCACCAGCGCCTCCAGTGACACGCGCACTTTCCGTCTGGTGCAATCAGGCAGGATGGAGGGGTCTTCGGAGCCGTCTCACTGGGTGTCTTCGTCGCTGCTGGCCTCGGATCCTCTGGCGGCTTTCTCCTCCGAGTCCGGTCTGCTGCCTTCGGGAGACGAGGCCGACGCCTTCTTCTCCAGCCAGGACGCGGACTACACCAACTTGTCATCCTTCTTCTCCGGCCCGAGTCACAGTCGAACAGCGGCCGCCTACAGAAACAGCTCGAGTCAGTGGTCGCCCGTCAATCCTTTCCGAATGCTCCTTTCAATCGTTTTACGGTTTGATTACAAAAAAAAAAAAAAAAACGGAATCGGGGCACACTGTAGAAAAAAAAGGACTGTTGAGATCAGGGACGTGCGGTTGGGGGAGGCAGGTGAGGCAGAGCCATTGCGCAATCATCACAACTCACAAACAACGGGTTGATACCTCTGAATGCATTCACACCATTCCCACGCATTTGCTTGCATTGCGCACTGGTCGTATCTGTCTATCACAAACTGGGTTGATACATGCAACTGCATTCACACCATTCCCACTTTCCTGCTCGTGCTGCTTGCCGTATATCTGCATGTCGCAAATACAGTGAAACTCCTCTACAACGGAATCTACATCGGTGAAAATACCCCCTAGTGTGAAAAAAATCTTCATGCATTCACACCATTCCCACTTTCCTGTTCCAAATTTGCTACAGTGAAAAACCCCCTGTTGTGAAAAATGTCTTGCTGCAAACATGATTTGGTTGTAGAGGAGTTTCACTGTATAATGTTTTGGCAATTGAATAAGCGACCCTTTTTGGTTTATATATTTGTAAATCTGACACCTCACCAACCATGAACCTCACCGCACGCCACTGGTTGAGATATACATCCTGTTGATCCGTTTTGAAATGACCTCTGCTCTGTCCAAAAGTTTGCCAGGTGTTCACCTCACCGAATCTCCTCAGCAACCTCCAGTTGCTGGACGGCCCCCCCGCTCACTCTCTGGGCTCGCCCTACAGTCCTCCGGACAGCACCTGGAGCAGCAGCCCTCTGACCAAAACCGCCCTCCCCGCCTCCCTGTACTCGGGGCTCTCCTCCTCTCTCCCCCCGACCGGGGATGGACACTCGTCTCCCCTCCGGGAGAGTCCTCAGCCTCAGGAGGCCCTCAAGGCCGAGCGCGTGAGCCCCTACGGGGGCTCGCCGACGTCCTGCAGCGGTTTTTTCAATCTGACCCCTGCGGTCGGGAGCACGTACGCGCCGACGTCCCACTCGCAAACGCACGTGCTGAGCCCTTACAGCCCGTACGTGGCGGGCCCGCAGGAGTACGCCGCGGCCAACTACTACGGCGGCCCCGCTTCCTGGATCAACCCGGCGCACTCGCCGAAACTTCGCAACAAAATGAGGATAGCCACACCAGGTGAGGAGAAAGTCGTTGGCAATCCAGCACGATTGGACTTTGACTTTAGGAAGGCGCAAAACAATGAAATACAGTCAAACCTCGGTTTTCGTCCATAATCCGTTCCAGAAGGCTGTTCGAAAACCGAAATTGTTCGAAAATTAAATTTTAAAATGAAAATGTTTCCTGAACACGTCTGCTCACAATGGAAAGCGACCCGAGGAAGCGTCACTTCCTCGTGTAAGGAAGGCGAGAGGAGTCAAATGGTGCATTCAAGTGCGCTCAGTTTGTCCGTGAACTGAAATTGGTTCGTCATCCGAGGCATAAAAAACTCGAAATTTTTGGTTGAAAACCAAATTGGACGAGAACCGAGACGTTCGAAAACCGAGGTTTGACTGTGTGTCAACATTCCGCAAGTCAAAAGAGCTGACGTAGGAAAAGAGTCGAATCTCAGCACAGCTCATTTCGAGCTCTGATTGACTCCGTGTGTCGAAAACATAGCAACCCCGCACTCGTATAGGTATATGTAAATGTGTATGAGTTAATATTTAAAGCAAATTAATGGTATGTCATATAGAAAAAGTAGTAATTAACATGACTAATGCTTACCACATCAAACTCCATCTGGCCCGCACATCATTTTATTGGCCCGCGAAAGCAGACGTGTCAACTTCCATGATCCTTTCTAAACTGTCGACCAAAATTTCAAATTCTCATATGTAATAAATAAGAGAAGTATTGTTATGTACTATGTATATATGTTATGTATACTACGTATATATGTATATATGTACTAATATGTATATGTTACCAAATCCCTCATGATAGTAACTAAAACAATCGTTGAATCAACGGTTATTCTTGACTTCTTTATATGGTTTCAGTCGTAACGGCCCTCCAAGTGAAACAGTGACTAAAATGGGGCCCGCGCCAAAAACGAGTTTGACCCCCCTGCTGTATAATAATATATTTAAACGTGTAGACGTTAGGTTAGGTTAGTGTATGAATAACGAAATACAGTAAACACATACATGTAGTACTGCGTATGTTGCTCTATGTGACTCGCTGTTGTTTCGCTGACTTTCACTGTCTCTCGCGGACCTTTTGCGGACGTTTTGCAGATTTTTTGCGGCATTTTCGTATTTATTTATTTTTTTATGAATATGTTAAAAAATCCGCGATAAACGAACTGTGAAATAGCATATTACCATATGCAGCGAGACAATTAAAAAAAATAAAATGCATCAAGGGATTCAGAAGGCACCCAGGTCAGACTTTGGACAGGATTTGTCAAGGTCAAATTTTCCGACCGCGTTGAAGTGGAATCTGAAGGGAATCTCTCCATCGCTTTCTCAGACGTGAAATCGAAACGGGATTTCCCACATTCACAGTCGGACTTTGTTGAAACAGAGGCCAGAGAGTGCGTCAACTGCGGAGCCACCGCGACCCCTCTGTGGCGCCGCGACGGCACCGGCCACTACCTGTGTAACGCCTGCGGACTCTACCATAAGATGAACGGCCAGAACAGACCTCTGATCCGACCCAAGAAGAGACTGGTACAGTATATGCTGTGCCGATAGGGCTACTTTTGCATCGTGAAAAGAAAGAAAACGGTCTTTGGTTTTGCAGATTGTCAGCAAGCGGGAGGGCACGCAGTGTGCCAACTGTCACACCAGCACAACCACACTGTGGAGGCGCAATGCAAACGGGGAGCCCGTGTGCAACGCTTGCGGACTCTACTTTAAACTCCACAACGTGAGTTACCCGCGCGGGGGTGGGGTGGGGGTGGGGGGGAGTCATTTCGACTCACGGCTACGATTCTCCCCCTCACAGGTCAACCGACCCCTCGCCATGAAAAAAGACGGCATTCAGACTCGCAACAGGAAAGTGTCCAACAAGAACAAGAAGAGCAAGAAGGCGGCCATGTTCGCCGAGGCCGTTCAGCCGCATTCGGCCGAGGACAACGTTGGGCCTTTCGCCCTCGGCCACGCCGCTCTCCTGACTTACGGCCACGCGCCGCACCTCATTCCGGGCCCGTCGCCTCTGCACGCCTCCGCTCCCTTAGCGTACCCGTACCACCGCAACCCGGGCATGGTGCCCACTTTAGTCTGAAGGAGGGCCACATTTTCAGTTCACTCAACTTTTGTGTGTGCATGTGTGTGTGTGTGCGCGCGTGTGCGGAATTGTCCATGCTATGTGAACAACAGGCAAATCAATAAAATGTGTGAATTCAGGTGTCGTTGCACAACGAGGTTCACGGGATGATTCTCTTTTTTTTTTCTGTCCATTAAACTGCTCAGATGTTTTGCGTACGATCGCGGCATCGAATGGGGTTGCCGAGTTTTGACTGCTTCATGCAAGCCGAGTGCTTTATGCAAATTCAATCACACGCATACACACAAAAGGTGAAAATCGTGCCAAGTGTGCCGAGCGCGCATCACAGTTGTAACGGTTGAGATATTTTGTTTTGGAGATCATCACTTTTTGTGTGCATTGCTTGAACAGCCTCGCTGATGTTTGGTGTGCGCAAGACACCAAAGCGCTTTAACCATCTCAACAGTAACCGGAAAATAACGGGACAGAGTATAGTTCCTTTGTTACTGTACTAAAGGCGATTTTTCAAGTATCTGCACTTGACATTTTTTTGTTCCAATGACTCTACTTTTCCTCCGCCTCTTTCAAAACAGATCTCTTTCTGGTCCTTAACCCCCATGCAGTAATGATCCCAAAATTGGACATTTCGGCCACTTTGGATGATTTTGGACTGTTGGCCAAATGGACACCACAGACAAAACAGTGACAAATAACTCCACGAAGCTGAAATGTTGCATAGGATGTATATCGATGTCTTGGCCAATTCCCACGGAACATTTTGAGGAGTGGAAAGTGAAAAAAAATGAAAAATGAAAAAAGTTCATGCGCATTGGAAGAGGGACATTTTTGGGACGTAATACCCTTCATGCAGCCGCTTCAAAATACTGCATGAGGGTTAAACTGTCACAAACAGCGCGTTAGCTTTTACCGCCTCCGCGGATGATGACACGATGTACAAAAGATGTCGATTGAGACAAGGCCGCCGTGTGGCAGGTCTGGATTGGAGGAGTTCATGAGCTCTTGGAAGGCGGTAAGAACGGGGACATCATCAACGTGGAAGAACATGAAACCAGGGGCAAGAACAAATACAACACAATATAATGTGGCGAAGCGGGCAGTGAAACTCCTCTACAACGAAATCCACATGGGTGAAAATACCCCCTAGTGTGAAAAAATCTTCATGCATTAACACCATTCCCACTTTCCTGTTTCAAATTTGCTACAGTGAAAAACCCCTGTTGTGAAAAATGTCTTGCTGCAAACATGATTGCGTTGTAGAGGAGTTTCACTGTACAGTCAAACCTCAGTTTTCGAACTGTTCTCAAGCAAATCGGTTTTCGACCAAAAATTTAGAGTTTTTTATGCCTCGGATTACGACCGAAACTCGGTTCTCGAACAAACTGAGCGCACTTGAATGCGCCACTTGACTCCTCTTGCCTTCCTTACACAAGGAAGTGACGCTTCTTCAGGTCGACGAGGAAGTGATGCTTCCTCGTATAGCGTTCCATCATGAGCATACGTGTTAAATAAAGTTTATTTTTCTAAGAGCGTGGTTTAGGTTTTCGAACAAATCGGTTTTCGAACAGCCTTCTGGAACGGATTATGGACGAAAACCGAAATTCTCCATCCAATCGAAACAAAACCCACTTGAGTCACGTGCGTTACTTTCACTTGTTATCATTTTATTTTTGTTCTTCCGTTCACATTAGCAAAGCGATGTTAACACGTTGTTTCGATCGCATGTTCAGTGATGTCTTTGTCATCTCCGTATCGGCGCAAAAGAACAAAGGAGAGACATTCTTGGACGTGGAGTTTAGTATCTCCCACAGTGCAACGTTTTCTCCTTTTGCACAAGTCAATGATTTGATTGAGTATTTGTCTATTTTTGCACTTGATTACGAGTGTGAGTAATTTTGCCAGCTCCGACTATTGCCGCTGTAGTTTGCTGCCGCGTAGAAAGAAACGGCATTCCGCTCAGAGCGTAGCGGCTTACTTTGTGTGACGTTTTGTACACCGGTTGTGGATGTCATGTGTTTCATGCCACAACCACAGTAGAGCAACGTTGGCTAGTAGATTTCATGGCAAGAAGCAGAGCTGTTTTCACATGACCGAGGAGGATGGCTGATTAGTTATCAGCGGGGCTGCAGACCTCAAACCAGTCACCTGCAACTGGCGGCACCACGCTCACGCTCACCGCTCTTGGCAAGTGGAACGCTGTGCGCGTAACCGTAAAGTTTATTGAGTAAATTTCTCAGTGAGACCAGCAAGAAACAGAAAAACAATTAGTTTTAAGTTCAGTGTATGTTTTGCACGTATTTTAAACGTGCATTTGATTTTCTTAAGACAGGACAAAAGTGGCCAGAAGAGGAAATCATCCGCTTTCCGGGATGTACTGTGGAGCTGACTGTCATCTACTTTACAGTGAAAAGGAAATATTCGTTCTTATGGCGGAATCCATGGGCAGCATATAAAATGAAAAGAGGAGGGGCCTCAAAATTGAATCCTGTGGAACGCCAAAAGGAGAGATGGACTTAGTTTGAACACAGCTTTTTATTTTTTTTTCAACGTCTGCTCCGTAACTCTCGAACGAACACTCCTTCTTCCGGTAACGACAACACTTCCTGCTTTTCTTCGCCAATCCGATGCAAGCAACATAAGAATATTTCAGAAAATATTAAACCGAATATAATTGAGGTAACTGTAACATAAAAGAATACGTTGCTCAAATATAAAATGATCATAACAATTTAACAAAAGCTGACAGTAAGTAAATTGAAATGTCATTATTTTACTACATTTACATTTTGTGTCCTTTTTAAAATTTTTTTATTGGTGTTGTACCGTAACATTTTTCAAATGTAAGTGCCTTGGCTTATTAAAGGTGGGGAAACACTCGCCTCGCGTTGAGTCAGTACACTACTCAACGTTGTCCTAAAATGTGAAACATAATAATGGGACACGAGCGCCCCGGAAAGGAAACAAACGACACGACAAGTTTGCCCCCACACACACACACACGCACAGATCCGCGCCCCAACTGACATACAGGATGCTTTGCCTTGACCCCTGCTGCTGAAAGATAAGAATGGCGCGTGTGTAATTGACAGTTATGTATTTAACCTTCCACGAATTTCTCCGCTCTTATATAGATAGCCTGCATACGTACTAAATTCCAACGCCGTCGTGTTAAACTTAACTGAAAACAGAATACAATGATTTTCAAATCATGTTCAACCTGTATTTTTAAATGGATACGCCGTCGAGACCAGATATTTCATGTTGACGCCAATCAAATGTATAATCCTTGGCTTTTGTCCTCGCCTTCCGCGAATTGACGCTTTCGAGCTACAGTATTTGACGAGCGGCCACTAACCGGAAGTGCAGCCCTTGAACGTGACGTACTTCCGATGCGTGACCATGTCGCCCTGCAATTTTGATGAGATATTTTCTACAATTACGTTCCGCGAAGTCAAAAGGGAAATGATACAGTCACGATGGTAAAATTGAAATATCTGTTGCCATATTAATAGGGATTTGATTCATGTCATTTATGTCACATAATGTCATAATGTTAGTTATTTCAGTCACTTGAAATGTGACATTTCAAGTGACTGAAATAACTAAGATAAGATCCCCCGACCGCCCCCTCCCAATTTTGCTGCTGTAGACTGTAAATTTCCCCAGTGTGGGACAAATAAAGGTTATCTTATAGAGGAGGATTCCGCCAATTCCAGCCTATCCCAGCCGTCTTGGGCAGTAGGCGGGGGACACCCTGAACCGAAATGCAGGAGGTTACTTTGTTGAAAACGACAGACATGTTAACCCCCCTTCCATTTTAGACGTTTGCATGGGACCTGCATGCATCTATTTGTGTAAAAAAAAAAAAGAAGAATATACTGTATATATATATATACACGGATATATATACTGTATATATATATATATATATACAGTATATATATATATATACATATATATGTATATATATATACACGTGTATATATACACACACACATATACTGTGTATATATATTATATATATGGGTGTGTTTTGCTTTGTTTATTTTTTGCATCGTTGGACAAACAAAAAGTATTTTTCATGAAGTATTACATTTGATCAACTTTATTGTCTTCAGTGATCGATCTCATCAGACAGAATAAATATCATACGGCAGCGTACGTTTTGTCTTTTGTTCTTAACAAAACTAGTTCACGGCTTGGAAAATCTGTCCAGAAATAAATACAAATAAATAGTCGACGACATGAATCCATCCGTTTTCTGTCTCCTCACTCAGGGGGGGGAGGGGGGTTGTTGCTGCTGGTGAGCTGGAGCCGATTCCAGCTGACTTTGGGCAAGAGGCGGTGCAGACCCCCCCCCCCCCCCCCCCGGACTGTTCAGCAGCCAATCAGAATCGAATGTTATTGCGTGGATCAAAAGGTAAGGATTAAGGGCGCGTGCATGCGATAAGGCTGAGATGCAGAGATGATTGAATCGAAATGAATGAAGTCAGTCAGTCAGTCAGTCGGTCCTCCGAGCCGCACTCGTCGTCCTCTGCTCGGTGGCCTTTGAAGCACGCCGACTCGTAGTGCTTGCTCAAGTACGACTTGAGCGCAAAGCTTTTGTGGCAGCGTTGACACGAATAGTGCTTGAACGCCGAATGCGTCTGCATGTGGGCGCGCAGGTTGGAGCGGTCGGCGAAGGCCTTCCCGCAGTGGGCGCAGGCGAAGGGTTTCTCGCCGGTGTGGGACCGCATGTGGCCCTGCAGGAGCCAAGGCCGGCTGAAAGCTTTCCCGCACACCGCGCAACCGTGCTTCAAGTCGTGGGTCAGCATGTGCATGGATAGCGCGGGCATCGACACGTACAGCTTGTGGCAGGTGGGACAATTCCTGGCTTGCTGGCTGTCCGGGCTCCGGTGAGTCTGCTTGTGTCTGCTCAGATTAGATGACGTCGCGTAAGACTTGCCACACTCGCCGCAAACGTGACGACCTCGGCTTTGGGATTTCGCTCTGTGACCGGCTGACCTTTTAACCCCGCCGCCGTCCGATTGACATGCCCGGTGGGGTCTCCGGCCGGAGCGTCCGTCAGAGATGAGGAAGGAGTCGATGGCGCTCGCCGCCGTATCGGACTCCAGCGAGGCGCTGGAGACCGGGCTGTCCGGATGATCCGCGTCGTGGTCGGAGAATTCGTCCCCGCTGCTGCCGCCGCCGCCGCCGCCACATCCTCGGGAGTACAATGCTGCCGAGGCCGCCTTGGACTTGGACCGCTTTGTGTTTTGCAGCACCGAGGGAATGATGTAATCGCGGATATAGCCTGGGGGGAAAAGCGCATGTACATTTCAGAATCATCTTTATTGGCCAAGTATGTCGAACACACAAGGAATTTGACTCCGGTATAACACGCTGTATTAGTATCATCGTAAACAAGGACATGACAAATAAGTATGAAAGGACATTTTCGTAATGTAGTGAACCGTAGTGCGGTAGCACCACCCAGTGACAACTGTGAGACAAAGTGCAAAGTATTAAGCAGAGCTAAAATGCTCAGTGGTAGAATACAATACTATAACAGTTGGTGCAGAAAATCATGGAACCATTTTAAAGTGACCAGTAGCAGTATTTGTTTACCAGAAGTGTGCAATTATGCAGATGTCCTTGAGCGCTTTAAAGTGTCTGGTGCGGTGGAGTATAAATCAGTGACTGTTTAGGGAGTTCATGGCTAGAGGGAAGAAGCTGTGTAAGTGTCTGCTGGATTTGGTGCGCATGGATCGGAAGCGCCTGCCTGAGGGGAGTAGCTGGAAAAGGTGGTGGGCAGGGTGCGGTGGATCCAGTAGGATTTCCCGTGCCCTTGTTTTGATTCTTGCAGTGTGCAAGTCCTCAAGTGTGGGTAGGGCGGTGCCAATGATTTTTCTTCCGCCGCCCTAACTGTCCGTTGAAGTCGGATTTTGTCCATTTTTGTGGCGGACCCAAACCAAACCGTGATGGAAGAACACAGGGTTGATTCGATGACTGCCGTGTAGAACTGACGTAGCATTTTCGTGTGAGAAACGAACGCGGCGACTCTTTGACACCAAACGAATACAGGAAGCGATTGGCGAGAGGCAGCTTCAACGGGCTTTGGAGTATGAAATATGAATGAGTGCTTAGTGTGCAGTAGCCCCGGTCAATCCATTTTGTGACTTCAACAAGTGCTCTTGGAAAAAAAAAAAGATGTTCTGAAAGGCCGTGGCGGCGGAATATCCGTCAACCGTAAATGTGCTGACTTTGGCAAAGCCTCCAAAGTGCAATCATTTGGCTCCCGATCGATGCACCTGTCGCCGTGCCTCGTAGCATCTCGAGTGAGCGCCTCGGTCTTAGGAGTAAAATCCCCCACGCTAAATCATTTGAATCAGATCGTTTGCCAATCTGTGGCGTTTTTTTTTCTTCTTTTTTCGGGGGTTCATGAGCATGATAATGGGGCAACTGAGTGACAGGTGGTGAGGCGCATTTTGGCTGAGGGGAAAAAGGAGGGTCTTTATTTGGGAGCGTGTGAGATGCGAGGGGGGGGGGCTCTGATCTTGACAGCAGTCCACGGTTTTATTGAGCCCCCACCGCCTCCGTCACCGCACGCGGCAAAACAAAAGGCAAGCAGACAGCTGGCACCCTGAATCTGGGGGACAAATGATTCAACTTGAATGCGGTTGGCGATGAGTGGCTGGAGAAAATCTGTTCCGTGGCTTTTCTTTGGATGCTCCTCACAGCCACGTCCGGGGCAAAATACAGAAGCACCGCGCGCCGGTCCGGATCACGATGGGGATTCCCTGCAGCTACTCTGGATTTGCTCGTCAATATCCATCCTCTCAAAAACCTTCTCCATCAGCTGTTAGCGCTCCGCGGATGGGCAGTTAGTTGCGGCAATCCCACTCCGTGGCCATCTCACATCCCGCGCGGCGCAGATGGAAGGACGTGGAGAGATGATGTAAGGGGGGGGGGGGCGGGAAGACTCAAGGGAGGGCACCTGCGCCGACATGGTGCCATGTGACGATCTGTTTTCTTTTTTTTTTTTTTGCTGTTTTGATTTGGAACTTGGGTCAATACTCGGGTCTTCCGCCTGGTCCCCACATTAGACAGTACGCATCGTCAAGTCCAAAATTCAAATAAAGCCAAGCCAAAGACAGCTGTTTGATCTTGTTTGGGTATTAATCTGACTGAGCCCGTGTGACCTGAATACTATTTAGTATCCCGAGTTACAAAACAAGTCCGAGGCTTTACGGATGGGACAAAGCTGCCTGTAGAGGATTTGAGGTTGTCCCCCCCCCCCCCCCCCCCCCAGAGCGGTATTGTCGTCAAAGCAATTCATTTCTTTCATTGTTTACTACTGTTTCTTCACATTTTGAAGAAAAAAAAAAAAAAAAACAGAAACACTTCAGCATCCCAAAATGAACAAATGCTTTCGCACACTAAACAAGTGGAAATGAACTCACCGTTTTCACTCAAACGGACCGCCAAGTTGGTCGCCGACTCTGTGATGGCATGTGTCACGGAGTAGGAATCATCCCAGTGCGGCTGACTCGGGTGGGAGTAGTTAGGAGGCAGGGAATCGTGACCCTTGGGCTGCTTCACCAAAAATGAGCGGGGCATTTTCGTCTTGAAAGAAGCAAAGAAAGAAGGAAACAAACCATCAAAAACAGCCCCCCCAAAAAAGAGGAAAAGACTGTTGAGTTTGGGGGCTTTTTTTTTTTGGGTGGGGGGGGGGGGAGAAGATCAAAGTACAAAAAAAAAAAGCCTTAAAATGTCTTCAAAGATCAGGTTTATAGGGGAAAAAAACAGCAGAAAGAGAAAAAAGCAAAGACAGGATGGAGATGAAGATGGAAAGTGGTGTGGAGGAAACGGAGGCACAGAAAGAGAGAGAGAGAGCGAGAGAGAGAGAGAAGTAGGAGGGGGTGGAGAGGGTGGGTGGGGGGGTGGGGGGGCGATGGATGCTCAACAAGCTGAGATCAGCATTACTGCAGCCTTTTATATGTGGGGCACGAGCCCCAAAGATCAGGTGGTGATTCCATGAAGGGAGCTGCTTAGCATTAATCCATCAAACATCCCGAGGGACACACATCAAATTACCACTGCCCGTCTGTGCTTTCTCCTACACACACACACACACACACACACATACACGCAAATGCAGCCGACCAAGCACACCATCACCACCACCACCGCCACCTCGTCCCAGTGGGTCCTCCCCCCCCCCCCCCCCCCTTACTCCCCTCCGAGTAGAAACAATGGTGGTGCAGGAGCATGTGGGAGACACTACACAAAACATCTTGTCTGCCATTGTCTCTCAATGAAGTCGCTAACACAGTTGAGACCACACCCAGCACACGCCACCTTCCTGCCAACCCCTCCGTCTTTGATCATGCATCGTGAACCAGACTTATCTGTTGGAATCTGAAACGACAATTCCAGATTTTTTTTTTTTGCATTGCTCTACAGCACGGGTGTCAAACTCGATTCACATTGTGGGCCACATGCGGGCCTTGGTTGATGTCAAGTGGGCCAGACCATTAAAATCATACCATACTCTGCTATAAATAACCACAAAAAAAAAAAATCTCGTCTTTCCTTTGTTCTGATCAAAACCGTGTCCCCTTGTGGATACTCCATGAATTGCACCTTATTAAAAATATTCATTCCGTGTCTTTTATGCATTTCTTTCACTTTTAAATGATTCTGCGGGGCCTAATCGAACCTCCTTGGGAGGCCGGTTCCGGCCCGCGGGCCGTATATGTTTGACACTTGATGCTCTACAGTATTTTGTCAGTTTCATATTGACTATGCACAGGCACAATTGGGCAGAACGAGATGTTCGGACAGCTAATGTGCTTTGACGCCACTGCGTATATTCCATGGACCAGCCAAAGTCATTTTGCTCCTCGTTCAAAAACTTCCTTGAACAAGTGAGGCTCGTGGACGCCGCCGCCCCCTCCAGGCGGATGTCTCGGGCCACCGCCCCCCTCCTCCCCCTACTTTGCATACCACTGGTATCATTGTCAAGGAGTGTAAAGATGTCTGTCAAGGAAGCATCTGTGACTCCACATGACATAGCTGCTCCCTGGAATATACGTGGTCACAGACCACTCGATGCGGTTTTTTTCGGAACTAGGCTTGTTGCAATTAAGAGGAATTGTTCATGCCAAATTATCCTCCGTTGTTGGCTGACCTTTCACTTCACACCATGTCGACGACTCAGCCCGTACATCTGCACCCAACCAACTACTCGTGTGCCCATTTGGTTTGTTTTTGGACTTCACCCTGCTGCTGCGACTACTGCATATTTCCGCTCCGGAGCTTCCTTTATGTTCAAATTCAATACATAATCAACTGATGGTGTCAGTGAGGGTGACATTGTCTCTACAAGTATCATTGGCTGGCCTTGAGAGCACTTACACTAAATGGCTCTTTACCAAATGGCCCTTCAGTGTAAGCCAGTTCAATTGCACAGTCGAAAGGAAAATTACCTGCCAGGGGCCCCCAAAGGGGGGGGGGGGACTCTTCACTGATAAAGGACAACGGGAATCATTTAGGGCTAACGTCTCCATATTAAAAGGAGCTCATTTAACAAGGATGACAAATCAAGGTTAAAATTGCTGTATCTGCATGAATAAGAAGTTGGTGCTGTAGATTTATCTTGAATAGGAGACACATCGTGGGGGGCGGGGGGGGGGGGCTCTCATCTTCACACCCTTTTTGTCTTCTCCAGGCCATCTGCTGGCTTTTGGTAATTGCTCTGTGTGTGTGTGTGTGTGTGTGTGTGTGTTTGGAACTGGATACTGTACAGTTTTTGCAAAGGACATTCCAACACCTCGAAACCGCTCCCACTACATGACCAGGTGAGCCAAGCCAGCCCACAGGAAGCAGCAGACGCCGTGTCACAGCAAGTCACACTGGGAGAAAATTTACAGCTTTGGTGAACCTGCGCCATCGGCGACGCAGGATAATTGTGACCCCGTGATAAAAATATCACTTTGGGACCCCACCACTTCAATGCCCCAAAATTTCAAATATCTTCTTGGGCATTTGTCCAAACTTCTCGACCACTTACTGCGCAACTACTTGATGCATATGACTGAAAATGTATGAGTCACTCTGGTTCTTTTTTTTGGGGGGGCGGGGGGGGTGTTGTTTGGTGGTGGATCCATTGAAACCGATTCATGCCAAAACAAAAAGCAAGAACAAAGCAAAATTGAAGGTGACTATTCTGCCCCCAGTAATTGCAGTGCAGTGCCCCTAGTGATGGAAGTATTGTATGACAGTTCAGTACAGTGCCCCTAGTGGCAGAAGTAGTTAGAACCACCCATAAAGTCAGTGGGGTAGCCATTTTGATTCATAATAGTGTAGCAGTGGAAGAGGTGTGATCACATCCACTTCCATCCTCCTTCTTTTGACACGTTCAGGCACAATCTTTAAGTACATCTACACAGTTGTACATCGAGTCAAACCTCGGTTTTCGTCCATAATCCGTTCCAGAAGGCTGTTCGAAAACCGAAACCACGCTCTTTTAAAAATAAAAATGTTTACTGATCACGTCTGCTCACAATGGAAAGCAACACGAAGAAGCGTCACTTCCTCGTGTAAGGAAGGCAAGGAGTCAAATGGTGCATTCAAGTGCGCTCAGTTTGTTTGAGAACCGAAATTTGTTCATCATTCGAGGCATGAAAAACTCGACATTTTTGGTCAAAAAACGAATTGGTCGAGAACCGAGACGTTCGAAAACCGAGGTTTGACTGTACTACTTTTTGTTGTGCAAGTTATTTATTGTCATATCCAAGTATTTCATCAATTAATCTCTGTAAATACTTTTCATAGCATTGTTGTTTCATAGCATTGTTAATAAGCTAGGGAGTAGGGCTATCACATGAGCGTCGTTCCATATGTATTATTGGATGCTGTACAAATATTTGTGTTGTGTTTGTGTTTATATGCAGTTTTACAAGAAAGACTTCCATTAAAATACCAAATGGTGGATTCTCATTTTCATGTTTTTATTGGAGTATTTTTAGCTCGCTGTTTACGTCATGCTCTCATCTCAAACGCATGGTTAGAGCAGAAGAGTGACGTTAGCAGTACCACAACAGAATCAGCTGTAGCGTAGATGTGCTTTTTTTTTGTGTGGCTTTTGTAGTGGAATAATTATAAATCTTTGAAAATGTATAAATGTTATGTATTTCCTTAATAACTACCCTGTTAAAATGAAGACGATCATCAGGCTGACGACACCTGACGCATGGCTCTCAGACGCCTAAACACAGTAGAGGGAAGAAAACAGTTGAATCACCACAGAGCTCAAAGGAGCTCGTAGCACGCATGAAGCTGGTCAAACTGGGTTAGCCGGATGTCACTCCTCTGACACGTACAGCTGAAACTGGTGCTACCGGAACATTTGTGAAGAAACACACCTACTTTTAGTCTGTACGTGTGCTTTTAAGTCTGGACATTTTGCCTCTTCATTCAAAAGCCGTGCGTTCAACGCCGTTTTGTAGAAAACACGACATCGCACTTTCGCATGTGGAATCCGAACATTTCGCACTCGTTTTGACCTGTGCACATGATGGCTCTGTCAAAGGCTTCACCTCTCTCATTGTCAGTTTTTTTTTATCATGGAAGCCTCGATTACATCAGCTTTAAATTGCGGCCAGTCCTGGGGACTGCTCGCTGGTCAGTGTGTTAAATCGGTTGGTGATGGGAGCATCCGTATGATTCCATAATGGCGGGTCTGGTAGGCGTGAGGAGTCTTTCATAAAGCTCATTATTATTTACGAGTTGCTCCTAATTGATACGATCATCTTCAAACTTTGTGTTTTTCATCTCAAGATGTGTAAAATGATAAATTGAAAACTTTTTATTCTGTCACATACGTTTGCTGTGGCAATACGCTGTGAAAGAAAAATGCGATTTTTGAGGCTTTAAACTTGGGCAAAAACTTTGCACACAGTAATAGGAACTACTGTAATAGTTTTCCATTTCCAATCACTTAACATGTGATTGTAAACTGTTCAACTACAGTATTTCCTCCCACAGTTGAACACAAAAGAGGTGAACCTTGCCCCATCTACGCCTGTGAAGGGTTGAGCAATTCCGCAATTACAGCCAGTCACCTGTTTCCATTCAGCCTGTTTTCACCTGCAGGGTTTTCCAAACAGGAGCAAAGCAATAAATTCGGATTTTATTTACTTTTTTAAAGTTTTAAACGCCCGATTGTAATTTGGAATTGGGTTTGTAACGTATAATGTACTTTTCATGAGCGCAATCACAAAGTGCTACAGACTTAAAAAGTTCAACATACTCAATAGGAAAAACAACCAAAACGACAGGGTTAAAATCCTGCAAATAATTAAAAATGTTCAGGCCTGTTTGAAAAGAGTCCCTCAACTTCAGACTTAGCAAAAACATTTATATTTTAGAGCACAGGTATGAAATTCAAGGCCCGGGGGGTGAAATGTGGCCCACCACATCATTCTAAGTGGCCCATGAAAGCAAATAAAAAAAAAAAGACAACTTCCACGATGCTTGCTACAATTTGGAACAAAATGTCAAATTTTCATAGGTAATAAATCAGTGACATATTGTCAGCATTTTCTTGTTACCAAACCCCACTTACACAAAAATGGAAGAAAACGTATATGGATAACGGCCCTCCAAGGGAAACGGTCATTATAATGTGGCCCGCGACAAAAATGAGCTTGACACCCCCGTCTTACATTATATGTACAGTAAATGTATCCAATTTATACTTGATGTATGACAGCTAAGAATGTCAAAAATATGAAAAACGCGGAAGGTTTCATGACGGCATCGGTTTGACTTTGGAATCAATTAGTAAAAATAATTGACTTTGTAATGCATTTATTTGTTATGGGAAGAATTGTTGCAAATTGCAAATCAGAGGTTCCAATGCAGCGCAGCAGGCAAAATGGCATCAACATTCCATGGTGGGGATATGAATGATTAGCTTTGCCACCGTTTCAAAGAGGTCTGAGTTTTGGTTCTTACACACTTTACGCAGTATGGTTAAACCTTGTGACCATAAAAGATACGAGAGACCATCAAATGCAGTGATTGACGGAAATGTGTTTCGGTCCGGGTTCATAGCATTTGCTTTTTCCTCTTCTCACAATCACAATACACAAAGTGCAAAAGTATTAACATTTAATTCAAACAAAACCATGCAACAGGTCCCCATCACCCCGATTGAATTTTCCTGTTCTTAAAATAAACATCCAAAAGCCGTACATTGCTCAGTGGCAACTCAAAAAAAAAAAGAAAAAAGAAAGTCGACTACTTCAGGAGGCCCACGCAGGTCAGCCCAGAAACTAAAGAAACCACAAAAAAAAAAAGAGAACCCCCAAAAATAATAAAATAGAAAGGAAAAAAAAAAGTCAGCACAAGCCACTGTCAAGTGGCGATCCAAAAAAAGTTCCAAGCACATCCTCGGTTTTTTCTCTGTCGAGATCTCGCCACGCAACCCTCTCCCGTCCCACTAGGTTGCTTGGAATCGGACACCATCACAAAAACGTTGACAAACAGAAATCTTCCCACATGAGTGATGAGCCTGCCGTGCTTTTGTTGATACACAAGTTGCCGAATGTCCCCCCCCCCCCCCCCCTTAGTTACACTCACTTGAACCAGACGATGCACTTCTTAAAAGAAGAACCAACTCATTCACATCTTTGGGATTGCAGTGAGTGGGGATCTCATTCATGACTAAAAGAGCCTATTAGACTTCAATATTGTATGGGATGATGGGAATCGAGTTCAGACCAAGAGTAGAATAGTGTGGTTCCTCATTTAAATAAAAAAAAAAAAAAAAAGGGGGAATTTGCTCACCAGCACCATGATACATGTCATACTGGTGTTAACCACTGTTCTATGGTTGTTCATGAAGAATTTAAGATCCCAATAAATAATCATGATGCACATTGACAGGCCAAAATAACGCAAATGCACAGTATTTTTGGGCTCGGTAAGGTCGAGGTCTTCTCTGTGGACCAAAATGGCTCTAACTGGGCACTGGGTGAGGAAGTCACCTGTTATTATTATTATTCCCGCTGTCCAAAGGGATGCTTCCGATGATGGGAGCTGGTCATCTGGGATCTTGGGACAAAATGACACTCGTGTAGCCAAAGAGGTGTAAGCCAGTGTTGAATTTGTGGAATGTGGTCTGTCTGTCTGTCTGTCTGTCTGTCTGTGAATGCGCTTCTCTGTGTATATGGATGACAGGGAGGGGTCGACGGGGGCCGATGTATCAGTTGTACATTTGGCCCTCGGGGGGCTGGGAAAGCTTGTAGTTCTCTTTCATTGTCATGTGTTGTTTGAGCTCCGTGAGCACCATACGCAATGTGTAACTGTTTTTCCATCTGAACAAGCAGGGCAGTGCCTTGACGTCCACCTGCAAAGAACGGCAAACGTGGACAAGTTAGGCAACCTGTTAGGATTGACGGTGATTAGAGGACACACCTGGTTGTAACATGTGCGTACCGTCAAATTACGTTCAGTCTTTTCTTTTTAGCCAGCCCCTGCTTCATGAATTTGCTTTTAAAAAGAATTCCGTTTCAACTACAATTCAAAAACAACCTGATTTCCACCGGTTCATTTTCATTAATTCGTGTTGTATTTATTTGGACTTTTATCAGATTCAAGTTATTTCTGTGACCATCGTGGGTTTTTTTTTTTCTTCATTAACAATGGGGTACTAACAATTTTTGTCCATGCATGTAGTTACCAGCTTTAAGTGTCCAAGCAAAGAGAGTCATGTCGTTCATGTTCCAGAATTGTTTGTGTGCCCCGAAAATTATATACGGATTATGTACAGATGTCCAAAGCTACAATTGTACCTTTAAATTTGTCTGCTCGGGGAAAATTACTTCAATTCATGGACACGTTTCAGCCAAAAATAGCCACAATTAAGCTCGTAGGGAACACAATTCCGATTTGTGCTCCAAAAGGGCTTTGATGTTTCAAACTGTGTCACTTGCTCTGAATTTAAAAAAAAAAAAAAAAACATTTTTTTAACAAACAAAAAAATACATTTAAATAGCGCAAATGAAACATTATTCATGCGAAAAGCAGTGTAAACAGGACAATAGGTTACGTACTTTAGTCACCGATTGTTTCTGAGAAATATATCAGTACGGGGGATTTTCGAGGCATTTGGGAGTGCAAAAAGTTTTTTTTTTAGAAAATGCCACCAAGATTGCTACTAAAAGCAGTTGTGAACACGCCAGTGTGGCAATGAAATTCGCATACTTACAACACCATTTGATGAATGTACTCCAACCATGTTGATCCTGTGCAAAAAACGTACATGAGGAGGATGATCCGGGTATCTGGGTCCACATTCGATTTTCAGACAGTATATTCTGCCTTCATAGACGGTCTAAAAGAAAAAAAAAGAAAGAAAGTGGGGGGGGGGGTGCGTTATACACTGCATTGATAACTTGTAATTATATGAGACCAAAATGATCACATTTATATCTGTATTATACTGCTACAAGTAAACAAACAAAATCAGATGCACAACAAAAACATTGTAACACATTTTGATTTTCAACTAAAAACAATGTAAAAATCGGCAAGGCTTGGAACTATTTGGCATTACAAACTGTGGACAAGCTCCACGAATGTGACTCAAAAAGATGTCCGTGATATCGGGGGTGGTGGGATGATTGAAAGTTGATGAAAATTTATGAAATGAGGTTGTTACTAATTACCTTTTTGTCATATCAAATGTGGCACGATAAACAACGCTTTTTCAATACAAGTAATGTTTTTGGCTGAATTTCTGCGTCCGTCTGCCCCACATTGAATCGAATCACGCTCGTTAAAATGTATACGACGTCGTGTTTTCGAACAACAAAAATGGTGCAGGAAAAGTCCAATAGATGGAAGTCAGAAATGAGAATACAGTACAGTGATGTTGCAAGAACCAAACGGAGAAGTAGCGAGGAAACACTGTACAAGGGTTAGAACAGAGCACAAATGATTTCGCCAACTTATGGCACAAGACACGATCACAAGAGCGGCATCGTGGCACACATCCTCATAAAATCTTTACGACTGCGATTTTACAAGCGACCCGTCACCGAAGATGAAAACTAATCCGCTCTTTCCATCATGCTTTGCTCCTATTCACAGATCATCCCATGAATCTCTTGAGGCACCAACGTAACCAAAATGACTGTCCAAGTGCTCTGACAGAAATACGAATGAACGGCATGATTACAGATGAACAAAAGTCAATTTGACTGGATTCAAATGACTATAGGCTAAACCTGTTTTAGATGATTGAAAGTATCCATTTTATACCATAAAGCAATGGTGCTCAAGTCCGGTCCTCAAGAGCTGTGATAGAGCCTGTTTTTTTTTTTTAAAGATGTCTCCCCCTCCTCCAACACAAATGATCACTTTATCAGCAAACTAAGTGGCCTGATAGTGACCGTTTTAAATCAGATGTTTCGGAGGGGCGAGACATCTAAAACACGCTGGATAGAGGCTCTCGACAACTGGACTTGGGCAACCCTGCCGTGAAGTGTTCTTAACCTCGGGTACCCCGGATAAATATGTGCCATTTAAATAAAATGTTAAAATATTTTCTATAAAAAATAAAAACGATATTCTCCAAAAAATACTGTCAATCTGCATAAATCTGCACTTGCTTCACAGAATGGACTGCAATTCTGAACAACTGCCTTTGTTTGTATTTGAATTGCTCCCATTTATGTTCTGTAAAAAAAAAAAAAAAAATTGTTAAGATGAAACTCTACGGGAATATTTAATAATAAGAACTTCAAAATATGTCCAGGCTTGTATCAGGTGTTTCCACGGACTTTTGTGAATATTTCTAACATTTCATTCAATTCCTCGTTCAGTTTGTGGTAATATGCAAAGGACGACCATTTCCAGCTAGTACAGATGTGTGCCGCAAAGGTGCCCTTGGAATATGTAATTTGTGGATTTGTGGACAGTCCTTCACACAGACGGCTATTCACGCCCTGATTGCAAGCGAACAAAAAAATTGCAGCGGCGATTATGCCGCGATGCGTTAACGCTAATGCAGCTATAATCCGGAGTATGAATGTGTCAGAACTAAATGTGAAGTGAATATCCAACATACAAAGGTTCAGGGGGGGGTACACAAGCCCAAAATTGTTAGGGAACCTTCCATGGGAACATATCGTCTTCCCCTAAATCAACAATCTAAATAGATCTTCTAATTTGTGTTCAATAGAATACGCCCTTACACTAAGTATGACATCAACGCTACAGAGACGTCTCACCTTAGGGGGGCCGATGATGGTGGCATTCCAGTGAGTGAGGGTCATGTCGTCGTCGTTGACAAGGCCCCAACTAACTGTGCCATCTCCGACTCCTTTCTGACCATCGTCCAGTTCTTCCAGCAGCCGGAAGTTGCGGGGAACTACGACGTCTTCAGACAAGAGAATGATAGGCCGTACTCGTTAAGTCAAGGCAATATACATTAAAAGGCTTTCGCTATTTCACACGCTGATTAAATATTAGGCAAACCATAGGCGGTGATGATAAAAAAAAAAAAAACGCATTTGGGAACGTGACACATTTCAAAGCTGTATGTGCCAATAGTTACTAAAGGTAAATACTGTCCCATTGGCTCCCAATCCGAAATCAGAGTCATTCTTGTGAAGGCTAAATACGGGGGTTCGGGCTATTCTCTGGTGGAACCACGAAAAGATTTTAAATGTTAGTTTTTCTTAGATCCGGTGTAGCTTTTTTTTACTGCCAGCACATGACGACTCCACCAACATGAGTTGTCAAGTAAAAAAGAATCTTCGAAAGAGTGACAAATGTGTTAAGAAAACAACACTGAATCGGGGTGGACGCCTTCCTTTCAGAGCCCTTTCTGTTTTAGCTGTCCGCGGCGAAGTAATGTGAACATTATGACGACAGCGCCCATGTTTTAACTTCGTGTACGTATTTAATAAAGCACGTTTTTCTCTGATCCGGAATACCTCATTATGGCTCATAAAGGCTGGCGGCCAGTTTTGCTAGTCGCTTTAGCTATCAAGTACCATTGCGGGTAGCATATCAAGCACAACTGCAAAAGTCCAAAGCACCAAGACATCACACTTAAGCTTTTGAAGCTATCTCGTTGATAAGAGGGATATGTTGGGAAGCATATCATCTTAAAGTAAATGAAAAGATACTGGCTGTGCTATGAAAAAAAAAAACTGGGCTTACTTGTTCCGTGGGGACACGCCATCTTGGTCACAGTTCCTCGGATACGCGCACGTACGTCGTTGAGTACGCGGTGGAGCGCGCGCGCGTCCGCCCAAAGAGGAAAAACGTGCACATGAACGCGTTGTTTACTCGGCCGTTGACCTTTTCGTGCTTCCTTAATTCTTTAAATATGTATTTTGTATTTTGCCATTGCTTTGTCTAAAATGTCTGCACTCAATAATATGTGATTTAGCCACAATCATTGACGTTAGAACACAAAGTGTGAAAAAAAAAATGAGTTGCAGTACCTCCAACGTCTCAGCAGGCAACAAGCCGTTTGCTGATGAAACTTGCGTGGTCCGCGATCGCCGTCTGCTGGACAGAATTTAGACAGCGCCATGTGAAAATACAGACTGCTTTCGATGCAAAACAACAAATGGCGTCGCGGGGCATGACCGATGAAAATAAATATAGCCTAATAAAGAGGCTGTTTTCCCTGGTGGCAAATGCCTTGACCCCCAAATACCATCCCCGGCTGTTGGCAGTGAATCTCACAACACAAAATTCACATTTTATTTAATCATCAACGTTCTCCATGATGTGCATAGAAGCTATGTTTAGAATTTACTCCCACTCTGACCCCGCCTCCTTTCAAGAGGAAATGGTTGCGTCCCATCAACGCCACAAATTAAGGAAAAAAATGAAGTGCATATTAACTTGACCACTTCCGGCGTACCCTCGTCAGTCAGGTAATCTCTCTATATATAATATAGTGGTTGCTATAGGATAGTCTGTTCCAATGATCTGTCAAGTGTAACAACTTATGTGAAGTAGTAGTTAGCACTTGCAGTAAATAGTATTTTTTTAGATAATTGCAGGTTATTTCGAGGCGTTGTGCATGGCTATTCAAAACGAGATTTTGGGAAAACAATATATTCGAACGTTTTATAAGGTTCACGAAAAACGCTGACAGGAAACTCACGTGTATTTGCAACAAATCACACTCTGTATGAATGATGGGACACGCCGAGACACGAACGCTGCGCGTGCTCTCTCTCTCTCTCTCTCTCTCTCTCTCTCTCTCTCCCTCTCCCTCTCTCTCTCTCACTCTCTCTCTCACACACACACACATTGCCACACGGGGTTCAATAACGCGGGTTCCAAAACAATAAAACGTCCATAACCCAATTCATTAAAATGTACTGTATTGTTACAATGCTTTAAAAAAGGTCCTAATATTTACATTAATAATAGCAATTATTATTATTATTATTATTATTATTAATATTATTATGATGCAAAGACTATGCTCACACCCGCTCTACGCCTCTCACCGTGGGCAACTCCATAGTGGAAGAGAGTCCAACCCCTCTCGAGAGAACTGGTACCAGAGCCCCGGCTGTGTGTGGAGGCAAGTCCGACTATATCCAGTCGGAACTTCTCGACCTCGTACACCAGCTCGGGCTCCTTCCCTGCAAGAGAGGTGACATTCCACGTCCCCGGAGCTAGCTTCTATAGCCGAGGATCAGACCGCCAGGGTCCCCGGCCTTTGGCTGCCGGCCAGCTCGTACTGCACCCGACCGACCCCTTTGGCCCTTCCCATGGGTGGTGAGCCAATGGAAAGGGGGACCCACGTTGCCTCTTCGGGCTGAGCCAGCTAGCCCCACCTCCAGGCCTGGCTCCAGAGAGGGGCCCCGGTGACCCGCGTCCCGGGCAAGGGAAATCGAGGTCCATATGTTTGACTCATCATAACGGGTCTCAGTTTAGGAAGGCACTTGCTGTATCTTCTGGTGCAGACAAAAGAATATCGAATTGGTGGTAGGAAGAGGAGAATGAGGAAAGTGACCAAGAAAGAGAGGCTGGTGAAGAGATGGGATGGCGAGAAAACTGAAGGGAGCAGGTTGGAAGTATCAGGAGAGGACAGGGGATGTGGACAGGACCAAAAAAGGAAATGCATGATGAGTTGTACAAGAGGTTGGGCACAAAAAAGGAGAAAAGTGCCTTGTCCAGATTGGTGAGGCAGAGGGATCGAGTTGGGGAGAAAATGAGACAGAGAAAACGAGACAGAGATCGATGCGACAGGGTTAAATCTGCTGAGATTATCGTTGGGCGTGATGAGGATGGATCAGGAATGACTTCATCAGAGGGACAGCACAGCCTGGAGTCAACGCTCGAGAGGTCAGACTACGACGGTTTGGGCATTCATGAGATGGAGATTCAACACGTTCAGATGATTGAACTAGGAGTAGAGGAATCGGCAGTAGAGATAGAACAGGATCATGGTGACAGCGAAATAGTCTTAAACCAAAAGGGGAAAAAACTGAACTTTTGTTTTTCATATTTAATCATTACTTTTAAAATATCATAATTATCTACAATTGCTGATGGCAAATACTTGAATTTAATTCAAAAGAGATATCAAGTTACCGATCCAAAATTCCTGGACCTAGTGTGACATACAGGAGACTTGAGTTGGCCAAATTAAGAGCTCAAGCCCTGAATGTGAAAGCTGCTGAAGATATTTCTGTTTGTGCATAATCAACATTGAACAGGGCACAGGGTGTTTCTCTTTGACCTATCCCTCCCAACACCTCCCCCCCAGCTAGCTGGCAGGTCTCCATCCCCCAATTTAAGTGTGTGTGTGTGCGTGGGTGTGTGTGGGTGTGTATGTGTGAGGGATAGGGAGGGGTTGGGGACATGAATGGGTTAGTGTTTTTCCCAGGGACATGACTGCAGAGGGTTTCTCCTGACTGACACGCATGGTCTTTCATACACTGCTTTTCCACATTTGCCACTCATTTTCTCTCTAACTCTGCTATGAATGCAGGCCTGTACTATGATACGCACACACACACACAGACATACAGACTTAAAAAGCCCCCTGTAAAATGTCTCACTGCAATGATTCAACTGAAGTATTTACATCATAATAATGAGGATAATGACATGATTAACTTTGTTCAAAATGCACCGTGACCTTTTATTTGATGGATTATGAAGATGATGTTGACAGTTGGCATCAAGAAAAACACAGTACCATTCATTTCACCAAATTAGCGACATCGATTAAAACATGCCCTCCGTATTGTTTTGTCCTGTCTATGTTCACTTCACATGCATACGAAAGAATGTGTGATTAATAAATACATAAAAAAAAATATATATATATATATATTGTGTATATATATATACAGTATATATATATTCTGTTAATCTTAGTTTCTTTGACCACAAATCTGAAATCAAGGATGAGATTATTTGACGTCCATTGTTTTCCCCCAATCAGCAAACCTTTACTTCTCTGTCAATATCAAAATACTGATTGAACAAACACATTTGACAATAAAGTTGTATTCAATTCAATAATGACACGGGGACGTGACGTCGTCGCACGTGTCTAGTTGGCCAGAAGGTGTCTGCCACTCGCCAGTGTTTACAGTACCGTACTTTCATTTATTTTAAACCGGCAACTCTGGTGCCTTCACTGACTGTTGGAAGTCGTAATATTTCAGCCTTGCTTCGCTTGTATTGTGACGCATTTTGTTCAAAGAAAGTATAGGGAAAGACTTAGCGTTGAGGATACTTTCACAAAACGGTCACAAGTAAGGTATAATGGGTAACAATACGTAGATCGCATTGTAAATTGAGCCGAGAACAAGATTGTATAAAGAACAAGCAGCATTGAATGCAGCGAGATCCCCCCCCCCCCTTCGCAAAAAAAAAGGAAAAAAAAACCCTAGCCTTCAGAAAAGCTAGAGGCGCTGTTTACAGCTTCAAGCCGCTCACTTGCTGCGGATTGGAGTCCATGTGGGGGGCAACTCACCATCTCACCCGAGATGATGTGGAATTTACACTCACGTTGAATTTTTATAAACAAGTGAAGCTGCACCTCTCCCCCGACGGGTATTTGCCTATACTGTGCTACCGACAATCTGGATCGTTGAGAAGCACTCTGCAAGTCCAAACTGGTCGAGAGTGGAATTTCTGAACTCCAACTTAGATGGATAACGTTCACTGACCCTCCTATGAGCACCGGCTTCGGATAGGTCGGATCATATTATTCGGGGAAAACGGGCAACTCCACAGTACCGCACTGAGGAGTCGGAACGTATCATTTTGGAGAGGTGGAGGGCATCGTTGGACACGTAAAGGTGAGTGCCCGTGAACTAACTTTGAGGTCCGCCTTTCGCTCCAAAACCGATTCCGACGTGCATGTATGTTGAATAATAATCACTGTACCTAAGTGTCATATTGTGACCAATACCCTCGCGCAAATTTCATTCCTTTGAAATACAGCTTCCTGAAACGTTTACCTGCGTGGCGCTATTGAAACTTTAAATCATGTACATGTTGCGTTTAAAGACTTTTCCCCAAACGCCGTAAAAAAAAAAGGTCTGTCGAGTCTTGCTAACGCCAAGTTAGCCTGCGGGAGCGAAAACGTTTCCAGCGCTGCTTCTTTGATGTCGGCTAAGTTTACTCACCTACCCCGTCGGCGACGTCGCCCCAGGCCAGCTTGACTCTGTTCTCCGGGCTAAAATGTAACAACTTCATAATGTGTTTCAAAATCTATATGCAATTGGAATGACATAATTCGTTATCAACCTCTCAGGATTTTTTTTTTTTTCGTGACTTGTCCGGATTTCTATTTTACATATATGCACGGGACCCCGTCTAAATTGTTAAAAAAAGTAATAAAGAACTACAAGTAAATAATGGCTGTGCTAATTCCAAGGCGTGAAGGGTAGTCTACAGCACTTTTGATTCACGTTTCAGCACATTTCGGTGTTTCAAGTGTCTTGAAAGTTCCCACTGTCGTGGGTGTGTACAGTAGTATAAATCTCAGGAGTATCACCTACTCACTGTGCCAGCGTCTTCCTAAAACCTCAGCCATCTGTTACCATGGCCTCCCTAATGCAATTGGTGGCTTAGTATAAACCCGGAAATGAGATGGAATATCCCCTCAGTGGTGATCATTTCGTATTCTGTTTGGCCAACTTCAATTTGGATTGGATTGGATACAACTTTATTGTTAAATGTGCTGTATACAGCACAGAGGAAATGTCTTCCCTTTCAACATAAAACAATCCACATCTGGCCACACGATCCACACCTGGCCCCCTTGAAACTGGTCTTTGGGTCAGTTGTGCGTTATAATATATATCAATATATAAATTGTCGATCGTAGATATCTATTGCTGTAACGGCATTTCATATCTATGATAGTTTGTTGTTTAAGTTTATGGACAATGTGTACATTACTCTGAAATAATACATGAAGAGATGCTTGCAGAGGGTTAGATGATAGAGAAAAGGCAATTTGCTCATCTATATTTTTGATTTTGTAGGTCAAGTCCTGTTTTTTTAAATTAAAAAAGACAATTATTTGCCCATGTAAGTCGGCTTTTATTCATTCCCACAAAAGTGAGTGGGAGATTGGGTCAGATATTGAGTGCGCTAAAATTCTCAATTTTGTCCCATATAAATATATTAAAACCCTTCATCTGAAGGAGAAAAGAATTGAATCTCCAACGGGGCGAATGTCGAAGATATTTTAATATTCAATATAACGGGGGCATGATCTGAATCAACAATGTCCTGATAATTCATAGAAATCACTTTACCACATTCAAATCACCAGCAAATGTCAGCATGGAGTCATTCGATCACTGGAAGTCGTTTCAACAATTTTCTCATGAATATTGAGCTCTCAAAATTGGGGGCATAAATATTAACCAATAAATCCGGAGTACGATATAGTTAACCGGGAGACAATAACATGTCTTCCATCTTTGTCAGAAATCACATTTAATAAGCCTTTAATGACCAGATATTTTCAATTATATTTATTTGGCCACTGGATATTTTTGTTTGACTTAATTTTTTTTAAACGTTTTATTGTGTGGACTATATAAAATCTGTATTTCATAAAATATGTATTTCAGAAATGAACAGAGAAAACCTCCATGAAAATGGATAAAATGTAATTTTACGGAGAAATATTCTATTGAGACACCCATCCATTATCTGATCCGCTTATCCTCACAAGGCTCACTTTACAACGTACACATTGTCCATAAAGGGTGACACAAAATAAAGACTTAAATCTGGTGTGTAGTTCTTACACAATTGATGTTATGTCTTTGAGATTTCGAAAGACACTTGACGCTTTGTATATTTTTACCATAACACACTGAACTTCTGTGTGTTTGGAGTGGAGATGAACTCAAATATTTGGCAGGTATTAAGATAGACATGAAGTTAGAATGCTCACTTATTTGGTGGGGGGTGTCTATTAGCTTAATGAGCTGCTGGAAACATTTGGTAACAGAACTTTTCATCCTTGCCCATCTTCCAAACAAACACAGGTGTGTTTAGTGTTGTAATGAGCAAGTGAGGAGATGTCAAGGACGGACAAAGCTGGTAATGCTCTTCATCGCTTAAGTGTGGCAAAGGGCGTAAAAGCTCGGTTATTCCTCTTTTGACAACTGTAAATCTAAATGAAAAAAAAAAAAATCCAGTGTAATGCCGTAAATTTGGCACAGCTCGTCAGTTATCGTTCCTCATTAACAGAGCGTGCGGGCGCGTGTGCATGCGTGCTCCCAGAGTTTTTGCCTCCAATCCAGATACAACCGTATGAGCTCAAATTGAAGATGATTATTGTTCGTATTCATTTTCAAGTTAATTTTGAAAGCGCTTTATATAAATCCGGATGTATTGTATCGTAAACGTAAACCTCATTGAAAGTACAGTGGTACCTCGATGTCTCTTCGTCCGAAATTTCACGTTACGAAACGCCTCAACAGGAAGTGGGCCATCAGACCAAATGAGATCAAAATAGCGACTACAGTATTTGGCAATGTCGCACCATGTGAACTGTGATCTGCCCAGCAGGGGTCTTGAGCTACTCTGCTACTATTGCCAGATTAAATACTCAATTTAATTATGTCGCCAAGCATTAAGTCACTAACCTTATCAGTATGGTCTGCCTACTTAAATGGGGCTCTGTAAACCAACAGATGCAACAAGATTAGGGACAATATGCTGCTGGTGCAAACCCCGATATGAGGTACACTCTCCTCCAAAACTAGTGGAACATTGAGACCTTTTGTTTTATTATTGTTGATTGAAAATATTGGATTTGACATCAAAAGCTGATTTATTACACACACACACACACACACACACACACACACACATTAAATTATATGTGTGTGTGCGTCTAGTGTCTCACTCGTTTCCTTTTCTTTTAATAAATGATAAGAAAGCACCAATATCTTTTATTTGAAGCTAAAATCTATCCAAAAAGGGTGTGATGTCACCATTTTTTATGCAAACAACAAAGACAAGCAAAAACAATGGGAAGAATAAACATTAAACTCCTCTACAACGAAATCATGTTTGCAGCAAGAAGTTTTTCACAACAGGGGGTTTTTCACTGTAGCAAATTTGATCTCAGATGTAAACACACACACACACACACACAAAACGTATGCGTACACGCACACACAATTTACTCTGAGCAGCTAATCGGATGCATTCCACGCTATCTTCCACGGATCAAGCTACAGTATCTACACACATAGACAGCGAGGTCCCTCTTGGCCAATCGGAGGCCAGGATGATGCTCTGTAAGCCAATGGCAAGAGCAGCTATGAGTATGTTGCGTTCAAGAAACTCGGAGCTGTGTAAACTAGTGTGGTGGTTGCTTTTGCCGTTTCCGAACGAAGCATTACAGGTCGCTGTTGGATTAAACTTTGTTGTAGTGAATCTCATCGCGAGGCAAGAGCAGAGAAAAAGATTTCGTATAACGCAACAGGGTTTTTTTTTTCGTCGTATGGGGGGCAGGAGAATGGGAATAGTGTTAATGCATGAAGATTTTTTCACATTTGGGGGTATTTTCGCCCATGTAGGTTTCGTTCGAGAGGAGTTTCACTGTATGAGCAGTACATGTCTTCCACTCCAATCCTATCCATACATAAGGCAGCGGTGGCCGCAGACATTTTTAATCATGTGATGCAATTCATAGTTTTGGAAATCCTTGCTTTGAATTTCTCTCTGTTCTCAAGTCAGCATAAGCCATCTATCCATCCATTATCCGAACCGCTTATCCTCACGAGTGTCGCAGGCATGCTGGAGTCTATTCCAGCCGTCTTTGGGGGGGGGTCAGCGGGGTACACTCTGAACTGCGTGTCAGCCAATCGCAGGGCACACAAAGAAAGACAAACAACCATCGGCTCTCAGTTTTAAGTAGGATTATTGGAGATTGAGAGTTTTCCTAATGCCTTGTTCTTATAACATTTCAACTCTGAAATGCAAAACAAGATTGTTAAGCTCTGTCACACAATTCCAGCACTCATTTGTAGTTCAGAGTGTCAGTAGTTTTGGGTAAAGTTTTTTTTCGAGAAACGAGCGTTGTGTACTGCTTATGGTACACAGCTTTATTGCTGTCGTATTTTAGAACACAACAGGAAACTAGCTAAAACGGCTAGGCGTTTTAGCCTAGCGTCCCATTCCACAACTGTAGCGTGACACATCACAGACCAGCATGGTTCCCTGAGTGCTTGTTGTCCTCCCCGCCCCCCCAGCTTAATGGTAGTACAACAATGCCCTCCCCGATTAGTTGGTTTAATAGAGACCAGCGAGGTGGAATAATGGCAAAAAATTTCTGCCTGGAACTGGCTTTTATAAAGGGGCTTTTGTCTATCCCGCGCTACCATTACAAAACCCTCGTTCCCAAGAACGACAAGACTGACGACAGATTCACATACTTTTCACTGAACTTGTGTTCCGTTGTCTAATGAACCTCCTTGTAGACATCATAGTCTTCACTGGTATACTCTGCACGTTACACTACACACGCATTAAAAATACGTTTCACTTGTGATTTTTTGGTTTTTTTTTTTACTAGTAGTTGCACGTTAACGTGGTCTGGAGTTCTTGTGTCCCCCCTCCGCCTTGTACCCGCAGAGAGTGGCAAGGTCCTTTTGTTATGTTTCTGTTGTTGGAGAGTAGCCTGAATAGGGCAGCCAACCGGAGAGGAGGATTTAGAGATGGGCGGGGGGGCGGGGGGGGGGGTGGAGGGGGCAAGGGGAGGTGTCGCTGGTGTTGAGAGGTGAAGGCATTCCTCAGAGTGAAAGTGACTGCGTTTAAATGCACAGATTCATCCAGTTACTGATATCGTTTGGTCTCATCACTTTTGTTCACTCTTGTCTTTGATGTCTCACTTTACAGTACACGGACTGGGGTTGAATTTCAATCTTGAACCAAACTATCCGCCTCTGAATGCTAGGTGGCAACAATGTTCCTTTCACCTGCCTTAGCTGTGGATTTTTTAAGCAAGGAAGACGTTGCTGCAGCCGAGTTCTTTGAGGTCCCCACTTGGATGACACACTGGATGACATCACAATTATTCAAATCTCGTGTGTGCGCGCGTTTTTTTTTTTTTTTTTCAATTCATCTATTTATTTTTAATGATTATTTAAAAAAAAAAAAAAAATTTGCCTTGACTCATAGTTTTGGTGGTGCTCCAGGATAAGTTTAGGAAATTTCGATGATATACAAATGGCTCTTTGGCTTGTCGTCAAATTTAGCACGTGCGCCTCCGTCAATACTGTACTGATGCACTGTAATCGACATGAATGATCGGAGAAACGTCAAATGTGATGACACGTGCCAGGAGCTTTGCTTTTCGCCGACTGTGTTTGACGTTTCGTGGTGTGCAGACAAACATGAAAAGCAACATGGTAGGATGACTTTTATATGGACAGCTTGTTGCTAGGTGATGCCATTGGAAAAAAAAAAACCCCCCAAAAACTGGAGAATTGCTTCACCCGAAACAGCCATTTTGTTCAAGAATGCCGCCTAAATGGAGTCTCTTGAAGCACATGGGGAAAGCGGACCTCTATGCTGGGAAAAGGGGGTTGCTATGTAACACACAATGTGAATGTTAAGGCATGTTAAAAAGTTCAGGACCTTGGCTGAGTGCTGCGAGGAGTGCAACAAGTGTTGCATGGTGTTCTCGGGATATGCGACGCTACCAAGCTAGAGGCATGCAAGTCGTCGAGCAGTGCGACATGATGCCCTTTGAAATGATGCAGTGGGGAATGGTATAGTAGTCACATAAACAAGAAATGCTTCTTTGGTTCTTTTATCCACAATGAGTGAGTCGCGGCTCGGAAGAACAGCACTCGTGAAGACGTTCTAAATGAGTGACATACTTCACACACTTGTCCCAAACTTCTCTGGTTGCTGTCAGTTTGCCTTGTTGACAATGCCACCCCCCCCCCGTCTTGTATCCCAGTTGTCAAAATTCGTCACCCGCGGCTAATTCCATAAACTGCTTGTAGATTTGATTCTCCATTACCGTTAGCAGGCTATGGAAAGACCAACGCATGTGCTGATATCGTTCCTGGTTGTAAATTTGTGTCCCCCCTTCAAGTTTCCCCACAGTGGTTTCAATGAGCTCCGTTGGGAGCAACTGGAAGCAAGATTCAATGTCATCGGTCTGGGATCCAACAGATTTCATGGGTCCTGGAGTCTTTCTGGTGACATTTGACGTCATACCTTGATGAAGAGCAGGATAGGCTCTGATTTGACAGCAACCCCCGGTCATAGTTTTCCTCTTCATCATTGGATTCCATCCATCCACCCATCCGTTATCTGATCCACTTATCCTCACAAGGCATGCGGGGGCGGGGGCTGTAGCACCCCCACTACTTATGCCTGTTTATGACGATGGCATAAGTCGAGATGTCTACAGTCATTTTGTTGACATTCACTGAAAGACAACCAAAGACGGCAATAACGGAGAGCCAAACTACATGTGGATTTTTAAAAAAAAAATAAACTCAGTCGCTGCTTTCGCCATGACCTTATATCTGTTTGCGCTCACAAGAGTGTGAGATTTGGCAGAACTGTGAGAGCTTGGGTGGGATTTGACTGCGATTCAAAGTTGAGACGATGGTTTAGCAGTAGTTAGTTCTCCTTCATGTAACAGAATGTTCAGAATCTACAGACTGGAACTCATATTTGTATTTCCTCGTGACAGCATTTCTATAAAGTAACGTTCAGTTGTTCTCCTTGAAAAGATAAAATGTGTGACCTACTTCACAAACTATCCGAAAAATAGCACTCATGTTATCATGTCTGTTTGGTTTTTTTGTTTTGTTTTTGTTTCAGTTCTGGCTGGGGTGAAGGGCGTTTCCTCCAGCTGGTGCACCTGTTCCCTGCTTATCGTTACCCTTGTATTGAAGGACTCTGACATTTGTCACTTTTTGTCAGATTATTGACCTCGTTTGATGTTCATGCCCAAGTGTTGTTTTTCCTCCATCTTGTCATCGTCGTCCTTCTTCCATTAATTCCACGTTTAGTCATTGTTCAGTCTTTTGATCATGTCTGCATTTCTCGGATCCTAAACATTATTTGGGTCGTTTCGAACCTGACACATAAATAGGAGTAAAATACCTTCATTGTGTTGCAGCTCAATATGAATAAAATCCAATCTCAGGGTGGTATTGATTTTGCACAATGACTTCCTGAGACAAAATGCCTGGGGGAGGCAATCAAATGGCACTGGCCGTATTTTTTTATGTCATTGTCATGCATACATTATTAGCAACTTGTGTTTTCCAAAACATTTGTTCAAACGTTAAGGTATGTGCTTTAAAATGGCAAATGCATAATGTGTGGTGAAACTGCATCAATGTGCAGTAAACAAGGCAGCTGTGAAGAAATGAGATCCCTTTTATCGTGGCTCACAGGTGTGATCAGCGGAAAAAAAAAAGGAAGCAATCCTCTTAGAAAATAGGAATTAATCTGACCATGATTCCGGTTATCCTGTTTTACAGAAATCGAACATTCCAAGTGATGTGTTCTTGATGGTGTTTAAGGATAATAGTTAATCCAGTTACTGTTAACACACAGTGGTTGTTGACAAAGTATATGTGTATATATATATATATATATATATGCAGTTAAACCTCGGTTTTCGAACGTCTCGGTTCTCGGCCAATTCGGTTCTCGACCAAAAATGTTCGATTTTTTTATGCCTCGGATGACGAACAAATTTCGGTTCTCGGACAAACTGAGCGCACTTGAATGCACCATTTGACTCCTCCCGCCTTCCTTACAAGAGGAAGTGACGCTTCCTCGTGTTGCTTTGCATTGTGAACAGATGTGCTCAATAAACATTTTTATTTTAAAAAGAGCGTGGTTTTGGTTTTCGAACAATTTCGGTTTTCAAACAGCCTTCTGGAACGGATTATGGACGAAAACCGCGGTTTGACTGCAATATATATGTAATACATATGTAATATATATATACATGTATATATATATATATACGTGTATATATATGTATATATATATATGTATATATGTATTAGATACAAGATTCATTCTGATTTAAGTCTGATCAGAAAATCTGAATTTTCACTTTTCTACGCCCACTTGATTATCATTTTCCTACGCAGCCCTAATTAAAACCCAAGTCCAAGGAAAGCCTCAAGTCTTTTTTTTTTTTTTTTCTTTGTCAGCAATTTCCAATTCTTTTGCTCACATAAAAATGGGTGGATTCAGAGAGATATTTTTGCCTTCTAAGTTGTATTAAATTCCTGGAATTATAAGAAGTGACCTGATCTCTCTGCTTCATCTTTTGATGACTGAAATCCTATTTTCCTTTAGGTTTGCAAAGTCTCAAGGGAACCATGGAAAGAAAAAAAGGAAAATAACTGTTTGACTCCACAGGTAAGACAACAAAACCCAATTTTGAATTTGATTCAGTGTCCGCACCAAAAATAGCAAGAATGTTCCCCAAGTTCATAATGATGACACAATAGCCCAATGATTTGAGTTTATTCCTCCGGCGGTGTCAAGTGCACTTCGTCCCTCCCCACAAACCACATCCCGCCGGCTATTTAAAGTGTCAGCGGCTGCTCCCAATGACTCCTCCCCATGTTAAACCAGGAGCCCCGTCGCAGACGCCTCCCTGCTGAGACGGTTATCTGTTTTCATATTCCCTTCCCTTACCCTCATCTTCTGTGCTTTGACTTGTTTGTTTTTGCCAAAGATCGCGTTGTCGCTTCCAGCTGACCTTTGTTACATAAACAAACTCATGCTCCTCCCTCCTTCCACGACACCCCATACACGTTTTCCTTCTGTCCAACTTTTCTGTCAGGCTCCCCTTCTCTTGGCACTCTCACAAAACCCACTGTTTTGATTACACTGTGAGTGCGAGCCAGTCGGGATTTTTTTCCCAGGCAGTTGGGGTTGTTTTGGTTAACCCTCATGCAGTATTTTTAAGCGGCTGCATGAAGGGTATTACGTCCCAAAAATGTCCCTCTTCCAATGTGCAACGACTTTTTTCACTTTTCATTTTTTTTCACTTTCAACCCCTTAAAATGTTCAGTGGGAATTGGCCAAGACATAGATAGACATCCTATGCAAAATTTCAGCTTCGTGGAGTTATCGTTCACTGTTTTGTCTGTGGTGTCCATTTGTCCAACAGTCCAAAATTGTCCAAAGTGTCCGAAATGTCCAATTTTGGGATAATTACTGCATGGGTGTTAAATAAGGCTGAATGGTGCTTCTGATGGGAGAGTCTTCTCATTCTTCTTCTGTGGGTTGAGTCCAGCTAGCAGTTTATATATATATATATATATAATATAAAGATCATTAACCGTAAAAAACGAGGGATTACTGTATATATAATGTCATTATTGCTGCTCATTGAGGCCTTTGAATGACTGTTCAACTGCCACTGATATAGGTAAAGCGTATGTTTTCATATGATGTAAAACAGAGCTTGTTACTCTAAGTGTTTAATTTATTGGGTGGCGTAAATATTCTAATCTTTTTTTTTAATTGCTCTTCTTTCGTGTTGTGTGCATGGAATTTTGATGATGCAAATGCTACCCCAGTCCAGTCCCAAAATTAGAAAAGCTGACTCAGCAGTTAATTCGTCCACCTTCATTAAATCTACCCCCCCGCCCCCCCCCCCCCCCCCCCCCCTCCACTTCATGGGATTGTGGCGCTGACCTTTGGAATGTTAACACAAGCTTACGTTTAGACATGCACGCAAGCTGCTTTTCAGCCGGTGGAAACAATCGGTGAAAAACGGTGTGCTACTCGAGGAAAACAACCTTTGAACTTATTTTATTGTTCCAAAAATGAACGACAGTCGTTCTTATTTATTTCTCTATTCACGCTAGTTCTTATTTATGTATCTATTTATTTATTTAAATGACGCATGACTGCATGATCAGTCCACAGTAGGGGACACCTGCAACTTTCACCCTACAATCTACATGAGGATGAGCTTGATGCTCTTTTTGATAATAAAGTAAATAAGTAAATAAATTTGACAATAAAGTTGTATTCAATTCAATAAACTGAGCAATTCAAACCAAAACAGGACTGCTGTCTTTCATGTCGATGCATAAAGACAATGTGCGGTAGGAACCGAGCTCACACACAGGCGCACATGCACGCACACACACACACACACACATGGACTATCCCCCCCCAGTATCGTTTTATGAATACATAAAACACCTGCAGACTTTTGTCGATTCAACCCGTTCAGGTACAACACTGACTAAAGACTCTTGAGGTTGGGAATGTGATTGTAAATTGCTTTTCTGTGTTGTGAATGGTGTGTCTGTGCGTCCTGCGTTTGGCTGGTGATGGGTTGGCACTGGCACCACCATCTGCACATTTTCATTGAGTCAGTCATTACATCAAAACACACGCTTTCGAATAAGGTTGTAACTGTCTGGTGTCTTATTGGAGAAATCGAATGCACCCAATTCTCTTTTTGAATGTTCTCGGTCTCCGTTTTGTTAGCTCAATGGAAGCAATGAAAGGACAAAAAGGGAACGTGTTTATCTACACGGTAAGACAAGGTGACTTTCTTGGGAGTGAGGGAGCCATGCTCGCGGCAAAGCGGGACAATAGTAAACGGTGTCCTTTCAGTGTCCTCTCCCTCTTATCTGTCAGGAACTGAATAAGACATGTCCAAATTTTACATAACCACGACAAACGAGACAGACAAATGAGGATTCTGGGCTTTGGTTTGATTTTTTTGTTGTTGTTTTCAAAGTCACCTTATTTGTCTTGTTTGTCTTATTTTATGGCAGGTGCGACTTATACTCAGGATACTCACGGTCACATTCAAACTTAATGTTCTTCAGTAAACCCGAGATGCATGTTTATGGAAAGTGGGAGCTGGCCGGTTAGCCAGGGAAAAATCCATGCCAGTACAGAGAAAATGTAACCTCAACAGAGGCAGGTAGGAGCAAAGATTCAAACCTCAAATCTCGTGACAATTAAATTTTATTAAAGCACGAACCACTTGATACTTTGCCGACCCAAATTATTGTCTCCCATCGAAATATTGAAGGAAGCGCCAGAAGAATCATCTCCTGGTGGAAAGAGGGCTGCTAACACGGCATGAACCTCCCTCTGTCACATACTGGACACTCGTGTTTTTTTATCGAGCTTGGATGAGTCATAAATCAAGCGTATATGTTCCACCTCCCCCCCTTTTTTTTAATCAGATGTGCGTCTGGCTTGGATTGGATTGGCTTCCCTGGGAATAGATTTAGACGATCATGTGATGCAGAGGGTGGGGTGAGGTGCACTATTCTCCCGTCTGTTTTATCGCACTATCGGTCAAAAGGATTTTCACTTGGAACGGAGGTGTGTGAAAGGGACAACCTACATTTTTGGTGACAATGGAACAATCATGACCGGAGTACATAATGCATTTTGTCACTTCAAAATGTTGGTTGAATAAGATTTAAAAAATGATAACCGTGAAAAAAAAAACCTAACAACTTCACAATTGGGATTGAATGGGTTGACAACAACAAACGTGCAAATTGACAGTGTAAGATCAACTACATCTGGCTGAGTCTCCGAGTGGCGCCTTCCAAGCTTGAAGGCTGCTCTTCATCTGAAATCCTCCTTTCATCCCGTGTCAAAAACATGAAAACACATTCATGAAACTGCAAAATACACATTATAATGAGAAACAACATCTGGCCAAATAAAACACCAATCTTGTCACTAGACCTAAGCAGCTGTGATGAGATGGAAATGTTCGCTTCTATACACACACACACACACACACACACACGCGTTTTTTTTCTATTTCCCAGACCACTAATTCTGTGGTGGTCTTAATAATGAACATTGGAAAAAACACTTCAAGGTCACGTAAATTAACAGCTTTCACACAAAAAAAAAAAAACCCTCGCTAGCGTTGCTCATCAACTAATTAATAATTCCTGCCTTCAAGCCAGATGGAAGCTGACCTCCAAGTTCAAGTGACTCAGACTGCGTTTAAATGCAGATGATGCTCTCTGTGAATTCAGAGCAGAAGCAGTCGCTGTTATGCGGTCTTCCGGCATAAATAATGTTATACACTGCTTGTGCGTGCGCGGGTGTGTGTGTGTGTGTGTGCCTACTGTCTGTCGGTGCGTAACAAGTAGTGGATCAGTGACTCTTGTGCTGTCTGGCACCGAATGACGAATGGGCCCATTCAAGTGGATACATTGCCTTTGATTGGAGGTATGGAAACACAAACAGGGCTACTGGACGAGGCAAATTAAAATGTAGGGCACATAAAAACGTGCCATGCATGCCCTTTGATTGTAATTTGTTCAGCCACGTAAAAACAAGTGAGCTCCATACTGAATATTAGTGTGGTATGACCTAAAATAGATACAAGAGTATTTTTCACAATTTAAAAAAAAAAAACAAAGCAACTTTGTTTCCCATTGGTGATCAGATGCTCGCTCCATTTTTCTACTGGCTGAGAGAGAGAGAGAGAGAGGACTTCTTTTAGTACATTGAATATTTTACATTCATGATGAATCTTCTCCTATGCAGTTTGCTGTAGACGACAAATGACGATAAACACAATAGACTCGTTTCTATTGTCGTCACGATCCATATCGTCACATCGCCCAGCTCTCGTGTGAACTGATATATTGGCGAAGCACGACATTGAAAAAAAGCAGCATTGACCTCAACCGTGTTAAAGCCCAAAGTAGTCAACTTACTGTATCAAGACACGCTAAGACAAAATAATAAAGTCAACTAATATGTTGCTAGGTTTTTGTTTATCTATATTTTTAACATTGTATTGTGTCTGTACTTCATAATTTGGGTGTTATCACTCTGTTATTGTGCTGTTTCTTTCAAATGAAAGCCTTTGAGTTCCTTCAACCTGTTATTTTATGACTGCACTCCAGCTGAAAATAACATAACCACAACCACAAAATTTCAAGCACTATGCCCATGCTACAAGCCACGCACGCTGATGTTATTCCGTCGAAATTTCGCCACAGCTGAAACTTGTACTCGTCAGTTTGTTTCTCAAAAAAAAAGCTTGTCCAGCAAAATGCTTAAGTAAAAGAAATGTCATTTTGCACACATGATTAAAAAGCCCAATTTCATTTTTACGAACAAGAATAGAAAATGTGAGCTTGTGTGGGTACGATGTACCGTATTTTCGTCAATAAAAGGCTCACCTTAAAAAAAAAAGCCTTCCATTTTCTTAAAAGCTCGCCGCGCGCCTTGAGATCCGATGCGCCTTGTGTATGGTCATTACGGTAATATGTCGACCTCAAAATGGCTCCTTGCTAGAGACACGCTTACAACGCAGAGTTCAAACTTCAGGCGATCGGATTACGCAGTTGAACACGGAAATAGAGCAGCGGCAAGAGAGTTCAACGTTAAAGAGTCAATGTTATAACTCGCTGTTGGTTAAGTGAACTGTGTCGCTGCTTTATTAAATAGGTTTTACTGTAGCAACACCGCTCAACAGCTAAGCTATCTTAGCTGTTGTCGTTTGTTCAAAGCTCCTTTGCTCTGTGACGTGGGTTCCATTCATCTACCATGCATGCTTTTGGAATGTGGGAGGAAACCGGAGTACCCGTAGAAAACCCACGCAGGGTTTGGTCAGAGAAGAACACAACAGCAGTCAGAGTCTGTCACTGAGCAGACGCGATCAAGGACATGTGAATACTTTATTCTTTACACATTTAATAGCACTCTCCTTAGTTTGTAAGGTGTAGGCAGGGATTACATTTAGATTTTGTATGCACATGTGTAAATGGTAATGAATTGCTAAAAAAAATTCGTAAACGGGGTCATTTAGAAGGACAGAGCCCAGATTTGAACCCAGAATTTCAAAGTGTGAGACAGCTGTGCTAACCATTTGTCTACCATGTCCACCGTGCTGCCCCCGCTGATAAAATACAAAATGAAACGCTGTTGACATCGATGCGCTCGCATGTTATGTCTCACGTGTGTAATTTGGGGTGTGTGGCACATTTCAAGGGTACATAAATCATTGCCATCCTAATGTTGACTGCCAGGGGACATCGTGTCGTCGTCTGATAAGTGGGCAAAATAAAAGCTCTCCCTCAGCGGCGTTATTACGGACTGCCATTCAATGAGGTGTTTGAAAGGAGCGTTTCTGTGTCATGGTAGGTGAGGAGAACAGGAATTGTGGCTTCTGACGCTTCCCCTTTTTTTTTTCTGCATCAATTGACACTAACCCTGATTAATAACAGCCCGACGCGTGTCCTTCAGCACCTTTCCCCACTGTAGACAGCAAAGGTGATTCTATTTCTAATTGTCTATGGGACATAGACACGGAAACCTGGGGGGGAAAAAAATAGAAAATCTACACTAATGGTTTGGAAAATATGAATTCTTTGTTCCCAGTTGCATATCAAAGAGCAGATGTTCACATCAGTATGTTCTTGATTTGATATTTGCTCTTTCATTTCAAATCCATCGTGTTCTTTTGTGAGTCATCTTTGGTTGAAGCATGCGTGCCGCAAGCAGCAGTTTCACATGGCTCGCTGACAAAGGCCAGTCCAAACCATTATGGCAAGTCCACCTTCGGGGTGGCCCACTTTGGCAGAGCAGGTTTGTTGTTGGACGTTAGTCATAGATTCAGACAGTGTCACAGTTCTCATGCCGCATTAAACTGATAGGTCGCTCGCTCTAGTTATCACAGAGTTAAATTGGATTATGTGATACACACTGTGAACTTTCACAGATTGTTAAAAAATGTTTCCACGGAGACAAAACAAGTGACATCAGTTTCTCTAGCTCAGTGTAATGTTGGAAGAGATCAAGTACTGCATGTATGTCCTCCTCCTTGTCTCACGATCTTACATTAAAAACTACCTTATTAGGAAATGGCTACCTCTTATTCGACAGACCCTCAAGCTGTTAAACACACTCTAGTGCAGAGGCCACCATCATTTTTTAATGTCATTAATAAATCAAGTCAAAAATATCACCTCAACGCAATACACACTGTTAATATCACCAAATCAGTCAACAACCAGTTGGGCAAGGTTTGGACAAACTACGATGGTTGCAATGTGTGGGACAACCGTAGATCTTGGGCAACAGAAGTGAACAAATGCCAAAGTGAATAGGTAATGACTGTAGGTTGATTATTGTTTGTATTTGATAGGCCATTTTATGTCATGATGTTATACCACAATATAGTTGAAGTTATTCTGTCCAAAATTATAACACACTTGTGATTGGAAAGCAAAGCTTCAAATTTGCTTCATGAACCACTTGTATTTTTTTTTTTTTACTCCTCTCGGCGGCACTGTTGGTAAATGGTTGAAGAAATGGCATATGTCTGTGTACTTTCAGCCCTGTGTTTAACAGAGGGCTTATCTAGAGGAGTCAAAAAATAAAACTGGTTCATGAAGCAAAGTTGAAGCTTCATTTTTCCATCATTCCAACTGGGGATCTTTATCAAATTCAAATCATGATATGAACATTCAAGATATTAATATCGGAATGAGGACAATATCAAATCACGAGGCCTTGCCACGCTTGTGTTCCATGTAAATCTCCGTTCAAATCGCCACATTCCTCCTTCCAAGTTTGGCTTTGATCAACAGTTAAAACCAGCAGATGACAATCATCTTGCAAAGGGTGAGAGGGAGGAGGGACCGACGGAGAGCGAGCGAGGGATACACGCAGGCGCTGTTACCCAGACAGCACACAAGCAAGAAATCCACTTACGTCTTACGTAAATTCAAACGAGGCATAAGACCGACTGCATGCTCCAAAATGGGCCGTGGCTGCAGATGCACAGACTACTGCTGTTACAGCCGTCTTAAAATACAGCTGGGAATTTTAACTTTTCTAGTACCGGTATACCATGCAACCTTATTTTTAAATGGTCGCTCCCAAACATTCCAAAGAAATCAGTGTCCTATTACTGTTGAACTAGTTTTAGAACAGGCCACTCAGATGGTCCTTGGGAGCAAAATGCTGTCCGCAGGCACCATGTTGGTGACCATACTTAAGTATCTGCAAGTTGGAGTTGTTCAAGATACTTGGTCCAGATTTGTGTTGCAGTCCCACGATTTTGTTTGTTTTCAACTGACATCCGAAAGTAAATCTCTATACAGAAGAGGAAGTTCAAGCCTCGGTGGAAGTTCCGGGGAAGCAAAATCAAGCACCTCAAGTCTAGTTGCCACCAAATTTCAAGCAAGTCAAGTCATTAGTCAGATTTCACTAAATGTCATTGCCGGGGTCCACTTCATGGGACACCCTGAACTGGTTGCCAGACAATCGCAGGGCACACATAAATGAACAACCATTCGCCCCCACAATCACACCTAGGAACAATTTAGAGTGTTCCATTAATCTGCCATGCATATTTTTAGAATGTGGGAGGAAACGGAGAAAACCCACGCAGGCCAGGGGAGAACATGCAAACTCCACAAAGGAAGGCCGCAGACCACCGGGTTGCCCCAAATGAAAACATTAGCTAATTTTTATATACAGAATTATGTTCAGATTATCCGATTTTTTTTATAATACATTTTTATGCCTTTTGACTCAGCATGAGACATAGTTTTGAGTGTTTTATGGTTTTTATTCCTTTTTACTTATTGTTTCACCTGGCTCTGTTTTGGTTTGTCTAATTTGATTACTTGCTACCTGCTGTAATTTGTCCCCGTCAACATCGATTCCGACCTCGCTCATATGGCAACACGTTATTACATCAGCTGAATCAAATTTCATGGACTGCGATGGGGAAAAAAAAGTTCCACGTAAAAAGTTGAGTTATTTCTGGGATCCAGATATCCGTTCTCCCTTGTGACCAAGATCAGTCGCCAGGGTTTTTTTCTTTGGCCCATCAACTTTAACAACCACGGTGACTTCCTTTTTACCCATCCAGTTCCTCCACATTACAAGTGAACCAACTCTACAACCCACACCTTGTGGAAACTGGATTTTCTTTTTCTTTTATCTGTAGCAAGTCTTTGCCACTGGCCCAGATGAATGCAGTGATTATGAGGAACAAAGTCCATCAACTGCTGCGCCATGCTCACCAGAAATGCTCAAAGCCAACAAAATAGTCCATAATGCTTTGTGTGCTGCTTTTGTCTTTCTGGTGGCATCTGCCTCTTGCCTATGTAAACCGCTAAACTGCTAATAGATATGAAGATGACACCACTAAATATAAATAGCCACGCGTCCTCTGGTGAACAGAGTGGATGACAAGCATTGAGTTATATCGCTACTGTAGCCTTGAAGCCGGATCCAATGGTTATTCATAGACTCCGTAATTATAGCATTATGGCAAAATGTTACCACTAAGTTTTTCCAACTGGGCATTGACAGTATTTTAAGCAGTGACTTTAATGATATGCCTTATTTATCATTGTGGTTTAAGTTATGTCAAAAGATCATGTCAAATGGATCGTACGATTTGCATACCTCGCTCATTGTTTGTGTGCGTACGCGCACGTGTGTTTCCCGTGCGCGGTAACGTGTTGAATCGCGGGAGGTTTGCCGCTTGAAAAGTCGATCTTTGGCCAAAAAATGTCGGGCACTCCTGTCGGAAAAAAGCCATATTGCCTGATGTTAGAGTTCTGTGTCGAGAATCATCCAATGATATTTATGTTTCGATTATTATTATTATTGCATATTGTCAGGTTAAAAGTTATCGGGTATTGGAATGACCATACCCCCTTATGTGATGCTGATGGTATGGTCGGCCTGTGCTGTGAATCAGGTCACTGATCAGGTAATTGTTCAGGCATGTGTATGTGGGCGTCTAACGGGGTACCAGGAAGAGTTTTGTTTGACAGACGGGCTGATCATATCGGTTTTTTTTGGACCACAGACTTTTCCTCGCATACATTTGGTTGATTGTAGATTGTTGTCCATTAGATTGTCGTTTGGAATTGTGCATCCTGATTTGGATTTATAGTATTAGGGCACAATAAATCATTTGGAAAGATTGAAATCGACGTCGGCGGAATGAAGCTGAAGATTCGCTGAGACAGCCGATACACCTGCAGAAAACATGTCACCACATTGGCTCAGGAACAAGTGATCGTGGTGTTTTTATTATTTTTTTAAGATGTTTGTTTGCGGACGTGAAAAAGTAAAATAAAAAACATTGCTCACAAACTGAACAACCCTAAGGATTCAGGTTCTTTTTTTTTGGGCGGGGTAGGGGGGGCCTTGGACTCGGAAACTAAAGACCTTTTGTATATTGTATCCTAGCAATGAGTGAAGATCTTTTTCTGGGACCAACTCACTGGAGGGTACTTAAAGCCCGTTTGGATTGACACTACTTATTGGGGGCTTTCTTTCCATGCAAAAAAAAAAAAGGATGTAGTAAGTTTGTGACAGGAATTTCAATGGGAGTACGATTCCCATGGCCTCATGTGGTCTGCCATGATTTAAAAAGTATTTCAGTTCATGGGTCCAAACTTAATAGCATGAGTTTTTTCTGCCAGAACTCAAGACTGGAAGTCACCTTTCATCAAAAAATAACTTTTGTCAAGGCCTGTCTTTATCTGTGTGTCTCAGATTATGTCCGCAACAACTGCTGCAAGGTTAAGAAGTCGAAGGCCCCTGTAACACCAAAGAAAGCAAATGGTGAGTTGTCCAAATGTTTATCACACTGTGTTTTTCTTGAGGGTGACAAGAAAACATCGTAAAGGATGTTTTTGTTTTTTGTTTTTTACAGGAGGGGGTGGGGTGAGGGGGTGGAGTGTATTTTCCCTACTCATTATTCAGACAAAAATGAACTGCAGAAAGAACGGCAAAATGAAAGGGTGCAAGTCAGTGTTATAAATTCTCGATATTAAGTGAGCATACGGTAGAGTGTTGCGTACGGGTTCGGTTTGTGCAGTTCCTCCAGGCCACTCGCTCATGTTTCAAGACGCTGTATCATTTCCCTTGCTTGACGAAGTGAAACACTCCTGTAGGGAAAGTAAGTTCCTGCTTGATTCATGTTTACAAGTTGCAGAAGACACTTCAAGACTGATGCCAGCTACAATTATTGTTGTTTTTTAAAAATTGAATTTACCGTATTTTCCGGACTATAAGTCGCAGTTTTTTTGTCGTTTGTCTAAGGGTGCGACTCATACTCTGGAGCGATTTATGGGTGAAATTATTAAGATGTTATTATATCATTTCACGTGTTATTTTCACATTAAACCGTAAGAGGCCGCTCTAGACCTGTGTTGATAAAAACCACGGTGAGTCTGATGTAAGCGACGTCGAAGAGGAAGCGCTGCGTCTTCTACCTCCGGAGTTGGTGGAGTTGCTTTTAAGTGACGCGGAGGATGAAGATTCCATTGGATTTAGTGATTTGGAGTGACATTGATGGTTTGGTGAACTTGTTAGCATGTTCTTTATGCTAGAGTTATCGGAATAACTTGAACATACCTGGCACGTTCTCAGTTTGTCGTTGATGTGTTATGTAACGTTAGCATATTAATAATAATAAATTTTATTTATAAGCGCCTTTCAAGACACTCAAGGACATGTTCCAATCAGGAACAAGAACAATAAAACACAAAGCGGGTTGAGCAGCGGTAGCCAAACGCGCCAGCATTCACTCAATCCGTAAGTCAGAAAGAAACCACCAAAGATTTTATCACATAAATTTCCCCCCAAAATGCGACATATACTCCAGCGCGACTTAGTTTTTTTTTGGTCTTTATTCTGCATTTTATGGCTGGTGCGACTTATACTCTGGAACGACTTATATTCCGGAAAATACGGTAAGTTTCAGTCTGTTAAAAGTTTGCTCTTTCTTTTTTTCTTTCAATTAGATCCGCTGCCATGCCACCGTGGGTGATATGTCGTCTTCCGGTGAAAGCGGTGCGACCGCTGCTCTTCCTTGCGCTATTAGCGACTGGCTGGGGCCTCACCTCTAAGCCTGCTTTTTTGGTCCAAGGAACAGACTCGCCATCTGTCTTTTATCCCACCTTTATATGGAACGACACCGAATTTGAGCACTTGGCCTTGCATCCTCACCCCAAGGTGGGTCGAGTTTACGTCGGCGCCCGTGACCACTTGTTTCAGTTGGACAAGTTTCTGCAGCTCGAACTCCAGGATCGCACTGGACCAGTCAAAGACAGCAGAGAGTGCTTGCCTCCCGTCACAGAGAGTAACTGCCCTCAAGCGAGGCTCACCAGCAACCACAACAAGCTCTTGCTGATCAACCCGTACTCAATGGAACTCATTACGTGTGGCAGTGTCAACCAAGGTATCTGCCAAAAACGGAGTCTTGATTCCGTCAACAAGGTGCTGTTCTCCACGGAGACGCCGGTGGATACCCAATACGTGGCGGCTAATCACCCCAACGTTAGTACCGTTGGCCTCATCGTTCAGTCTCATCCGCAAAGGCGGCCGGTTCTTTTTGTCGGGCGAGGCTACACCAGCAGCCACCCGCCCATCGCCACACGAAACCTGGACCAGGAACCCATATTTTCTTATGAGGAAACGGCAAAGTTGGCCGTGGCCGGTCGCCTCTCTGAATATGACCATCATTTTGTCTCATCCTTCGCCCACCATCATCACGTGTACTTCCTCTTCTACAGGCGAGACCTGAAGTCCAAATCACGCGAATATCGCACCTACATCTCTCGCGTATGTTTGGACGATCAAGCCTATTATTCGTATGTGGAGGTGCCCTTGACGTGTCGTTCCCGGGCGGGAAAAAATTATAATCTCCTTCAAGCGGTCCAGCTGGCATTCTCCAAGGATGTCACTGTGAGTCGAGGGTCTGAGATTGTTCTTGGCGTTTTTTCCACTCGGCTGGCTTTATCAAATCGACCCAGTGAAGACTCCGCCCTGTGCATGTTTAACTTGGAAGATGTGGACCGCAGGATTAACTCCACCAGAGACCTGTGTTACACAAAGATGGGCAGAGAGTCTGGAATGGAGGCGGCCTACATTGAATATGAAGTCAAATCCAAATGTGTCAACCTGCTAGAGGTGAGTTAACCAAACAAAAAAATCCATTTCAAAAGAAAGCATCGCATCATCGTGCTCTCAACTGTACATGTTCTGTGAGCCGTGATTTCATGGAACCCCTGAATGACTGTCGATACTCTCTCGTTTAGAACACGCTCGATAGGTACCCTTGCGGCTCTGATCACACACCCAGTCCCATGGGTAGTCGGATTGCTGTGGAAGCTGAAACCATTTTGGATAGCCCTTCCGCTCGACTGACGGCTGTAGCAGTGAGCATGAGGGCGGGACATACGATTGCGTTCTTGGGAGACTCGAAAGGGAACCTGCACAAGGTAAACCTTCACAAAAACACAGCTTACCCCTTAACACAGGGGTTGGGAACCTATGGCTCTTTTGATGATTGCATCTGGCTCGCAGATAAAGCAAAATATTCTCGCTTGTTTAATCCACCCATCGATTTCTTACTGCTCATTTCCTGTTCGGGACTGCAGTTGGCTCCAGGAGCAATTTTGATTGGATAATACTGGCCTACGTTGCCATTGCTGCGGAAACAGGTAACCGCCCCCTTTTGAATCAGCCCGCTCGGTCATTAGCTCAAAGTTAATCCTAAACTAATAAAATGGCAAAAAAAAAAACGATGACGAGTATGGTAGACTTCAGGACGAATGGCCCGAAGGATTCGCCTTTGTGGAGAGAACAGGTTCTGCGGCGTGTCTGATTTGCAATGACAAAATACCATCGATGAAACGGTCGAATTTGACGCGCGCCATGCTACGTTGCTACGTTCGCATCAAAAAACATTGGCAGGGAAAGGGAAGGCTTATTATACTGACATCTTGTTGAATTCACTTATAAAAAAAACAGTTACAGTCAAACCTCGGTTTTCGAACGTCTCGGTTCTGGTCCGATTCGGTTTTCAACCAAAAATTTAGAGTTTTTTTATGCCTCAGATGACGAACACATTTCGGTACTCGAACAAAGCGCACTTGAATGCACCATTTGACTCCTCTCGCCTTCCTTACACGAGGAAGTGACGCTTCCTCAGGTAGACGTTGCTTTCCATTGTGAACAGACGTGTTCAGTCAACATTTTTATTTTAAAAAGAGCGTGGTTTCGGTTTTCGAACAATTTCGGTTTTCCAACAGCCTTCTGGAACGGATTATGGACGAAAACCGAGATTTGACTGTAGATATAATCTAATTATAATTTAAAGATGATGTGACTCGGGCCTGAAAGCCATTCACACACTGAGCAGAGCCGTGATGCTTTTGGAAACCCTTCGCGAGGTCTGTAAATGCCTTTTTTTTGCGTGGCTGTCGACACATGGCCCTTTGTGGTGTGTGGTTGAGAGCCCCGGGGCCAAGCAGCAGTAGTACAATGGCACCCATTCACAGATCATGACAGGATTACATCACTCAGAGGTTGCAAAGTACCCATTCCACAACATGGCCAGCCAACAGAGCTCCACACTCTTGTTGTGCACACCCATAGTTGACTGGTGGCGAGATCCACTTCCGAACAGAAAGCCACGTTCAGAATGGTGTGAAAACCGCAGAACCTAGCAATGTCATCGTTTTGTTTTTGTTTTTTTAGACAGTCCATGATGTTTCACTACCAGAGCTGCGATTCCAATTATTTGCAGTCATGAATAATTAGCAATCGTCACAGTCTTTGGTTCGAGTCCCAATCCAAAACCTTGGCAATGCATTAAGAAAAAAAAAAAAAGACCATACACAAGGCGCACCGGATTTTAAGGCGCGCTTTGAGCTTTTAAGAAAATGGAAGACTTTTCTGTGCGCCTTATCGTGCGGAAAATCCGGAAACGCAATAACCGTATCTTTCGGTAGTTGATATGGTCCTGCATCGCACACATAGTCCATGTGCATTTGCATTCCTCAGGTGTTCCTGGGGCCAAACGGTGAGGTGGAGGAATACGCCATAAGCTCCATTCATCACAACACGGCCATCAGTTCAGACCTTGTCTTGGATGAAGAGGAGCAGCATCTTTTCATCATGACCCATAACATGGTAAACACATATGTTGTTGCAATGTTCTGTTTTTCCGATCGCCCTTGCGTCTTTTGCAAGACTAAGCCGAAAGAGAAAACCTTTGGTTTCGAATTCAAATATCCCCTTTTCTTCTTTGGCAGCCTATTGTGGTCCTATCCTCATCACCCTTTCTTGTTTGTATTGTTCAAAGTGTCTTGTCAGTCAAGTGTCTTTCATGGGAGCCTATTATGGATGGTTTGCGTGGCTAAACTTCAACGTGTTGTTCTGATTACAGCTGCAAAAGAGACCAGTAGCTGAATGCAAGCAGCACCCTGACTGTCACTCCTGCCTGCAGGCCCACGATCCCTACTGTGGCTGGTGTGTCCTAGAGGGAAGGTAAGATGCACGACGGCAAACGTTACTAAAACGCTTCATTGACCAAATACAGTCCGCGAGCTACCGGTGGATCGCGATCAATGCTGTATTGGGCACGCCGGGTTAGACTATTGAGTCTCTTTCATAGACAGTCACTTCAAAAAAAAAATAAACGTACAATTAACTGAGTCAGCCCAAAAAAAAAAATGTCGACACATCAGTAAAAGGAAAGCATGGCGAAATATTTGAATACCAAATGTATTCAGACATCACAAAATTAATACAAATCAGCTTTAGCCTCGACCATTACAAAAGGTGCTCATAGTGATTACCGTAATTTCCGGACTATAGAGCGCACCTGATTATAAGGCGCACCACTAAATTTTTAAAGGGAACATTTTTTTTGTACACACATAAGCCGCACATGTTTATAAGCCGCAGGTTCCCATATTGTAACATGATATATTTACAAAGAAAGACGATACACGGGCGGCCGTTACTAAAGTCTTTATATAGGCCGCTTCATTAAATAAGTGATGAATAAATGAATAAAGTGTCCAATATTTTACCGATGTGTGTATGCACTATTTTGGCTGACTTTTATGGAGAAATGCAAGGTAATTTCCAGCGGAGTTTTCCATACCAAACCTGTACACATCCAGAACACTTTGACAGTGTTGCCCAAAAATGAAATACAGCCCTGGCGCCTTCTCCGCGCAGATGTGTTTTGCAGTCAGAGTGTCGGCGTGGGAAACACCACGGCCAGTGGCTTTGGAGCTTTGACATGGAACAGCAGTGTCTGGCTATCCAAGAACTCAACCCATCAAACATCAGCAGGGAAGAAACCAGGACAGTAAGTGTGCAGATGAAAGACGCGTTAAAACTGCCGTTCAAATAAATCCGAGTGATAATGCATTTTGGATTTGACGACGATAAAGTCATAAAATGATGAATGAAACTACAAAAATGGAAAATAATGCATCAAAACAGAAAATCAAGCCAAGAAAATCACAAAGTAAATTCTATAGCCCCCCCTACAGAATGTATTTTGTGATTTCCTTGTTTGTGAATACGGTACACAACAAAGGAATGAATAGCGTGTACTTTTCTCGTCACGAGGGAATTTTGACGTTCATTTGTCAGCTTTGTTGTTTCAAAATGGGAGGTGTTGTTGAACATAAAGGGATGAAGATATGAGATATTCCAAAAGCGATTAATACTTGACCTGGTCTCTCCATAGGTCTCTTTGTCAGTTCCAGGGCTTCCAGTGTTAGAAAAGGCGGAGTCCTATTCCTGTTTCTTCCAAGAGATCCACATCCCTGCCACAGTTACTGGAAGTGTAGTCACCTGTCGCTCTCCGCACACCAGCCAAGTGCCTATGGTACCTGCTGGACAGGGTGAGTTTTATTTTTTATTTTTTTATTTTTTTTGTGCATGTGTAAAATCACATTCCAACAGACGCTGGAATCAGGATTTAAGGAGTAAATATTATTTTATTATAAATATATATATATATATTTTTAATTATTTAATATATATAAATAAATATAAAATAATAATATAATATTAAATAAATAAAAGAATTAAAATAATTTTTTTTAAAAGATGAAAAAAAAACAGGATTAAAGCAGGTCAGTATTGTGTTCCGTTATTGGTTTGAACTAGGGCGGAGCCAGGTACTCGTTTTAGACGAGTATCCATGACCAAGAATGCCTTTTTGCAGAGTACGATCATGAAACGAATACAGCTCATCATACCGTACATAAACTCCTCGTGTATTCATTCTTCGCACTCTGTGATTGGCCAGCCCCACACAGTGACCCGCCCCTCCCGATACAGACTTGCTGCAGAAAGAAGAGCCATCCATGCCTCGCTCTTTTATACACACACACACACAAAATGACTGATGATCCCTCTGCACTTTCCTGGCTTGTCTCTAGTTCCTGTTGCTCAAATCAGGACTCGGTTTTCCTCAGCTCACCTCGATTTCAGTTTGGATGATATTTCAAGTTAGTTGGTAAACTAGTTTCATAATATATGCGGCGCATTTGACAAGATAGAACTTTGAATGGCTCGTTATGCCTTGGTCACTGCCTGTTTGACCGAACTGTTTTTCTCTGATGGTAATTGTTTTGGGAAAGCCCATCTTTGTTCTCAATGCTCCAAAATGTTACTTTAACGGCGTAATTGGAAGAATCCTGCACCTCCCTCTTGAGACTTTCTGAAGCAGACTTGATCAAGCAACTTATGTGAACCTTTTCAATGTCCTTCCTCTGATTTTTCGTCCTCACAGATTTTGTCACAGTCCTCTTGTCTCTTCGTTTTGGCAACGTCACGGTTGCAGAGAGGGATTTTACCTTTTATGACTGCACGGCTGTTAAGCAGCTTTCCGGGAGTATGCTGTGAGTACAATAATAGAATACTGTAATCGCTTTTTGCCTCAACTCTCCTTGATTCATTTCCTGGATATGGGATTTGCAAACAAACTTGACTCCCTGGGCGGTAGAACTGAAAGGTATACCACGATATCAATATTTCATATGGGTCGATATCGATATACGGTATATTGAAATGTATTTATTTTTACAATTGGAAATCGGGAAGGCCGTGATCATGTGGTGGTTAGTTTCCTGCGTTGTGGCCACAGCAATCCTGGTTCGAACCCTGGTCATGACATGTGCAAAGACCATACTTGACTTCACAGTACAGAGGGTTCGATTGCGGCTGCGGCCTTCCTGTGCAGAGTTAGCGTGTTGGCCCCGTGCCTGCGTGGGTTTTTTCCAGGTTTTTCGGTTTCTTCCCACATTCCAAAAACATGCATGGCAGGCTGATTGACCACTCCAAATTGTCCCTAGGTGTGAGTGTGAGTGCGGATGGTTGTTTGTCTGTGTTCCCTGCAATTGTCTGACAACCAGTGCAGGATGTGCCCCGCCTTCTGTCCGAAGACGGCTGCGATCGGCTCCAGCACGCCCCCACGAACCTTATGAGGTTAGGCGGGTTCGAAAATGAATGGATGGATAGTCTCTCTCTGCCCTCTTTTGATCCCCGTTAAACATGTTTCCATGGTGTCTCTTAAGGGTTTGTTCGCTGCAATTCATAGCGTATTTCTTGATCGGTGCCAAATGTGCACATGCTCACAACAACAACAACAACAAAAGCCCTACATTAACCCTCATGCAGTATTTTTAAGCGGCTGCATGAAGGGTATTACGTCCCAAAAATGTCCCTCTTCCAATGTGCAACAACTTTTTTCACTTTTCATTTTTTTTCACTTTCAACCCCCTCAAAATGTTCAGTGGGAATTGGCCAAGACATCGATAGACATCCTATGCAAAATTTCAGCTTTGTGGAGTTATTTTTCACTGTTTTGTCTGTGGTGTCCATTTGTCCAACAGTCCAAAATCGTCCAAAGTGTCCGAAATGTCCAATTTTGGGATAATTACTGCATGGGGGTTAAATGTGTCAAATGATGGGCTAGTGTAGTAGGAGGATTCAACAGTTGCTGTCGATACCGTCGAGGTCAAAATGGCATCAAAAGCAACTGGATGAAAGTGCTTTCGCGGCCAAGACAAAAAGTTTCCTGGAGATGCAATGTTGGAAGCACAGATATGCTTGCACCAAAGCATTTTCGACATTTGCATTACATCCTGACATATCTGTGCTTTGTGGCCTTTCCATTTTCAGTTGTCGTGGCTGCGTTCTGAGCCGGTGGGGTTGCAATTGGTGTGTTCACCAGCACACATGTACCCACAACCCCACCTGTGAGGAGGGCGTGATCATCTATAATCAGCATGTAAGTTACAACACGGTACCAAGTGTCAGAATTGCAAAGCAGTGAGGAAAGAACATCACCCCGATTGTTTTCATTGCCATCTTTATTTATTTCATCATTATTATTAATATTATTATTTTTAATCTTCTGTTTGAAAGTAGGAGTGGCGAAATATTGTACGCAAGTTTGGTCAGCGGCATCTTAGGGAATGATAAGGTGCGTGAGAGGAGGAGTAAAGGTGTGTTGGTGTCACCTTGCAAAAACAAGGGTGACGTGTAGAGTGGTAGCAACTACAGGGGAATTAAAAAGTTGGACCATCAAATAAATGTGGCGCACAACTTTAATGTGGAGGGAGGACTTCATCAAAGATCAGCTCTGAGCCCCCTCTTGTTGTCTCGCTCTGGTGTACAGAATGACAGATGAGGTCAGTCATGAGTCTCCGTGGCCTAGGATGTTTGGAGATGACGTTGTGATCTGCCTTGAGTGTAGGCGGTAGCTAGAAGAGAACCTGGAAGTGCGCCGAAGAGTCGAAAAATGAAGGTCAGTCACAACAAGAGAGCGATGCGTGTGAATGAAAGGGAGGTCGGAATGTCGCTCATAGAAACAGAGAATAGATCAGGGGTAGGCAAATCCGGTCCTAGAGAGCCGCAGTCCTGCTTGTTTTCGAAGTTCCCTCTTCCAACACACATGATTCAAATGATCAGAATTGTTCGCAGGCTTGCTGATGACCTGATCATTTGGATCAGGTGTGTTGCAGCAGGGAGAGACGGCAAACATGCGGGACTGCGGCTCTCTAGGACCGGAGTTGCCTACCCCTGGACTAGATTATAAGTGTATGAATGAAATGGAGGTCAATCGAAAAGGTGAGGTTACAAAGACGAGAGGTGAAGAAAGGAGGAGTTCAAGCACTTGGGATCAACTTTTCAGAGCAATGGAGATTGTGCACTCAAGAGTGGTCAGGAATGCTTTACAGGATGGTAGTGCGGCTCGCCATGTATGGTTTGGAGCGATGACCAGAAAACAGGAGACAAGAGTTGAAGACGCTGAGATTCACTTTGGAAGTGATGAAGATGGAAAAAGCTCAGGAATGAGCCAAACAGACTGAAAGCGAGAGAGGCCAGTTTGTACTCGGTGTAAGAGTTTGGACGTGCAGAGGAGGGACAATGGTTCCATATTAAAAGATGCTGAAAATGAAGCTGTCGGATCGTGGTCAACAGTTCGACCAAAGAAACGATTGACCGTATGGGTGTGGTGAGGGAAGACTTGCGGAAACTGGAGTTAGAGCAGAAGCTGCAGAAGACAGGCAGAGTTGGGAGGAAGCCAAAAGCAAAAGAAGAGGATCAACTACAAACTGGAGATGCGAGTTCTATGTGTGTTTAGTTGGTTCAATTTCTGTTATTTCTTGTTTTGTCTGTTGGTTTTATTTTTGTCTCATTTTCTCTCCATTGTCCTAACCCCCACCCCCTACAACCTCCCACCAACCAATCCACCGCAGTTTACACTGCCCACCTCAGCTCCTGCCACTACCAAAACCCTCAAAGTTTTCACAACTCCCACGCCCACGCCCACCACCACCACCACCACGTTGGCCACAGCCCCCGTGACACCCATCACAGTCATGACGACAACCGCAGCAACAACTCTTGCCACAACTTTTACGGCTCCTGTCGCGGCACTGACCACTCAGGCGCCGACCTCCCCGCTAGCAACTATCACCCCGCACCCCATCGTCCCTCAGATGATGACCACAGGCGCCACACCTCAGCCTTCGAGTCCCGCGGCGAGCACCAAACCCGCGCCGATCACATTTCCGCCCCGAGACGCAACTACTACCCGGGCGGAAGAAGAAGCTCCAGATGCAGATGAGATGATGTACATCACACGCGCAGACTTGGAGAGTGTTGATGTCACGCCAAGTGCAGAATTATTGCCGGTGACTGTTGATGAGGATCAAAAGCCCATCATGCCTCTGGTCATCCCACCTCCTGACTCTGACGTCTTGGAGGTGATGACAGAGTCGAGCCTCACTGACACCCAGGAACTTGGCGCAACGCTAAGATGGGCGGAACCACTCACCCCAACATCATCCGGCTACCCGCCGCCTGCGCCCTTTCCGACGGGCGAACCGACCAACTCTGAATCCTCCGTCTCACTGGATCTGACCCCTTCACTGGATCTGACCCCAGCACCAACCCCAGTACCACCCCAAGACTCTCAAACTCAGTCTCAAAGCAGGGACGGCAATCCTGATGCGCTCCGGCCGACGGAGGAAGATGGCATCCCCGCTGATGGGACTGTCCTTGCAGAAAACGACACGACAACTTTTTCAGCCGCCACCGTGCTTTCAGGCGACGGTGAAGTTGAGAATGCGTCCCCAGTTTATCCCCACTTGGTGGATACTGAGCTGGACTACCAATATGATCCTGCTGACAGCTTCCTCCCGGTGAGTTGAGACCCTGTCGCCCAGCTCTCCGTTGTATTACTCCTAATCTTAATTGGGCACCAAACAAAACAGCCACCCCACTTTCTCAGCTCCTGATTGGACTTTTGTCTTTCAACTGTAGGACTTTGTAAACCATCCTTGAGATCATTTCGTAATCTTTTGACACCTCTTTTTATTTATTTATTTTTTTGTGTGTGTGTGTGACTTTTTTACATTTTATTGACAGTTTGACCTGATTTTTTCTCCGATGTTTTTTTGTGTATTCATTTCAAATTCCTACTAATTAATGGGAGTATACATCATTTATTTATTTATTTATTTATTTGGGGATGCGGGTAGTTACGCCTTGATCAACTGACGTGCAAGACCCAAGGAATTTGTGTTTTTGTGGTTGTGCCTGTTTTGAGCAACAGGGGGATGAGGGATCCTATGTCAGCTGGGGCTCTTCCGCTTGTCCTTGTGTGGAGAAGGTCCAGGGTTCATCGTTGCTCCCTGTCAGAGTGGAGAGGAAAATCACTCTACTCGCCCGCAACCTCCATCTATACCAGGTACCACAGAACTAACACACTCACATGCATGTGCGCGCACATACACAAATACAAACAATGCCCAATCTCCATTGCCGGTAATCCTTCACCTAAACAAGTCTTTTGTTTCTGCAGGATGCAGAGATGGACTACCAGTGCGTGTTGGTCATTGAAGGGCAAACTGTGGTGGTGGATGCCTATGTGGAGACGGATGACATGAATCCATTCAACTTTGACATCACCTGTCAACTCCACCAGGTTTGTTGTGAAATCGTGGATATAAAAAGTCGAGACACCCCGATTGAACTGCCTAGACATGAATCAATAAGACCAAGATATATCATTTCAAAACCTTTTTCCACCTTTAAAATGAACGACTGCGATTGGCTGGCGAGAGAATTTATAAATTCAAAGACTGAACCATGGGATGAAATAAGAACCTATTTCTCAGCAAATCTTGTATGCCTGAATTGTTTAAATTTTTGAAGCATTTGTTGAAATAAACCCATGATCAATGTATATTGTTGTCGTTTGTGTTATTGTCATTTGCAATTGAATAAGTAGACCATTTCAGAATTCAAAATTTGGGACTTTTGATTTTAGTGGGCCACTTTAAGTGATGTCACAGAGTAGATTGTGCTCATGCTAAAACCATGTTGCTTTTCTAGTACACCTATTCTGCTCCCGTGGACGAATATCAAGCTATGGTGTATGTGAAGAGGAGGGACACATTTCACGTCGACAGCTCTCCTGATCTCTATGGTAATTTGTTTTCCCCCTTTTCTATCGTCTCCACGCAGTCTCTTTATGCCATGAACGTTTTAACAGTTAACCAAAAATCCATGACTGCCGCTCTTGTGTGCCTGTCAATGTTCAGTGACTCTGTACAACTGCTCGGTGGGCCGCACTGACTGCAGTCACTGCCGCACAGCAGACCACAAGTATGGTTGTGTGTGGTGTGGAGATGCACAGGCCAGTTGTTCATATTCCGGTTTATGTGTTGAGCCTGTGCAGCAGACATGCCCGGCTCCGGTCATTCATTTTGTGAGTACTTCCATTTATTTCCTTGACAGTTTACAAATGTTGTGCAAAATGTGATGATCCATGTTACTGTATGTCCATTTTTGAAGTAGCAATGATGATTCTATTGAAAGAAACTTTTCATTCCTACATCCTTCAGATTGAGCCACTTTCCGGCTTGCTTGAAGGTGGCACTCTGGTGACCATAACAGGCTCCAACCTGGGCCAAAAACCAGAAGACATCCTCAATTCTGTGTCAGTGGCTGGTGTGCCCTGCATAGTCATAACCAGTCTCTATGAAGTCTCCTCCAGGTACAAAAATGTTCAGTGAATGATTGGTTCATTTTGTCTTGTCTCGTAGCGGATCAAAGATGGCTGACCTGATGCGCATTCGCCAGCAGATCTCCCATCTTTGATGATTGTGTCTTGCAGGATTGTTTGCAGAACCAAAGCGAGTAAAGGAGAGAAGGTGGGACAAGTGTCCGTTGAAGTGAGCGGTGGAGAGTTTGGCTTGTCCCAACAAATATTCAGCTTTCAGGTAATGAGGGGGGGAAAAAAATGTACAGCAAATGCTCTTTTTAATGCATCCCTGCCGAGTCATAGGCAGGGACCAATCCTGAAGAGTGGTCCAAATTGGAATGAAAGCAGGGACCTTCTACAATGGCGCTGATTACATATGATATATTCACCTTGGTGATGAAATCAGTCAATGCTGCGCTCATTCGACTTTTTCGAGAACCAGAATAATAAATCATTTTTCCATCTCATGTCTGAACCCTCCAGGATCCGTTTGTGATGGGAGTGTTGCCCGAAAGAGGTCCGAAAGCTGGCGGAACAACTCTGACAATCATTGGCCGAAACCTTTTGACAGGACGTCCTTCTGACCTCTACGTCACTGTGGGTCGAGTGCCCTGTAACATGTGAGCGGTTTAAAAAGTTCTTAGTTATACGGGGTTTGACATTAACGGCGGCCCGATGGCCTGAGGTTCAATCATGGTGGTGCGACTGGGCCACCGGTACAAATTTTTAGGGGCCGACCAATGAAATGGCCAATTATTCTTATGCTTGGGAATACTTCTAATATTGTTGCCGCCATCACTGTCTGTCTGTGAGGCACACACAAACATTCAGTTGTAAAATGGCGACTATGACTGGTTTTGCAGTTGTGAGAATCAATCAAGTGTGTCCTGTGTGTCTCCTCCTCAGGGTGTCAGAGGTTCAAAGCTCCAGTCTTCAGTGTGTGACAGGTAGCAGCAACAGGACCGGAAATCATCAGGTCACTTTGCATTATGGCCGCAGCCAACGCCACCTTCACAGTTCATCTTACTACTACACTCACAACCCCAATATCACCCACTCCAAGCCAGCTAAGAGCTTCCTGAGGCAAGTCTAAAAATGGGTCATTCATCGCTCCTCTTTAACGGTTTCCCCTGATAAGCTGCTCAATATCGTTCTCCCAGATTATTAATAAACCGTTATTTTTATTTATTTTTTTTACGAAATGCACTAAGGAGTGGCACCCAAATTTCGTTGTATGTAATGCAATGACAATAAAGGCGATTCTGATTCTGATTCCGATCCTGTTTAGTGGTGGTCGACTGATCTATGTGTGGGGCCACAACCTGGACGTCGTGCAAGAACCCCAGATGGTTGTGACTGTGTCACCCTACGATTCCATCCAGAAAAATAGGAGTAGCGGAAGGAAAAAGCGCACAAGCAGTTCTACCAAAACAGTTCCTGGCCCGGTTTGCCCTGAAGATCTGCTGTGCTCTGTCAAACAGGTGTGTGTGTGTGTGTGTGTGTGTGTGTGTGTGTGTGTGTGTGTGTGTGTGTGTGTGTGTGTGTGTGTGTGTAGACACATGCATGCGCCTTTGCGAGCAAAATGTGCCAGTAATTAAAATGTTATTTATTTCTTTTTTTTTCCATGTTATCAGTTTGCAGAACATTGTGAGGTGAATTCCTCCTCCCTGATCCTGTGCCGATCCCCGATGGTGGACTCGTCGGTTTGGGGGTCGAAGGTCACTGTGGAGTTTCTTCTCGACAACCTGCGCTTTGACGTCAACACTGTGAACCCACAAGCCTTCGGCTACGAGCCCAATCCTGTCCTGCACCCGCTAAATCAGCAGGACCCTCTGAAGGCCTATCGCTACAATCCTGGCAGCTTCATCCAGCTCGAGGTCAGATAACTTGGAAGTTCAATATAAGCGGATACCGTCGCTATTTATTCATAGCAAGCTTTTTGTGACAATCTATAGTATGCCAGACGTCAAACTGGTGCAACTTTGATGCATTTTTTTTTTCCACTGATAGTAGTAATTGCTTTGCACGTGACCAAATTCACACCTAATCAAGTTTTGCTCGTTAAAGATTTGACAAACAGGTTGTTAGGGATGCAAATGGCTATTAAAATCTCACGATATGATATCTTCACGGTATTAAGGCCGCGGTATTGTATGATTGTAAAACGATTGTAAAACTAACCCAGAGCTTCAGCGGAAAATGCCGTAGTGTGAAAAATTAAATGTCACGAATGTTAGAGAGAACAATTTTTCGGAGATTTTATTTTTCTCCTTAGCAAGATCCATCTAATTAGCATGTACTCAAAAATATCTGTCAAAATAGTACAACTTTTTTTTTTAAAAAAGACAATGCCTCATTTTTTTTAGTGTGGGGTTTGCAGCAATGGCGAAGTGCTATTTTTTTATTTACATAATTATTGATATAAATGTATTGTTTATATTTGAGTTCATACACACATGCAAAGTAATTATTCGCAACAAATAACGATTTCCTCATGGATTACTCATGTTGATCAGGTAGCCATTTTTTCAATAGTTATTGTTTAGCCAGGATTTAAAATCGTTCTCGTCTCTCTCTCTCAATTATTGATTTATTTTTTTAAGCTTGACCCGCAAGAACCCCCCTCAAGCACAAGAAGCCCATTTGCGCCCCTGATTACAATCAATGTTGTGTTTCTCAGGGAGAAAATCTCGACCTGGCCATCAGCAAGGAAGAGGTGGTTGTGTTAATCGGCGAAGGGGTGTGCGCTGTCAAGACACTTACTCGAAACCATCTGTATTGTGAACCGCCACCTCATCAGCCTGCATCCGGAACTAATGGCAAGAAACGCGAGGGTTCGGACAACCTGCCCGAATTCACCGTGAGTCCTTCCATAAATCCTTTGATCAGACATGAAATTTTTTTGGAAAATCGCAGCTCCTGTCATTTGCCTCTTTTGGTATAATGAATGTTTTACGTTTGCCAGGTCCATATGGGAAACTTAAACTTCTCCCTGGGTAAGGTTCAGTATGACGATCTCAGCCTGGCCACCTTTCCCCTGGAGGCTCAGATTGGAGTCGGAGTCGGGGCGTCCGTCGTGGCCCTCATTGTCCTTATCATCGTACTTGTTTACAGGTTTGTTTAACGACATCTAGTGGCTCCCTGGAGCTTCATTAAAAAAATGTTTGAATATGTAAAAAGATTTTGATAGTAGGCTAATCTAGCTCAAATAGATCTCGATACATGTTGCAGCTCTGAAAAAGAAGAGCTGTGGTGTTGGTTTTTTAAAACGTAAACTTTATTTATGCTTTTAACAGTCTCGACAAACACAGACACGTCTGCGTCCGACTCGGTGCCTTCGCTCTTCTCATTTGACTCGAGAGGCGTTCAAAGACGGCCTCCGAAAAATGGAATTTACTGATCACTTCACTGACACTAAAAAAGCGAAAATAATGCACCAAAACAAAAAAAAAAATCAAGCGAGGACATCACAAAAGAAATTCTATGAGGGCGTTTGTGAACACACAACAAAGGAATGAAGAACAAACAATTCGGAGACAGTCCAGTCTCCTACATACATACAGCATGTGTTTCCTTCATTGTACGTTTTATTTTAAGGCTTTTATTTTTTGGCGGCTCCAGACATATTTGTTTTTTGTTTGGTTTGTCCTATGTGACATTTTGGGTTGCTGACCCCTGCCTACCATCTCGAGTCAACTTGACGAGAGTTCTATAATTCGATGGAAACCCGCATTGTCCTCTTGTCGTCTTTCTCTGTTTGTCAGGAGAAAGAGCAAGCAGGCTTTAAGAGACTACAAAAAGGTTCAGATTCAACTTGAAAACCTTGAAACCAGTGTGAGGGACCGTTGCAAGAAGGAGTTCACAGGTAAGGAAGAGAATGGTGAATACCGTATTGTGTTCCAGCGTTGCCCAGTGCAAAACATCATGCAGGCCGCTGCTAAAAAGCAGATTTATTTATTTTTTGCGGCAATCGCTGATGCACTTATCAGCTGTTGATTGAGCAGCAAGTAACACCGAAACATAACGAGCACACGGATGCATTTGAAATCTGTTTAAAAAGTTATTTGAATTGATTTGAATGTGTCGAAGGCGTGTGAAAGGTGTAAAACTATTTAAGAAATAGTATCCCTGTCGCAGATGCAGTACCGTATTTTCCGCACTATAAGGCACACACCTAAAAGCATTCCATTTTCTCCAAAGTCGACACGGCGCCCTATAATCTGATGCGCCTTATATGTGGATCAATGTTCTGATCGTATTGTATTCCTTTTAGCGTAGCTCCAGCTAGTGGATGCATAACGCAACCGCAGCCACGATTGTCGCTTCCATTCTATGCGCCTTATAATGCAGTGCGCACCTTATAGGAAAAGAGTTTTAAAATAGGCCATTCATTGAATGTTCGATGAAATATGGTCCGACCTTTCACTCCTGCCCGCTTATTCTGACCCCAGACTTGATGACAGAGATGATGGATATGTCAAGTGACCTCGGTGCCTCTGGCATCCCATTCCTTGATTACCGGATGTACGCCGAACGCATTTTCTTCCCTGGCCACCGGGAGTCGCCACTGAGGCGAGACCTGGACGTTCAGGAGTGTCGCAGACAGACAGTGGAGCAGGGTCTGGTGCAACTATCGAACCTCCTCAACAGTAAACTCTTCCTGACCAAGGTACTGGAAGCCACATTTCTAGTTCTACATCAGAGCAAACTTTGTTTTAATCAAATGTTGAAATAACCTTTCTCCCAAAAGTTCATTCATACCCTGGAAAGCCAGCGGACTTTCTCTCCCCGAGATCGTGCCTACGTTGCCTCTTTACTTACGGTAGCGCTGCACGGCAAACTGGAATACTTCACCGATATCCTGAAAACCCTCTTGAACGACCTCGTGGAGCAGTACGTGGCCAAGAACCCCAAACTGATGCTGCGGAGGTAAAGGGGCGTGAGAAGGAGGTTGTCAATTGAAGTCGTCATTCACATGATGCGTTTCAAACTTTCTTTTATCTTCTACAGAACCGAGACAGTGGTGGAGAAGCTGCTGACCAACTGGATGTCCATCTGTCTCTATACTTTCCTCAGAGTCAGTCTAAGTCTTGATTTTTGAACTTAGACGCAGAGTATTCAGCGAATTTTGTAGCGCCAAAACTGAGCGATTAAAAGCAATTCATACACGGTCAAAAATCCCCACTTCTTTAAATGATTGTGACGGCGCACACGCACATTGCCACAAGGTCATTTGAGTGAACAAACACAAACAAAATAACAAAAATAACACTTAAAAAAACATTGTTATGAATAAAATAAAAGGAAAATAAAATTGTCAAAAAACCCCCAAATGAAACTACAGTAAAACAAACTACTACAGCGAAAATGTCATTCGTTTTCATCTGTTAATATAATAAATGAGTTTTCAGGATTCATTTTACATTTATTTTTAGTTCTGTATCGCTGTACAGAAGAGGGAACGTCAATACGTTGTTTGAGAGTTGTACTTTACTTTATGTTCAATACTTAGTGACTGAAAATAAAATCTAAAACTAACGCATTTTCCACACTAAGAGGTGGATCACTGGATCATGAAGCGCACCTTCAATGAATGGCCTATTTTGTAATTTTTTTTCATACATTGGACACACCGCATTATAAGACGCAATCTACAATGCATCCACTAGACGGAGCTACGCTCAAGGAAATGCCAACAGAACACTACACCACACCCTCATTTATATAGTGACGATCTAAGCAAAGCGAGTGGAACGATTACGTTCCACTGGTATTGTTGTTGGTTGGCCTTGTGGGAGGTTTGCGCTTGACAGAGTGTTCTTACTCCTCATCATTTTGGAACGAGACATCCAATGATGTGTCTTTGTGTTCACAGGACTCTGCAGGGGAGTGTCTTTACATGCTTTTCAGGGCTATAAAGCACCAGGTGGACAAAGGACCGGTTGATGCCGTCACGGGCAAAGCCAAATACACACTCAATGACAACCGCCTGTTACGAGAAGACGTGGAGTACAAGACCTTGGTGAGCAGGAACCATACGATTTCATGTTTCTTGACAAGATGACCTCAATGTGCGCGCCTGTCGTAATGTGACGCATTTCCACCTTTTTCCTCTTCTTTTTGCAGACACTTAATGTGCTGGTGCAGGGTGGGGGAGTGAATGAGTGCCAGCCAATACCTTCCAAAGTGTTGGACTGTGACACCATCACGCAGGTGAAAGAGAAGCTACTGGAACAGGTGTACAAAGGCACCTCTTTCTCTTACCGACCACATACAGACTCATTGGACCTGGGTGAGAATACACTGCTTTATTCGCCCGACCTCTGCATTCTGAAGGTGTTCCAAAATGGACAGCGGATTACTATTAAAACTCATTCAGTACCAGCCAATTCTAGACCAAGTCTGAAAAAGACGTTTAAAAACGTCTTTGGGAGTGAATGAGTTAAGTTAGTTCCCTATGATATTTGCTTATATCAGAAATATGTTGACCACGTACCGTAATTTCCGGACTATAAGCCGCGACTTTTGTCACACGCTTTCAACTCTGCGGCGTATTTAATGAAGCGGCTTATATAAAGACTTTTCTAACGGCCGCCTGTGTACCGTCTTTCTTTGTAAATATCTCATGTTACAATATGGGCACCTGCGGCTTATACGCGGGTGCGGCTTATGTGTGTACAAAATGTTTTGGTTTTTTTTCCTTTAAAAATGTAGTGGTGCGGCTTATAGTCAGGTGCGGTCTATAGTCCAGAAATTACGGTACATCGCTGTAAAATGACTCTCAAATACATTTTTGTACAAGTGCATATTTCACGATCGTACTCTGGGCTGTTTGTCTTACTGTTTAGAGTGGAGGTCTGGCGTCGCCGGTCATCTCATCCTGTCAGATGAAGACTTAACATCGGTGGTCCAAGGCGATTGGAAACGTCTCAACACCCTGCAGCACTACAAGGTCAGTTCTTTTTTTCACCCCAAATATGCTTCATCGCAAGTGAGAACACCAGCTAATGTGTGTTCAAGTGATCAACATGAATACTGACATGAGATTTTGTGCTGTACCTCAGGTCCCAGATGGTGCAACAGTAGCTCTGGTCCCTCGGCACACCAAACACATTCACCATGACAACCACGACTATGTGGCTGGAGAGAGTGAGTGAGCTTTGTAGTCCAAATTGACCTCCCAATGCCCGCGGGATAATTTAAAAGCGGGGAAAAAATGCATTAAAGACACAGAATGAACATTTTAAATAAAATGCAATTTGGGGATTATCCACTAGGGGGCACACTGTTTTGATCACAGTAGAAGACCAACATTTATTTGATCAGGGAAGAAAACAGCAGTCTCAGTCTGTCACCGAGATAGACCCAAAGCAGCAAATGAAGCTAAATTCTTATACGGAATTTATGGAGCATCTTCTCTGAATGTGGGGAAAAAAACGAAACCAGTATTTGAAACATTTTCACTGTGACAGAAACGCCAATGTTGGAGGATGCAGATGAAGGCGGTGTAAGACTCTGGCATCTGGTGAAGGCCAACGAAGAGCCCGAGCTGCCCAAACATCGCAGGGGCAGTCTGAGGGAACGAGAGCGGGCCAAGGCCATACCAGAGATCTACCTGACTCGCCTGCTTTCCATGAAGGTACACATGGGGGCGCTGCACAAATCCTGCAGCAGCGGTTCCATAAATGCGGATAAATACACCAAAATAATATCAAATGACCTGCATGAAAACGGTGGTATTTTCTAAACACGCATAATTAAACACGAATCAGGACCCGAGGAACGTCGTCATACCCGTCCGCAACGCTCTCTGGTCGCTATGGTAATGTTTAAACGTGCCTTCAAAATAAGAGACACTGCAAGTGCATGGAAAATACGACTCACCATCGCCGCATATTATGCAGAGTGGGAATCTCCCGTTGAGATAAATCCGTATTTTAAGTCTGACTCCTGCTGCTGCCTATAAAATGCAGCCTTCTTTTTCTTGAAAGTCGTCGGCTCCTCTTCTGTCTCCTGGCCTTTTCCCCCTTCCCAAAGACGTTTGTTTTTTTACTCATTTTGCTGGCTCCTGGGTTTCATTTTAGCAGTAACCAGGTGACCGAGAGCGCACCTTGACCTGCGTCAAGTGTCACACATACTGTAGACGGATTTCACGGAAAATCCGGTATTTTTTTTCAAAATAAAACATCTTTCAGGTTCTGAAATGAAGAAAACGGAAGTAATGTATGTCATTTATTCTTTCTCTGCGGCCCGGTACCAAATGGCCCACGGACCGCTGCTTGGTGGCCAGTGCTGTGGAATATTGATCAACGACAATGATCACAACGGTCCTACTGTCCCGCAGTGGTGTGCAAAAATGAGAAGATGCAAAGTGCCACTACAGAATTGGAGTCAATTGTTTCGAGAGTTAATGGCGATATAGAAGAAGCTGTTTGAATGTCTGCTGGTTTTGGTGTGCATGGTTCAATAGTTCATCAGTAAGCTTTGCAGAACTCCGATAATGATCCTGATCATTTGAATCGGATGTATTGGAGGAGGGAGACATCGAAGACAGACTGGATCGGGGTCTCGAGGACCAGACTTGGGCATCCGATATATCCAAATTGTCCTTTAAAATGATAGGCACAACAAAGTTTTTCAGAAATATAAAATCACAGTCATGATCTTTTCCACGCTTACGGGAATATTGTAAAAAATATCTCAGAAACAACTTTGCAAAACATGCGTGAAATGATTGCGTCCCTCTTTCCTTTCCTTTGTGGTTGTCAGGGGACGCTGCAGAAATTCGTCGACGATTTGTTTACAGTGATCCTCAGCACCAGTCGACCCGTCCCGCTGGCCGTCAAATACTTCTTTGACCTGCTGGATGACCAAGCCGGTCAGCACAATATTTTCGACCCGGAGACGATACACATTTGGAAGACCAACAGGTGCAGTATAGAGACAGGACACGGATCAAGAATACTCAGTCCGCCTTGAACAAATATCCAAAGGCTGTTGCGGCCCTTTGATGCATTTGAAAAGATCTAATTCAAGTCCAAACGGGTTTGTTCGAAATAACCGGCCAGTGTAACTCGTTGAATGCCAATGTGTATCCTATGTCATTCTAGTCTCCCACTGCGTTTCTGGATCAACATTGTGAAAAATCCCCAGTTCATATTTGACGTGCAAGCCTCAGATCACGTGGACGCGGTGCTGTCGGTCATCGCTCAGACCTTCATGGACTCCTGCACCATTGCTGAGCACAAACTGGGACGGGTAAGGGGAGGAAAATTCCCAAACAAAACAACAACAACAAATGATGTGGCTTTTCATCCGATAATCTATTTCGGTCAATTCTGGTCGGGGGTCCGACATGAAATCAATGTTCGTGGCGCTGCCTTTTTTTCTCCACAGGATTCTCCCATCAACAAGTTGCTGTATGCGAGAGATATCCCCCGTTACAAACAGATGGTAGAAAGGTAGGATCACATTTCCTTGACGACTGAAAAATGTCCTTTTTGGTCCGAGCGCACATGAAGCAGCTTTGAACCGCTGTCAACCGACGTAACGTTATTGCAGATACTATGCTGACATCAGGCAGACCATCTCTGCCAGCGACCAGGAGATGAACTCTGCTCTGGCTGAACTCTCGAGGGTGAGTGCAGGGATCGGTTATACGGTGCCGGTATTTGAAATGCAGTATGTTCCAGAAACAGACCATCACTGTCATAAAAATGCTTGCAATTGTACAGGCAAGGTTTTTAGGTCCATTTTTAACACTGTCAACTGAAAGCCGCCATATTCCCTGAGCAGCTGGAACAAATATACTTGGCCCAAACACCAGGCTATGGCTAAAATTACCCAAAACGTGCCGAAAGGGGATCAACCCAACTTTTGGGGTTATTTATTTCACCCACAAAGTTGTGGCAAGTGACTAAAGCACAAAACAAGTCATTTTGGAGAGTTTTGTACATAACAACCCAATACAGTCATACTGTACCTCGGTTTTCGACCATAATCCGTTCTAGAAGGCTGTTCGAAAACCGATTTGTTCGAAAACAGAAACCACGCTTTTTATAAATAAAAAAAAAATTGTTACTGAACACGTCTGCTCACAATGGAAAGCAACACGAGGAAGTGTCACTTCCTAGTGTAAGGAAGGCGAGAGAAGTCAAATGGTGCATTCAGGTGCGCTCAGTTTATTCGAGAACTGAAATTTGTTCGTCATCCGAAGCATAAAAAACTAAATTTTTGTTCGAGAACCGAGAGGTTCGAAAACCGAGGTTTGACTGTATTTGGGTTATTTAATTCGACCCACCTTTTTGGGTGGTATGAATTTATTTGACCCACTTTTGTTTATGTTTACCAGTATTTTAATGAGCAGTCAAATTAGCATTTTGCCACTTTGCATGAACATTTCTGATTCTGTAGTCTTCCTACACAATAATATATTTCTCTCTACCATTACGGTGATGTGTGACATTTAAAAAAAAAAAAAAAACATTGAGTTGAAATCGAACAAAGTCTCACCATATAATGTTCAACTTTGGGTGAGGATATCCATAAGAATATAAGATGCTACTTTAAAACACAAGATGATTTTTTTTTTTTTGGGATTGACTGCTCATATGACTTTTGTTGCAGAACTATTCGGGGGAACTGAACTACTTGGTTGCACTGCATGAGCTCTACAAGTACATCAATAAGTACTATGACCAGGTACGTAATGCGCGACCTATCAGTGCATCCGTCGTGTATGTGCATGATGATGTGTATGAGGAGAGCCACGTGGCCAATGACAGTTCGGATTGTGCCCGATGAACTCCAGCAAAAAATGGCTGGGGGGAAAGCCTGTTTGCAGAACTAGGAAAGAAAAGAATGGCAACAATCTTGCTTGGTCAACACCGCTCAAACTGGCGAACGCATTCAATCAAGGCCGAGCAACAGGCGACATGAGCTGACAGGGGTCCCACATGTCCTGGAAAACCTTGAAAACGATTGACCAGTTTTCCAGCCATTGAAGACATATGCAAAATGAGGAGGGGGGAAGGAAAAATCCCTGTAAAACCTGTCCTAGAAAATTATTTTTCCTCCCTCTGCTTATCGTTATGTTGTCGGTGAACACAAATTGTTTTTTCTGTATGGGGCAATAATATTTATGTTGTGATTTCCTCGCTTGATTTTCTGTTTTGCTGCATTATTTTCCATTTCCGTAGTTCCAATGAAGGAATCGTTAATTTACGTTTTTCCGAGGCGGTCATGAACGTCTCTTGAGTGGAAGGAAGAAGAGAAGGCACGGAGACAGATAGACGTAACTGTATTTATTCAGATTGTGAAAAATAGTCAAAAAGTGTGCGTTTTAAAAAAAATTGTAAGCATGTCTCCAGCAAGGAGCCATCTTGGGGTCGACATATTACCGTAATGACCATACACAAGGCGCACCGGATTTTAAGGCGCGCCGTGAGCTTTTAAGAAAATGGAAGACTTTTCGGTGCGCCTTATAGTGCGGAAAATACGGTACATACAATAGTGCTGGCTCCATATAGTGGAGCCACTGCAACGTGGCTGCGTTCAACTTCACAGGCATTTGGTGTGCAACATTCGAGTATAAATATGGTGGCTTCCATATTTCTAACTTTCTTGTTTCAAAATCACAATGAACCTCACCACACATTTTCTTACTTGCCCACAGATCATCACGGCACTGGAGGAGGACCCCACAGCCCAGAAGATGCAGCTTGGTTACAGGTTACAGCAAATTGCTGCCGCCGTAGAGAATAAGGTCACAGACTTGTGACAGGAAACTCCCACCAGTGCTACGACGGAACAGCCGAGTAGGAGTACATTGCTGGTTGAACTGAAACACGCGAGCACTGAAGATTTTTTTTTTGGACTGACTGACTGTCTGTTTTTTGAATCAACTTCCCAATTTTACTTTTTCAGCAGCTGAAAATCGAGATTGCTGAAGTTGAGCGCCCTAAACCCTTTTATATTATGCGTGTGTGGGACAATGTATTGTCAATTTTGGGTTATTGTAAGACGATGACAATTCCCGGGACAAATAAATAGGGGATATACAATTAACATGATTCAGGCCTGCCGTCATGGACATGTTAATTCATTTTATTAGCTTGTTGCTGCTGTACGGTCCCCCCAAAAAAAGGGATTGCTTCATATGTGTGAACAGTGATCCCCGGTTGTTTTTGCTGGTTGTCAGTCAATCCTGTACTGGTTTTATTTTTGTGTCCAACTGATCACAGTCATCAATGTTGTATGGTGGTCAAAATAGCTGTATAAAACCCTTTCTTTCCTCCTTAAGTCATTTTTTTAAATTAAAAAATACATTCCCCTCGTTGCATGCAAATTTTCCAAGTGGTGCTTTCTACCTCGACCTGCTGCGCTAATAAGGTTTGATTTTAGTGCACCGGCTTTGAGTGTATTTTATGCACAGAACAGAGTGGTACATACTCGACATTGTGGTTGAAATGAACACGTTACCAATTTTGTTTTGGTGACGGTACGAGAGATTGGAATGAAATCCGGCTTGCTTGAGTGGTTGGAGTTACTTTTTACATGAAAGTGTCGTTTTTACCCCTTATTTTGTTTCACATGTTTTATGCCTGCCGACATTGTGGTTGGAATGAACACGTTACCAATTTTGTTTTGGTGACAGTACGAGAGATTGGAACGAAATCCGGCTTGCTTGAGTGGTTGGAGTTACTTTTTACATGAAAGTGTCGTTTTTACCCCTTATTTTGTTTCACATGTTTTATGCCTGCTGCTTCAAATTGATGTTACTCAAGTGCACAGGTCACTGGACCAATATTTTTTTTTTAAAAACAACGACAAATCTACTGTATATAACACATTTCAGTGAATTTATCTTCAGGATTGGTGTAAACATTGTAGTGTCATTTAAGGGTCTGTCATATTTTGTTTCACATTCCTTCTCATTTTAGCCGATTAAATCTTTCCGGTTTTTTGGTGTGTTTTTTTTAACCCTGTGCTGCCGAAACTTAGGTAGCGCGGGTGTACATCATGATTGGTTTTATGTGCCATTTTGGGATAGAAACCTTGTATTAGATACAAGGTTTTAAACTGAAGCTTATGTGTTGACCGGGCTGCTAGTTCTTGGGTCTCGAGATTCTGAATCTGTTCTGCTTTTGATTGGGGCAGAGTCAAGTCATGATCTTTTGGTGGTGTTTTTATGTCAATGACAAAGGGTATTTTTAGGATAATTAATGCTGTGCCAGTGTGGCTCTTTCCCTTCTAAATATTGATGGGGGGAGGGGAGGGGTTCTGTAGTTAGGGGATCTTGATTCATAAGGCATTGTAGCAATGGACTAACTGGTTGGGTATTGGTGCACCACCAAATTTGCATTCGGTTTTGTAATATTTAAGAAGCATCCAGATGCATTTTACTGTCAAAAGTATCGTCACTGCCTCGTGTTTTAAACAGAACGAAGCGTTTCAACACTTCATCTGTCTTCTGACTGTTCCCTCGTGAAGAGCTGCACATTGCGGCCAGGAGATTTACAGAAGCGGTTTAGTGGCTCGTCGTATTCTGTTCAAGAAAAAGTCGATTGATATTTCGATCAAGGATTGGCAATGATGCACATGGGCTCTCAGAGGGAGAAATGTAACTAAGTTTGGAGCTGTAGAGCAGGCTCTGCAAGGAGCAATTTTAAACACTTTTTAATTTTGTGTGTTAATATCATTGTACATATTGTTTTCAAATGTTACTGTAGCGATTTAACCTGTTAATGGAGAGCAAGTGCAAATTCAAACAGATGATGAAGTAATAAAATATTCTTGATTTTGTGGCCATTGTGCTTTTTTTTTTTTAAACATACGCCAACAATGTCGGCATGGGAATGGTATTGTCACAGGTGAGGGCCAGGGGTGAGCGAGTGGTTGCCTACTTCAGCCGCACCTTCAGTGAGAGTGACTGATGCTATTCTGTCAGAAGCCCAATTCTGAAATTATCATCTTAAAATGTGGCTAGTTAGGCACAGAATCTGATGAGTCATCGTTATCAATTAATTCTGTTATCAAAAAACTGCCTCAAATAGAATAGACACTCAGCAAAATATGTAACAATATGGAATTGATATACTGTAGCTATTAATTTTAAAATCTGTCTTGAATTTAGAGACATGGAATGAGATTCCTGTGATTTGCTGGCAACCACTCCAGGGTGTTGCCCGACTACTGCCCCATAGCAGCCTGGGTAGGCTCCAGCACGCCCTGTGACCCTTGTGAGGAGAAGCAGATCGGATAATGGATGGATGTATGGAATGAGATTCCACGGTCAAACAATCAGTGCTATGCGCTATTTCTACCCCTGGGTGTCAGTAATGCCTAAGGCGTGGAGTTTAACGGGCCATGGCTTTATGGTTTGTACTAAAACTTAAGTCGTAGTAAAATAAATCGGGCTCGATCTTTGTGTCGATGGGAGCCATGCCTCCATTATTTGCCACCCTGACACGATTGCGGCGCATGCGCAGAAGGTCGCTAACGACGGTAAAGTACACTAGGACAAAATACGCAGGTTACTTTAAAAGGCGAACGTGAATTTCACTAATCCGTGGAAATTAAATACCTACGAAGTATAAAGTGTGTAATACTTCAATATATACTCTTGAAAAAACATTTTTTTTGGCACGTCGCCAGTGTGTTGTTCATCTTAGAATGATGAGCCATCATTTAGTGAACAAATGAGCCTGAGCTCAACTTTATTGTTGCCAGCACGTACGGTGATCTCCATGAATTGTGTTTACCGGAAGCCTTGTCATATGCTATCAACTCTAAACCTAGAGCGCCCTCTGTTGGCTATATGTCTCACAATCACATACTGTATCAAGACAGCCAGTTTGGTCCAATCCGCAATGCATTGTGGGGAATATGCCTTGGCTGAGGAGTCGTGGATGCTGGGCGTGCTCAACAGAAGTGTGGAACAAGGGCGCCAACGGTACAAGGAAACAGAGCGCTTTTGAGACTTGGGGCAAAGTTGCAGCCTCGACGTGAACGCATAAGTGAAGGGCACAAGGTTGGACCTGTGGGTACTTGGATTCGGCCTTTCAAGTTTTGACTCGGGGTCTCCTCCAGCTGGTAAGTCATATTTCCGGGGATAACGCTAGCGGCTAAATGCTAACGCCATCTCATTTGCCGACCAATCAACGGGGATTTCCTATTTAACTTAGGACATCTGTCAGAGATGCTTTGTCGGTGATGTTTCTAATACTTGATTTACTCTCAAAACTGTCCTCGAATTATCATGTAGCCTTTATGAAGCAAATCTTTGCGAAGACGATGTCATGTCATATCTTTAGCAGCGATCCATTTTTTTCACGCACATTAAGCGTTTTAGACTCCCACGTGTAAGCGTCTGTCAGTCACAGTCTGAAAATAGAATGAAATTCACCATATTTTTTAGATAGTGGTTATTTTGCCGAGACAGCTCTGCTGCTAGCATTATTTTTGCCGTGAACGGCTCCGATTGGTCAATTGCCAGAGCGAGCAATATGCAATGCTTCAAATCATCGGCTTTCTGCGTTCCAAAATCAGCGTCGTTTTTCTTGACAAACAGCCGCTGCACTGGCACCAGCGTTTGGCAAAATGAAAAGCTTTGATTTTCATGGTCGCCTTGAACATCTTAGGATGAAGTCTTAAGAGTTTTTAAAAATGTGTCCTTTATAAAAGGCCAAAAATGTGTCCAAACCTGAAAGAATATTCAAAACTTCATTTTTTGCATTAGCATATAGCTCAATAGACTTTTTTTTGTCAGGCTTGGGCTGTTAAATATACCTCCAAAATATCATTGATCTTGATGACATGTTCAACCAACGCTGCTTAGCTAAAAATATTTCGGGGGCGTTGTTGAGCAATCATCAATCATCTTTATTAGGTTACTGTGCGATAATGTGGGATCATTTTTATGGTACCAAAAAATAACCTTTTCTTTTAACAATATTCAATAAATGTTTGGGAAGACTGACCCTGGTGTTTAGTGTTTTGATGGGGTTTTTTTTCCGTTTGCAGTTAATTATGGAGCCATCGAAGCAAACAAGCCCCCCAGACTCGATTTCCCAGGATGTGAACCCTGTATTTTTTCAACAACTTCGGGACCTGGATATTCCAGAAGAGGCAGCCAAACAGGTGCAACAAGACACTTATTTACTTCACCTCTTTTGTGCGGGTTTGCTGTCCTAACTTTTGGGATCTCGTAAAACTCAAGACCACATTTGAAAGTTTTATCTTTGCCTTGATTCCCATAAATCTTGGTCTGGATTTTCCATTTCGACTCTTTGAGATCATCGATCTCCTATTTCTTCATGCATGTTGAAGAGCACTACAATGGATGATCTTTTCCGCTTCCACATTCCCATTTCAGGGTTTGCTTTTAATGCCGACACGGGGATTGTCATCATTTTTTCCCCCCCTCTCCTCATTTCTAGGCGCTCCTGCATACTGGGAATGTGTCTGCTGAGGAGGCGGCCATGTACTACTTCAACAAACTGGAGAATGAGGTGCCCTTAACCTAGGCTTAGTCTCAACAGGTATACATTGGCTCATTGACCGAATGAGTTTGTCCATAGCCAAATCTCAGTGTCTGGTGTGTCCCCTCGACAGGAGGCCGACGGGGATCTCATGTACAAAATGGTGTTTGTGGTCAACATGGACCTTGCTATGGGGGTTGGAAAGGTACATTTGATGCCGCTCTTGGTGATTTGCATATCGTTCTTGTCGGGATGACATCATCCGTCCAAATTTGGACAATGTGATTCTGTCATTTTTACACATAAGGCAATATTAATGTCTCAAAAACCATGCTGGTTTTTTTTGGGGGTTCAGGATATTGCCACATGGGTTCAGAAAAAACAGTTAAAAACAGTTTGTCGCTACATCGAGAGATGCGAGTTGAAACGCTGCCGTGCCCGGACGTCATCGGAGATGAACCGATGCAAAGTGCAAAAGTGTGCCGTGGCCCACATTTCAAATTTTGGGGAAATCACGTATGTGGTATCCTCCTGGCCAAAGAGGAAAAGGACCATTCGGGTTGTTATCAGCACACAGTTCAAACGCCAGAATCTCGGTATGACGTTGTGATGGGTAAACTTGTCCATCTGTTAACACACCATTAATGCTGAAGGGTACAACTGAACTGCATCATTCTAATTTTATTTATTTATGTTATTTAATCTCTTATTTTACTAATGGCGGTAACTGAAATATTAGACAGAGCTCTTTTGACACTCTACAGTTCTGCACCACTGCAAAATGCAAGCAAAATAACACATTTTGCTTTCAAATGACCTTGTACTTGGGTTGCGCTTGCAACGTGAACTAAAGCAAGCTGAACATTTTATGCAGATCGCGGCTCAGGTTGGACACGCTGCTGTGGGCTTGTACCAGGCTCTGCAGGATAAAAACAGCTGGAGGGAGATGGCCTGGAAGTGGGACCATAGTGGGTAAGACCGACAAAATCAGATTCATGCTCTCACATGTCAGTATGGTTGTCTGCGCATTCTATACATAGTTTAAGGCCAGAAGGATTTCAAACTTTATAGAATACTGTGGGAAAAGTCAAAATGCCTCGAAACAATTTGGAGTCTAAACGCTCCAAATGCGTCCATTGAATAGCTCGCGATGGACAAAGAAGTATTCAGGGCAGATTTTATGTTTCCGACTGTTTGAGCAGGTATTACATATTCGAGAACTTTGGTCCACATTTTAGGAGCCTAGGGGGGAGAAAAAAAAAGTACATCTTTGATGCCAGCCAATATTTTTTATTAGTTCCATCTAATCTAATGTGTATGTATTTATTGATTGATTTTTATACAGAGCCAAGAAGATTGTGGTTCAGGGTACCAGTGTGGCTCATCTTTTAGAGCTTCAGGCCCAGGCCATGAGTCTCAATCTGCCCACTTACCTGGTCCAGGATGCTGGGTTTACTCAGGTGAGCAAAACGCGTACAGCATATGCGAGATTGCTGATGATTTTTCACATCGTTCTTGCACACGACTGGGTTCACTGTGAAGATAATCGTTATCACCCTCTAAAAAAAAGCTCAACTTGTCTTTGGTTAGGTGGCATCTGGTTCCCGCACTGTCCTGGCTGTCATGGGTGAGGAGGACATAGTGAACAATGTCACTGGCAGTCTGAAGCTGCTCTGATGAGCTCAATCAAGACCACGTCGGGAAGTCAAGCATCTGCGATGCCCGAAAGGATCGAGTTGAGCGCCACATATAGCAAGCAATCGTATAACCTTTAAACACAAACAAGCAGAGTCCCCCTGATGTTTGTTTCCTTGAACTCTGTGGAGGTATAAATATGGCTTGCTTTGCTGAGCATTGTGATCTGAAGATGGGAAGGATTAGTTCCTTAACAGTCAACCGTGCTCAAGGTTTTCCGTTTTTGTTTTGCAATTCTTACTCCCATTCCAAATACTGTCATGAAAACTGTCACCATTTGATTGGGCTTTTAAGTTTAAATCAGTCGAGTAATTTTGGTTCATAACGAATATTGTAGTAAAGATGATTATTAAGGAATGCTGATACTGACAGATTGTTTATTTCTGTGCAAACCGGCCAACCACGACTGACATTTGAAATTGTTTACTGTAAATGCAACCCGTTGTCACTAAAGATATCTAAAAAAAACAAACTAATTTTCATAAGTGTATTTGGCGTGGTTGTATCTTGTATTCCTATTATGGTAAAATGCATGTTTGTTGTCCATTTACTGTTTTATTTTGTAATATGCATATTAAGTTTTCCAATTAAAAAAAATGTTTTTGTCATCACTAACGGAATTCATTTTTATGTTAACGTGCATGGGCCCCCGGGACTGGTCTTCCCAACTATTATTTACGAGAGGCTTAAATATGTAACTCTCTTGCATACGGGCAACTGCGAGAGTGAGAGAGCCTAAGCGAGAGCGAGCGTGAGAGAGAGAGTGAGCCATGGCAAAATGATAATGGATTCAAGTCGTACACATTGAACTGGTAGGGTTCGGTACCTCAAGCAAGGTTTAAGAACCACAGTAGTAAAGCAAGCTGACCGACAACAGCATCTCTTTTCAAATCAAATTCGGATTTTTACTCAATTTGTAGATGTACATGATGCCACCCAAGATAGATCCACTACTACATATAATATTGTACAATTCAACAACTAACTGTTAATATCTGAGGTGGTAGAGTAGTAGTTTTAGTGAGCGTCTGTGTGCGTGTGTGAGAGACAGAGAGGGGGGGGGGGGTGCTGGGGGGGTTCCCAATTTCAGAGTAACCGGATGTGGTTACCACTTTTTATTCTGTCTTGGACCGGTTCATGGTTCAATTGAGATTTCGTTCGTCAGCAAACCTCCCTTATACTCCTGCCGTAATGATAACGTTTGAGGCAGATATGCTCCTCTACAGTGTGCTCTTTTAATAGATCTCTGCGGCTAGGTATCGAGTGGTAGGTACACTGGTACTGGACCATGGACCGGTGGTTGCAGACCATTGTAGTACAGTATGGGGGTCTGTGCCCCAGTAGTGGTTTATGCCGAGCAACATCCCTGCTCACAAGGGGGAAACAGTGAGAAACACTGAGTGGATGACACGTCATTCTTTCGCAGCAGACGATTCTCAGTGGGTGTGGTCGTTCTCTGAGTGATACGTGGCGTCATTTGCAATGGACGAATCACGAGTCACGCTTGGTCAAGTCCTTCCCCCGCCCCGCACGCAGGCTGCGTCATTGGCTATTCTCTGAGGATTCACGAGTGAGTGACAGAAAAGGGCAGTTCCTGCCTTGGCCGGCACTCAAGTGAGGTTTGCTGAAATGAGAAATGGCCGAATCACCGCATTACGTGATCCTATTCAACGCCTTCATTGAAAAGATCCGTCCCTTTGATCGAATCGTACGCGAACCACACGTAAAAGGTCGACGTGACGACCGCTGCCCTCCGAATCAGATAAAAAGCATATACCCCCAAAATTGAAAAAAAAAAAAAAGAATCCATGTCAGCAATCCAAATCCATTTAGATACAGATTTCATGATAGATTTTCCAAGACTTTCAAGGGGCAGATCCTCAGTTTGTTATCGAATCGTCTTGAGTATCCCGACACGACCTTCTTTGTCCTGCGACTTCTTCCCATTCGCTATCTGATTTTTTTCGCCTTGCACTTCAAGCAAATAACGCCCCTCGTGGCTCTACTCGACGAAAAAACCGTCGACGCGTGATTCTCGCAGCCAATTAATGAAACGTTCGGCAGCACTTCCAGCGATTGACACACCAGCACCCAATCACGGGACGCAGTCGGAGATCGTAGTTAGCACCACCCAACGGAGAGCCCCTGCACGGTCGCCAGGGAAACCCCATGGCGTGGCTGTGTGTCAGTTTCGCTTGGACCCGCGGTCGATGCCGGCGAGGGGGGGATGGGCTCGCCTCTCAATTGCAAAGATCCGGGGCAGAATCAGAGCCTAGTGACATATACAGCAGTACCCCAATAAAAATAGCAATTGCAAATACACGATACTTTTTAAATAAATAGATACATTCGCCTGGAATATATCGGAGACACCCAATGGATGCAGTGCACTTGGAAATAACAGGGGATTTAACTTTCCCTTTATTTATGGGAGACGCGGAGAAGTTTGTATCCTACCGCTGGAGAGCGAGCTACTTTTAAAGGCAAAGGATACAGGAGACACCGCGGCCGACGGACGGGCCTACTGGTTTGATTGGAGTTGATGTTGGGCTACTCAAAGGAATTCTATGAATTCGCCTCGTTTGTGCAAGTTTATTATGCATCTTTAGGTGAGTGACTGATTCTTATGCTAGTTAGTAACATTATAATTAGTTGGGTGAGACAGTGACAATGTAGCAGACACATTATCAAGATATTCTTGGCACAGCTAAGAAGCTAACTAACTCAGCTAGCTTATCATTTAGCATCTACTTAAGTTTATCAAAAGTACTTGGATATCGTCCGCTGTCTTTACTATTTCATGGTTGTGCAGGTGACCTGGATGTCCCTCAAGCATTAGTAGATTCGTTAGGGTCATGGTTTATGACTGGACTTCACGGCTTCGTTATGAGCTCCTCGTGTTGTTGTTTTTTTATAATACGATCTTTTCAACAGACCCACAGTATATTCTAATATCACGCTTTCCACCGTGTGTGTGTGTGTATGTGTGTGTGTGTATGTATTATATATATATGCATATATGTATGTATATGTATGTATATGTATATATGTATGCACACACACACACACACACACACGTTTGTCAAGCAAGCATGAGAGCCCACCCCGCAAACGCTTAATCAATTTCAGTAACTGTAATTGCCAACAAATACAAAACCCCGGCTAATTTGTCCCAAATTAAACTTGGGTCATTCGGTGTGTTAAATAGTACGTCTTGCTAACAAATTCTTAGATTCAAGATGCGTTCGTTTGTACATATATCTCTGGTTCAAGTATCGTACAAATCTGTTATAACCCAGACATTTAGTTTAAGCGTTATGGCAGCAAAGCGAGAAGGGCCCACTCGGAGTTTTCCTCTTACATCCACGATGCAGTTAGCATGTACGTGGATCGTGTTAGCTAAAGCGCTCAGCTACCGTGTAGTTGGCGTTAGTTTACAAAATAGTCTTACGTTCTACATTGACGTCGTCATTCCTGCGAACCTTTTCGGTGATTTAAAGCCACGATTGTTGTGATTTTACGATTCACATTGAGGTGTGTTTTCGGTGTTTGGTTAACGCGTATCTTTGGCTACAGTCGTAACTTCGCTCGGGCGTGTGAATCCGACTCAAAGCTCGGTTGTTGTTATTTTCCCTCTATTTGTACATCCCCCCCCCCCCCCCCCCCCCCCCCCTGCGTGTGTGCAGTCAACTGAACAGATCCGCTTGGTTGGTGACTTGCTGTTCTCCTCCCCCATCTACCAACCCCCAGTCTCGGTGGGGGTGAAGAGAAATGGGTGGTATTTTCGAGGGGAGCTCTTGTTTCCTGTTTTAGACTCCGTTTTGTTTTCATACCAAAGTATCGATGCGGAAATTAAACGTTTCAATCAAGCTTCGACAAAGTGAAAAGAGATGGATAATTATTGTCTTTGCCATCAACATGTTTAAAAAAATAAAATAAAAGTAGAGTTCAGATGATTTCCTGGGATGGAATTGGAGCGGTAGCCAGTGTGTCCTAATGTGCATCAATCAGTACAGGAAAGAAAATGCAACTTAACTGTCAGTGGTTTTACATTGAAACATAATTTCTCTGCTAAATGGCTCACTGAGTGTGCACTCGTGACTTCTGGCAATAGCAAAGAAAGATTTCCTATTTTTGTTCAATTCAGGTACTCTGTGATGTGAGACATTCCAAGCATTTAATATTCTGTCATATATAACATGCAGATGTCAGTCAGCTAAGCAGTCAGTTATTATGTTTCTAGGGCATGACAATTCGGGTAAAAATTCCAGTTATTAAAATGTTAGCAAGAACCCATTTACATGCGTGGGCAGAAGAGTTACGCCGATACAGATGGTAATTGATCGATTGGATACTATCTCCATCTAAACCAAGATGCATGGAGATTGTCATGATGCAAATAGATTTAATTTGCAGTTTTTACTGTCAATAAAAGACATGTTTTTGCATTTTGTATAAACAAAAGGATATAAATGGAAAATATTTGTAAATATTTCACAGCTGTAGTAAAACTCAAGCCAATAAAGAGTCACTTACATGTCACCGTTTTGAATTCGATGATAGTAAAATTGCAGAGTGGACACAAGTTATTCTGTAGTATCAAGCGTTAACTGCTTGAGCTTGCGGTACTGCGGGGTTCCGAATGGCTTCCAGGTTCCGGGTACTGGAACTTCCGTTGTCAGGAATCGATCGTTAATGTAATGTAGAAAATTCAATGCATACGTTCCCCCCCCGAGTTAGGGAATTTCCGTTTGACAGAGGTCCGCAGGTGGGAATATTTATAGTCGTTGGTTTCCTTCCTGCTCCAAAAGTGTGGTGATGTGCGTTTGTTTACCTCCGCGTGTTTATTTCTGGTGGGTTATGCACCAGATGCTATATACAAGTAGTTCCCTCCTCAAAAGAACAAGATTCCTTGCAAATAGAACAAGCGCAGAACACATGAACATGAATTGTCTTTAAAATGGGGATATTCCCATACGCGTTTATGATAGACATACGGTACTCCCGTGTCACGCTTGACTTCAGGGGTCACCAAGATGATTCCGTAGACACCAGGTAGCCCTCAAGAACCACATGAGTATAGCCTGCTGGCTTATTAATAAAATAGCTCGCTTGGTCAGTGTCTTCTCGGAAATGAATATCATTAATTATTAATAATCACACGCAGAGGCAATTTGAGCAAATTTGTTATTTGAGAAGATTGTGCTTCAAACTGGTAGCCCTTCGCCTTCATAACTAGCCAAGAAGTGACTCTCAGCTTTGAAAAGGTTATGGTGACCCCAGTGTCTAGTTTATGTGACCAAATATTCAGGTTGAAAAAGGAACCCATGGGTCTCATTCGCGTTGTTAAAAATCAGGATATGAACATATTCGGGTATTTGTGGTGTTTACATGGCCTTACTCGAATACTGTGTTACATCACCGTTTATAATATTATACCTCCGACTTATATTTAATGAAATATTTTGGACATAATGTTCTAATAGTTTTAGTAGTTAAAAAAATATACACAAATACTATGTGATTGCATATCACGTGCACGAAGATGGGACTTCCTCCTCCCAGCACAAAGACTTTCCACTCATGCGATGAAGCTAAAAATAAAATGGCTTTTATGGCAGTGCAGAACGATCCTGGAGTGAACGAGATTGTGTTTGCTGTCATGTCTTATTTTATGGATCCGATCAATGACACCATTGATAGAGACAGTCGTCCAGTCGACCGATTTTCTGAATACAATGCAAAATATCCACCAATCTCAATCCAGTCCATCAGATCGGTGTAAAATCAACACATGAAAGGAGCATGGACGTCCCAACATACTAGTGTTCATTGCACGACATTACAGTATACACAGGCACGGCGCTATGCTAAGGCTAAGGGGTGCTACAGCCCCATCAAATATCCGTGCCCCCCATTTTAGGCCCTCCAGCATTCTTAAAAATATTTTTAAATATATTTATTATAAATTGCCATTTTAACAGCCCCCTACTAGAGCTGGGCCCAATAGAAGTATGTCAGACTACTGGCATTTAAAGATTATTCAACTGGTATGAGGTGATGTAAACAAAGGGGCGTATGCACACTCTGATCGCTATGGTAATGTTTATGCTTCAAAAATACGATACTACGAGTGCATGAAAATGACGATCACCAAAGCCCCGAGCTTGATTTTCTGCAACCAGAAATCAATCTTAAAAGTCTACTTTGTAATTTTGTTTTTATTTTTTGCTGCACAAAACCCACGCCTCTCAGCGCAACAAGTGCCGTGTATTCAGCCATACTTGAATCCAGTTGTCTCCGGTCACCATCATTTGCGACCCAGCGATTCGGTTGCGTGACGGAGAGCGTTTGACGGAGAAGCGTCGGTGTTCACCAGACGGATGTAATTGAGAATCCGGGATTTTTTTCCAAAAAAATATTTCTTATTCCGAAATAAATGAAACGGAATTAACGCAAGTTCTTTCTGTGCGGCCCGGTACAAAATACCCTACGTACCGGTACCGGTACCGGTCCGCGGACCGGCGGTTGGGGACCCCTGCTGTAATGTACAAGCTCAAAACGCTCCACTTAGATTGTGAAGTCGATGTCACACGCTCGTTCACGCTCACCGCTTTTATGTGAAGTGACATCACAGTCACAGTAGCGATTTTGCAGGCTAAAACGGCACATTTGAGTCAAGCATGGTTTGTTCAAAGTGATCGGTAGACACGGCAACTGTGTCAGGCTGGAAGCCTCAAAGTGTGCAGACTCGTTTACGTCTAATAAACGGCCTTTGATACGTAATCCAACAGCTCTTGCCAGCTCTGCTTGCCGGTAGCATGCCCCCCCCCCCCCCCCCCCCCCACAAAAAAACCTTGGAAACAGGCGCTGTAGAATACAGTGCCGGCGCCGGTTTCGTTTTTAGTGCCCTAAATGAGTGACTGAATGTTATTTTAGGACGTCATCGTGCTGTTTGAGGTCAATAGCAAGTAGCAACAGTTTGTGACCGCAATGCCTCGGGGTCGAGAAAATGAGTCAAGTCAGCAGTTACGCCTCAACACTGCCGAGAACAACTTCAAAATAAAAGCATTCCTAGGCACTGATCTCCATATATTATTTGGCTGGATAAAGTTTATATTGAAGTTGGCCTTTGTCCAGCATTGACGGCGTGATGCACAGCACGAGCTATTGTTGATTTTGTGTCAAGGTGCTCCCTATGCACTGGTAGACATGAAAAGAAGGAGAGCAAGAGAGTGAGTGTGAGAGAGAGAGAGCGTATGAGAGAGCGCACGAGCGAGAGGGGGGTGATTAGGCTTGACCGAAAGCAGCAGCGCTTCTCTCTTCGCTTCCTCCCAAAACCTCCTTAGCGGGTTTTTCCACATATCACGTTCCCGGTGCCCATTAACTGCGATGAGTGAGAGATCGCTGTAATTCAAAATACAAAGTATGCTGGTCCCTCATCACTTGTAGCCCAAGATGGTATGTAGGAATGTGGGGATTACTTGAGAGAACAATAGGTTATAAAAGCCAAGTGAGGCCGGCAGAGCGGCAGAATAAAAAAATGAAAATCTCCAGGAAAGCGTATTTATTGAATGTCATACAGGACATTTCCACTTTCTACTGCAGTAGCAGCTTAAGAAGGCCTGTTTTTCCTTGTAATGCGCCAGATCTTGCTGCGCCATGGTTGTCCTTGCCCAGATGGATATATGGGCGCCATTTCATAAAACAAAAGCGACAAGCACCAAAGATGTTGATCTTGGATTCTCTCGCAGTTGCTCAATTCCCACGTTCCCACCACATAACGGAAAACGTTTGCAGTTTAAACTGTGTTTCCGTAAGCTCGTCTCTTCATAGGTGCCATTTTCTGGATGCTGTTTTGCAAAATGCACGAACCGGCACCTACTGGTATCACTCTTGCTTAACTGCAGACTAAAGAGTAGATCTGAGCTGATGCAGGTGTTAGCTTTGGGAATGCAAGTTTACATGATGATTCCATAATTTTTTTTTTATCTCGGAACTGATGGAAAAGCCGATGTAGGAGGTCGCTACAAACCTCGGTTTTCGAACGTCTCGCTTTACGTCCAATTCGTTTTTCGACCAAAAATTTTGAGTTTTTTATGCCTCGGATGACGAACACATTTCGGTTCTCAAACAAACTGAGCGCACTTGAATGCACCATTGGACTCCTCTCGCCCTCCTTACACAAGGAAGTGACGCTTCCTCGGGTGGACGAGGAAGTGACGCTTCCTCGTGTTGCTTTCCATTGTGAGCAGACGTGTTCAGTAAACATTTTTATTTTCAAAAGAGCGCGGTTTCGGTTTTCGAACAATTTTGGTTTTCAAACAACCTTGTGGAACGGACTATGGATGAAAACCGAGGTTTGATTGTTTAACATTTTTCGCCAGCCCTGATGTGTATGTCAAGTTTGGTGAGATTTTTGTGCATGTTGTGTCTCTCAAAAATGTGACTCATATTGTCTTTCTACAACAACTGCCTCTTCTCTGTCCCCAGGTCCCACATGACCGTAAGCCGAGGGCTACGGCTCAGCGGCTCCCCACCATTGGAGTGGTTTGTCACTGTAGTTGGAGCCCTGTGAATTCTCTCCCCAGCTACTGCCCCCTCCCCCCACAATTCCATCCTGTCCCTCCCCTACCCTTCCCCTCCCCCCTTCCCCCCTCTTCCCCTCCCTCCCAAGCGTCGCTGTGCTGGACGTCATGAGCATAGTAATCGCTCTAGGAGTCACCACACCTGAAACGTCTTACACAGAAATGGCTGCTGGATCAGAGTAAGTGATCAATGGCCAATGAGTTATGACACATGTAGATGTGTCGATATTTTTTTTCCCCCCCGCCGTAACTCCACAAACTTCACACGTTGCTCTGCACCTTTTAAGTATAATTAAAAAAATACATAGGATAGAATTTGACTCCATTTAAGTTACAGGGGTTTCCTTTTCCTTTCCATGTCAGGTTTGGCGTGAGTAACGTGGGCATTCCAAGAGGATCCCCAAAAATTCCAAATTATTCAGTTTTTTCCCCCCTCTTTTTTTTAAGCTGTATTAAGTAGTTTCTGGAATATCTATTTTCCCAGTACCATTTCCAATGTCATTTATTCTTAATGTTCATACAGTGTACCACATTATTCAAGGAATAAAAACTGTTGAGATCGCAACCGAACACTTTAGTGCATATTTTTCTTCTTTTGAAGATATTCTCCAATGGAAAACCCAGAGAGAAATGGCAAGGTTATTTACTGTTAGGTCGGTTCTATGTAAAGGCGATGGAGTTGCATAACAAAATGACACCCACATTCCATGTCCTAAATTGTTGTTCAGCTCTGGAGGAAAGCAGTTTCTGGGTTTTGGTTCCATCTAGTGGCTAATCGTGTGTAACGCGAGGCATGATGTAAAATACTGGATATAGAACTTTTTAAAAGATGCTATAGAATCGAGGGTTGATCTGACATTTGTTTTTCAAAATTTCAGCCCTGAATCTGTTGAAGCAAGCCCTGCCGTAAATGAGAAAAACTTGAACAACCACAGTTGTGGAAGTTCACAAAGTCATGGGTATCGGGGACTACCATATGCTGTGAGTACTAATTAATACACCCGCACACCAAGTGTTATTTCCTGTGATAAAATGTCAAAAATGTCTCAGAAAAAAACTATTTTCAATTGTCAATAGTCAATGTCATGCAATACCCCCCTGGTGTGTGAAGAAACAAATACATTGTCTAGTCAACATAGACCTTCTGCAACCACAATCTATTTCCGATATTAACAGCTGTACTGTTTCACATAACTTAATTTTTTTTGCCCTCATTTTCATTCATCTCCATTTTCCGTTTCCCTTTTTTTTTTTTTTTTTTTTTTTTTGCCCGAACACCCGTTGTTTGAAGAAGCAACAGTCTTCCGTTGTGTGTTGTCAGGATCACAACTATGGTGCACCCCCTCCTCCCACCCCACCCGCTTCCCCCCTCGCTCAAACCATCATTCGCCGAATGGATCTCAATGGCGTGGTACGCGGTTCCCGCTATTTCCAAACTACAGAGGACAACTCGGCAGACAGCGATAGCTCCTCAGAGGAGGATGGGGCTCTAGCCAACTGGTGTCACTGCACCCTGATGCCAGACGGCTTGCTTATCAAATGTGACAACTGCAGGTGAGACATGGGGGGGGGGGGAAGGTGCCCTGTTCTGTACGGGAGCATGTTTTGTCACCAAGCTGCCTTCTCACAGTTTGACCAATAAAATTTGACAAAAAGGTTCGTAATGATTCCACAGTTGGCAAAAGCCTCAAGGGTATACACCCCCCCCTCCCCCTCCAAAAGTTCGTGGCTGGATGAATATGAGCCAAGTAATGATTATATCTGCTTTTATTTCATGGTACTGCATCTGATACACAATTTAGAAGCACCATTTGTTTCAACTCACAAAGTTTTTCTTCCCCCTCGGTTCCCTAATTAACCGATGGGAAAATGAAGATCAAAAACATTGGCAATGGCCTGAAGAAAAAGCACTGGTGTACTTGGTATAAAAGACGTGAGGTAACGAAAATAACAGTGCTTGACGAAAACAACTGTCCTATTGTCCATAAGAACGGGAGGGAAGGTGTCATTTCTAGTCATAGAAAACTCCCCGTGAAGAAATGTACAAAGATGCAAACCACTCATTCGCAAAGGATTCAGAATCCGAGTGGGAATATGCGGAAAAATAACAAGACAAGCCTAAACAATTCTGGAACCTTGACCAAGGGTTTGAACCTAAGTGACCTGGCGCTCCTTCAGCATACTTGCCAAAACAACAACAAAAAAGCTCATCAAGGTCAAGAAGCAGTCAGTCTCTCCAGACTTTAACCAGATTGTGTGCATTTTCCCTGCTGAAGAGGAGACTGATGGAAGTAACCCACAAAGCACGCAACTGAAAATGAAATATGAAGTCTTAACTCACTTTCATCTATTTTAACGCCATCTTCTCCCTAAGATAACCTTTTTATGTCCCACATTGGGGAAATTTGCAGTCTACAGCAGCAAAATTGGCAAAAGGAAATGGCCTCACTGTTCCAATACGTTTGCATTGGGGCTGTACACTTCATGTGTGTGGTTTTTTTTGACTGATTTCCCTTAAACAAGCAATAATATCTATTTGTGACGTTGTTTTGGCTGTTCTCTTGTTGCAGAGGACTTGACGGGAGGAAAGGAACTGATGGCCAGCACAGGAAAAATGAAAACGTCTCAGGTATTTTGACTTTTTTTTTTTTTCCCCCTTCACCCCTTTCAGTTCAATATTTGTATCTGTTCAGATCATGACAGCCAAACAACATACTTGTGCTTTCTTGGTAGCCGGAGAGAGCAGTGCCACAGAGAGTGGCGACGAAGAGGTGTCGCCTTCCACCATTTCTTACACTGCCACGCAGCATACGCCGACCAGCATCAAACTTACTGTCAACAGAGTGAAAAGAAGTAAATCAAAAAAGAGGAAAAAGAGTACAGAAAAAGCCAGTGGAACACCAAAGGGCAAGAAAGTCAAAGTAGGCCAAAATCGTTCACGGTACTCTTTGCCACATCTCGCTGAAAAAAGTACTGATTTTTAATTGAAGTTGTTATGTATTCTCTCAGGCTTTTAGAGAGGGTTCACGGAAGTCGATGAGGATGAAGGTATGACCGGCGTCCGGTATAAATGACGTGGGGGTTTTGTATTTGCGCCACTTTTGAGTTTCAAAGCATCTTTTCTTTTGTCAAGAACTTGACAACAGAGGCCAGTGTGCTGGATGAGAACACAACAGAGGGATGGGAGAGTAAAATCCGCCAGTGGACAGACCAATATGAGGAGGCTTTGGCCAACCAGTATAGCTCCGACATCCAGACGTTGCTCCAGCTTCACCACACTGCCAGAACTACTGTCGGAAACACCGAAAGTGGACCGACGAGTCTTCCATCCACTTCGCCGACATCCGTTGACGCCATGGACACTATCAACCGCACCGAGCTGGCCTGTAACAACACTGTGCTCGGCTCGCAGATGCAGGTTGGCTCAATAATGATATTCATTTTTACAATATTTATCATTGTCGTGGACCGCTGTTCTACATGGGGGGTAGGGACTGGGCTGGCCCTCAAATTGCGAAAAATATCCGTATGATTGACGGCCATTCTAAAAGGACTGGAAAATACAGTGGTATCGCAACTTATGAATTTACCGTATTTTCCGGACTATAAGTCACTTTTTTTTGTTGTTGTTTGGCTGGGGGTGCGATTTATACTCTGGAGAAGATTTATGGGTGAAATTATTCAGACATTATTATATCATTTCACATGTTATTTTCACATTAAACCGCAAGAGGTCGCTCTAGACCTGTGTTGATAAAAACCACGATGAGTCTGATGTAAGCGACGTCGAAGAGGAAGCGCTGCGTCCTCTACCTCCGGAGTTGGTGGAGTTGCTTTAAAGTGACACGGAGGATGAAGATTCCATTGGATTTAGTGATTTGGAGTAACATTGATGGTTTGGTGAACTTGTTAGCATGTTCTTTATGCTATAGTTATCGGAATAACTCTTAATATATTACTTGAACATCCCAGGCACATTCTCAGTTTGTTGTTGATGCGTCATGTCACGTTAGCATATTGTACACTTATTCAGCGTGTTGTTTTCTATTTTATTTTATTTTTTTCTAAATTGCCTTTCAAGATGACATGTCTGTTCTTGGGGTTGGATTTTACCACATAAATTTCCCCCCAAAATGCGACTTATACTCCAGTGCGACCTATGTATGTTTTTTTGTTCTTTATTATGCATTTTATGGCCGGTGCGACTTATACTCAGGAGCGACTTATAGTCCGGAAAATACGGTAATTAAGTGTTCATAAACCAAGGTAAAGTTTCACATTGAAATGAGTGGAAATCCTATTAATAATTCCTTCCACCCTAAATTGTTGAACATTGGAAGCTAGAGTTACGAAAGCTGTTTTTTTGTGTACGGTTCGGTTAAGTTCCAAATTTTCGGAGAAATGTTAACTCTATTTACAGACTATTTTCAATACAGTATAGGAATGGTCATAGCTTGGACGAGCGGATGGATCTATGTTGTCATTCTAATAGGGCGGTGTAACCATCAGCACTACTGTAATTGCCAACATGTCACAGATTGAACTGCAACATATTTATACACTAGCGTGTATCATGGGTCACTTGAACTTTTTTTTTTTTTTTTAATGTTTGTAGCTGCAGTTAGGACGTGTGACGCGTGTGCAGAAACACAGGAAGATCCTTCGTGCCGCCAAGAACCTTGATCCTGACATCCTCATTATTGAGTATCGAGGGAAGGTCATGCTCAAGCAACAGTTTGAAGTCAACGGGCATTTCTTTAAAAAGTAAGCATGACTTTTCGTGACTTCCAAAACCAATTTCGTATCTGTCCTTGTCAGACCACGGCAGAGTTTTCCACTTTGCCGAAGTGTTTTCAACAGAATAACTCGTGATATGCCACATCAAGAACAACGCTGTAATGACACCTGTGGTGAAGTACAATTTCCATGTCTTTTAGGCCCTATCCTTTCGTACTCTTTTACTCCAAATTTAATGATGTCGAGATGTGTGTGGATGCAAGGACCTTTGGAAACGACGCCCGCTTTATTAGAAGGTCCTGCACGCCCAACGCTGAGGTGAGTTACGAATGGAGTATATTATGACCTCATAGGTTGCCATCTTGTTTCTCCTCCGTTTATTTTCAAAGTTCTTAGTTGATCTGTTTTTTTGGTGAGTCGTGTGTTGACTTCTTTCTCAGGTGCGACATATGATTGCCGAGGGTATGATACATCTGTGTATCTATGCCATTAGTCAAATCACCAAGGACACCGAGGTCACGATTGGATTTGATTATGAGTTCAACAGCTGGTCAGTACTGCTTCTCACGATTCAATATACTTCACTCACCCTCGCTGAATTGGTCACAATTTTGTTCTTTTGACATTTCCAAACTCAACCAACACATTTCTTGGTTGGATACATGCTAGCTAGCCTTTTCACTGCCTTTTATTGGCACGTTCTCCAGTCAATACAAGTCTTCTGTTCTCATATCAACCCATCAGTAATTACAAGGTGGACTGCGCTTGCCATAAGGGGAACCAGAATTGCCCTGTGCAGAAACACAACATGAGCCCCACGGAGAGCTTGCCGAGTACCCCCGCAGGACCACCGGCCTCTCCTTTGATTGGTGCTGAGACCCGGCAGAGAAAGGCCCGCAGAAGAGAGCTAGAAGTTTGTCCAAATAGCAATCAGGCTATCCAGCACCAAGAGGCCAAAGAGCTGCAAGGAAGTAGTGATGCAGAGGTATGTGGCTGATAGTGATGTCACCCCCCCGCACCCCCTCCCCCATTCATGTGATTATCCCTTTTGTCACCTTGTAAGGTTAATTCCTGATCTGCTATACGTCTGTGATTTTAGGGCGCGCCGGAGGAAGTGAAGATAGAAGAGGCTGAGGAAGGAGAGGTGGATGAAAATGGAATTGTCATCCCCAATAAAAAAGTATGATATTCATTTGTCTCCATTTCAAAGTTATTCATTTTGATTATTGTTCATTCAGTTTTTTTTTTTTTTCATTAAAATCATACCGTACTCATTTTGTTCAACTCTGCCTCTGAATTTAGACATTGAACAGTCTGGAAAAGAGGCGGCGAAAGACGGTAGCAGATGTAAAGGAGGATGGTGTCGAAACGGAAGAGGGGACAAGAGCCACCCCCATCCCCCTTAACACAGGGGTCGGCATTAGCACACGACGTACTACCTATGTCACGGTCAGGATTGGTCTTAAAAAGATCTTCCATTTTCCAGATCCCAGATTTAACTCCATTTTTATTTTCCATAGGAAGCACCGTCTATCGAAGAAAAGTCCTCATTACCAAATCTGCCTCCCCCGACCGCCCCTCCTAAACCCGCTCGCTCTTCTAAGCCTCGTCCCAAGAGCCGAATGTCTCGCTACCGCTCCAGCTCATCCCAACGTGCCAGGCGGCAGCGTCAAGCACTAGCCCAGCAGGCCGCCGCCAGCAGCAGCAGCAGCAGCAGCGGCGGCAGCAGCTGCTCCTTTAGTTGAGCAGAGTGCTGGTCTTGATGAGGAGGTTCCTCATGGCCCGTATGCTTCTGAGCTGGGCCAAGGGGACAGTGGGCTGGCCACTGGTCAGCTCTTGGACGGAGATGGCCAGGGTCTGAACTGCATCAACAGAGGCAACTTGCGTTACCCCAAGACCAAGAAGGTGAGAGAAGATCCCATTTTGTAAGTTGTTCAAATCATTCTTTGTGAAGCAACGGCATGGCGTACGATTTGGCCCTATTGCATGTGTTCAGACCGACTGCTTGTCAATTGAGGAAAAGCTCCTCACTTTAAACATAATTGTCCCTACCAGAAACCTAAGGCCTCCAGCAAATGAGCTCTTATGATCACTGGGACACAGAATCTTAAGTGGGAGACAATGTTAGTGAAATGGGATCATTTTTCACACAATGGCACCATTTTTTTTTTTGCCCTGGTACCCTGCTTGGGCATCACTGTTCTGCATGTGTTCTGTGTATACCTGGTACTAAATGACAGAGGTTGATAATCCACGAATACCTCCCCGCCACTCCTAAATCATATCAAAGTACACTTATATCGTATGAGCTATAGTCATTCATACTTAATTTGTTTCAGTACCTGGTGACCGAGTGGTTGAACGAAAAAATTCCTGGCGGGGAGAAGATCCAACAAGAACTGCCCGTTGAGCGGCCACTGCGGATAACCACCGATCCGACGGTGCTGGCCACCACCCTCAACATGTTGCCAGGCCTCTCGCACTCATCCGTTATCTGCACCGCACCCCGACACTATGTTCGCTTCGGCTCCCCTTTTAATCCCGAGAGACGGCGGCCCCGTCCGCTTCAGATGGACGGCACTTATGGCTGCTTTAAAAAGGTGAATGGTTTATTGTATACGGGCTGAGAGGGGGTTATTCTTTTTGAAACGGGTTGTCAAAGCCTGAATGCACACACAATGAATATACAAAGTATATTTATCCCATCATCACTCTAATGCCAATGCTTCCTGTATCTTACTGTAGAGATGGATCAAGCAGGTGGAGGATGAGAGCTGCTCAGCCATTGTGGCGGATGGCACGGAGTCCACGTCCTCGCAACAAAGCACCAGCAGTAGATCCACCCCCAATCCCTTGTCCAGTGGTATACAATTAATATTCCTCCATTTTGAATTCCTCACACAATATGACAATTGTTTATTTTCAAAGGATTTGTGTGAAACTGAATTACCGTAATTTCCGGACTATAAGCCGCCACTTTTGTCACACGCTTTCAACTCTGCGGCTTATTTAATGAAGCGGCCTTTATAAAGACTTTTTTAACGGCCACCTGTGTATTGTCTTTCTTTGTAAATATCTCATGTAACAAATATGGGCACCTGCGGCTTATAGACAGGTGCGGCTTATGTGTGTACAAAATGTTTTTTCCCTTTAAAAATGTAGTGGTGCGGCTTATAATCAGGTGCGGTCTATAGTCCAGAAATTACGGTATCTACTCATAATTTGACCTGTCCTGTGTTTTTTTTTTTTTTTTCCCCAATAGAATTGAATGCACCTTTCAAGAAGCGCCATGCCAAGTGTATGACAGAGACATTAGCGACCGCCTCTGACCACCTCCTTCGTCCGCTGTCACCCATCACGCCGCCTCTTCCCGAGGACCCGCTGCTTCCACTCCTTCACAATCCCTGTAGCTCTTTGTTATCGAATGGCCTTGCATATTCACCAATGCCCTCGCTGCCAGTCAGCCGTTGCAACACACCACTACAATTTGAAGTAAGAGTACACACATCAGCATAAGACCTCCCTACCCATGTTCCCACTAAGCTTAGAATGTCAGCAATTACGCACTGCTCTCACCCTTTCAGCCCACAGCAAATTTGCAGCGTTTAAAAAAAATAAAATAAATACCGACATGAGTGGGATTTACATTTTGTGTTTTCATATTCTCCTGATTTAAAGAAATTGAAAAGTTTATTTGGTACATGTAGTTCACAAAGTGGTAAAGAAATATGCCACCCCAAAAAATAATAATAATCAAATACAAAGCCAACACCCGTGTCAAACAAATGTTTACACGACACGACGTTGCGGTCACGTTGAGCAGTGAGCGCAAAGAGAGATGCAAAGACGTCATGAACATTTGGTTCGATTCACATAACTCGATTATCGAAGACCTAATTCTGCTGTACTACGCATTGCGCGGGACGAGTAGTTTCTATCAGGTTGATATTTGGGTTGTGTGTTTGACACTGGCAAGTTTCTAACACCGTGTGTGTTTCTAGAATATATCATCCCCCGAGGCATCGCCTGTTCACCGACCGGAGTCCATTTCTCCTGAGGTATTTCCATTTGTCCAAATTTCATTTTGGAAATTAGTATACAAAACAACATCATTTTACTCGTTTTTTTTTTGAGTATGTTTTCAATGCTATTTTCCCCCCCCCCCCCCCCCTCTCTTCTTGCCTGTCCTACCCCCTCACCATCAGCCATATCTTCAGCCAGACTTCGACATCCCTCGGACGCAGTTCCCAGATCTTTCCCTATCCTCAAGCTTGGAGAGCCCCATGGCCGTCGCATCGGATGACTTTGCCATTCCCGGAGCCTCTCTAGGCGGTGATTGCCAAGACACTTCATCCGTCGGGATCAGTTCCTTAAAGCCAGTGTCAAGTTCAACCTCAGACAGAACCCTCCACACTAGGGAACAGGCCTTCCGGACAGAGTTCAACCTCATATACACTTGCTCACCACTCAATGCAAACTTGGGAAATACCGTGGCCACTGACCGACGCCTCTCTCTATCGGAAGGAGGTTTCTCCCCCGCGGAGTCTTTACACAATTCTTTGAGTGGCCAGGGGCTGTTTGGGGACGTCGGGCCTGACTGTATGTCGCCATACAGCGATCTTCATTATGGCGGCGGCTACCCGGAAAGTAGCACATCTCCTCACACCAACAACCCACCGCAAAAAAAGAAGGCAAGTACACAACATTCTTCCGGTTGATGCATTTTTGCTTCCGTTTGTAAGGCAAGTAGCATTTTTTTTTTTTAAGGTGGTCGAACCCACAAACACGAGTGGCTTTAAAAAAAAAAAGATTTGTGCATCTCTATAAAACGATGAAAGACACTGTAGCTTTTTCCCTTCCTCCCACTCACCTGACCCTTCTTCTCCTTCAATATCTCCTTATCCCTTCGCTGCTCTTTGATACTTTTTTGCCAAGTCTTTCTTCCACTTTTCTTCCAAGGCAGAGGGCCAACCAGCATACCATTAGTCTGCTGACAGGGAAGCCAGATTACCAGGCTATAGCTGTAAGAAGTGAATACAAGACAATACAAAATATGGTGAATATTCTCCCTACAACTACATCTGTAGAATTGTGCATGTAATTTTTATATATATATATATTTATTTTTTTGGATCCATCTGCATAAAGCACCCACCCATGTCCAAACAACATGACCTTTGTCAAAACATTGACGTTCTGACTCTAAAGCCGTTTATTTGAGTTCAGACAAAAGATGGCCCCAATCATTTTCAGAGCTCTCGGAGCACCATTTTTTTTTCCACTGAGAAGATTTGATAAGGTCACGGCGTCAGATCAGGACATTTCCTTGACAGCAGTCTGGCGGATCCGGTCATCTTTCATCAGCCAGTCATCTTCCGATTTAAAGGGATAATTGTCCATTGCCAACGCCGGTATTACAGAGGAGGTCCAACTTCCCACCAGTTATTTTCTTGTGACACAAACAGCGGCACAAGATGGAGTCCAATCAAAGATCAAATAACGACGACTTTGTGTCTGTACCCATTTACTATATTGTGCCCAAACATCCAATGTAGCTTCAGTCAAATTGTAAAACACGGGCCAGGCACAAGGGAGTGTCAATATTTCAGGGGGCAACACATCCAAAGCCCAAAAAACTGAATTCCCATGAATCCTTAAAAAGTCTTAAAAGGCATTGAAACCATCAACCTAAAAAGAAGGCCTTAAGTGCCAGTAAAATGGCTTAAATGACCTTGACAAAAATGTTTGTCAAAAATAACTGATTGTAAATAGACTCAAATCTCAAAATAAATTAGTATTCCTCCAAAAAATAATTTACTGGTAACAATTAGGACAGCAGAACCAAAAAAAACTAGTGAAGTGGTTTTAGGCGGCATTGATGCACATCACGTATAGACTGCAGCAACTTCGGACAATGTGGACATTCGGGACAGTGGAAAGTTGGTCTGAAATTGTATTTCAAATGGCATTAAAAGGTATTGAATTGAATTTAAGTTGTAGGAACTCTGCAAATGTTTTTTCTGGGCTGTACTTGATACAACTTTGCTCAGTGAGGATGGCACACTCATCTATGAGAGAATTCTTGTTATAGATTTGAGTTTTTCGCTAACCAAGTGCAAAGGTGTAGCGTTATAATTTTGGGAATTTTAATTGGAGTTAGTTTTTCATCTTGTTTTGAGTTTCGTTTTTTTATGTTTTCAAGGCGACTTTGATTGTTTTTCGTTTTAGTATTATTTTTTTTTTTTTTTTAAGTGTTTTACTTGTGTGCAATGTGGAAAAAAACCACCATGGTAAGTATAGTGTCGTAAAAATTCAACCAAAATATTATTTTAAAACCTGCTAATATAGGTTACAGTTTTACAGTCCATAAACTAATCAAATGAAAGACCTCCCTTTTTTTAAATCAGGATGATTTACAGTATATTCTGGACAAGGATGCCTTTTTTTTTTTTGCCAATTTATAAAGTGGATTTGTGGCTTGAATTCCTGTTGTGACATTCCTCCCAATCAAAATCAGTTGCTGGTACATGCGTGTTGCCGAGAAGGCACAAGCACCAGGCACAGATTCTTCTCCTTTGATGAATGTCGTGGCCAAAAAAAACGCTGTAAACAATCCACATCAGTTCCACACAATGTAACAACAAACACCACCAAGAACAACAACAACAACAAAACAACAATAAAAGCAAGGCTCTTGAGGAGCACTTGCTGACGGCTGCTTACTTGGGCGCCATTTGGGGGGGAAAAAAAACATAAAAAGATGACTGGTATCGGCCACCGTCGCGATACCAGTCACTGCATCGAAATAAGGCCGATACTGGCCAGATACTGATACATGGTATCGGTACTCGGCCATCCCAAACCACAGTGATGGTTAATATTTTTTAGTAATCACTGCCATGAATTCCATTTTCCCAATATTTTATGCACGTTACATAATGAGGAAACTTAAAAAGTCCCAAAATTGAGGTTGTGGAGGTCCTCTGTGTTCCTAACTGTGTGCTCATCATTTCTCTGCCATGTACCCTCTTGTCCCTTTCTGTGTCATAACAACATGAAGATGCTGACTGCTCTGCTTTTCATTCAGTGTTGCTTTATTTATTTATCATGCGTGCGCTCGAACCTGAACCTGGATGTTGACTTTTCATTGTAGTTGCATTGTGGTGTGATGCCTTTTAAATTGCCTGCTTCTTCATCAAACCTTCATGACAACATAATCAGACATCTGAGTGATCTACAGTTCGCTGTACGATGACTTTTCTACATTAACGACAATTCCAAACTTCATTGTGCCGTGTCATAATGAAATATGAATAGTTCAACACTCAGTGAGTTTCATTTAAAGACGTGCATGTAGTGCTAACTTCCTCAATCAATGTGCCAGCGGTAATTTGAACGACACAGCATTTTTTTTGTGTTGTTGTTGAAGTGCGCTTGTCATCAGACGATATCACATGGCATTTCTCCCTCTCAGGTGTCATTGCTGGAGTACCGTAAGAGGAAGCAAGTTAGCAGCCGCGATCCCGAGCCATCCAGCTGCGGCTCATCCCTGGGTAGCACCCCAACCGGCGCCGGCTCTCACCACATCCAGGAGAGCCACCATTCCCGCTACTTGATGCATCCCATTGCCTCCCCGCACAACTGCACGCCTTCATCAGGACACGGCGGTTCCATCCCTCAGATCGAGGCTGTCAGTCCTCCAGACCACCACAGCTCGTGTGGGCAAGCGAAACACCCAGATAGGACGACACAGTGGTGAGAGCAGACTATACGAATGAATGACAGAAATGGGCACTTTACCCTATTTTTTTTTCCCGGTCCGTTCTCTGTTTTCCGTTCCCGCCCTGGGCACCCTTCCGTCAACATCCCGACGCCCTTAGTCATAAAATGATTGTCCTGTGTCCTCGTCCTTTTAAACCGCTTCCATTCTTACATTTCACCAGTCTGTGTCCTTTAAAAAAATAAAAAGCATCTGTGTATGACGCCATGGGAGAGAGGCTAACGGCTACTTGAATCCATATTCATGTCACCATTATTTTAATACCCGCACTCAAAAAAAAAAAGAATTGTACAACAGGCTAACACACAATTTACGGAATGCCCATCTCTGATGAATGACATTTTTCTAAAACTTCTAATCAAGATTAACTCAACTCTTTCCACTATGTTAGGATGGTCCCCACCAGTGTTGAACGTCTACGCGAAGGTCAAGGGGCATTGGAACGAGTGCTGAGAAGCATGAAGATGGAGCAGATGCTCAAGAGGAGCAATAGTTCGACAGAAAAAGAATCTGGTATGAAGAGATGAATGTAAAAAAAAAAGGGATGTTCAACTGAAATGGAAACCTTAAAAAGCACTTGTTTGGTTGCCCAAACTCACACTTTGGTATGATGACAAAAGGAATGAAAATGCAGCATTTCCCCCCCGCCTGGCCGGGAGACGGTAAACAGTCAAAATCTTTCTGAAAATATTAGCGGTGCAATTAATCACAATCTTCTGACAAACATGAATAAATGTGATTTCAAGACATAATTGAATGAATGAATTTTTTTTTTTTTTTAAATGATTTCAAATGTGACATATAAAAAAAAACATGAGCAAAAACAACCAAACGGTCTAAAACAATAATACGATTTAAAACAAATTCGGTTGCACATATTCGAAAATGAGTACGGCTGCAGCAAGAAGAAACACTTATTTACTCCTCCCCCTCCCTTATAACCTTATTGATGACTTCTTTTCATGGCAGTATCATAATAGTCATCATAATAATTGTTCAGAAATATTGACGCATACACGTCCTTATTCCTCGACACGCCATTACTTTGTATAGTTGTGTATATATAGACCACTAACACATTGTGTCATGAAAAGAGAAAGACGACGGCCTGCTACTGTAGGGCTGTTTTTTTTGGGGGGGGGGGGTGTTCATGACGTTTTCCGAGTTAAACTAGAGATCTACCGAACTCAAGATGGAAAAGTTATCATTGAAGATGAACTTCTGAACTTTGTGGTGATTAACCCCCATGCAGTAATTATCCCAAAATTGGACATTTCGGACACTTTGGACGATTTTGGACTGTTGGACAAATGGACACCACAGACAAAACAGTGACAAATAACTCCACGAAGCTGAAATTTTGCATAGGATGTATATCTATGTCTTGGCCAATTCCCACTGAACATTTTGAGGGGGTTGAAAGTGAAAATAAATTAAAAATGAAAAAAGTTGTTGCACATTGGAAGACGGACATTTTTGGGACGTAATACCCTTAATGCAGCCGCTTAAAAATACTGCATGAGGGTTAAAGTGACAACCCTGGGCCACCATAATATTATTTCGCCGGTGACCCGCATTTCAGCTCCGAAGGAACTGAATCTGCCAAGGACGTTTTGTCAGAGTTGGTTCCACACAACAAGTGCTGGCTCACGCTCATGGGTCAAGAGAAGGAGCAATCTGAAATTGTGCCTACGAGTGCCCAATTCGTGCGGAGAAGCCATCCCAAGATTTTATTTTGCATTTCCTGGATGAATGACCTCCTCTTATCATTTCATCATGTGGACGTGTCAGCACTCCTGGGGAAAAATGCGGCAAATAACCGCTGACATTTGACCCATCGCAAAACCACGATGAACACTCAGGTACTGCTTGTGAAACACTGCACGATGTTTCTGCTGCACTTGACGCCCAGATGACAGCCATGGAGGACTTGTCGAGCTGGAGCGTATTCCCAGCTCATACAGACGGGTTCTCCCGATGTTGGCCCCGCCCATCCCCATTGGAGGTCATGGGCGGGTGACAAGTCGCGCCCGGTGTGATCGTTGGGTCATCAACGAGCCGAAACGGTGGACCCAGTACGTATCGGGAGTCGCACGGCCTCCAGCGAGGAGCGTTGGTGAAGGAAGGAGACCAAAGAGTGCTGCCCAACGTCACCCCGACATTGCACGCGCTTAACTCATTCACTCCCAAAGACGTTTTTTAAACGTCTTTTCAGACTTGGTCTAGAATTGGCTGGCTACTGAATGAGTTAAAACTCCAGCAAGACAAGAGAGGAAGAAGTCCGGAATCATCGGGACGAGGACTGGGAGCAGTCTACCGGCCCCTCAAAACAAAGCTGATGAGTACATTTGCAACCAAGTTTGATCTCAAGGTGGACGCCAGCACTCTTTGTAATTATGTCATTCGTATTGCGTCACTGCTGAATGCAATGATGTGGTGGAAATGTACGACCCGCAGCTTTGGCCCCCCCACCGGAACGTTTGTCCGATGCTACGACAAGCCTCAACCAAACCCCAGAGGAGCGCCTGGTGGGCTACTAAATAATCCTCCGGCTCTCGGCAAGATGGCTTGCTGCCCGGTGGTGAAATTGAAGCACTTTCTGCAGCCGAGGAGTAGCGGCCAACTCCCCCGCAGGCAGCCAACGAGGACTAAGAATGCGGATCGTTAATTAACGACAACACTTGCGGGTTACGAGGAGGTCACACTTATTTCAGAAAAGTCAAATCGCTTGGTGGCGGACGCTCTGCTTGTCGGGTGTGACATTTTATGCCTTCAAGAAACAAGATCAGGAGAAATTGAACACGAAAAACAAGGACTTTCGTGGGACGGATGAGTCCCCAAACTGGTCTCAGCGTGAGAATGTTTGAGGAAAGCTAGGGGAGGTAGCTATGATGTCGAACGTTAAATAAGACCCACTGGGCAAGGTCTTACAGTGAACTGTTGATTTGGTCATGGGGCGAGAATTTCATTCAAATAAAAAAAAAAAAGAATTGTACATTCTAATGTTTATATGCCTCGTGAGTGATAGGAAAATGAGGAGAAATTTCTGAGCAGATTCGCTCTATGATGCAAAACCTGTGAAAACCTGTAACCATTGTAAATAGCACAGCCACCTTCCGCTGTGTTTTCTATGCTATTGCTAAATTATTTTATTTATGCTACAAATATATTGCTAATGCTTTATTTTATATTGCACTTGTGTACAGTTCTTTTCTGAAACATTTATTTTGTGCAATGAAACACTTTATTTTTTCTTCCCCCCCAATTTTGCTGCTGTAGACTGCAAATTTCCCCAGTGTGGGACAAATAAAGGTTATCTACTTCAGACTGCGTTGGCGCCATACTTGGGATAAATGATCCCATGTTCGCTTTTGTCTTTTTGATACTCATCTTTCTGTGTATCATTTTGCTTGTATGGACCTGTGTTTGCAATAAAGGAGAAAGAAAAATAGGCATATGGATTTATCTATTTGTTCTCCTATAAATAATCCATTTATATTTTAGCTACTTTGTCCTCATATTTCACATGGGCAAGCCTCAAATTCACCTTTTTGAAAAGATATCGAGTACACATAGGCGCTAACTGAAACACCGGATCAACCTTCAGTTAAAGACAATTGCTTACTTTAATCACCAGGATCCTCCGCTGTTCCCGGTCGAACGGCAGAACCCAGGTTGCCCTTTCAACTATCCATCCTGCTATCAATTTTTTGGAAGCGCATTTTGAACTCATTTGAAGTCCAACCGCATGTTATATACAAGCAGCTGGCTAGCGCTAGCCTAACCGGTGTATTTTCCGGCAGGAAAAGCAGCCTACTGCTGTGATGGGAGTGAGGCAAGCAATGATGTAACAAAGACAAAGGCAAACTCTGGTACACTCTCTAGTTGGGCTTCATTGACATCTGAACAGTTGAATTGAACACTTGATAGCCGGCTCAATATTGACATACACACGCAAATGCTTCCATGTTTCTGTTGCGCATGTGTGTGTGAAATAGACAGTCACCAATGGTTTTTAATGACCAATCACTGCTTCTCGTTTTTTTTGTTTTGTTTGAATGCCGCCGTGATAGCTATTTATAGTCCACAATCCTTCGCTAGCAGGTGCTACCTGCGCACACACACCCACACTCTAACACTCACCTTCACATTATTTGACGATATTGCGGAAGTCATACCCATACATTTTATCTACAATGTTTTATGCGACTTCATGAGTCAGTATTGGATTGTGAATCATATTGCGTTTGTGGAATATGAATTAAGCAGCAAAATCCAGCCGTTTTAGCCATCTCGGGGGCGGGGGCTGAAGTGACTTCACAGTTAGTCAGGCCTCAAGTAACGTCCTATCCCGTCTACTGTCAACAGTCCTGTGGATTATGAGTTGTCAGATCCTGGTGTTGTCCAGTTCTGGTCTTTTGTCTGGGTCTTCATCTGAAATCGCATTCTATAACTGTTCTCAGTTCTTATCCATCAGTGTCTTGTTCTGACGTGACCAACCATGTGACATAGACCTTGGGTGTGATCCAGACATTTTACATGACAGTTTGAAAAAAACAAAAACAAAACATCATTGTTGTTCCTTTCTTCTCATATTTTTAGATGCAGATCAGTATGACATGCAGTCAGTGACCATTCCTTCGCCAATGAAGAGTCCACCGCACAGATACAGCCCATCTATGTATTCACATCAGGTATGCAATAATCATCCACATGTACTCACACCACCTTCACTATCCACGATGGACCCTCAATACTGGGTAAATATGTTGTTTTATTTAGGATCACGTAATAGTTTGTAGCCTATCACTCCGCTGCCTCTTAGTGATTTTTTTTTTTTTTTTTGTCCTTGTGTCAAGTCATCAGACGGACACCCGCAGACCGCTAGTCCCTCGTTGCTTCAGCAAACGGCAACATCCCCCTTTGGAAGTTGCTCTAGCCCCACGTCAGGCAAGAGCTACTACTACTCCTCCTCCTCCTCCTCCCACACCGGCCCATCTCAGGACCATCCTCCATCCTCTTATCCCTCGCATACCCCAGCAACCTCATCAGACTCCAAGCTGCCAGGAGACTTGCTTCACCTGCAAAGCGGCAACAGTGAGGCGGATGATCACCTCAGTTGCAGCAACCACCAAAAAGTGGGCCGTTTGAACAGGAGCAACCTGTTGGGCTCTCCCACCCCGGGACCGTGGGCCCATGGGCCGACAAACACAGACACGAGCTTGACGGCATCCAGGGGGAATCAACAGCAGGTTTCTCGAAACCTCAAGTCGGGCAGCCCCAGCTCAAGGCTGCTGTCGGCCTCTGGACCAACAAACTACTCACAGCAAGGGGGGGCGAGCATCAGTCAGTTCCAACGCTCTCCACTACAGGGCCCCGGTGTACGAACACAGTCGGGAAGCTTTTAGGACCTTGTATTGTACCAGCTTGTACAAATCTGTACGGCCCACTTACAGTGCGCGGGTACTTTGGCGAGGAGAACTGTACAAACCTAAGTGGAGCAAAAACTGAACTACAAATTTACAAACCGTTTTGTTTTACAGCTTCCCCCACCCCTCAACAACGACAAAAACATTACATTTTGCACGAAACCAGTTGGCTATGGATGTGATCTTGCAATCAACAATTTGAATGACGCGCGGAAAATACGAAATCATCTAACTTGAAATCGTCCCCCAGTGTTTCCTTGTACTGAATTTAGCAAATGAGAATTGACAAAGTTCCACACAAATGTCTGTACCAAATTGATTAAAAGCCCACCTGTCATTCTACCTTGCTCAGTTGATTACTTGAGAGGCTCGCATAACAGAAAGAGTTTGTTTGAAATCATTTTCGTTTTTTGTGAATGCGAATCTTATTTGGCAAACGGCTGGCATCTCTGCTGCAGTACTCAATTGTTGCGATGGGAAAAGGAGAATCGTGGATTAACGCTGTCAGGAATAGGATTCCTGGATCGGGTCGTTCCTCATTATGACCAGCTTCGGTTGTTAGGGCCCAGAAAAATCATTAAAAAACAGACTTTTATCCGGTTTTGTCATGGTTAATTATGACTTGACTCAGCACTTCATTGTAGACATTTGACATTGTACTTCAGCCAGCTTCATACAGTATTTATGGTGCTGCAACTGCCGCCAATAAATTGGGAATTGAGCTTTGTTCCTCACACGTGACTTAATTAACATTGTTATTCTATCTGGTTATATATATAATTTTTATTTTTTTATTTTTTTGGGGGGGGTAGTGGAAGGCAGAAAACAGTGTACTGTATGAGTGACTGATCCACTCTGGGGTTTGATGCTACCGGATTTTAAAAATATATATATAAAAACACACATTCCCCGGTTTCTTAGATACACCTGGATATAATATATTTAGGCATATCTAAAAAAAAAAAAAAAAGGAAAAAAATTGGTAGTGAATTGTGTATACGTGTAGCTATTTTTCTGACCAAACCTTGCATTCCATGCTGACACCAGGGAAAGTATTTGTGACAGTGTTTGGAAGATTGTTTAAAAACTCGATTTATTTTTGAAAAATGCTGCTATGTTCTCCTGTGAGAGCTGCTTCCCTTTCTGTAGAATGCTGTATTTTAATACTCTCCCCCCCCCCACCCCCCACCCCCAAAAAATGGACTTTCAGAAGAGTTAGTGGTCCTGACTACCACAATGGAATCTCAAGTTTCACGCTCGCCCAACTGCAGCAAGTGTCAGCCATTCTCCTCCTGTCAACAGAAACTCACTATTTGTTATACAGGCGATCACTACTGCATTTGTGTGGAATACCTCAAAATGGAGGGCCCGGTCGAGTAGCGGGATCCAACTTGCTGCAAAAATACACCAATACACAAAAGGGTACTCGGGTTACATGAATGTTTTGACGGACAAATACAAGTTGTGATCCAAAATGAACCAGCACCTTAAAGTGATCCAATTTAAAAGACCCAAATAGGATGATATGTATGAATATAAGTACTTGTATAGAAAGAAATGTTATATAGACTTTTATGGAGAAATATAGTACACTGAATTTATCGCATGGTATTTGTTTTTAGGGTCTGTGTGACCAGTTGGTGGGAAGTTAATCATTTGGGTCTGTTCTTCAAAACCAGATGCTGCGTTACTTTATTTGGTGGTTTTGTCACAATTCTTTTTGTTTTGTTTTATTTTTACACGGATCATAGTAGTAACTATTTCAATTGTTCCCCTCCGGAAAGATTTAAGAAACAAGTGATGCTAATGCAAATGTAATGCATTTTGATAATAAAATAATCATGACGGTAATGTATTTTGGAAACCTAACCCGGTGTCTTGTTTCTGAGTATGTTCGCACATATCCGAGTGCCGCTGATTGTTTTCTGGTGTTGAAAGCTAAAAAAAAAAAATCGCAAGAGCGTGAAACCGAATTTTCCAACGGGCCCTGATTTTCTGAATGCACCTTAAAGGGGGAGGCGGTATGTCACATGGTTACACCAACTTCCTGTTTATCACAAGAACGTATCGTGGATTGCAACATCGTGAGCCGCTGCTGGCATTTTTTCACTCACATTAGTACAGAGACAGATTTGAGATTCTACCGAGGTAACACCTTGCAAATTGATTCCTGTAGCATTACGGTCATAGCCATGGTTGCCAATTAAACTTGAGGACTTGACGTCAAGGAAACGCGAGCAGGCCGTTACGGATCCTGGACGTTTCCTGGGGTAGCTGACCGCAGTGTTCCCGGGCGGTGTGAGGTTCTTGCCGCTCCACCTCCCGTCTGAAAGGCAAACCGCCACCTGGGAGCTGCAGGGTTGCTGAAACGCAATTACGTGATTGTAGTAGCTTTACATATCTGTGTGATACACGCGTCTAGTAGCACAACTTAGGCGCGTGAGGATAACTAGTACCAGTTAGCTAGCGGTAACCGGACTGGAACTACTGTACTGGCCGGCCGTGCGGGTCGCGTCAGTTTGTTTTGAAAGCGAAACAGGTCGCCGGTGCCCTGAATCCCGAAAGACCTTCCGGCACTGGCCCCTTCAAGAGGGCAGTCAGGAAGAGACTGGCCGGGAAGGGATGGCCTGGTCGGTCTCACCGTTCCAGTGGACAAGGAGCTGCGGTGTTTGAAGGCAATCGAGTACGGCTGGAGCCCGCCACTGCGGCTCGAGGCAGAATGATGGCCGCCTCCCCCTCCGTGGCCGGTGGCTTCAAGGCTACTACTGGGCTGTCGGCCAGAAAGGGTGAAGAAATAGTGGATTTGATTGACTTATTTTCCAAGACCCAGTACAGAGCAAAGGAAGTCACTCCTCGGGTGAGTTTTTTAAAAATGGTCTTTGCTGTTGTTGTAACGTCGTGCTAACATCTGCCAGAAGCACACGTGATCTCGTAATGTTTGTACAGTAATGTCAACAGACACTCATGAAACAAAAGCCGGTTCCATCAACTTCATATTTCATACAGTAAATCGGTTCAATTCAATCATTTCTGTAACAGTCAATTCGTAGTTTCAGCTTTGAATGGTACGTTTCCAGGCGAGATGTTTCAGGTCATTCCACAGATGATCAGTAGGATTTAGATCAGGGCTCAAATGAATCCACTAAAGAATTCTACGATTCTTTGATGATTTTTTAGGAGTGTGTTATAGGGGAATTCTCATATTGGAAGACCCATGACCTGCTAGAGTCAAGAATCCTCCAAAGTATACCTCTCAAACCTTTCAAACTGGACTAAGTTTATACTCGTTCTTGAAAAGCTGCAGCATGGAAATGTTCACACACACACGCACACTCTTTACTGTTCATATTTGATTTTGATACAAGTACAGTACATGATCTTCATCTAAATAACAAAACATTGTGTTGACAAAAACAATAACTTCATATTTGTCCAGTGCCACGTCGATTTTTTTTACAATGAGAGCAATTTCAACATGCCTGTTCTTCAGAGTTACAAAAAACTCATGAATCATAAGTTAACCTTTTTTTTTCCAATTTTTTTTTTAACTTTCAGATGGAGTCCATAGAAACGTGTTGTTTGGAGTTGTTTGCCAAAGATTACAAGTACAGTGTAATCCATAACGCCAATGGTGAAGTGTGTGGCCATTACCCACGGCGGATAGTGTTCCTGGAGTATGAATGTACGGATGTCAATCGAGACAGGTACCACTTCAAAATCGGACTGTGTCATATACTTTTCATGTAAAAAAAAAAATACATCCCAGCTTTGCTTCCTATTTGTGCTGTATTCCCTTTCGAACGTTTTACACCCCGAGTGCAAAGGTTACTCGCTGTTCCAACACTGTCGGATCACATCAAGATTGCACAAGAAAGTGAATGTTTGGCTACAAGTGGTTACGTCATAGCATAGATGTTTTCAATGTTTCCTATTTCAAACATAAGGTCTGAATAACTGGGCTGTTTACTATTGCTTTACTATTACTAAGATTTGCTTACAGTACTAGTTCGCCACAATGATGTTTTACTGCTGTCTTTGCCCGCTTGCGCAACACACGGCACAGAATCTGTGGAGCCAAAAAACACAAATCGCATAACACGTAAGGTTCAATTGTTCAATTGGGAAATATTCACCTCACAATCTGTGGGCAATGGAGATTCCACGTGCTGAAGACCATTTTGCAAAATTTGACCGTCGCCAACCTTTTATCAGCTGGACAGGAAATGCTTCAAATGAGAAGTCGTTTCTCACAGTTCAAAACAGTCCCCAGGTTTCTTCATAAGATGTCTGCGACGTGCACTGTATTAGCTTTGGTTTGGATGTTCAAGGTATACCCCGCCTACTGCCCAAAGTAGAATTTCAGATCATGGATGTGGATGCATGGACTATAGTTGACTAATGAATACAACCAAAGTTTTTGTTTTTTTTTTGTCTTTCTAGCTTTGAAGAGCACAGTGCAGATCAGTAAGCTTCAAGATTTGGTGAACCGCAGTAAACTGGCCCGATGCAGAGGGCGGTTCGTCTGTCCGGTCATTTTCTACAATGGCAAGGTACTGCTGTGCTCCAGGAAGCTCTCATCTTTCTTTTGGTATTTGGTTCTCTCTAAATCACAAAACTCAGCAGAGAAGGTCACGATTTCACTGGCAGAAAGGAAAGTGAACATGATCAGCCATTTCCAACGATTCATAACAGGAGAATACATTTGCAAACAAGCTCAGCAGTGTTTTAGACAGGAAGCCTTGGTTAGCAAAAATCTGGATGTATTACTGTCGTGTTTCTGTTATGTACAGTTAGACAATAGCCGCAAATCATTGATATCGAACTCAAGTCTCTCTTAAGAATTCATGTACAGTCAAACCTCGGTTTTCGAACGTCTCGGTTCTCGACCAATTTGGTTTTCGACCAAAAAATTTCGAGTTTTTTTTATGCCTCGGATGACGAACACATTTCGGTTCTCGAACAAACTGAGCGCACTTGAATGCACCATTTGACTCCTCTCGCCTTCCTTACACGAGGAAGTGATGCTTCCTCGGATAGATGAGGAAGTGACGCTTCCTCGTCTTGCTTTCCATTGTGAGCAGACGTGTTCAGTAAACATTTTTATTTTCAAAAGAGCGTGGTTTCGGTTTTCGAACACTTTCGGTTTTCAAACAGCCTTCTGGAACGGATTATAGATGTAAACCGAGGTTTGACAATATAATTTCGGTCAGGATTGCTCTTATTTTGTGTGTCGTCTGAAGTCACAACTGTGCCTTTTCTCCCTCACTCCAGCACATTTGTCGTTCATCCACTCTGGCGGGCTGGGGGGAACTCTATGGACGCACAGGCTATAATTACATCTTTTCTGGTACAGCTCAAACACTCAGAGTCACATGCAAACACAGACACGCACTGGAAATAAAATCTGAAATGGAGAAGTTGTTGCTTTTCCTCCCAATTGGTGGCTTGAGTTTCATATGTGCTTGCTTGCTGGCACATCAATAATAAGCAAGACAGGTAGCGAAAATTCCTTCAACGTGGAGTCAATACGTCTCTAAAATCGGATGTTTTCTCTTCAATGGGCTGCTGCTATTCACGGGGGATTGACATCATGGCTCAAAAATTTATTTAGTCTTTACAGTGCAGTTTTGCGAACCAATTACTTCATTTGAGGGGCAAATTTCACATTTTGTGGAGGAATTTTCTTTTTTTTTTTTTTTTTCCAACTTCATCCCAAGGAACCAAGCAAGTGTTTTATTGAACAATAAAAATCTCACAATATAATGAATGAACAATTCTGTTCTATGTAATCAACAGTTTTTAATCTCTTGAATTCACATTGTGTATGGCAGCAAAGATACATTAAAAAAGATCTACTGTAATATAAATTTGAGAACATTTACTCCGCAGGCCTGAAAAAGTCAAAATCAAAACTCCATTGTGAAAACACACAAATAACACGAGTTTTAAAATTTAATTTTCTCTCTCTCTCTCTACACACACACACACACACACACACACACATACACTGTATAGCAAAAATAAAAGTATTGGCCTCGCTGTTCCAATATTTTTCTTTACTCCCCAAGAATTTCTAGTTCTATTCAGTTTAATGAGGATTAATAAAGTACCACATCATGTGGGCAATCTCATTTGATACGTTGTCAAAATAAAACCCTTTCATACACAATTCATGTAAACTCTTTCTTCGGGCACTTTGAACTCTAAGGTTAAGTGTTGTTGTGATTTTAAATTCCTGGCATTATCTTAAGTCAGGCATGTCCAGCTCCGGGGCCTGGAGTTCCGCCATCTTGCCTGTTTTCCAGCTCTCCCGGCTGCGACACACCTCATTCAGACGATCACCTCATCGGCCAGCGATGAAGCAGCATTAGAACAATCCTGATGATTTGAATCGGGTGCGTTGCTCCGGGGAGAGCTGGAAAACAGGCAGGACAACGGCCCCTGAGGATTGACTTTGGACACTCCCGTCTTATAGTGCTGGAAACACACTTCATGCAGTAAAAACCTTTGTGTACCCCGTAGGGGGCAGTGATGATACATGGGCAGACTCGGAGGAGATTCCAGATGACTGTGGAGTCAGGTAATGAAACAGAGTTGTAGTCATGGAAACCTAAAGTTGTCACGTTTTCGGCCCGTGACACTCGTTCACAATAATGAAGCTTCCGTACTTTTTGTTTTTCCTCAATTTCTACTCAGGAATGGGGACTCGCAGCTTTTTGACAAGGTCCGAGGCCACGACATTAAGCTCCTCCGCTACTTGTCCGTTCGCTACATCTGCGACCTTATGGTGGAGAACAAGAAGGTTAAGTTTGGCCTGAAGTAAGAAACCATGTGCTACATACTATGTACTTGTTCTAGAGCAGTGGTTCTTCACCTGCTTAGAGGTACCGATCGCAAGCAGTTAATATGCACATCCACCGAACCCTTCATTGGTGAAAAAGACATAAGACATAAAAATATAAATAAATTATAAACATTAAAAAATAAATACAATTTCAAGAGATAAGTATACTTTTTTGTTTTTAATTTTACAATTTACTATCACGACTGAGCGAACAAAATTTCCCACAGCACTGATTGGACAAGCAATGTCATGTGATCATCTGCAGCCAATGATGGCCAAGCGGGCGTGTTATAACTATGTGTGTACTGTATATATATATATATATATATATATATATATAAATAAACTGTTGAGTCGCGTGTGTCTTACCCGCCGACACCGATTCATCGAACCCCTAGGGTTAAGAACCACTGTTCTAGAGTTTGTGGTTAGCTGTGAAGCAGTGGAGAAGCTGGACTTTTATCCAGGAGGTGGCCAAGACTATGTATAGGGGTCCGCATAACCAAAATCTCTCTCTCTCTCTCTCTCACCCTGTCCCGCTCTCCCTCTCTCTCGCTCTTCACCCACACACGTCAACTTTAAACGCAACATGGACCGCAAGAAAACAAATTAGAAAGAACTTTGGTTAAAATCAGAATACAGGTGTACCAAAATACAGTCGTCGCAATTGAAACGCCAATGAAAAACAAAAACTGGTTGTTGCTGCTCATTTTTGCCTTTTAGGAGCGATGTGGTGCAGTCGATGGTTGGAGGACACACATTGAATAAGAACAAGTTGCGATTGAACTCGTATATAACTCGTTTTTCTTTACAGGTGCGAAAAACATAGCATATTTTCCCATAATACCACAGGGGAGCATTTTAGCCTATGTTTTACCAATCAAAACGGATGACTTTACCAAAACGTCCAAATGACATCATCAATCTACTTTGCGTATGTATATATTACTTAAAAATAAAAACCGGTATGAGTAAATGGATCCACTAATACGGCGCTTCATCACATTTCAGACGCTGACCCCGCATGTCATCTTTGTTTCTTTTTTTGCCAGTGTGACATCTTCTGAGAAGGCTGACAAAGCCCAACGCTATGCAGACTTCACGTTGCTCTCTGTGCCTTACCCTGGTAAGAAAGCATTAAAAAAAAGTCGTTCATATTTGGGGATTTGAATATGACCATTTTTTTTGATTATATGTATAAGTGCTATAAACTGTCAAAGTTTGCTTTGTCTTGGGCTGGATTTGCACTGCAGGTCCAAGTGACCAATTCCGATTCAGTGCCTCAATCACATTATTAGGTTCAGCAGCAACCGCTGCAAGGTCCCTGTTGATTTTGTCAGAATTATTATTAATATAAATGATGCGAGGACCCTATTTTTTCAAAGAAATTATTATTCAAATAATTATTATTATGCTCGTGATTGGGGCCTCAGCATCGAAAGCTGCAAGTCATGTATTGTTTTTCTTCTCTGGAAAAAAAATCACATTTTGGAGGAACTAAACCTCAACGAAAACTCGCCAAACTGTGCACACACAATTTGAATAACAACATGTCACTTGAACGACGCCGTGTCAATGCAGCCCTAAATCCATGACGTTCTTTTTTTTTTGTTTTTTGTTTAAGGCTGTGAATTTTTTAAAGACTACAAAGACCGAGACTACACGGCTGAGGGACTTGTGTTCAACTGGAATCAGGTACTCACTATGATTGATGAATAGGATTCATTTAAAATTGTAGTTGGCTTTGTAAGGAATGACCTTCTGACCAACTTGACATCCTTATTTCCCCGACAGGACTATGTGGACGCTCCCTTGACGATCCCTGAGTGCTTCACCAAGAACTTAAACATTGACTGGGCTCAGTACCAGGTACTCTTATACGAGCGAGCAAGCATTTGTCTAATGTAGAGCCCATCTGTTTTGGGATTTTGGGTGCCGATACAATCTGTTTTGTGTCTTGTCCTTCTATGTTTTTAGTCGTGGGACCTGGTGGAACAGACGCAGAACTACCTGAAGCTACTTCTACATATCATCAACAGTGATGGTAGGATTATTATTTTTTTTTCATCAGAAACACGATGGACAGTTTACAGGCTGGCCCTGGAAACTCCGCTTTTCTGCATGATGATTGGATGATCTGTCTGAGGCCGAATCTCTTTTTGATTGACAGTGAAATGAGCCAATCACCGATCTTCTGGTGAAGGCAACCTTCTCATTTTTTTTTTGGGAAAAAGAACAGAGTAAAATTCACGTCGAAATTAACGGACGCATTTTATGATGTAGGCCGAAATTGAGCTTCCCCTCCTTGACAGACCAGCATCCGCCACTGATACAATGAAACCAAAGACCAAAAATTTGCAAAGGTAAATTTGGCAAGCTGTCCAGAGACGAGGTGCGGAGACTGTTCACGTTGGTTTAGTCCCTTAGCCAATCAGGAAGCAGAACACAATTCACTGTTTAAAAAAAAAAAAAAAAAACTGCACCAAAAAAATCCGTGAAACAGCGAAGCCACGGAAGTTGAACTGCGTTAGAGTATATATATATGTGTGTATGTATGAAATACAATCTGAATTGAAAATGCTCTTGTTTTCAGATGAAAGTGGCCTTCTTGTGCACTGCATATCAGGCTGGGACCGAACACCTCTCTTTGTTTCTCTCCTCAGGCTGTCTCTTTGGGCAGTAAGTTGATATTCGACACTGTCTGTTCCTCTCTGCTCCGAGGCTGCTATTAAGTCCATTTGAAGGGCTACTTTGTTTTCCCCTGTTGGTGTGGTTCACTTGGGAAGGTTTTTCCTTGTGCTCCTGAAAATGTCTTTAAATTCGACACCATATTAACTGACTGTAGAGTATATTTGTGAGCCTTGCCTTATTAGGTTGGCCTGTGCGTGTGCGCATGTTTTTATTTTATGATATATATTTTTTTTAAGCTGTTAAAAAGAAAATAAACTGAACCAACGGGGGAAAACCAAATTGACAAACCCACCAGTGGCTTTTAAACCAGTGTTCAAGCACCCAGCCATGTAGCTTGCGATGCTCTTTCAAAAAAACGTATCATTACCGGGTACTGGTGTCCGCTCTAGCACAATGTCCTTTTTCAAACTTGCTTCTCAAACAAACATTATGATGGAATTTTATCATTTCTGAATATGGTATAGAGTAAAAGAAACAGTGTGTAAAAAGATTGTGCCATAACTGATGATTGGCTTGATGCTGATCATGTTTTTACTTTTATTTTTTTGCAGGACGGTGCGGTACACAGCAGTCTGGAAGCGGCTGAGATCTTATATCTGACCATTGCGTACGACTGGTTCCTCTTTGGGTAAGACATTACGTCTTACTGTGTCCCATACGACAGCACGGGGGGAGGGCCCTGTAAGATTAAACGTTTATCCCTCGTTTATGTTGGGGACCAAAATCAGGATTAAACGAAAACCCGCAGCGATTCATAAATAGGTAAAAAAAAAATTTTTTTTTAAGAAAATGGAAACGGTATGGCGATTTTTAAATTATTTATTTTAAACGAACCACATGATCATACATGCTATATTTTCTCTTGTGATTTGTTTTCACAATGCAGTCTGAATCCTGATTTTCACTTTGGAGAACTGCAGAATAAAATGTTTCTCATTTTACGTTTAATCAATTTCTGTCATAAACATTGTTTTATGCCTCTTATTTACTTTGAAGGTTGATATTACAATAGCGTATTTTTAATCTGCAACTTTTGTTTTGGTCCTGAATTCCTCCTAAAGCTGTTTCTTCCTTCTATTTGTCTTTCTAGTCACATGCTGCCAGACCGACTCTCCAAGGGGGAGGAGGTACACTTCCATTTGTCACTGCATTTATGTCAAATTCACCTCAGGGGGGCCGTTGAAACCGCAAACATTTTGAATCATCTCATCGCATTACTATTTGTACACAACAAATGATTGGATTATTAATGTTTAAATCCGTCAACTATAATAGTTTGTTCAATTATGGTTCAAGTGAGTATAAACAGGATTACAAAATTATTGCAAAATCTCATTTCTTTTTTTTTTTTTTTACACATGACAATTTGACATTTCGGTGCACATTTTAGCAATGATCATGCAAGCTGACACACATGATATGCTTTCGCGGGCCGGATCTGCCCCCCGGGGTCTTGAGTTTGATACCTGTGCTGTACATCATAAAATACAACTTAAAAATTATTAAATAGGTCGACCAAATTTGTATGTTTTTAATTTTGTTTTACCGTTTCACCATTTGATGGAAACAATTCTTTCTTTCTTCAGATTTTCTTTTTTTGCTTCAATTTTTTGAAGCACATTGTCTCAGAGAAGTTCTCTGCTGTTAAAAAAAACAGGTATGTTCCTTTGTTGATTAATGGGATAGTTCTTTTCCCCACCGCACGATTGACATAATGTGGTCGAAATACTTTCCCAATCATATCACTCATAATCCCCCCCCTTGATTGTATTTTGTTCTTCATTATTTTGCCTTTTTTTTTTTTACAGAAGGAAGAACTCTCACTGCAAAGATGGTGATTTTACAGTCGAGGACCTTTGCCAGTTAAGTAAGGCAGCAACACTCCTGGCGTTGACCATCTGCACTAAATATCCAGCGCCCACGCAGTACATTTTCAGTCATTCACAATATTGTCCAACATCAGAACCATCTGACTTGCCAAACCTCAAGGAATTAAGAGCTGGTCGTGTGTGTTGCACATTAGCTACAAAGAATATTCATTTAAAACAAAAAACATGAATTTTTGAGTCATATGCTCAAGTCACTCAGGGACAACAACAAAAAAACAAAAAAAAATCCAACCCTACCTGTCCTGATGAGGAAAAATTAATTGCCCCCCCCCTGAACCTGATCATGGGTTATGCCACCCTTGGTAGCATGAACTGAAATCAAGTGTTTGCGGTAATTGGTGGTCTTTCGAATCGCCGTGGAGGAATTTTGGCCGACTCCTTTTCGCAGAATTTCTTCAACTGATTGTCAGACGTTCTCTCTCGGGACAATGTGTCAAAGATGCCTGTTGTGCGTGTCTCAGAGTCCAGGGATCGTGGAAGTGTGACAAGTCTGAGCAGTGACTTTTCCCTCATCACCGAGGAAGCGGGCGTGACCTCCAGCTTCACGAATGACACTGTGGACCTCTTCTGCGGCCAGCCTTCACTTTCAACTTGGTTGGTAGCGCGCACGCTGGAGTTCTGGGCAGATTTTGGGAAAATGGTTTGATCTGGTCGGCAAAATAATTAGCAATAAAAAATACATATGGAAAAAGCCATGCCAAATACAGCTTATCAAATGTGACTTGCATTTATCTGATTGAATTGAGGGTTCTCACCCTTGTTCACATGACATAGAAACATAAAATTAATTACAAGTTATGTTAAATGTCTTACTGGGACCGGTGAAACCCTGGACGATGGCTGGTTCTTGGTGTCATCGATATACTGTCGAGTTCAGACTTTCTCATTGTGTGCATCCGGCAGCTACAAATAAAATTGGATGCAGAAAAAAAATAGTTGAGTATTAAGAGGCAGTGGATGAACTGGCACACTTAAAGTTCGGGTTTTATTTTCTGCATTCTTGGGCAATTTTTATGCGCGTCACGTGAAAAGTGTTGCTTAATGTTGAGCAATGTCGATCCATGTTCTACCAGTGCACACTGTCCCTCTGAGACGCAATGGCTTTTTCTTCCAACGGCAGAAGCGTGGGTAAAGGTCGTTTTGTAATTTCATATCATTTTTCATTCCTTAGGAAAAAAGGCACCACCTCCTCTCCTCAAACGGTCGTATGGAGCAAGCAAAACCCTCTGGATGAACAGCTCCCACATCCCCACAGTGAGGCTCGGTCTTCCAGTTCATCCTCCTCCAATCACTCAGAACACGGCATCACGCGCACGGGAAGCAGCCCTTTGGCCGTGCCCAGCCGAAGGTAACTTGGTTGATGTCATTGATTTAAGTTCTGAGTTTACATGCATCAAGTTCACTTTTGGTGGTCACTTAGTAGCTTTGATCAACAATTAACCATGAGTGAAAGGTATTTGTCATTTGTATCGACAGGTTTGCAGCAGACTACAATCGGTCCGGGTCTTCGCTGTCTACCGAGTATGGTAGTTGGCAGATCGTCTCTGGTTGCGGTAGCATCCATGATCATCCTCCCTATCAGCCGCCGCTGGCTTCAGCCTCCTCCACCTCGTCTGCTCTGGCCGCTCCCTACGACTCCCTCCTGCCGTTCAGCTTTCAGGAGGAAGGACCCAACGGACGACTGTGAGTAAAGCTGCTCCCCCATTCGGATTTTTGAGTCGTGGTCGATAAAACTGAAATGATTTCATTTCATGATGATAGGCCAATCTGCCAAGTGTTACGGATTGTCCGTTTTTTGATACCGAAATCACTCAACGGTTGGCTTGTTCTACCAGTTACACTGATTGTTCCGGATATGTAATCAATCAATAAATAATCGATCACGTCACTCAAATCTTTGGGCGTGTTACTTTCAAAAAGTAATTACCGTAATTTCTGGACTATAGACCGCGCCCGATTATAAGCCGCACCACTACATTTTTAAAGGAAAAAAAACATTTTGTACATGCATAAGCCGCGCCTGCCTTATAAGCCGCACCTGTCTATAAGCCGCAGGTGCCCATGTTGTTACATGAGATATTTAGAAAGAAAGACGGTACACAGGCGGCCGTTAAAAAAGTCTTTCTATAGGCCGCTTCATTAAATAAGCCGCAGAGTTGAAAGCGTGAGACAAAAGTCGCGGCTTATAGTCCGGAAATTACGGTAGTTATGAATACAAATGACTTCTTTCAAAAGTAATTAGGTTACTAACTCATTTGGATTACAGCCTTATAACAGTAATTGGTTACTCAGCAAAGTAATTGATTTCCGATTAAGTTCTCTCTCTCGCTCTCTCCTCTCAACGTAGGTGTCCCTTTCCCTCGGAACGTCAAGCCCGTCTAGAAGCCGTGCGGGAAATCTTCCTGGCAGCCTACAGTTCAACAGTGGGTCTGAAGTCTGTAGCGTCCAGTCCCTCCGGTGCCATCACAGGCCTGCTTGAGCAGTTTGCCCGAGGCGTCGGCCTCCGAAGTACCAACGCTCTTGTCTGATCCCCTTTCGGTGTGATTGCTGAGCGAGAGCCGTGCCTCATCCAATCCATCCCTCAAATTATTTATGGACTACAATAAAGTGCCAAACATCCCTTGTACAGGGGATTTTTTTTAACTTTTCGTCAAACATTACATGTGAATTTGAGTCTCAATCTTTTCTTCGATAGTTCAATCTGTTTTGGCTTGTTCATCCAATACAGGGAGGGAGTTATTTAATTTTTTTATTTTTTTTGTCAGTGCATCAAAATACCACCGTGAGAAAAGGCAAACATGACACAGTCCTTAACATTCATCAACATTGCAATCTGAGCGAGGCGAAGAGGCTTGTGTTGGTGGCGTAGAAGGCGGCTCTCACTTGCCTCGTACAGGTTTGCGGTTCACGCTGAGACTCTTCTGATGGAGGCGCTGACGGCGTCGCAGAGATTTTTTTAATTGGAGAGAAACCGAAATGTTTATCACTTTGTTAGTTATTGCAGGGTTAGGGTTTCTTTTTTTTAAATTTTTTTAAATCGGACGATGTTTATTTTTTTAGTGAAGAAAAAAACTTCAGCCTTCTGCTTCCTTGTGACATGTCTACCAAACAGCTGACTGGGTCAGGAAACCTTCAAAATAAGACTCCCTGACTTGGTCAAGGCTGCGAACCAACTCACCGCCGCCGTTGATGGTGCCAAAGAGTTGGAGCGCAGCTTCCCTAATCAAAAAAAAAAAGTAATCACCTCAACAGTAAAAGTTATCGCAAACCAAACACAAAGATACAGCATGCTAGACGGTTAGCAGATTGGCGATGGCGCACACAGCATGCTCAGCTCAGGGGATAAATCCACTCGTGCTCTCATTGGTCGATGTTGCGCTGGGAACCAGTCACACTCCTTGTTTGAGTGGCCATGTACAGTACAGTAGAGTAGAGGCATGCACAAAGCCTCCGAGGCACGTCAGCTGTTTGTTTGGCATGCAGGGAAACATCTCTCGCGCATCAACGTGAAACAACGCGTCTTTCCGCGATATGGCTTCTGATATGACTGTATTTTTAATCAAAAATAAATAAAACATCAAATACTGAAGTAGCCAAAACTTGAACCACCAAGTGGCGAGGGATCGCTGTCCACTGATTTGCAAATCATCGGAATATTCAGCGTATATTAATTGAATCCATTACAAAGGCAAGATGTTTCATGTTCAAACTGATCAACTTTGTTATTTTAGCAAATAATCATGAACTTAGAATTTTTAAATATCGGTTGAACATGATTTGCTAATGATCATATTGTGTTTTTATTTGACACGACGTCCCAACTTCATTGGAATTGGGTCCGTCCACAAAACACTTTTGGCACATTTCGTGATTGGTGCAGTACATGTACATGTAAAGTCTGTTTTTTGTGCATTCCACTAAGATGAGACATACAAAAATACAACTGCTGGCAGCAATGTCTAAATAACTATTTAGTTAATTTAGAGGCAGAAATTACCTCAGCATATTTGCAAGGCTGCTACAAAAATTGATTTCAGAGGGTGCTTTTTTTTTTTTTTTTTGGACATAAGGACACTTTTTTTTTTTTTCAAATGTTGTTTTTGTATTTTTTGGGCAATTATTTTTCCAGTTCAGTTAGAGTCTTGCTTTGAAGGAAGGAATCAAATCTTGCAGCTGATTACACTTTGTTTCAGCTGTGGTTGTTTTTGAAGTGCTGTGTAAATGAAATTGATTTGAGTTTATACTGTACATGCATCACAGAACATCCGCCTTTAACATATCGTAAGGAAAGTGGCTAATCCCAAAAAGTTCTAAGCAATTTCCTCATCTCAGGAACGGGTAAACTTTTGTGGTAGAGCACTAATGGCCATTCAAGTTCACCACTGTGCTGCCAGTTCAGAATTAGAAACCTTTTTTTGTAAGCGTGTCTCGTTGTCGGGTGGTCTTAATTTTCCATGTACGTGTCATGAGCAGTGTGCAAGCTTTGTAAAAGTAAAACGAGCAATCTTTACTCATCCTCCCATGCATGCATGCGTTTCAAGATTCATGTGCGCTTTCCTTCATCTTTGCACGAATTGATTTTATTTTAACTTTCAGGTCTTAATTTGCCAATTTCAATAGCATTATGTTGAAGTTTTACTCAAACTAACTGGCATTTATGATGGTTTATCTTTTCTTGTGAATTTTTTTTTTGTCCAACTCCATTAATGCCCATAAGACCTCAATTGGAATATGAACTTCCTCATTCTGTAAAGAGCCAAATGAGAAGGTGCTGTTGTTTTCATTTGTTGACGTCTACCGGCACTGAAAACCTGACTACTTTTATTTTGTGTATATCCTACACAGGTATATTGAATTAAATCTTTAGCAGATAAAATTGTTTCTTTTTGCCATCATCTCTGTGCTAACATAGGCCACGGTCTTACTTTTGCACCCTTTAGTTTTCTCTTTGTTCGAGCTTATCTCACCTCACTTCTGGATGAAATAATTGTGTTTCATCTAATACTTGCGCCATTCCGTCGACCTCACAGTGCAGAGGTCGCGGGTTTGATCCCGGCTCTGGCCTTGCTGTGTGGAGTTTGCATGTTCTCCCCGGGCCTGCGTGGGTTTTCTATTTTTTGGAGGGTGATGGAGCGTTACAGATCAATACGTTGTCTTTCGTCGCTACTTTGTCGCCATCTCTTGGTCAGTCAGAAAAATGCTGCCGGCGACAACTTCCGGGATCCAAAACAAATACAGTACAGTTTACGAGCAGTTTTTCGATTTGTGTCCTATTTATCTTTTAGAAACCAAAAAAAAAAATCTTAACTGTTAATAGACTTTGCCTTACTCGTTCTTTACAAGAAACGAGAAAATCAAGCTATATTTCAATTTTGCTGTTTCTAATTGAAAAAGAAAATCAAATAACGAGTCGATTTTGTATTTTAATAACTGCTCCTCAACATTTGATATTCAAAGCCCGAGAGACATACGGACCCAACAAAGACTTACAGGCCCTTACCGATTAACTGTACACACGTTACAAGTAGAATTGTCACCATTTTACTTGGGCGGGTCTATCCTGTCAATGCTACAGGGATACCAAGATGGAAATCCAGGGGCTTTCTGATGCCCAAAACATTCACTCGCAACATGGCGCCCCACGCTCAGACCTGTCGTCTGGTTTGGGGCCAATTAGTGGGTCAATATTTCGTTTTCCTTCCCCCCAAAACGAAGCGGATCTTCAATTGGACTCGTCTGAATGTGGAAACCAGAACAGCAGACCAAGGACATATCCGCTTCTCCTACTGGCGGAAAATGGTAGAGAGGTGGATTTGTCGCCAGTCAACAAGCCGCAACTCCGCGACAAAACCAATATGCTCGAGGATATACAGAACGGGGAACTTCGTAACGTGAACACAACAGAGGAAGACAGCGAAAACCTCGGCTGTACGTCGAACTGTGTCATTTCCGACCGGAGAGCCGGAGCAGAGAATGCGGAGTCGACATTGCAAATGGCGCCGCTTCCATCCGGAGGGGAAGAGGAACCGACGCTTGAGCAGGAGCTAACGTTACCATTTCCAGTTTTACGGCATCGGCGTGGGAACGCCGCCTCCCAGCAGCCGTCACTGGCCAGCCACAACCTCACTGGCGTGGATAAAATCACATCGAAGGAGAGTAAAAACAACGCCAAAGAGCTGTATTTGGTTTTCAATGTCATTCAGGATGATAAGAATTGCGACGGAAACAAACATCGACTGGACTGCTCGTCCAAAATGTTGGACAAAATGAAAAGACGAGGGCTTGGGTGCTCGCAAGCGACTTCTTGTGAGACTATGGACTTCGGAAACGCAAGTAATGTTCTTCATTGCTGTTCCACTGAACAGCAGGATCGCTCGGATACATTGGATTCGAAAAAAACAGAGGCTGGGGATAATTTTGAGAACGGTTCTTCAACTAAGGTCGGTACCAAACAAACAGACTATTACCGTACCGTCGAGGACGTTGTTTTGACGAACAAATATGGCGAGAAGATATGTGGCCAGATATGTACCGAAAACAGCGAAGGGAAGGCGTTACGAGAGCTTTCGTTGCAGGCTCGCAATGATGGTTTAATTTCTACAAATGTGGACATTGTGGAAACTATCGAGGCCTCGCAGTTAATTCTGGACTCTGCCGCACTCGATGACAATACAAAGTCAAGCAGTCATCCCTCAGGACAGGATGCAAATGCAACCTTTTCTGGAACCATAATGATAAACAATCAGACCGTAATAGTGACCATAGAGAATGGAACATTGACTCTAGCTGCCCAGTCGGACGGATATGTTCACAAAGAGGATGATTTGGTCACCTTAAAGGAGCATTTAGGAATGAAAGGTCATGAAGACCTTGTTCTTCTCAACTATGACAGTGGCACCAAAGCGATCGGAAAGATCAGCACATTGGCAGTCGCCAACCACCAGGAAGAGGCCAGGCCAGGGTCATCCGTATGTGACTCTGAAATGTCTCTACTGGACAACATATCTCTGCCCACCTCTCTTCATTCCTGCCCTATCGTCAAGCATGTGGCAGGTGGCCAGCATGAAATCACAGAAGCGGATTTGGTTACCTCATCGCCCAAACCTACAATAACAAACAAAGGCTCTAAATGTGGCCCCCTTTTCCGGCCCAACAAGGTGATCGCTGTGTCTTTTGCCTGCCCGGAAATGGGATGCTCCTGTACATTTGACACGCGGCAAAAACTGAAGGTTCACCTCCTGAACCACGCTGAAGATCCCCGCCCCTACCAATGCACGGTGGAAGGCTGCGGCTGGGCTTTTGCCACATCCTACAAACTCAAGCGGCATCTTCAGTCCCATAACAAGCAACGGCCGCACGCCTGTCATTTTGAAGGCTGCGGCCGGTGTTTCACCACGGTCTACAACCTTAAGGCTCATACCAAAGTCCATGAGCAGGATGATGCCTTCGTCTGTGAGGTCTGCAATGAGAGGTTTCGCAGTGCGACGCGACTTGGCAATCACCAGAGGGTCCACTTTGAGCCACCGAGGCCCCACAAGTGTGAATTCCCAGGTAACACGTTTGCCGCACTTAACTGTACACGGTTTCTGTCTCTTTTAGTTCAAGCAGCGGTGGTTTACGATCACAACGCCTTGCTCACAGGTGTAATTGTTGACAGAGTTACAAAATTAGAAGAGGAAAACTGATATCTGGTACTGTGTACCGTTGCATCGCAATGAAGCACACTCTTTCTATCACAATACATAGACATTTGAAATTAAAACCGACAGTGTGCCCGAATAAGAGCCCCAGGCGATAATCACGAAGGGACACAGAAAAAAAATTCAATATCTGTGTCAAAAGCTCAGAACAAAAATATCTGTGATCGGATCTGTAAACAAGTGACTGACAGCCACTGCACACATGAAGCCTTCAAGAAAATGAATTTCCCGGGAGAAAATAAATGAATGATCGTGTGGGTACCACAGAATCGTGCTGGGTTATTTCTTTTTTATTAATTACCACTAAGAAAATTTACTGTTAAATTAAAAATGAAAGTGGGCGAGGACCCCATCTCCTTGCTTCTTGACCCACTATCGAATGTGCTCAACCCTGGGTTCCAGTGTCCTTGGTGTCTTGAAAGGCGCTTATAAATAATGTATTATATTATTTTATTAATGTCAATGAATGAAGTGGTTATGATTCTTTTTTTAAAGTAGTGTTATGAAAAGTATGTTCTACATTAGCCGTAGCATTACTCGTGTAGCATTAGTGTAATTTGTGATGGGACTTGCATTATTATGCGCGACATGAATGCTTGTATTTCTTTGTTCAGGGTGTGAGAAAACTTTCATCACCTTCAGCGCTCTCTACTCACACAACCGGACTCACTTCAGAGAAATGGGCCATTTTACCTGCACCTACCCAGGATGTGCCAAGATGTATGACAAGGCTTGTCGCCTCAAGATCCATTTGCGAAGCCACACCGGTACGTTGATGCTTGAGAAGAGTTACAAGGCTGACTTGAATGGAGCAAAAGCCAATCCGTCCGTGTCGATTGAGTGACCTCCTGTCAGTATTCACTGAATGCCCACCTATAAAGAATGACTGACTCAAGATTTGTCCGAATCCGCCCAAGAAAATAGCGCGTTGAATTGGAGAGACGGTTGTGCCAAGATGGCTTTCAAGGCCGCTGCGTCTGGGCTCTGCTTTTTGCAGGCGCTCGTTAGTTGGCATGGCGTCTCCACAAATAGATTCCATAAGCTATCAGTTTGCTTTTATACAATCAGTATAGCCAAAATCAGATTTGGGCGCAGTTTTTCTTGGCCAATCAAATATAATTTTCCTTCTGACCGCCACAGGCACACTTTCAAATGGTAAATAACCAAGTTTCATTTGATGAACATCTCTTCCCCCTTTCCAGGTGAGCGGCCATTTGTTTGTGACTCAGACGGGTGCGGCTGGTCCTTTACAAGTATGTCAAAATTGCTGCGTCACAAACGGTAAGTAAGCTTTCACTTTTAGGAACACATTCTGCCCAGGGGTGCACATATCCGTCAATATACTGTAAGGGTGCGCCAGATAAACCCCGGAGTGAATGCACTCGTTCGTCTGCATGCCTAAAATGGCCACAAATAATTGACTTGGGACCCAATTCAAAGGGTGTGGACGGCAACCTACAGGCACAAGACCAACACCCACACACACATTTTTGCTCGAAAATTATTCAGGAAATTTGAAAACAAATAGTGATTATTCCATTCCTATGAGTGACTGCAAAATAAGTAAAAGTACAACCATTTGAAAATGTAAACTGGCATAGATTTCTCCGCATCTCCATATTTATTGCGAGAAATCATGAATAATAATAACATTTAAAATAAAATACATTTGTCTTCCCATAAAATAATATTATTATGAATGATAACACAATAATATATGACAAAGTATAGTTTGAGCACATTTGCGATTTTAGGAGTGTGGATCAAACTGTTAGCCAAGATGTAGCCAAGAAGTAGCTCTCAGTTTGTAAAAGGCTGGTGACCCCTGCATGATTTGTTATGAAAGTAAAGGTAAATGGTGCAAAAATATGCACATAAAAAAATGTTTTCACCCTTACAGCCTTTCCTGTGAGCTAAACAGTTTGCAATTTCCAGACTTAACTTCAAAAATCCCATTTTCTTATTCATATGTGCACTTGATCTTGCCGAAACACCTTTATTTTAAAAAAAGAAGTCACCGACCACTTTCCCCCTTTCTCTGTTGAACAGAAAACATGATGATGATCGGCGCTTCATCTGCACCGAAGAGGGTTGTGGGAAATCCTTTACCCGAGCAGAGCACCTCAAAGGTCACAGCATCACCCATCTCGGCACCAAGCCCTTTCAGTGCCATGCCGAAGGTAGAGTCTTCAACTATCCTAATTTGATTGTCATCAATATCCGACGCATTCAAATAGAATATGACATTACTTTCCAAATCTGCTCCAGCCAGTCCAAGGTGGGCGTTCAGTTTTATGTTAAAATTGGATAAAACATACATAGTTTGTTGTCACCTGCTCTCTTATTATACAGTTTATGGTGTAAAATAGTTGAAAAAATGCTTTTTAAAAAGTTGTTTTCTAGACTTGGAACGGATTACAAAATTTTACATTGATTATCATGGGAAACAAGGTTTTGGTTTTTGAACAAATCTGTTTTCGAACAGGCTTCTGGAACGGATTCTGGTCGAAAACCGAGGTCTGACTGTACATGCATGGCAGGCTGATTGAACACTCCAAATTGTCCCCAGGTGTGAGTGTGAGCGTGGATGGTTGTTGGTCTGTGTGTGCCCTGCGATTGGCTGGCAACCAATTCAGGGTGTCCCCCGCCTACTGCCCGAAGACTGCTGGGATAGGCTCCAGCACGCCCCGCGACCTTAGTGAGGATGAAGCGGTTCGGAAAATGGATGGATGGATGGATGGAAAGCAAAGGGGCAGAATTTTCTCCACGTGTGTGCATTTGCTAACGTTGGCAACTTTCATTCCTTCTGTGTTCTTCAGGTTGTAATGCAAAGTTTTCAGCTCGCAGCAGCCTCTACATCCACACTAAGAAACATAAGCAAGACGCCAGCACCCTTCGCACTCGCTGTCCTGTGTCCAACTGCTCCAAACACTTTTCCTCCCGGAGCACTCTCAAGAGTCACATGCTTAAGCAACACCAACTTAGCCCTGGTCAGTAAGCATTTGTGTTGCCCTCATTGTGTCTGTGTCGATTCCCGCTCATCCGGGTGGTGTTCATCAACAAAGTTTGAGTGGGGACAACGGGAGGTTTTTGTTTGCGGACAGTGGTTTACCGTTAAGGCTTTTCAGTTCAACGGTTTTCGATGTGAAGTCTCGCGACTTTTGCCCGTCGAAATTGGGGGTAGTTGCAATGGGCGTGTTGTTGCTCATCTTTTGTGTTCAACAAACTAAAAAAAATCCAGATGCCTCAAACCTTTCTGGATATCGATGTCATTATTCAACAGCATACACAAAATACAAGTATCTTGAAGATGGGATTGATTTTCGTCTTGTCTTGAGTTTTAACAAAGATCTTCCTTCCCAGATGTTATGAACCAAATGGAGACCACACCCACCCTGACCCCCAGCAGTGAGCTAGTGAGCCCCACTCCAGTAACAGTTCCGGGGTCAAGCATTCCCGGGAGTGACCAGCTGACTAACTTGGACCTAAGCTCACTTTTCTCGAATGTGTCTGGAACCACCACATCTCCTGTCGGTGTCGGCGTTCCCGTCGGCGGGAGCAACTCAAACTCCAGTGGCACTTTCACGATGGACCTCTCCCTGGTCAGTTCAGGCATCCTCACCTTTGACCCATCCTCGGTCGGCACGGCTCTTTGCACTTCTAACAGCGCCGCGGCGGCCAGGCCCGTGGACCCTCTCATCCTGGCACCCGGAATCGAAATGGGTCCTCATCACAGTTTGGGGGGCACGGTGGGGGATGTCCTACCCCCTCAGGGAACCCTCAATCTCGATGATGTGCAGAGCGTCACGCCGGAGGCGCTGGGAGCGCTCGCGTCTCTGTCCATGCAGGGTCCCGGTTCCCTTACCGACGCCGCACTTCACCACCCGCTCGGCTCCTCCGGCGCTCTCGGCGTAGAACCTGCGGCCTCCTTGGCGGTTGCCCCCGTTTCGGAACTGTTGCCCTCACCCGCAAAGATGGGAGAATTGGATGGCCAGGGAGGGGCTGGGACTCTTAGTTGTGTGGAGGCAGCAGGTAGTCGAGATGAAGGAAAGGTTCTCACCCAGTTTGTGTTCCCGGGTCGCAGCAGCGCCTTAAGATTGCCGAAAGACAACGAAATCAATGCAGTGTCACACAGCAGTTTCTCGGTGAGACGCCTATTTATTATTATTTTTTTAATAAGAAAATGTGTGATTATTAGGTAATTTTGTGTCGTGATGTGTATGTTGAATCAAAATATTGCTTATAAACCGCGAATGGACTGTGACAGATGTTGGCCTTGTACGTTTGCATGTGTTTCAAATGCAGTGACCAAAAATTATTATTATTATTGTTCTCATTATTCTTCTTCTTTTTGTTTTTTTTCCTCCAGAATGGCGGCTCTGCAAGGACAGACTACAGAGCTATTCAGATGGCCAAGAAAAGAAAGCAGATTTGCCCTGCGGCCTCTGGTAACACAAACACACATTATCTTCATCTCTTATTTGAAGCATCCCATGAAATCCGTCTTTTGCAAAACCTAAAAATGACTTGCTAACATGCTAATTGTCTCTTTTTTTTTTTTTTTTTTTTAATTCAGGGGTCTCGGGAGCAACTCAGAGAAAAGCAAAAGGAGCTAAATCCACTCCATCTAATGCTCACTATAGTGAAGTAGCGGCAACATGTTATGGGAGCCTAAATCTGCGGGACTCTGTCACTGGTGCTCAATTTGTCCAAATTCAGCTACTACAGGTGAGATTACATCTCATGTGAGTACAGAGGACCAACATATTGTAAAAGAAAAAAAAGCGGATTCCTAAAGAACTGTGCAAATCATCTTCAACATGTTGAATTGAATCCACTACAGAGCCAAGATATTTCAATTATATTTCAATTTCCCCGAATTGCTCGGCCATTCACAAGCAAAGATTGGAGCGAGGTTAACATCTTAACGGTTCTTAAGCCAAATCTTTTTCATGGACGCCCCTCCTTATTTGAGCAAGACAGCGTGGCTTCGTCATAAAGAGTGCGGGTGCTGCTTGCCTGCAGTCCAGACCCGTCTCCCATTGAAAATGAGGAGCGCATTGTGACGCATAAAAATATAATAAAAATATATAGCATAAAAATATATATTGAAAACTCAATCGTAAAAATATAATTGCGACTGTTAGTTACTAAAGTTTATGATTTTTTTTTTCCTTTTCAGGATAACCCTGGCAGTGATGGTGATCTCGCTTTTCAGCTCAGCTCCCAGCCATCCCCCTCTCACTCTCAGCTCACTGTTGACCTTCCTGTCAACATTTTACAGGTATGTTATTGTTTTTGTCGAAATGATTTTCATTAATACAAACAGCATGCATTTGAAATAAAACACATTTTCATCGGTTGTCATCTGATAAAATGTAACATTAAACTGGAATGGAATGTGAAAACGTCTGTCACTTCCGCAAATTGGCAACCATGTGATGCAAAAAAACCCAAACCCTTTTTGGGTTAACTTTTGATTCAAACCAGTCAACATTTTCCTATTTTTTTTTCACAGGAAACCACGGTAAGCACAGAGGAGAATAGTGGGTCTGATGACTCTCAATTCACAGGAAGCACAATCAACCTTCAAGACCTTGAGTGACCCACCACTTTTCTTTCCATGCATCAACTGTTTACATCAGAAAAATGCAGCCAAGTCTGACTAATCATTCATATGCTGTCTATCGGACTTCAGCAGAATGTTGCTTTGCAAGATCCACCCATTCATTTCCTACTGTTGTACCTTGTCAAAGGTCAAATCAAGCCTAATCCCAGTCGTCATTGTCTAAGAGGCAGCGTTCGCCCAATACCATGAATTAATGCACCCCTCGAAAAGAGGTGCAATGGACCTTTGGTTTCCCTTCGAGAACGCTTCCCCCAAATTTTAGATACTGAGCCCAAATCAAGCCAGAGCCCTCTAAAGTAAAGCAGGGCAGCACATGATCCCTGAGTCATCATGACATCAATGAAGAGCGGCAATTAAAAATGAGTTTCATACCTGAATCATTGGCTGCTCTCATTTTTTTTTCCTATCCAGGTGCGTTCAAATAGATCCCTGCCAACATGAATTGAGATGTTTACATCAATGGCGTCTGTACTTGAGTGCTACTTCACTTTGCATGTCACAGTTTGCCGTTGACTCGCTAATTGCCTTACAACTGACATTATACACGTCCATGTTTGAGTAATTTTCCACAATTTCCATTTCTCAAATGTGAACTTTTATAGATCAATGTGTGAAAATTATTTCATGTGTTATGGCTGTTGATTTGTTGTTATTTGGGGCTGTTATTAAATCAGTGAGCCAAACACAGACTAATAAAACAATCAAAAGCACGGTCACTGTTGTGTTTCTTAAGAGGTTGTGTTTTTCAGCAGAACACAGAACCAGACAAAGAAATGCCCCAAAGATCTACATGACCAAATTGAAAGACGCCCCTTGTATGATCAATTTAACACTGAGGGGTGCGCGCAGATGGGGGGAAAAATGCAGGGGATCGGAACCAGGCTGTCTGAGGATTATCTACATTAATTGTTGCCTATTTTGAAAGTCTGTATGTTTATTAGATAATAATGAGGGGAAAAAAGGCAGTTTGGGTAGGTTTAACTTTTCCAAAACGTTTTGGGCGGGCTTCTGTAACTCAATCGCCACTAGCATTTCTTGAGGTACAGCAGATTTTTTTTGGTACGGCAACCCAGAGCCTTTATGCTTAGGGCACCAAAATGCCTAAAGCCGGCCCTGCCTACACCACAAGTAATGTCCAAGCATCCAAAGCGTTTAAGTAGCTTACAAATGTATGGTGTGGTCACAGAACAAGGAGGACGGAGGTTAGCATAGCATAGTTTCCATTTGTTGGGGGTATGTGTTCGTGTCCATGATAATGTTGTCCGTCCTTTGCTGGAAATATGATGATGGAATTACATTACTGTGTCTGTTTTCACTGATTGTATTTTTTTTAAACCAATGTTAGATGGGCTAATATCTGCCATTTTGATCGTTAGTCTGATTAATCGGTTGGGACCGAAGCGTCACTATATGTTGCTAGCATAGATATAGAAATACAGTATGTCATTGTTCATCAAAAATGAATAATTAAATGTAATTTAATAATGTAAATATACTTTCTCTGACAGATGTAAAACCTTACTACAATAAAGCATTTTTGTTTGATATCTTACAAAATATTGAAAAGGAATTTCTCACTCTTTCTTAGCCGTTAATGTTGACATTTATATTTGCCCATTCGCAAGCATCCTCTGTGCATAGCGCCCCCTCTCCGTAAAACCTCGTGTCGCCCGCGGGGTGAGCCAAATAGTTGCTGGTTGACAACAAAAGCATGAATCACGTTATTTAAGTCTTAAAAATAATACGTTGTCACACTTGACACCTCGCTCCGCGGTATGAATCCTTCATCGAGTGGTGACATGTTTATCTTGACAAGATCCAACTGTCTTAAATTCGTCTTCTCTGGTTGTCGACAATTTCCCACGTAACGAGGCAAGTCGCTCTTGGCCAAGCCGTTCAATCGAATCCCATCGCAGCCGACGAATCGGGAAGCAGAGCGGGGACGAGCCCTCCGCGGCAGTTTGTTTTCCTCTCCACGGTCGCCCAACTCCATTCAACGCTGCGGTCACGTGACAGTCAACCCCGCCGTCGCTTGGTTGGGTGCGGAGGAGCGTTGCCGATGCTATCGCGGTTTCTGGAATTACAGTACAGTATACAGTACTCAAAGGCAAATACTCATAGAATACACTACAAAGTCGGAAGCCCATCTTAGGTAAGAGCTCATGAGTTGGATACGACATTGTTTCGACGTGTTGGGAGTGTGACCACTCGGTGCCATGTACAGTAGGAAAACATGTTTACGTGGGGGGCGGGGGGGAGACGCGCGCCCGTTCGTTCATGCGTTAAATGCACCGTGTTGAGGATTGCCAGGAAAACAGCGGGCGCAATCCTGGGTGTTGTAACGAGGCTCTTTGCGTGACCAGAACGCTAAAGTTTTGGTCAGGCTCCTTGTTTATATAGCCTGGATCCGGCAGGCTGTAAAAGTTGATGCATTTCTGCAGAAGGTGACTTAAATGATACGCATGGTGTCCAATCGTGATACTGGAGCCTTCTCCTCGGAAAAACAAAAATAGATCATCTTAAATAGAGAATAAGTATCATGATATATCATTAAAAATAATGTTTTAATCCAACCTGAAAAGTGATGTAACCAATTATGGCTCTCTCACTGTACTGTCAACAAGCGGCGCCAAAGATTTACACACGCCGCTTCTAGCTGCCCAATGTGGTGTTTCCGACAATATGTGACGTTTTTTTTTCCTGGCAGGGTTTATTCTTGGTCACTCAGACCATGCAAGCAGGGGCCCGGGATAGGGAGTATGGATTGACTCAGGAAAGACATGAAATGTGGTCATTCCCTCAGCGCCCGATCAATTTTGACATTTATTTCTGGTCATGCAATATGTCCCCAAACCAGAACTTGGCAAAGAGCAGCAGGTGGAGGAAACCATTTTAGCTTCTGAAACTCTTATCATTTTTTTATTTTTTTTACAAAAATGATCCTGGATATCACGTATTGGTGTCCTTGCAAATCTTCAACTGCTATGAAAGCGATTCATTATTGTTACTATAGTTGAACTTGCAGCAGCTGTGTCAAATGTTCCTTTTAGTATATGCCACGGGCCGCTAAAAATGGACGGTGGGTCGCAAATGGCCCCCGAGGGCTAATTTGGACCCCCCTGCTTCAGCAGTCAAAAGTTGGATTTTGCTGCAAATTCTTACCATGTGTGTTGGGGTTTTTTTTACATTTAGATTGCCTGGCTGGATGTTGCTGTCCCTGATGATAACTTGTCCTCTTTGACATGTTTCACTCCAGAAAGAATTCCGATGACCCAGATTACAGTTGTCCCCCCCAAAAAGAAAAGCAAAGACAAAACATCTGAACAATTTGGCACTTGCCCGTGATGGTAAATATCTCGAAGAAGACAAATGCTTCTCAGCGCTCTGACACAGTGACAGAGTTTGACTGCCCGGTGGCAACATCACGATTTTCAGAGGATGACCCGAGTGAGTCCTCAGGCCCCCCGTTCCTGTTCGAGCTCGGACTCCTCAGCTCCAGCTTTTGCGGCACCTCATTAAAAATGGAAGCTTTGGACCTTTTGTGGTCAAATGCAAACAAGCACAATAAAGGGTCCTTCCAGCCTACCCTGGAAGAAATTGAAGAATTCCTGGAGGAGAATATGAACCTTGTGAAGCAGGAAACACAAATGGGTGGACTAAGGATAGAAATAACATCAGAGGACTATCGAGGTATCGATGTTGGACTGGAGAATTGTAGAGAGGCTTCCTCTGAGCCAACGGTCGAGTCTGATCCCAAGTGTTCGCAGCAAACTGTTTCTACTGCCAGTACTGTTCGCATGACCTCTGTTGAGACTAAAACGCTGTTATCGAACCTCACACATGGATCCAACAAAGACAACAACAAGGCCTCCGATGGGAACCCTTCACTGACTGACGGCAAAAAAGAACCCACACCAGTCGTGCTTCAGATTCGGCCCCTTCACTCAAAGCGGGAGCCGGCAGCGGTGCCTCCGACACCTGCAGCCCAGCTCCCGCGAAAGGCTCCCGTTGGCAAACCTTCACCGAATGACGCCAACAAAAAACGAACACCAGTCATCCTTCCGATTCAACCGACAGTGGTGCCTCTCACGCCAGTAGCGCAGCTCCCACAGCCTCCCGCAGCTTCGAACCTCAAACTACTGGTCAACATCCAAGGTCAGACCTTTGCCCTGGTGCCGCACATCCTGCCTTACTCCCACCTTAACATCTCTTCAAAGTTTGTACGCATCGCTCCGGTCCCCAATGCCGCCGAGCCTCAAAACATCGGGGATAAGTTGGCCAATCAAGAATCGGGGATTCTCATTGGAGGTCAAAAGTTTCAGAGGAACCCAGTGGCGGACCTGATTAAAATGCACAAATGCAATTTCGCTGGCTGCAGCAAAATGTACACCAAGAGCAGCCACCTGAAGGCCCATCTGAGAAGACACACTGGAGAAAAACCGTTTGCCTGCAACTGGCAAGGATGTGGATGGCGGTGAGTACCAGATTGAAGCTGCAGTCTGTTGATTGGTTGACATAAAATAATAATAAACAAACACACGCGAAATAGCGAGGGATCACTGTACTCCTTATCATGTTCAGGGTCGGCGGTCCGGTGGTCCAGTGGTTAGCGCGTCGATCTCACAGTGTGGACTTTGCATGTTCTACCCGGGCCTGCGTGGGTTTTCTCCGGGTACTCCGGTTTCCTCCCGCATTCCAAAAAACACGCACGGCAGGCTGATTGAACACTCCAAATTGTCCCTACGTGTGAGTGTGAGCGTGGATGGTTGTTCATCTCTGTGTGATCTGCGATGGGCTGGCAACCGGTTCAGGGTGTAAAACATCTTTGTGTCCTTGCAGGTTTTCCCGGTCGGACGAGTTATCGCGACACCGGCGGTCCCATTCGGGGGTCAAGCCCTTCCAATGTCCAGTGTGTGAAAAGAAGTTTGCCCGCAGTGACCATCTGTCCAAACATGTCAAAGTGCACCGTTTTCCGCGAAGCAATCGGACAGTTCGCTTCACGAACTAGACGTCCCATCAACGCATTTCTGACCTCACACATTAGCACTATTGCACACACACACACACACAAAAATATGAGTGGAAATTTCCTTTTATTTTCTCAAATTTTACAAATCCATTGTTTGAAGAAAAAAACACAACACACCTTGTCTGTTTTTTCAGATGTTTTTCCAGACATTTCCCATGATATGCAGAGTAACGAACGACTGTAAGATCTGTTAGGAAGAACCGAAGTCGTAGTGGCACTTTGTGGACAGACATTGTGTTAAAGAGAAATCAAAACAGAAAACATGATTTGCAAGCCTATATATAATTGAATAATTAAATTAATTGATTTTTTTATTTTTTATTGTTGTATTGAACAGGCATTTAGCCTCGTGCTAATACTGTATAATACATTGTACTGTATGACCTCAATAAGCTACTCTTAACACTTGCGACTCAATAAGTGACTAGTCTGGCGGTTTTACAACACCATTTTGAGACTGCTGAGTCAGAGAAGGAGCTGATGTATCACAACAGTGAAGAATGCAAAAGTAGTGATTGTCAAATTATCCTTCTGATCATTCCTGAATAGAATCTCCGCCTTTGATTTACTGTAAGGTCATGTGATCTGTACACATATGCTCCTCTTTCATTGTTCTTGCTGACCAAGCCATACTGCCCCATGATCAAATCCTTACTAGGAAAGAGGTTTTTAATAGTCCATAATTGATGTGGTCAGGTCAGTTATTATTATTCAAGCTTTTATTGTTATGGGAAAATGAACCTAACACCTGTTACGAAACTGCCTCAACTCTGCTACTGGAAACACCGTGAGAAGTAATTAGCCTTGACGACCAGGTGACAAAATTGGACATGCTGCACAATATGGTGCGAAGCTTCCAGGACAAAGCCGGGTGAAATGTACTTATAACATCCCTCTTGAGGACTGGTGGCGTCATCGAGAGCCATTATTCCTCACTCGTGGTGCGATGTATTCATCAAAGGGTGAATATAGAGGCTTGTGGCCTTCGGTTCAACTGGAGTTGACATCATCATATCGTTTGTGCGCGTGTGTCAAATCAAGAACAACTTTATTGGCAAATGTGCTGGATGTGCAACATGCAGCATCCATTAACGAAAAAGAGAGATTGGCTCTCTTCACCTGTCCCACGTAAATCCGCTTCATTTCCAAGCCGCGACTCCCAGTTCCACATACGCATTGGCGCTCTGCTCTGACGCTCCTTTCTTCTCATCGTCGGCTCCTCGAGCCATGCATCCATCCAGCCGCAGACTGTCCATCCGCACCGACCTTTCCGCTGAACCAAGCGGGACTGTGAAAATGCTGCCTAGTGTGTGTATAGACACAGATATTTGATCACATCCTATGAATGTATATACATATGCAACCGTTACATGGCTGTATTCTGCCGTTACACGGAGACTCATCTGATAGCATATCTTTGAACGCAAATGTTCATGGAAATTTGTCCTGAATGTGTACATACTGTAATTTTAACATTTCAGTAAAGATGACTGTACTACTGCTATTTTTTTTTTCTTCGATCCAAGATGCACTCATAAATAAATCTGAAAAGAAACAATTCTCGCTCAAGTCCTTATTGAATAAAATAATTAATTTTAACATGATACCTCCTCACTTTCTTCCCGTTTTTCCGTATAAATTATTGAATCCAAACGAATCATTGTTTCTGCCCTTTAACTTGGGGGAATGTTTTTCTCAAACTTTTCACACTATTTTATTCCTGAACAGTATATTTAAGATACAACTTTCTTAAGCAAATGAATTTAAATTAAATTCAACGGTACTGTACTTGTCAAAGGGAAAAATGTTTAAACCAATGTCACATTTTGTACTGTTTCAACAATTACACTGCTGTTAAATGTAGGAGAGTAGAAAAATGAACATGTTAATATTTTAAAGCTTCGTGCGCTTTGGCCATGGGTGCACTACAGCACTCAATGGTGGAAATTTTCATTCTTGTTAAAAAAAAAAAAAATAATCCACTGCTTTGCCCCAAGTATTTGGTTTGATGTCATCATTGCTACAAACTTTGTCATATAGCGCTCACCATTAGCACTTGGGAGCATTGGTATCAATGACCATTGATACCAATGACCATTGATACCAATGCTCCTGATACCTGTTCTAAAGTCTCTACTGTACCATATATTCTATGTATATTATTGGATAGAATTCAAATAAATCCTGAATAGCAGTTCGCAAAACGTATAGGACAAGTTCTACAAATGCCCACCATGGATCCCGAGCATTAGCAGGAGAAAGTATGCTTCAGCAACATAATCCATAGTAGGTGTACTGAATTCGTCCCAAATAATACCTTGTAATGCTGTCTCAGAAGGGGTACTTAGAAATAACTAAGCCGATATGTTCAAAAAAACAATCCGCTGTTGAGGAACGTGTGAGTGATGTCTCGTTCTTGCCACCAGTTTTAAGTGTGATTCTGTTCATTCAAAGCCACCGACAGCTGATAGGTTGGCCTCTTGCAGTCTCATGTGTGGCCTGTCCAATGACCGCTTACTAAAGTGTTACGTAATGTATCGCCTGAACGTGGGGCTGAGAATAAAAACTCCTGTGTCAAACTAAACACTCTTTTTAGACAACCAGAGAAGTGCTGGGTGTGCAAGCAGAGGTAAGAAAGAATCACACACACACACAGAAATGGATGAATGTACTGTAAATGTTAGATGTATATCCATATATCTCTGTATATATATAGATCTATGTATATATCCTTCCTGATTACGCAGAGAGTGACACATCCACTACCTCGAGGTAACTGTGAGTCAAGATTGCAAGACAAACTCAAATGTGTTTCAAGATGGACCTTGCTCCCTGCAGAGGGCCGGCCGGGCTATTAAACATTGAGCCAAGATTGGTGATGTAATCGGCTCAAGATTGGCCTGATTGACTGTCTACCCAGACAGTCACTTCAACTGCACCCATTTTCTAAAAAATATAACTTAAGCTGTAGGGGAAATTATTTTCAACCTTTTTGTGAGTACATTTATGCAAACTAAAGGTTTTCGATTGCCCTCCAATATCTCTCACAATATTGTCCTGTTCTTGTTTATCACATTTCTGAAAATATCTTCTTGTATCACACACTGTAACGTGTACACATACTTCAGACCACTCACGTTATGTTAAAAGCATCACAGCGACTCCCTTTCGTTCTTTGGACCCGGTTAGACAACAATGACTTGCATGTTTGCGTAAAGAAAGCAATGACCGTACGGTATAGCTCCAGTTTACATCGTTTGCAAGCATGTCAGCGCATGTTGGCATGAGCGTTATCATCAGCCACCCCACATGCTGCTCGTGCTCCTCGTTTCATTGGAAGAATAACCTGACAGAGGATAAAGAAAGTCTACAAAGTTTTGATGAAAAGCTTTTTTTGGGGGGGCGATATCGCAAAATAAATCATTTAAAACCTATTTCTGTCACGTTGCAAGGTGGTGGTGGACCCCAAAAAGGAGGCAAGAGGGAGGAGCAAGGTGTACTTGACAAATTGTATTAAAACAGAGAAAACTAAATCCAAAACAAACAAAGTCCAAAAGTATCAAACAGAATTTATGACTGAAACAAACCTGACAGACGCAAACAAACAGCAACAATGACCCGACAATGAGTGGTCGGGCGGGAGTCCTTTTATGCTCCTAATTACATAACGATCAACAGGTGTGCAGCTGCAGGGGGAGCCCTACAGTGCCCCTGTTGGTCACAAACAGAATCATGACATTTTCCACCATTGCTTGGACTTGCACAATATAACGCGGCAAAAACAACTTTTTAGAGAGAAAGTAAAAATACACAAGTGAAGTCTCATGGTTGCAAAAGTGTACACACCCCCTTGTAACTGAGACGTGGCCGTTTTCAGAATGAAACGATCACAATCAAACTCTTGTGATTCGTCGTTTTAAGTGACAGATTAGCCCCACATCAAGTTCAGCTTTTCGAGTCGGTTTTGCTTGACATTTTTGTCGTCGCGTCTTCCAGCAACAAAGTCACCCTACCCAAAAAAGCTTCCGCAGCATCAAAAGGGAACCCATTGCTCAAACGGTATCAATCAGGAAACGAGTACAAAAGAAATGCCATGACATCATAAAGACCATGGAACATAACATTTTCAAGGACTGGTCGCCACTCCAGAACTAATGAAAAAGACAAGAAGAGACCAGGTCAGGGAGGCTTTCAAGAGGCCCACAAAACATGAAAGGAGCTTCAGGAATTTCTGGCAAGTAGTGGCTGTTTACAATATGCATGTGCCAATGTGAGTTATTATCTGATGAAACCAAGGTTGAACATTTTGATGATAATTCCAAAATATATGTTAGAGAATGTCAATGCTGGGGGGGGGATTCTGAACACTTCCAAATATTGCTCCGGGGTCTTCACACGAAACCTTTCAAGTTTCTGCTCGAAAGCAAAAGTATGTCAGGAAAAGCCGAGGAAAGCAGCTGAACTTTGATTTGGGATTAAACGGAGGCACTTTAAATGGTGGCAGGTCTAATTTTACAAGAGTTTGAATGTGATCAATTCTGAACACAGCCACATCTCCAGCTTTAAGAGGGTGGGCAGTTTTATTCCGTCTCTCCCCTCTCGAAAAGGATTCATTTTTATTTTCAATTGAGTTGTAGAAGGGTATTGGTGATATCAATGGAAGAAAACATGACGAAAATATTCACCGTTGTCTCAAATTTTTACATCACCTGGTTGACAATTTAAAAAAAAAAAACCAAAACAAAACAACTTAATTATCATATCCATTTATTTGTCTGACATTGAACCCGTTTTATACCTCCACCCTCTAGAGTAGACCACCCCCGAGCCTGAAGATGAAGATTGCCGTGATCGGTCAGAGCCAGTTTGGTCAAGAGGTTTATAAGGAGCTGAGAAGCGAGGGCCATACCATTGTTGGAATATTCACCATACCCGACAAGGATGGCAAGGCTGACCCACTGGGTAAGAAAATCACATGTTGGGGGGACTTGGATTTGCATGACCTTTGATTTTAGTGTATTTGTTTTGATTTTGTTGTTGGTCTAGATTGTCATCTAAGAGGTCTAGAAATGTATTGAATTTGATATGCGGCACCAGTTGGTCAAGACTCCTGAAGTTAAACGACTGCAATTTTAATCATATGCATATGACTTTTTTTTTTTTTTAATTGCCCAACAAAGGAGTAACAATTTGTGATTTACGGCCTCTGCCGTGTTTTTTCAAAAAAAGCTCATTTGACATCAAATGCGAGAGCTGCGGTATTCCTTTGATGTATCTTGCGTTGGTGCGCCGGCATTTTGCTTCAGCGTATCGTGTGCGCACTTGCATGGGTTAGCGATGACTTTCAGTCATAATGTGCAGTGTGAGTTGAAATATTATTCCTTTCGGGGACAGCGGTTACTAAAGTGGAGAGCCTATCATGTTATCAGGTTACAGGGTTATCTTTATTGGTGCATGAAAGGGTTGAAGTAACTTTGAAACCCATTCTCTGAATGTCCGGCTCTCTCCACCAGCGAATTATCCTTTGACTTTTACAAAGCAAATGTTCAGTTGAAGTCGCAACACTAACCCACGACAATTTACTGGATGCACAATATCTGAAATATATATGTTAAGATTGTATTTGTTTCACTCGTCGTCCTCATGATTTCTGTTTCGTTATAAAGTAGGAGCTGTCGCAATTGCAATGGCACTTATTTTCGTCTCACCACAAGAGTAGCGCTGACCTTTGAAGAGGATGATATCAAGGAATAATTATAAATCAGTGCTATTATAAGGGTGTGGGTGGAGCTTGTACACAAACAACCGTGAAAGGTGTTGGTAAAATAAAATACATTCAACAATTTACAATACACGAGGCTAACACAAAAATGGGGGCTAAAGCTAACCTCATTGCCGCCTGCCACTTCGGAGGTCTTGGGCAACAAAAAAATACACCTTTGGTTTCTACATGACAAAATGTAACAATTCCAATCAGGTCTTACATTTAGTTACATATACACAAGCAAATAAATCACAAAATACCTTCAATAGATAGCGAACAGGCCTTATAGCTGTTGCTCTTCCGATGTCTTGCGTTCGAGTGTCTGTCCGTGACTGGGCAGCAACCACCTTACCACATCGCAAGTCTCGCGATAATAGACATAAAATCAAAATGACGAAACTTAATTTATGTACAAAATACATATTTCACGACGTGAATACATAATGTACATAAAACAAACAAAAAATGTCCTCTTTGCCTTGAAGTTGAAACAAAATATTATTCATTTCCAACTAATACTTACAAATTATGTTTGGGTTTTTTTCTGTTTTTTTTTTTTTACCGCAGCCACAGAGGCAGAAAAAGATGGCGTCACCGTGCTCAAGTTTCCTCGCTGGCGTGTGAAGGGCCAGGCCATACCCGAGGTTGTGGCCCAATACAAAGCCACAGGTGCCGAACTGAACGTCATGCCCTTCTGCTCCCAGTTCATTCCCATGGAGGTTATTGACCATCCCAAACACGGCTCCATCATCTACCACCCCTCGCTGCTGCCTCGCCATCGGGGAGCCTCGGCTATAAACTGGTGAAGAGTATAAATGTTCACACATTTGATTTGACCTCCCATCACACTTTTTTTCCCCCCACTCATTATCTTTCACACAACAGGACCTTGATCCACGGTGACAAAAAGGGAGGATTCACTGTGTTCTGGGCTGATGATGGACTTGACACAGGACCGATTCTGCTCCAGAGGGAGTGTGCTGTGGAAGCTAATGACACCGTCAACACAATCTACAAAAGATTTCTATTCCCAGAAGGAGTCAGAGGCATGGTAAGGGATGACATTCTCAGAACAGAAAGAACTTCTGCAGAGCACACACAGAAAACTATGACCAAAGTTTCTCCAACGAGGAGTCGAGTTCTGTGACGTTTGGTACAATGTGGATTTTTTTTCCCATTCCTGTTCCATTCAAGCATTCAAGACCAAAAAAAATAATTGTCCGAACAATGGCTCATATCTTGCAAAACTTCCAGGACGTTTAACTGACTCACCTTATACATTTGAAATATCTTTTTTCTGGTTCAAGGTAGAAGCAGTCAGGTTGATTGCAGAGGGGAGGGCTCCACGAATCACACAGCCACAGGAAGGAGCCACGTACGAGGGCATCCAGAAAAAAGACAATGCCAAGGTAGCCTAACTTGATGCAAATTCCTCTTTATTCATGCTTATACTGACTGGTTTAATTTTTTTTTTTTTAAACAAGTATAATTTTAGTTATAGCATTTTATTTAATTATTGTACAATTGTTTTTGACATTATAATAATTTTTCTCGATCCAGACATAAATTAAAGATGACAGATTTTCTGTTAGGTTTTTTTTCATGTACTGGGGCTGCCTCATAAAAAAATTCCAACTTCATGACCCTTTTTTAAATCGCACATGAAAGCTTTAAAATATATATTTTTTGGCCAAGCCTGACATGTGTGCAAAGTTTCAGTCAAAAACAGCATCATTTTTCGGGGCAAACAGGGTTATCGCCATGGCAACAGCATTTGTCCAAAACTTTCAAACCTATTCTTTTATCACGAGAACACTTAAATATGAGGTTTACTTCCTGATTCGATCACAATACTTGTGTGACGATTAGATTTATGTCACGAGTATCAATTATATCTATGCTATATAAATATGCTATATACACTTCAAGGCACTTTACCATGATTAGATTATAGACAGCAGCAATTGAATAAATCCGAAACTGTGTTCGCTTGTGTTGTCTCATGATACCAATTTTCATTTGAAGATCAACTGGAACCAATCTGCTGAAGCTCTCCACAACTGGATCAGAGGAAATGACAAAGTTCCCGGTGCCTGGGCAGAAATTGATGGACAGGTACAGTATCAATTAACAGTTGATGATTAAAATGGTATTTTTAATAATAATGTAAGGCAGCCGCCGCTAAAATCTTTGTGGTTCGTGTCGAGTAGTTTGATGATCAGCGACTCCCAATGGAATTCCCTGCACTGTCCTCGACAGATGTTGCCTTGTGTGTCTGTTTTTGTTTAGAAGGTGACTTTCTTTGGCTCCACACTGGTGGATAATGGCACCAGTGGGAATGGAAAGCCCCTGGAGATCCTTGGGGCGAGTCGACCTGGCATTGTCACGAAAGAAGGCCTAATACTCTTTGGCAATGACAGTAAGGCAGTAAGTGATCACACTTCATCAGCCTCATTTTCCTACAAACCTCGCAAATGCACAAAAAAGCAACAATTCAATTCATACCTGGAAAGCACACACACACACACTGATTTTATTTGGATGGAGTGTGATCCGCATGTCAATGGAGGTCAATCTATCCCCATTCTTCCTCTGTATTACTCATGAAATGAAATGTTCCTGGCCAAACCTTTGAATTGTGTCTTTTTCACTCTGTCCACTTGCAGCTGTTGGTCAAGAATTTGCAGTTTGAGGACGGGAAGATGATATCCGCCTCACAGTACTTTTGCTCAGGAAGCAAAGCGGCCGTGGAGCTAACGGAGGAGGAAGAAAACTTTGCTGATCAGATCAAGGTAGTCAGTCGGTCTTATTAGTGTTCATGCATTTGTCAAGCAAGTCGGCTCGAAATATCGCTTCATGATTTCTAACAAAAGCAATGAAATGATTTTACTCCTCACAGTCCGTGTGGCACAGCATTCTGACCAATGTCAGTCAGATTGAAGACTCCACTGATTTCTTCAAGTCAGGAGCTGCCTCCATGGATGTGGTGAGGTAAAAAAAAAAAAAGGGGTTGGGGGGGGGGGCGGCATGTAATAGAATGACTGCATTGTATCTTTATTTGATAACAGTTCAACAGTAACAAACATAAATAACCCCATCTCCATTGTACAGTACACCGAAATGGCCTTAGTGGGCCCTGAGTGGTCACTTTTTCAGGGGCATTTGGTTCAAACAGAACTGCTTTTCAGAACCTCCTCCGTGGGGGTTCTGTGGTGTTCGTGTCAGGCTGTTCTGGAACCTGTAATGGACGTGTTTTGTTTTGTTTTGTTGTCATTTGAAGGCTTGTCGAGGAAGTGAAACTGTGTGCCAGTACGTGCCAATTACAAAATGAGGACGTCTACATGAACACCACCTTCCAGGATTTTATCCAGATGTGTGTCAGAAAGCTACGAGGGGAGGACAACGAAGAGGAATTGATTATTGACTATGTATGATGCTTATTGTTTGAACATTTTGTCCCGTGTGTTTTTGTAACAGGCAGAGAAACAGTAGCTCTGCTTCCTCTGGTCGCGAGAGTACAATCCTAGCATCGCCCCCCCCCCCCTACCCCCCATAAAATGGTCTCCTCTTTCCCAGGTGGAGGAAAAAATCAACAACATGACTGTTAAAATGCCTCATCAGCTATTTATCAATGGAGAGTTTGTTGATGCAGAGGGAGGACAAACTTACAAGACCATCAACCCAACTGATGGTTCAGTAAGTAAATCGTTTTTCTTAAAATGTTAGATTGTACTTATCTTGTCGTAATCACGGGTATATTTATTATTTTTCCATGTGAAAAAAAAATGACACATAATCTTGTAGTACACTCATTTTGCCATGTTTGTATGCATTGTTGTTTCCCTTGATCGGGGGTCGGCAACACGCGGCTCTTTAGCGACATCTAGTGGCCTGGAGCTTTAGAAAAGAAATGTTTGAATATGTAAAAAGATTTTGATAGTAGGCTAATATAGCTCAAATAGATCTAGATACATGTTGCAGCTCCGAAAAAGGAGAGCTGTGGTGTTGTTGTCTTTTAAATGTACACTTTATTTATGCTTTTAACAGTCTCGACAAACACAAACACGTCTGGTCCGACTCCGTGCCTTCTCGCTTCTCGTTCGACTCGAGAGGCGTTCAAAGACAGCCTCAGAAAAACGGAAATTCATGATTACTTCACTGACATTAAGAAAAGCGAAAATAATGCACCAAAACAAAAAAAATCAAGCGAGGAAATTACAAAATAAATTCGATGGGGGCGTTTGTGAACACACAGCAAAGGAATGAATAACATCGACAATTCTGAGACAGTCCAGTCTCCTACATACATACAAGGCTTTTATTTTTTTGCAGCTCCAGACATATTTGTTTTATGGGGTTTTTTTTTTTGTCCTATATATATATATATATAGGCTGAGGTCTGTAATTTGTATCAAAGGTACTCTTCAACGATGAGGGACAGAATCTAGAATAAAAATCCTGCTTTGTCAGTGGGAAAAGTTTAAAAAATCAGCAGTGTATCAAATACTTGTTCTCCCCCCACTGTATGTCGAGATCCGATGTGTCATGTCAACGTTTTATTGAAATATCACATGTCAAGGGTGCGTATGTCTTTCCTGCAGGCCATCTGTGACGTGTCCCTGGCGCAGATAGGCGATGTGGACAAGGCTGTTGCTGCCGCTAAGGAAGCATTTGAAGAGGGGGAGTGGGGGAAAATGAACCCAAGAGACAGAGGAAGACTCATCTACAAGTTAGTACATTTTTTTTCTATCAATAAATTTGTGAATAGTAACGTTTGCATTGGTGGAATTGCCATTAGGAAAGCTGCCTCGTCGTTAAGAGACTGAGGTTTTTTCGTCAAAGAGGGAATGTTTGCTCGGGCGTCATAACTGGGACATCCAGATTTCAGGAACGTTTTATTTTTGTCATAGAATTCCTCTTCAGAATCCTTTGCCTTTCCCCCGCGTGTGCCTTGATACAGACTGGCTGATCTGATGGAGCAGCATCAGGAGGAGCTGGCCACCATTGAATCCATGGACTCTGGAGCTGTTTACACTCTGGCTCTTAAGACTCATGTGGGCATGTCAATACAGACCTTCCGCTACTTTGCCGGCTGGTGTGACAAGATTCAGGTGAATCTTGTCCTTCAAAGCTGCGTGATTGGCAGTTGGGCAGTAACTCTCTCACCTTCTCGCCGCACAGCAAATATATAGAGCACATTAGAAAATATTCAAACCTGAGCTGAATCAGCATTTTGCATTTTCTTCCATCCATCCATTCATTTTCTGATCTTCTTGATCCACCCCACAAAACCGCCCGCCCGCTAACACACATCCATGCACACACTATGATTTGACTTGTTCTTTGTGTCTTTCTATGACTTCAGGGCAGCACCATCCCAATCAACCAAGCAAGACCCAACCGCAACCTCACCTTCACCAAGAAGGAACCAATCGGGTAAGGAGAATTCAAATTGCCATCCAATCGATTCCTTCATCTTGAGTTATTGTTTCCATTCTAGTATTCGTGTGTTTCCAAAACTTTATGGAGACAAGGCCCGCATTTCATTGAAGAGTTGCAAGAAGCCATGACTTACTTAAGAATCCTGAGTGTTTCTCCTCCGTTTATTGGATTTCTTTGCGGACCAGTTTGAAATTGTCAAATGAAATTGATCAATGTTAAAGGTCCCATTCACATCCTGTACCTTTCCTGTCCTTCTCTTTAGAGTGTGTGCCATTGTGATTCCTTGGAATTACCCTCTGATGATGCTGGCTTGGAAGACGGCGGCGTGTCTATCAGCCGGCAACACGGTCGTCCTAAAACCCGCACAGGTCCTTCTCGATGATATCGCCATACAAAAAATGAATCGTTTGCTGTGGAAAATTGTCATTTTTTATTTTTTTTTTCATTGCCAGGTGACTCCACTTACAGCTCTGAAGTTTGCAGAGTTGGGAGCAAAAGCAGGATTGCCTAAAGGGGTGATTAATATTCTACCTGGGTCAGGTAAGAACATTTGAGTGTATCAAATTCTCTCTTTTTGTTATTTGTTTTTGAAAGGAAAACTCTGTAACAAGGACAATATGAATACTAATGTGGTGTCAGACATCTCAAAAAGATGACATTCATTTAGCGTCACTTCCCTTGAATTGTGTTCAGTAAACATTTTTTTTTTTAAATAAAAATGTTTACTGAACACCCGAAGCGTCACTTCCTCGTGTAAGGAAGGCGAGAGGAGTCAAATGGTGCATTCAAGTGCAATCAGTTTGTTCGAGAACCGAAATTTGTTCGTCATCCGAGGCATAGAAAACGTGAAATTTTTGGTCGAAAACCGAATTGGACGAGAACCGAAACGTTCGAAAACCGAGGTTTGACTGTAGATATATTGTCTCCTCTAAATACTAAATCGAGAAAAAGAAAATGAGTGAATAATTTATTTTGATAGGATACGTTAGTGGTTGTACCAACATCTCTTCTAATTTAGACAATGGAACCATTTTTTTTTCTTTTTTTTTATAAATCTAGGCACTCTCGTGGGTCAGCGCCTGTCCGACCATCCCGACGTCCGAAAACTGGGGTTCACAGGTTCCACTGAAATTGGGAAGCACATCATGAAAAGGTAAGAGGTCCGACCGAATTTGCAAAGCCATCAAATGACGACGTCATTCGACAAACCTTTTTCATCTGTTTTGATTGCCGCCCGTCCGTCCAAAGCTGTGCAATCAGTAATGTTAAAAAAGTGTCATTGGAGCTCGGAGGAAAATCCCCTCTCATCATCTTCAGTGACTGTGACATGGAGAAGGCTGTGCGCATGGTATGTACGTGTGTCATTTTTGCAGCGCACACGGTACAGTGATCAAATTCTTGGCTGACTTGTATTTCAGGGCATGAGTTCAGTGTTTTTCAACAAGGGAGAAAACTGCATCGCTGCTGGGAGACTGTTTGTGGAAGACGCCATACATGACCAGTTTGTGAAGAAAGTGGTAGGTGTGATTTGTGTTGTATGTGTATGGGGCCTTGTTTTTTGGGGGATTTTTGTTGTTGTTTTTTCCCCCCCCAAAATAGCATCGTAAGCCGTTCAGATATCTTGTTCTTCTGAAATAAACACTTACTGGAGTCAAACAAAATACAAATAAAAGTCACATCCAAATCCTTGTCTGATAGGTTGAAGAGATTCAGAAAATAAAGATTGGTGATCCACTGGACCGCTCCACGGATCATGGACCGCAAAACCACAAAGCCCATTTAGACAAATTGGTCAAGTTTTGTCAGACTGGTGTCAAAGAGGGGGCCACCCTGGTCTATGGCGGCAAACAGATCCAGAGGCCAGGTAAGGCCCAGCCTGGACAGCTTTTGAGCAACCAAACAGATAACATTGCTGCAAATGTACATGTAAAGTATCTATTTAAATGTGCCACTTTTCATTTGGCAGGTTTCTTCTTTGAACCGACTGTATTCACCGACGTGCAAGACCACATGTATATCGCTCGAGAGGAGTCGTTTGGGCCTGTCATGATCATTTCCGAATTTAAGAGCGGGTAGGTTGTCATCACAGATTATTTCATCCATCCATTCATTTGGGTCATGGAGGCATCGTTTTTTTTTTAGCTGGGAACACCAGACAATCCTCTCCCAGCCACTTCATCTCATTCTTCTAGCGCAGGGGTGGCCAACCCGTGGCTCGCGAGAAGTAGAAGTAGAGCGAGCGATACAGTATTTTCTAGTAAGGAATCATATTTGCGGTGTCCAATCTTTCCTTATAACGGAATTTCCTTATGTGGGAAATAACTACGATATATGTCCTGTCTGAACGTCCCAAGTATGTGTGACAACACAAGCAACAAATTGCAACAATATATTGCCCCAAAACTGTTTAGAACACAAAAACTGCAGCATGCAGTACAGGTATATGAACAAAATCAGGACTATTTGCTACAAAATGAGACTAGTAGTAACCGACCTGGTATCTTTTCTTTCCACTCACTCACTGTCTCTAACTTGACCTCCCCTCGATCGCCACACATGACAGCGTTGCTCAGCTGATGTCGTGCAACGAACTTTTGAAGCCAGCCACGGGACGCGTCGGAAGTCCTCGACGCTCAAAATGAGCGCTTTGGAGCTCGCCTTCTTCTCTTATTAGCGGTCCAGTTTGCGGAAGGTTTTTAGCGCACGATAACAGTCAAACCATTCCAAGGAATTGTTCACTGACTCGACTGTCCGTCGAGCAGCATGCGATTCACTCTGAGCGGGGAAATGGCCAGAATGGGACTGAGCAAGAATCGCTTCCTTGTTTTTCAAAGTGTCGTAGATTTGCGTCTTTTTGACTCCCAAGCGTCGCCTGACTTTGGTCAACACCCAGCTCACAGTACACCCGACCTCTCCGGTCCCTTCCGTAGGTGGTGATCCCCGCGGGAAACAGATTCCTTAACTCCTCGAAATGAGTCGTGTGTTCATCATAATTCCCGCTTCACCCATTTTTAAAATTTTTTTTTTGGTCCCTGTTTTAGTGACGTCGATGATGTCCTGAGAAGAGCGAACACGACAGAGTATGGCCTTGCCTCGGGTGTTTTTACACGGGACATTAACAAAGCTCTGTATGTCAGCGAAAAACTCAACGCCGGTACAGTCTTTGTCAACACCTACAATAAAACGGACGTGGCGTCACCGTTTGGAGGCTTCAAACAGTCTGGCTTTGGCAAAGACCTGGGTAAGAATACTTGAACACGTGTATTTCAATTATAGCTGCAACTAACAATTATTTTAATCATCAATTATGTCAGTTATTTTCTTAATCAATGAATTGGATGAAAAAAAAATCATTTTAATTTCCAAAAATACAGGTCACAATTTCAAATGAACAGTGCAGAATGCATAAGTGCTATTCAGTTGCTGGTTTGCCAGAAAATGGGCAAAAATGTTGATTATTGTTTTCCAAAGTCAAAGGCAACATTTTATTTTGATTCATCACAGAGATATAACAGTCCCCTATCATGGAAGACGATGCAATTAGGAGAATCGTTACGGTTGACATGCTGAAATTCCGAGGATTGGGTGCATTTTTAATTTTAAAAAAATATTGAAACAATCGATTGTCAAAAAAAAAAATTATTGATTAAATTTGCTTGTCTCTTAATACTCGCTCCTCTCGTTTCAATATTATAATTGATTTATTTTTGATGAAGAATACCGTTTATCTCATTTCACGTAGTGCCCGAATTTGGTCAAGGGGCAGCCATGCTCATTGACATTGGAATTCAGGCATAATCTGGGACTAAACGATGTCTCGAAAGATGCACAAAAATTCTGAATTCATATGACTGACTGTACTTCAATGAGCAGCAAATGACTCACCGCACATGTATTTTACTCATGTCAAATCCTGAATACATTTTGTCAAGAATAAAATCCACACTTCCCTTTTTGTCTGTGATACTCCCATCAGGCCAAGAGGCACTCAACGCCAAGAGGCACTCAACGAACGTGTCCACCTGATATTAGACTAAGGCAGTGGTGACCATCAGAGGTACGGGTTGATCCGGCCTCCCTGTGTGGAGTTTGAGTTTCCTCCCACATTCCAAAAACATGCATGGCAGGCTGATTGATCACTCTAAATTGTCCCTAGGTGTGAGTGTGAGCGTGGATGGTTGTTCGTCTCTGTGTGCCCTGCGATTGGCTGGCAACCAATTCAGGGTGTCCCCCGCCTACTGCCCGAAGACTGCTGGGATAGGCTCCAGCACCCCCCGCGACCCTAGTGAGGATGTAGCGGTTCGGAAAATGAATGAATGAATGAATGAATGTTGAACACATTGTCTTTCACTCATTTCACCAATATGCCTTGTTTGAGTAATCTTTCAGTGATAGCCTTGATTGAGTGATTGTAGAAATCATAATTATTATTATGGGGGTGGGGGGGGGGGGATGTGCACAAAAATTCATCTTAAAAAAAATCCTCTTGTTGTTTGTCTGATTGAGAGGGAAGAAATGTAATCATCATGAACAGAAGTGACCGATTTGTTTTTTTAATGTCCCAATTCCGGCCCATTTTGCACATTTATAATCTGCATCCTTGTCCTGAAGGATTCATTTATTTCAAAGTTCGGTTATACTGTCTTCAGATCTGGGACAACAATGGGGGGGGGGGGAAATCTTGACAGGAAATAGATATTTAATTCTTTCACGTTTTTCTCTGCTAATAACCAGGTCTACTTCATATTTGCGCCGAGGAGTATGTATGCCTTTATGATGTTAAAAGATGAAATTTATGAGTGAAACACTACTATGCATATTTTTTTCTATTTGTGGGCCACCCTGGTCGCTATTCCCTGCTAATAGCAGGGGTCATCTGTACATATATATTGCAAAGAAAATAATAACTTCTCCTTTGATCGCCTATATATGCCAGTATAGCGTTTTCCCTTAAATCACATGAAGATAATGGCCAATTTCCCATTTGTTCAAAAGATACATAATTATGTAAAGAACACACAGTATATTAAACTCAAAACAAATCAATAAATACAATGAAACACAAATATCCAGTGGCGGGACTGGACTATGGTTGCACAACTTCTTTCAAGGAATACAATGAAGTGTAAAGAATCACAGTGACGACAGCACGTTTTCAAATAACATTTAGGAATGCCAACCATTTAGCCAGCGTTTTGGCAACACAAATTTGTCATCTTTTTCTTTTGTTGAATTCAGCTGCGGTGACTCAATCTGAACATTAGGGGGCAGCCACGCTTTCTTTGACCGAAGGACGACTCGAACATTGACGAAGAAAAGAGTAATGACGTCACGTCTGGCGCTGTCATGTTGTCTGATTGTCCGGAAAAAAAAGCCACTAAAATTGAAATAAAAGACGGAAATGTCCGCTACAGGCCCAGATTTCGAACCCTGACCTGCTTTCAGCGGCGACAAAGCGAGATATTAATGCTCATCTGCCTAATGTGAACGCTATTGGAGTGATCCACTTTCTGTCAATTAAGAGATCAGCAAGCTATATTCTTGTTGCAAATGCACGAGCGCTTCAACCGCCCTGACAAGGACCAGCCCAGCTCACTGACGTTGATGCCGGGGACGTGTGTTGGAGCAACTGCGGGACTATTGTTTCCAGGTAGCGTATGACATTGTTGTATTTAGGTGGCACTCGAGATAAAAACTCCTCCCACCTTTTTTGTATTGTCTTTTACCGGAGAAAACGCCCCTTAGTTTTGCGGGACCTGACAATTTGTGAAAAGAAAAAAATAAAGATCAATTGCAAGCGTCAAATCTGGGAGATTCAATGTCATCTTCGACTTTTTTTTGTCCAGATGATGCGATGGACCCAGTTATCCAGCGGTTTGCTCATCCTTGCAGACCCAGACAACAGAAGCATTGTGGCAGCGGGAAGAGCAGAGACACGGTAGATGATAGAAATGTCGAAGAAGGACACAGTGACTCCGACTTGTCCGACTCTGAGAGACATTCTGTGCTGCCTTCGGGTGGAGTTCCTCCAAAGCTTGAGCTGCGACCAGAAGTCATCCAAACGAGAAACGGCCCCTCTCCCGGCATCAGACCCAGAGAGCAGAGACGTTCACGGTACGACTTCCCAGACGTTCTCCCTCCACCGTTTAACTCCTGGACCGTTAGTCAGCTTTCTGTTTTCTACAACGTAGAGCACCGAGGGGCCGCGCGACATCGGCCGGTCTCCCCGCTCGAAAGATATTTGGAAAGGCTGCTGGAATTAGAGTGGCAACAGTTTCAAACGATTCAGGAAGAAGGTGGCATAGCTACCTGTCAAAGGACACCTAATACTTTGTCATCATGCCTCAGCTCTCCAAAATGCTTCCTTCAGTGCCAACGTGCCTTCCCCCTTACCTTCCTCTCCTCTCTAGCCAGTCAACCTGCCAAGCTCCAATACTGTCCCTGTGTGCAACTCCGGATACGCGACACTTCACGCTGCGTTGTGTCCTGCCGCTCCGCCGACAACCATCAGTCACTCGGCCCGCCGTTGGGTAATAGGAGCACGATGTTTTTTCCCAAAAGGAGTTACAGTGAGAGTCGTATGCATGGCAAAAATAGTTCAGCCTTCCGACCTCCAAGGTTGAGCAGCCCTGTGAGCACAAACAATAGCCACATGAGGAGGATGGAAGCCTTGGGCAACATTCGCAATCCTATCCAAGCCAGGAGTCTAAGCACCTCAAGAGAACGGAGGGGCCATGACGTCGCATGTAACAGAACGGGGCGTATAAGGAGAAGTGTCTCAGAGCAGAGAAAAAGTGGTGCGGAAATACAAACTGCAGTAGAGAGGCCAATAAGGGGCTCCTCCGAATGTAGAAAAAAAGGAGGTACGAGGCAAAAAGCTGTGCCCAAGGAGCAGGAAATAAAACCCGATGCTGTGAATGCAATTAAGGACAATTTACCCGGGTCCAAGTATTCTGCAATCAACAGATTAAAACAGGTTCAATTTTTTTCATAATAGTCATTTGAAGTTCCATCATAAAGAAGAATTCAGCTCAAAAATGTTCTCTACAATTTGTTCAATGCAGTCCTACTAGTCTAAACGTGGTATTTTGGTTAATACTGCGTTTGTGGAATGTGAATTTAGCAGCAAAAATCCAGTTGTTTTTTTCTTCTCAATCTTGGGGCAGGGGTGCATTTGGCCACTTGCAGTTGACTGAAAATGACACCACAATTGCTCAGGGGTCAGTTAACGACCAATCGCGGCTAACTGTTGTAAACTGTTAGCATAGTTTTATGACTTTGATTTTATGTCCTGTACTTTTTAAGGAAAGACACACAGGCTTTTCCTGTGTTCATATTGTGACATACTCAATCCTGGTTGGACGCATGACATTGAAAGACTTGAAATGGACGGAAAGAAAAAGTATCGATTGAGAATTTTGCTACTTAACAGATAAACACAATTTGTTTTTGACTTTTTTGTTACAATTTTTTTAATTTGTTATATTTTATTCTAATGCATGGTCGTGTGTGTGTGTGTGTGTGTGTGTGTGTGTGTATATGGTCAATGAATTCAAAGGAAACTGAAATAAGTTGTATTCTTCCAATTATTGCTGACAGGTGAAATAAAGAGGTCATTTTGAGACAAGAAAAGAAAAGTGGTTTTCATTATACACAAAACAAGTCCTGTACCCCAAAAAGCACTGAGCCATGACCCCAAAAACTGGTACAGATCCTACCGTGGATTTTTCGACGAGATGAGGCAAGTCACGTCTCTTACTCTCCACACAAAACTGACCTCGTCACATAGCAGGCAACGAGCTTCTCCCCTTTGATAGCTTTCATCCCATTGGCACACGAAGTCTCATACTCTTTATCGAATGTCTCTCCCTTGTGGGTCACCTGTACCAACCCACCCCTAATGTTTACTTACTATACATCAATCGAGCCATCCAATTTTCTGCTTTTTATTCGTGGCTATGTGTGAGCACAACTGTGTTGTGTTTTCATACAATTTAACATATTTCTGATCTAAATCTAAAGCAGAGATGCTGTGGCTAATTAATGCACACAAATGCACAATAACTCATGAAAGCAGAATACAATGGTTATATCCAGTCACGACTCGTCTAACATGTTACTTTTCTTGGTCATTTAATCAATCAGACAAGAATTTCTCTTCCAATATGACAAACCGTTGCTCCGTAGCCTGCGTTTATTTTGAAGGTGTCTTTTGCCGCTCGTCGGCGGCGGCTTATTACCGTAATGCACTGTATTTCTAAAATTAGGGGCGCCTGTCTTTTTTCGAGTAGAGGCTGGTTTGACTGCAGTAGGGGGTGCTCACTTGTTAACGGACGGTTGAAGATCTAGAAAGGTGCAAGAAATAAATGAGATTTGCCATGTTTTACAAGGGTTGACAGGTTTTGAATGCGCCTCAAGACGTGGCCTCCCTTGACCGCGGACGTTGTGTTGAAGCATGTCCCTCCTGAACGAGGAAACTGCCGCGGAACCCCACCGCGTTGTGGAATATTTGACAGAGGTTGAGGAGGCAGCTGAAGATGTCCTCACAACGAAACAACAGGTTAAAAGTATCGTAACACGCTTTATGTATTTAGTTTTGCGACGCGCAAGGTGAGTAAGCCTATTTGGATGTTGTTTACACTTAGCGGGGCCAACACTCGACTCCTTGTATCGTCAGCACGGTAAAGATGAGCCACGTACAATGTGATTGTGATGTGACACGTGATCTAGTTAGTTATGTCCTTAGTTACGGCGCTCCTATTTTGGCTACAAAGACTACTCTTTCTTTGGCTTTGAATACTGTAAATTCACAGGCTGCTCCTCCGATGACTGAATCTACGGCTTGATGACGCAATTTCCGGCGCGACTCGACTGCAGGTGTTGTCGAAATTCACATTAAGCCTGTCCAAATTCGCCACACGAGGCGCCCTGAGGAGGAGCCTTTGAATGCCTCGAAGGACCCAGCCTGCGAAATTTCTTTCGGGAATTTAGAAACCGCGTGCGGTCGAGTCGCGCCAGAGTGACGTCACGTGGCTGAAAATGCAGTCTTCCCAGGACTCAGCCTGTGAATTCGGACACAGACTTTCTATTTTCCTCCCCCAGTCTGGAAAGCCAATGGCAAGGTGCTGTTTCTCACGGGTCAAGACGCCACATATGTCATACAAATAAACATATCGACCCCTCCTTGAACGTGTTGACCCGTTGCGTGCCTAAACACAAATGTATTTGACAGCCAAAAAATGAACTAACAATCGTCCATTATGATAAAACTCTGTGACTGTGTCCCAATGTGCACACTATTCCCTATACAGTATATTGTAATATTAAGGTGTTACACCATTTTGAATATCCAACAGAAAAAAAAAGTCAAGTGCACTCAAAATGACCCATACCACACTTTGAAAAATTGTGAGCAATAAGCGACTTGCAGATCTCATCTGAGAATGTGAGAGACTCAAGTAAAAGAACAAAAACAAATGAGCGGTCATTTAAATTTTGTACCCTTACCCTCTTTGTCACCATAATTTGTGATCTTTTCTGTTGCTAAATTGTGTTTCTATCTCAGATAATTGACCTGGACGTGAAGAGAAACAGGAACAGAGAAGCACTAAATGCACTGAAGAGTGGTACGTGTTCAGGTGAGTGACGCCATGCTTTTGAAGTTCATTGCATATGTAATGGAGGAATGACACAGACTAATTCCTGTCACATACAGAAAAGGTGAAGATTTGCTTTGGAAACATGTTCATCAAATTCCCCAAGTCCCAGGCAAGACAAATGATTCAGAAAGGTAAAATCTTTGGAAGCATGTGTAACTGTCAAATTGTATGTAGGCTTGGTTGTTGCAAATATGCAATGATTTGCTTTTCATTTTTGACTGAGATTTGTCTTGCTTATGGGTAGACCAGGAACAGCTGGACAGTGAACTAAATCAACTCCGCAAAGGACTGAAAGCAAATGTCAATCATCTCAATGAGAAACAAGGTAAGAAAGCAAATCCAATTCCACATTCTGGTGTGACTGAGGTGCTTTTCTTTGTATTGTTGCAGGAAAGCCTGAGCTGAGGGGCTACAATCTTTTGCCACTGTCCACTGATGAAATGAAAGCCATGAAGAGTGTTTTAAAACAGTGACATCAGATCTTTTTACGTAGCCCATTACACTATCCAGATTTCATGTATGTAGTGCTGTCCTGCTTATGACCGAATTGCTCAAATAAGGCTTTTCGTTGCTTCGGTTGATCCGGTTGTGTTGTTTAATCATGATTCATTAAAGTTGTGGCTCATATTTTCTCTATTACCCAAATAAACTGTGGGAAACAGTAAAGGTCTTCTAATTTTACTCTATGCAATGCAAGTGGATGTTGCACCGGCTTGCAATTTGACTTTAAGCATTGAGCATGAAAGTAACAATGACACTCACACAGGTGCTACTATACTCTCCCTTTCCAGTCATTTCTAATGCAAATTCACTTTTCTGGTCAACAAGTGTCAGAAGTGTGTGTGTGTGGGGGGGGGGGGGGAGAAGTGAGAGAAAAAAAAAAAGCCCACCCCACATGACCCTTAAACATAAAAGTGCATGTTGCCAACAGTAGCAACTGTACATTTTGGAGACTGAGACTTTTGGCCCCGCCTCCACAGATCACATTCCCTTGCTGAAGCAATTTTCCCTCCAAACTACAGGAAATGTCTGACTTAAGTTTTGCATGAAAGCCAAATCAATGACAAAAAAAAAAAAGCCAATGACTTCTTCAGGCATTTTCTCACAGCACTTTTTTATTTGATTTTAAAGGAGTGACAACATCACTTCAGCGGGAAGGGACAAATGTGGTGGATGGACAGCTCGAGATTTTTCAGTTGCTCCTTGCACCTGCAAGCTTCTGCACTCTGGTGGAACGGGGGCATGCAAACAGACTCCGGCGCCCCGGCTGGAAGGGTCTCTGAATTCTGCGGAGACCCAAGAGGAACAATGAGACACTCTGCTGCCCCAAATACAGTCAATATGGCGCTTTCGATGCGGACTTGCCTTTGGTGGGTACGTTTCACACTCAAGCTCTCCCACTTGTTTGTACGAGTTGTAATAGGCGGTTTGGCAGTAGATGTGATGCTTTGGCGGTGGGGGAGGAAGTCAGATAACACGTTTTTTTTTTTTTTTTTTTTAAATTACAGAGTCAAGAATCAGTTTTCAGAAAACCATTAAGAAACTCCAGGCAAAAAATGTGTATGCCGCCACCCCCTTAAAAAACAAGAAGCAACTCACAGCTTTGTCGGGGCAGCGAGGCACGCAGGCCGCTAAAGTATGCGTGGCCTCTCGTGGACACATGGTCTCCACCAGAGCAAACTTGAGCCAGGTGACGGTGCCGATGGCAGCGATGTTCTGCAACAGGAAGGACAAGAAGAACCCAATGCAGAAAGGGAGCGGGGAGGGGGGGGGGGGGGAAGAGAAAAACCACACCTGCTCCGTCAGCTGAGCCACTTCCAGCAGGGTGAAGTAATTGTGGCGTTTGCTCTTCTGATTGAACCGGAGCACCGCCTGCTGCACGGCGCCGACGCCCGTCTGGTCGTTAAGGGACAACAACTTGGGGCAGGAAGGACAAAGGGTCATCATCTCATCTATGGTGTGGTCTGGTGGCAGGAGAATTTAAAAAAAAATGCACAAAGTCACTATTGATTATCAACTTTAAAGTCTGCAACTACTTTCCAGTTAATGCCTCACTTTAGGGATTTATTCTACAAGAACCAAATCTAAACAGCCAATCAAGATCCTTGTTCGAATAAAAAAAAAAAAAAGGGGTCACGTGCCCGCTAAGAGGCCTGGTGTGTAATCAAAGCTTTTAAAATTCATCATTCATGACAGAATTTTGTATTTTTTTTAGTACATTGGTGCCATCAGATCATGTTGGGCTTCAAATTCAATTTTGGGGGTGCCACTTAGAGGTCACAGAGGGCTGGCAACCAGCTCAAGTGACCTCCTGCAGGTGAAAGTCAACATTTGGCATTTGGAGGGCAACAAAAATTGCTGAGTCTTACAGCACAGCGACTTAAATTACATTTCTACTGTCAAAAGGGTCTCAGACAGGTGAGGAAAAATAAAAGTAGTGTCAGCGGGTCATGACCTGGTCTGGTGATGCATTGGTGTTTGATGATTTTGGCCACCCCCCACATGACCCAAAACTCAACGCTGCAGGTGGCCATCGCGCCCTAAGCAACGAGAACTCTGTTAGCACATCAACAGGAACAGCCCGTTGACTCGCGGACTGAAAGACTTCCGCACTCACCCGTTCGTTCCGTTGCCACAGCTCGCATTGGTCCACCGGTTTGGGATTGGTGAAGTGACATTTGGTCTGCAGCAGCTTCACGTTCACATCAATGTGGCAACCGCCAGAAAACTGCAAGGGGACCACAACTTCAATGGTTACGAAAGCCGCCGTTCAAGAGCGCGAGCGACCGGTCGTCCCTGCCAAGGAAGCGCTAAAAAAAACATTCACCTGTTGATAGTTGCTGCTTTGGACCTCATGCAGGCTGAACTTGAAGCCGTGCTTGTGATGTCGGTTGATGTGCCGGACGGCCATGTTGGCCGCCGCCTTCGCGCTGTCCTCGCCGCATGTGACCAAAGGCAAAGATTCAGACCTCACCATCAAACCGGGAAGGGCCAAAAGACAACACAGCACAGAAGCCAAGATGTGAGCCGTCATCGTGATGAGCGAGCGGTTGAAGAACTGCAAAGAGAGAACACACGTCATCCCAATCGTCACACAAGCAATTTAAGCAGGCTGAGAAGCTTCGTCGACCAATTGCAGAGGACAACAGGTGCCTGACACCTGGCTGGTAATTAAGTGCTGGGCCGCCTTTCAATCAATCACCATGGCAACTCCCATTCACCTCAGCTGAGGAAAAGAAAACGAACTGAACTCTGATTTTGAAAAAGAAACTTATTTTCCGAGTAAAATCTTTTTTTTGAGAGAAAACAGATGTAGTTTTACGGTGATCCCTCGCTATTTCGCGGTTCGTGCATCGTGGATTTTTTTCAAACATATTCCTAAAATTATTTTTTTTAAATTTAAGTCCGCAAACAACAGCGAGTCCGCAAAAAGTACTACATGTATATGTTTACGTTATTCATATACTAACTAACCTAACTTATACAGAATCAGCATTAATTATATGCTCTGTATGCTCAAAAGTCGTAAGTTGGGTGGTCCAAAACAAAGTGCAAGGTTGTGGGTTTGAATATGTTCTCCCGCGGGGCCTGCGTGGGTTTTCTCCGGGTACTCTGGAAAGTAAACATATACATTGAACCTTTCTATACTGAGCGCGGAGCGCGGTGCTTGTTCGTCTCTGTGTGCCCTGCGATGGGCTGGCAACCGGTTCAGGGTGTCCCCCCCGCCTACTGCCCACGAAGACAGCTGGGATAGACTCCAGCACCGCCCGTGACGCTCCAGACGATCATACACCAGTTTGAGTTGGAACACACCCTGATATACTCTGTAAAGTGTTGATCACGTCCTTTGGTTGGTTTTACTTATAGCAACATGTTTAACCCAGTGCTTTTCAATCTTCTTTGTATAGCACATCACTTAAGATTACTGTGGTGTTTTTAAAGTGCTCTGTAATAAAATAGAGAAAGCTTTTGATTGAAGGTGCCACTCCTTGTGATTTAAATTAGTGCCTTTATTGTCGTACAACGAAAACTCCTTCGTGCAAAAAAAAATCAATAAAAATATAAATAAATAAATAGATAAAATGTACCCTACATGTATTGACTAAATATGTTTATATATTTATTCATTTATTTGTTTATTTTACGGTGATGCGAAGGATCTGTACTTTTTGGTTTATGTATCGGGTGGGACCACCCCTTACTTCCCTCGAGAGAGCATATTGGGTCAGGACTCCTGTTCAAACCCCCACCCCACCACGCTGTGCGCGCGCGCGCGCGCACGCATTCACACGCACACACACGTACACGCACTTGCACGCGCCACGTACACGTACGCACACACGCACGTACGCGCACACACACTCACACGCACAAACACTCACTCTCTCTCTCTCACACACACACACACACACACAACGCGCACACACACACACACACACACACACACACAACGACCGACCGACCGACCGTTGCTGTGAATCGAACATGGCGACTGTACCCGTCTATTGCATCTGCAGATTACCTTACGACGTGACCCAATTCATGATTGAATGCGATGCTTGCAAAGACTGGTTTCACGGCAGGTAAAACACTTTATTTTCATACCGATGCACGTCGACGTTTGTTATGCATTCGCGGAGGCCAAATAACAACGGCGAGCCCTCGGCGCGCTTGACAGTTTTGTGACTCTCCGTCTGCGAGTCGACGTCTGAAGAGAGGCCGCTTTTGGAGAAGAAGGCGGAGTTAATAGCCGAGCAGGCTCGGGGAAAAAACATTTCGCGGATAACTGAAAACGGATTCTTCTAAAAAAAAAAACAAACACCGATGTGGCTCCATCGTGTCGTTTTTTTTTGTGTGTGTCTGCGTGTCGCCATTTACAGCAGTTCAAGTGCTCGGTGACATGTCCGCATATGGTGCCGATGAGAGGGGACGGCAACGGGGGGGCAGCCTCGCTCGACAGTCTCGCTTTGAATTTTGTGTAGGCGATGAACGTTTGTCTTGTGTGTTTTCTGGAACGTTTGCGACATCGCCCCGGGATTGAAAATCTTTCATTCAGTGATTGAATGAAAGATTCAATCTTCCCCACCACCACCCCAGAAAACTATCACGACCACAGTACGACCCGAGCCCGGAACAGTCTTCCTGTGAGACGGCATACATTGCGCTGACAATGGACCCATGTCGGATTTCGCTTTAGCGGGTCAAACGAGAACGTGTATTCTTAATAAATATGAATTGTCGACGGTGAGCTGTCTAGTGTCTACACATCCGTTAGCATGACTACGACAACCTTGAACGTGAAAACTTGTTTTCATTTGAACGTGGTCCCACAATTCTTGCTATTTGGTTTAGGCGTGTGCTTAGCTTTGGTTCGAGGATGTTTAATGTCACTTCGGCTATCAAAACGGACAACTACACTCACTTCCCTGGGTTTCTTTGAGTGAAATAGCTCACCGCTAGATCACGATCGGGGTTCACCGTTCATGAATGCAAAGCCTTTTTACAGTCTTATCTTTTATCACGTGCTATGTACTGTACATTGCAAAATCCGGTGGTGTGGTTCAACTTCATGTCGCTAAGACTAAATACAGAATTCCCCAGTACCCGAGAGCACATTTAAATATTCAATGCTCACGTAGTAGTTAACAATTGGACATACAGTATTGATACTGTATCGGGGGGTTGTACCTTTTCTGCTAAAAAATAGTAACATATTTCACAATGCTATGAGCTTTGACCATCATGGTCTTCGCCTTTTCATTGTAAACTCTGGTACGCTGTGACGCATAAAGATTTAGATTAGTTGATGCGACGGAAGTTTTCAGTGACCTTTGACAATCTGTACTGGTGGAGATACTGTACTGTATGTGGCTGGCCTGGCTGGCAACCGGTTCAGGGTGTCCCCCGTAGACAGCTGGGATAGGCTCCAGCAACCCCCGCGACCCTTGTGAGGATGAGCAGATAAAATGAAGTCTATTTACAAGCACACATCAGTTAAATTTCAGGGGGGGAAAAATAAATAAAATGTATCCAAGTAAATTTATTTGGAGTATTCTTGAGTACATTTTACTTGAATATTATTAGTTTTTAAAAAAAAAGAATAATTACTCAACATTAACCAGCAATTACCAATTAAGTTCAAGTTCAGGTCAAGTCAACTTTATTGTCAAATGTGCTCTCTGTGCAACATAGAGCACAGATGACATTTCGTTCCTCTCAACCACAGGAGAGAGAGAGAGAGAGAGGAGCCGCTGCGGGTGCCCGCGCCGCCATCAACAGAACAGTAAACATAAAAATGACAAAATAATACAACACAAGATATCAGACACAAGACAGTCGTGCAATCTTAGCCATGCTTTCTGCATATACTTTGTGGTTTGAAGCGGTTATAGATGAAAGAGGAGAGAATCAAAGGGTCTAAAGTGTCAAATATTCTCATAGGATTTTACTCATTTCATTGATCTTTTTTTACTAAGAACTAAGAAAATGGTCAACGGGCTAACAGCATTCTTGGTGGGGGGTGATCGAATAGCAATGCGGGGAAATTAGCGCAAGTTGAAGTTTTTTCAGCCGTCCAAAAATGACGTTGTTTACTTTTGCCGCAGTGCATTGTGGGGGATGTGTGAAGTCAATGTCCGGAGCTTTAATAACTATGAACTTTTGCTTTGAAAAAAAATGCTGATTGCTGCGCTTGCCCCAAAACGAATGAAGTACACATGTGCCATACATTGTATTTTTTAAATTTGAATACTTTGTTGTATTGTTTTCAGTTGTGTTGGTGTGGACGAAGATGATGCCCCAGATATTGACATATACCATTGCCCAAACTGCGAGAAGTCCCACGGCAAATCCACACGTATGTAGAAAATGACAATCAAGTATTTGTAAAAATTCTTTGCTTTTGAGAATATTTGAACTGATATTTAATAGGCATGGGCTGGTAATGAATTTGAGAGTTTACATTTTTCAAAAAATCATGTTCCATCTTACCATTGGGTGTTAAGTGTTTTGTTATGGGTGGGGGGGGGGGGGCAAGTCTCAAGCTGAGTCAAAAGCCATTCATTCTTCCACTTTATTCTGTTGATGCTAACCCAAGTCTTTTCTCTCTTGTTTTCTGCACTCTCTGAAATATACTCCCAAAAACCGTCCATGACTCTGAATACTTCTGTGCATTAAATAAAAACAAAATCCTGAAAAGTGCTCAATCTGTGTAAATAAAGAATAATAGTCATTTACACTCTCACTGGTATTTTCAGAGAGTCGTTGTCAAGAGATGACTTAATCATGTCATGTCGTATCTTGAGTATTGCACGTAGTTCATTTTAGTGCGGGAAAAGGCCTTCCGGTTATTGATTGTAGTTGTTTTGTTGTTGTTGTTGTTGTCTAAAGTAAAAAGGAAAAAGCATTGGAACAAACAGGACTGTTGGCAAAGCACCGATATCCGAGCTGTACAGAATGGCAGTCAAGTTTTCATAAAGGAGCTCCGTAGTCGAACGTTTCCAAGGTAAGCCTCTTTGACATGTTCAAAATTGTACATTCTTTAATCTCGGATCAAAGTTTGCCACCAGTTTTCCTTTGGCTTCTATTTCAAACTAGTTTGATGTGATGAGAATCAATGCAGTGGCAATTCTTCAACAATATGATGATGAGGGATGTAACGGTACAGCGACCCATCAAATATTATTTATCTAGCACTTTTCACCCATAAAAAAAATATCACTTAAGAGTGCTGATGCATTCACATTTAGAGTTTCGAAATCCATTTCAAAAGATGAGCACGTTTCTCTCTTTTTAAAAAACCAAACGGTGACCCTTTTGACAACCCTTCGGGTTTATGTGGTTTCACAGTTATTAAGAGCTCTCTCTGACCATCCATAACTACTGTGTGGCCTGGGATGAAAACCGGTTGACGCTCACATTTGTCCGCAAAGCTTTTGACATGATTGTGTGTATTTTTATTTTTTTTCCAGTGCTGAGGATATTGTCGTTAAACTAAGTGGCAGTCAGCTGACGATGGATTACCTGGAAGAGAACGGTTTTGAGGACCCCGTCCTGGTTCAGAAAAAAGAGGGTTTGGGCATGTCGATGCCACCGCCCACATTTTACATCAGTGATGTGGAAAATTATGTTGGTAAGAAATGACTTGATTATCTTCATTTTTTTTTTTTTTTTTTTTTTTTTTTTTTACTGTTCTCAGAATAATATTAATATGGTTTTTGTGTCATACACGAGCCACCGCAAAAAAATGATGGTGAAAGATTCGGAGAGGTTAGACTCAGGATAGAAGTTAGCATTCGTGAACAGTATGGTTTCATACCGAGATACCGCAGAATGCATTCTTTTGTCTTTTGACGGTGTTCGCGGAGAAGTACAGAGAACATTAGCATAAGCTGTTTTGTGTCTTTATAGATCTAGAGAAAGCCAGTGGACAAGTTACCAAGAGAGGAACTATGGCACCACATGAGAAAATCTTAAAGTGACAGAGAAGTATGTTAGTACATTACAGGGCACGGATGAGAGTACCAGAGCGCTCATGAGGTCTTGCTGTACGAGTGACAGAGGCGTTTTCAGGTGGAGGTGGGAATGCATCAGGGATCAGCTCTAAGCCTCTTGCTCTTTGCAAGCGTAATGGACAAGGCTGACAGATGTGAGGTGGGACTGCAATCGCGGAATGGGTGGAGAAAAGGTGTCAGGTGGTTTATGTGGTCAAACGTTTATAAGACAGTGGTGAGGCTGGCCACCTTTTTGGAGACAATGCTACTCAAGAGGCAAGAGGAAGCGCTGCTGAAGTTTTCTTGAGGAGTGATAAGGTTGGACAGCCAAGGTTGGGTTGTTTTGCGGCCGGAATTAGAGAAGGCAAACTTAGATGGAGCGGCCAGGAAGGAGAGCAAGAGGGAGACTGAAAAGAGAATTGATGGACGTCGTGAGGGAAGACATGAGTGGACGACATGGTGTCCGATGAGAGATATCAAAAGACAGGGCGAAACTGAATCGGATGATTGGCTGTTAGTGGTTCCTAACTTGGCAAGTCAAAAGGAAGAGAAGACGATTGTTCTGCCCAGACTGGGGGAAAAAAATGCGTGTTGGGGGTTTTAATTTACTTTCAAATATATTGATGGATGAATAAACGTTGTAATTTTGCCTTTTTTTTTTTTTTTAAACATCTCAGGTCCTGATGTCGCAGTTGATGTTGTGGATGTCCCGAAACAGACCGAGAGCAAGATGAAGCTGAAAGAGTTTGTCGATTATTATTACAGCACCAACCGAAAGAAAGTCTTAAATGTCATCAATCTGGAGTTCTCCGACTCAAGGTACGCGCTTTAAAATGTCGTCCAATTTTGCCAGTCTCAAAAGTGTCCATGCTTTCAATTCATGTTGTCCTTTTTTTCTCTTGAACAGGATGAATAGTATTGTGGAGAGTCCTCAAATTGTGCAGAGTTTGTCTTGGGTTGAAAACTACTGGCCCGACGATGCTCTGCTCGGAAAGCCAAAAGTCACCAAATACTGTCTGATCTGTGTCAAAGACAGCTACACAGACTTCCACATTGAGTGTGGCGGCGCCTCTGTCTGGTATCATGTATTAAAGGTATGTATGCCAGGGTTTAAAAAAATTAAAAAATCAAATCGGATCGATTTTTTTTCCTCCTTTTCATAAAACAAGAAATCAATCCTTTTAATATGTCTTTTTCCCATCAATTTATGTGATGTCATGCGAGCTCTCGTGACTATGTGAGAGTAGCCTGTCAAAACAACATGGCGGAAGCACAACAACAAGCTTGAAGGCAGATTTTCATTAAAAAAAAACAACAACAGAGGAATGTGAATGTCTTGAATTTACAGTGTATTTTTGCCACTTTATTTCCACAGTTTGTCCTGTGGTTTGAATTTATTTACATTATTGATTGTTTTGATCAGGTAGTGTTCATTAAAACCTGATTGAAATAATGTAACTGCAATGGGTTCAATTCTGAATGAAAGAACTTTTGAATATTTGCAGCTTTGCTTCGGAGAATGTCTTTGATAGGAAAGTAAAATTGCTACGACGTAAAAAACCAAAGTGAATCGTAAATCGAATTGAATCGGGCTTGTGAATCGAATCGATTTTTGGAAATCTTTGAGTCGATACCCGGCCCTAATTAAAAGGTCCCAATTGATTTTGGTGCGAATGTACCCCGTGTTCAGATTGCAACAGTTTTTTTTTTTTCAAATTTCTCTAAACATTTTGCTCCTTGCTGGTGGAAAAAAAAAATGGATGTTATGTATTTCCAGGGAGAAAAGATTTTCTTTCTCATCAAGCCCACCTCGGCCAACCTTTCTCTATACGAGCGCTGGAGGTCATCATCAAATCACAGTGAAATGTTCTTTGCTGACCAAGTGGACAAATGTTACAAATGCTGTCTGAAGCAAGGACAGACCTTGTTCATTCCATCAGGTTAGAACTACAAACCTAACCTACCTTCTCGTCATGTAAGCTTTGATACATAATCATAATTCAGTAGTCTGTGTCACGCTGCGTGGTGGTGGCAGGCAGGAGGGAGGAGCAGTTAAATTGTATTAACAAACACTGCGAAAACTACATCCACAACATAAACCCGAAGACAGCCAGAATCCAAAGTAACCAACAAAAACCCGCGGCAGAAGCAAAAGACGAACAGGAACAGAATCAACAACAGAAAACAGTGACGGCAAAAAAAACAATGACAGAGTAAGCGTGCCGGGAGTCCTTTTAAACAAACTAATGACCAACAGGTGTGCAGCTGCAGGCGGAGCCCTACAGTGCCACCTGTTGGTCACAAACAGAACCATGACAGTCTGTAGACTACCAGTCCCATTTTTTGATGCATCTTCTTTTCCAGTAGCATGCAAACATGTCCAATATTGTCACTGAGGCTCGATGTATTTTTTTTTTTAGAATGAAATTTAGGAAACTATTCTGAATTTTTTTTTTTTCAATTTACTGAAAAACAAATTTTTATGAAGAAAGAAAATTGTGCTTGGATGAATAGTATTGACCTTTTTATCGAGACCTATTTTTGCGCGCCCACAACTCTCATACAGACACTTCTTAATTTCTACAAAATCAGAATCAGATTTCTCTTCCCCAAATTCAAGAAGAAATCGGGTGGAAAATTTTAAGATCTTTATTTTTAATAAATTTGTTGGTTATACAGTCAAACCTCGGTTTTCGAACGTCTCGGTTTTTCGGCCAATTTTGTTTTTTATGCCTCGGATGACGAACAAATTTCGGTTCTCGAACAAACTCAGCGCACTTGAATGCACCATTTGACTCCTCTCGCCTTCCTTACACGAGGAAGTGACGCTTCCTCGTGTTGCTTTCGATTGTGAGCAGACGTGTTCAGTCAACATTTTTATTTTAAAAAGAGCGGTGGTTTCGGTTTTCGAACAATTTCGGTTTTCAAACAGCCTTCTGGAACGCATTATGGACGAAAACCGAAGTTTGACTGTATGTTATTTTAATGTTGCATTATTGCTCCATTTCAAAATAAGTTTGCTCCACGCAGTGTGATGTGTAGCTTATCCCTGCTATCATCCACCGTTGTTTGTTTTCGACTTTTCTTTGAAACGATGTCTGCATTCGTTCAGGTTGGATCAATGCAATTCTGACACCGGTTGACTGCTTGGCATTCTCTGGCCATTTTGTCCACAACCTGAGCGTGGAGATGCAAATGAGGTCTGAACACACAAAATGGACTCTTTATTATTCTGCCTTGCATTTTTTGTTTGATCCCATTTGATCGACACTTGCGCTCAAAGCAGTTGTGTTGATTTTCCCTCAGAGCAAATGACATTGAGAAGCGACTAAAGGTGAAAACCCTCACCCCGTTTCCCAACTTTGAGACAGCATGTTGGTACGTGGGACGTCATCTCCTTGAACGATTCAAAGGTGAACGCTCCATTGCATGGAAAGACGCATGCCACATTTTGCTGTGAGATGGGACGATCCAAATTTTACGCGTGAAGATCAAAGTTGAAAGGGGGGAAACCCTTTCCTTATTCATCATATCATGTCACACCTAAATGTTTCCGCGCTTGGATCAAGATTTAGGCTTCGCTTATGCAATACTTTTGGAGGCGATTGTGAGTGCAGTGGGCTAACCGGCGTCACCGTTAGCGCTGAGAGGGTGGAATCACTCTCTCAATTGCTCACACGCACAATTTAGAGGGAACGTTGATTTGAGCTTTTCAGGAATTGATTCTAGACGCGGAAATTTGCTGAACGCAGTTTGTTTGAAATTGAAGATGAAATACATCATTGGCGTTCTTTTGATTCAACCACATTCAAGCATCCATTGGAATGATGCCAGCAAGACATGCAGGTGCAATCAAAATGATTGACATTTACGTACACCAATTACATACTGTAATGATGAACTAAAACAACAGATTAAATAGTTCCGCAAAGGTAATAATTGAAGCCATTTCAACATCCGGGTACTTTGTAAGTGACCTCCTTGCCCGAACAAACAAATGGTGAGTGAATGCATCGTAGCCCCGCTGAGACCTTTACATGCCCTTTGACACATGGACATAGAAATTTGGGACAGACATAATCTTTCTTTCCTTCATTTTTTCTTTTTTTTTCTATTTATAGTTAATGGGGGGGGGGGTCCGTTGGCTGGATGAATGTCAAGAGGAGGGAGTGCCTGGGTGGCACATAAGGTGGGGGCAGAGGGTCTTTATTTATTGGTTTATTTTAACCCCCATGCAGTAATGATCCCAAAATTGGACATTTCGGACACTTTGGACGATTTTGGACTGTTGGACAAATGGACACCACAGACAAAACAGTGGAAAAATAACTCCACGAAGCTGAAATGTTGCATAGGATGTATATCGATGTCTTGGCCAATTCCCACTGAACATTTTGAGGGGTTGAAAGTGAAAAAAAATGAAAAGTGAAAAAAGTTGTTGCACATTGGAAGAGGGACATTTTTGGGACGTAATACCCTTCATGCAGCCGCTTAAAAATACTGCATGGGGGTTAAACTTTACAGCACTTTGAATGTTGTATGATCAGGTGCTGTCCAAATAAAGTTGAGTTGAGTTGAGAACTGGTCAATCAGGGACAATTACAATTACCTGTACATAAACAATACAGTAAGCACCCTTTTGTTGGTCTTTCTTTGGGTATGTTTCCTCATTTTGGTCGTCTTAACACCAGTATTTTTTTTTCCAGTAATGAATAACGGTTGATTTCTGTTTACGCAGGCTTACATAAAGCAAATAAACAGCCAGCACCATATCTAATCCACGGTGCCAAAATCATCAACGGAGCTTTCAGAGCATGGACAAAAAAGCAGGTATGAACACAAAAGGCTCGGATACATGTTGGCTATCGTGGTTTTGATTTTCTAAACATTTGAAGATGTATTTTTTTTCCTCTTCGAAGGCCCTCTTAGAACATGAAGATGAGCTTCCAGAAAACATGAAACCTTTACAGCTCATCAAAGACCTTGCCAGAGAGATTAGGATCTCAGAGGTACTTGTATTGTGTTCGGTTCAAAGATTACACAATATAATCAATTAAACAGAGTGGCAGGCAGTGTTTTTCAGACCTGCGCCTTCAGTGGGTATTTTACGTCCACCTCTTAACTCATTCAGTACCAGCCAATTCTAGACCAAGTCTGAAAAGACGTTTAAAAACGTCTTTGGGAGTGAATGAGTTAATAACATGATCACATTGTAAAGTAAAACCTCAGGGCGTGTATCCCCTCCACAAAAAGATGACGCGTGGAGTGCAAAGATGCAAAGATGGTTTGATTTGAAAGTGGAACGATTGGATTGCAATTCGATTTGCTAAAATACGGCTCAGTTCGAGAGGCAATGACCGTTTTTTTGTTGACATTTGACATACATTTCAGGACTGTAAATGTGCCATCACCCTCTTAAAATATCTCTTGACCTTTTTATCTCTCTCTAAGATGAAGCAATAATCGTGTCATCTTTTGTCATCTCGGTCACATTTGCAAGTAGCGATGATGCTAACGTCGTAACATCGGGGAACGTCAGTATCTAAACTATAACCAGCTTGTTAAAACCAAACTAATCAATAACTTTCAAATGTGAATGTCCTGTTGGTTGATTTATGTCATAGATGATTCAGTCATCGCTCTCTCTCTCTCTCTCTCTGTCTCAAGAATGCGACTAAAGCCATGAAGACGGAGGTGCCATTGGAGGGCCCTCCATCACCCCACTCGGATCCTGAAGATCCTGTTTCACCAGCTCAGGTTCCCTCACCGAGCTTTGAGATAGTCAGAAAGAAAGTCTCCAACCACGCCAAACCCCATAGGCCACAAAACCCCCCAAAGTCGACCACGACTCCGAAATCGCCGAAATCACTGAAAGCCAAAGACGGAGATAAGAAGAAAACGATCAATATACAAGATTCACCCCCTCCACCTAAATCCTCGAGTTTCAAAGCTCTGGAGTCCCATGCAAAGGACATCTTAAGTAAAATGGAGCAGCCAAAGAAGCCAAAGGTAAGCAAGATTGGCAGATTATTATTTTTTCAGTTTAGTACAGGTAACAAATTGTTGGTACGCTTCTGTCAAAGGAAAAAAAAAAAAAAAAAAGGGATCACTGAAATAACTTAAAATTGAAAAAAAAGAACACGTCACAAAGGAAGGGCGGGGCCTGCAATCAAAACCATGACCTCTGCACTGTCAGATGAACATGCTCACCAATCGACCACTGTATTTGTGTGTGTGTGTGTGTGTGTCATCCACCACTTCTATAACACACACACACACACACACACCAGTGTCCATGTTGGCCACTCAAAAGCATTGCCTGATTTTCATGAGTTTATTCTCTTTACATGTTTTTCTCGTACTGTACTTTTGTCCGTTATTTCAGTGATCACTGTGTATTTTTGATCAGTTATGTCCCCCTGACTCCATGACAAAATCGGTATGAAATAATTGTGCTTTGACAAAGATGGCAATGTTCAGGAAAATGTTGTGTGTCAGAAATAGATATTTAGATATGCTTGCGTTTAACTGTCCTGCATCCGATCTACCTACAGGAAGCCATTTTATGACGTAGCCGATTTTAAGTAATACCTTCGTTTTTTTTTCCAGGGTGTGAAGAATATTGTGACCATTTTAGAAAAGGAAACAAAGCAAAATAATGTGGGAAAGTTTGAAATTAGGGATCAGAATAAAAGCAAGACCGAAGCAAAATGGAAATACAAGGTGAGACCTCTTCTTTTTTTTTTTCTTTTTTTTTTGTCGGAATAAAGGTGGCACTGGGGCCGTACAGTATCTCAAATATACATCTACCGTACCCCTTAAACAGAAGTATTTGGGACCCAATTTGTACCGTTTGTAGGTAAATACACACCCAATTCTAATGACAAAAGGTTTGGTCACCCTTGTGCTATAATTAAACAATATATATATAATAAAAACAGAACCCTTTGTTACGTTCAAAATAATCTTTAAAATCCATAAATATTGTCAATTGCAATACTTTGAATTATACTGAGAGCAAGTTTGTTTGGTTCGCATGAGCAAATAAATCGACTGGTTAGCACGTCTGCCTCATGGCGCAGAGGCCCAGAGTTCAATTCCGGCCTCCGACCTTCTCGTTTTGGAGTTTGCATGTTATCCCTGCGCATGCTTGGGTTTCTCTCCGGGTTTCCTCCCACATTCCAACAACATGCATGGTAGCTTAATGGAACACTCTATAGTTCCGCCATTACTTCTTCATCTTCCATGTCTCGATAGTCACTCGATGCTTTGAAAGCTTTCAGGCATGTCGTGAAAGCTTTCAAACATTGAGTTAATCAGAATGCAGTCCATTAAACAACCGTGTTTATATCATCGGAATTCAGCATATTATTGGTCGAGAGCCGCAATATGTCTGAAAGCAGGCTCAGCGTCTGCTGCTCTCTGCACGAAAAGAGTGACTGACATGATGATGCAGCGACGCAGCGGTTTACTGATGTGCGCCATAACAAATCAATACTTGAATGTGTTGTCCACACTTTGACATATTGATTTTTGTCGTTATTATCGATGTATTGCTGCAGCCCTAATTTCTCACATAGCAAACTATTCTATATTTTCCTGTCAATATAAATGTTTATGTGCTTATGTAACATCATTCCTTTTTTTTTCCCCACAGAATAGTAAACCAGACTCCTTGCTAAAAATGGAAGAGGACTGCAAATATGACAGGACATCGGTTTTAGGCAATAAAGTCAGTTTTACGCTGGCTCACAAGAAAATCCTGGGGTATGTACTGAATTGGCCGTGTTTGCCATTTCACATTTCGAGATGAGTCCCACCCATGTTGAAAATGAATAAAGAACAATCATAAATCCGTCGTCATGATAACTGTAGCAATACATTTGCAAAACTAAAACTAAAACTAAGCATGGCCACGGCGGGGTACTGGAACGTTGACGATCAGGCTGGGTTTGTTGAAATGTTTGAAGAGCGTTACTGAGGAATACAGTTTGAAAATGGGACAATTAACCGAAATTCAACATATGGAAGTTATTCCCAGGCCTGATTTGTGTGGAAAGTGTTATGATTTTTTTTTTTTGCACATTGATATCCAGTATTTTTATGAAATTAATGGCTTTGAATAACTTTTAATTTGAAACATGTTTCGATGAAACCCCCCCCAAATTTGAAGTCGATGCGATCAAATCTCTGGGAGGAGTTTGTTCAAAAGGCTAAAAGTGAGGGGGGAAAAAAATCAAAGTACCGTAATTTCCGGACTATAAGCCACGACTTTTGTCCCACGCTTTCAACTCTGCGGCTTATTTAATGAAGCGGCTTATATAAAGACTTTTTTAACGGCCGCCTGTGTACCGTCTTTCTTTGTAAATATCTCATGTAACAATATGGGCACCTGCGGCTTATAGTCAGGTGCGGCTTATGTGTGTACAAAAAAAATGTTCCCTTTAAAAATGTCGTGGTGCGGCTTATAGTCAGGTGCGACTTATAGTCAGGTGCGGCTTATGTCTGTACAAAAACATTTTTCCCTTTAAAAATGTAGTGGTGCGGCTTATAATCAGGTGCGCTCTATAGTCCAGAAATTATGGTAAGTTAAAAAATGATGGACTTCTATTTGTGTTTTAGGGCAGTGTTTCCCAATCACGGATACGTGAGAATATTTATTATTATTTTCAAGATCAGAATCAGAATCGCCTTTATTGTCATTGTATAGCATACAACGAATTTTGGTTGCCACTCCTTAGTGCATTTCGAAAAATAAATAAAAAAAAAAAAAAAAAAAAATAGAATACAATCAATAATCTGTGTCACCGTCGCGCCAAAAAACAGCTTGGATGACGAATGAAAAGAAATTTAAACTGCTCCTCTTTATCCTGTTGTTTTCCTATTTAGCTCGAAGAAAGTGAAAGCTCAGACTGAGGCAAGCATTTTTGGAACATTGCAAAACTTAAAAGAGGACAAACCCAAGCCAGTGCGAGATGAGTATGAATACGTCTCAGACGAGGGAGAACTGAAGATTGATGAATTCCCAATACGACGGAAAAAGAACACCATGAAGAGAGAACTTTCCTGTGAGTATTGTGTTATGAATCTTCCAATGGCAGTTCATATATACAGTGATCCCTCACTTATCGCAGTTAATGGGAACCGGGACCCCCCGTGATAAATGAAAAACCGCCCAAGGAGGGTTTGACACACCACCCCTCCCCCCAGGAATTTTTGTGTAAGCGTATGTGGGTACCAGCATGTTTAAAAAATTTTAAACAGTGATTATACGTGTTATGTTTGAGACAAAGACTTCAGCGGTACAAATATTGACTTTGATCTTTAATTCTAAAACCTTACACAGTAGTTAACATTCATCAGCATCGCCTCCTGAAAGAGGCGAAGAGACTTGTTGTTGGCGTAGAAGGCGGCTCTCACTTGACGCTCTGAAGGTGTGGTCGCCGTTAGCCTCCAGCTAGCTATCAGCGGATGTGTTTATCATAAGACAATTAATCGGTATTGATCAGTCGACCTTGGATGCTATCTTGTCACTAATTTCCATCAATGTCTTGCTCATGTTTTAGTAGCCATATTTTCACCAGTCCATCTGATTATTGTTTTGCAGTTTTGTCAGAAATCAGAGCGCCTATTCAACCAACCAAAAAAACAAAGACCAAGCCCTTGGTGTCAAAGGTATGTAACTACATGGAGGCTATTTTAAACTGTATTGATGATCTGGAAATTTAATATCAGTTTCATGTTGCTCTGTGATGAAGAACATTTATGCAGTATAAGTAGAAAAAAAAAAATCAAAACAAACTACCGTAATTTCCGGACTATAGGCCGCGACTTTTGTCACACGCTTTCAACTCTGCGGCTTATTGAATGAAGCGGCCTATAGAAAGACTTTTTTTAACGGCCGCCTGTGTACCGTGTTTCTTTGTGAATATCTCATGTAACAATATGGGCACCTGCGGCTTATAGTCAGGTGCGGCTTATGTGTGTACAAAATGAAAAAAAACACAGAACAAGAATCTGGTGGCGGGCTTGGGTTAGCAGCATTGGTTTTCTCACTGCCAAATGACACTCTGCATAATCATTTGCATATGATTGATTTCCATATTTTTTTTTCCAACTTGATCAATTTTATTCATTCATGTGTTTTGAACGTCTCTTCGCTTGCAATTTGTTTCTCTAGAATCAGAGTGCTGATTCTTCCGATGAAGAAACACTCCATATCGACACAGACGCCAAGCCCGAGGGTAAATGTCGCTCCTTAAATGCCAAAATAAATAAAAACAGTGGCAGTGCGGCAGGTATTCTTGACTTGCTGCAGGCCAGCAAGCAAGTGGGTGGAATTGACTACAGCACCAACAGGTAGGCACATCGCATACTTTTCTTCTGCTTCACGCGCTGTCTTTGTAAACCTTTTTTTCCGAGCTGCGACATGTATCTCGATCTATTTGAGCTCGATTAGCCCACGATCAAAATCTTTTTCCATTTTCAAAACATTTTTTTATAAAGCTCCAGGGAAGCCACAAGATGTTGCTAAAGAGCAGGTGTGCGGCTCTGGAGCCGCGTGTTGCCGACCTCCCCGCCCTAACCCTTTGCGAGTGGCATTTCACAAGCGCATTTAAAAAAATAAATAAATAAAATGATCACGGATATTAAAATTGTATTTCTTGGTGAAAAAGAAATAATACATTTCATCATTTGGGTGGATAACTTTGGGCGAGGACTGGGCGATGTACGAAAGCTTACAACTTACGAACGTCTCTTCATACGAATGGATAAATGTGATCAAATTGATCAATTTCAAAAATAGATTGTGTATTTCATCACTTTCCAAGACGTAAAAATTCCATGAAATATATTTTCGAAACCTTGTGTGTGTTTTTTCCCCTTCAACTTTCGGTCCACCTTAATTTTACAATGCACAATGACATAAGTTTATTGACAAGGAATTCAAAGGCTTTCTCAAAAGTTTCTCATCCCTGCCGGAGGTGTGACTGTTCTTTTAATGGCCGTGTGGTTGTCGCGTCTGTCTTCTTGACTTCCTCACAGTCAGCCGCCCGCCTCTCCGAGCACACAAGAGGCCATTCAGGGCATGCTGTCTATGGCCAACTTGTCGTCGTCGTCGGACAACTTGCAGCAACAGTGGAGCAGCAATCAGTCGAGAAACAACAGTCAGTCGAAGAGCATCTGGCAAATGCACAGCTCACTGACCAAGACGGCCAGCAGAGGAGTCGGCAATGGTCGCAACAGCAACAGCAAGCAGTCCACCAAACACTTGAAAAAGCCCCAGAAGAGCTGCTCCATTGAGAGTCTCGATTATGATGACCAGGATCACATGGATGCATGCTTTAAAGACTCCGATTATGGTAAGGATCAAAATCAACACATATTCCTCCCGGTGTTTTCATGTCACCATGCGCCAATGAAAACGGACAGCTGTAACTTATCACTTTTCACTGATCAAATATGTGCACAAAAATTCAAGTCAAATGGTGCATTCAAGTGCGCTCAGTTTGTTCGAGAACTGAAATTTGTTCGTCATCTGAGGCATAAAAAAAACTCAATATTTTTGGTCAAAAACCGAATTGGACGAGAACCGAGACGTCCGAAAACCGAGGTTTGACTGTACATCGATCACAGGTTTATTTCTTAGAAACAAAATGCTGCAAAAATGAAAATAATTCGGGCATACAAGATTTGCTGAGAAATAGCTTCTTATTTCCGCAATAAACTTTCGCAACACTTGTTTTAACGTTTACGCGACTTGGCAATCGTCTGCTTTGCACGAGGTGAAGGCCGATCTCGCCAATCTCGTCTCGCGAGAACGGAAATCTCGGTCACGCGAGATTACTTCACGCGAGATCAAAACAACAATGGCGGCGATTGTCAAACTGCGATCGTTGCTGGGAAAAAAGATTTACGATTGTATTGCTTGAATGTCCTGTCGCATGATAATTAACGTACAATGTTGCATCTTTCATCAGTTTATCCGTCATTGGAGTCCGAGGAGGATAATCCCGTTTTCAAATCCAGATCCAAAAAAAGGAAAAACAGTGATGACATTCCATACAGCCCAACAGGTCTTGATCACCGTCGGTCCGTAACATTCGACTCGCATGATGTTTCTTTTGTCGTTGAAGTCTTTATTTCGATCTCCTCGCAGCTCGCGTCGGACCCTCGGTTCCTCGACAGGAAAGGCCGGCGAGAGAAGGGGCTCGCGTAGCCTCCATAGAAACGGGCTTGGCCGCTGCCGCGGCGAAGCTTTCTCATCAGGTGTGTAAATTCCAGGGTCAAGAATGTCGTTTTCAAATTCTGCTCGGCAAAATCGAGTCACGTCAACCACGTTGTCAAACCGCGTCAACAGGAGGAACAGCAAAAAACAAAGAAGAAGAAAGTCAAAAAGAAGACGCTGGTAGAAGAGCCACTAAAAATCTCCCAAGATAGCAGCTCCACCGATCACAATCTGGACTCCCAAGACGGAAGCCTTACGGACAATGAATTGAACAGCGAAACGGTGACGACGTCGCCGCGGGTGCCGCAGCCCACCAAGCCGGGGGGATTTCTCAGCCAAAGGCGACCGTCGATGTCTTCTAACGTCAACGCGGTGACAAAAGGGGATCGTGGTGTTTCTGCAGAAGCGAAAGGTGAGCGACTGTGACAGAATGAACCTTCTTTCCCAAGGTCATGATGGATTTACACCTCTGCTTAGTCACCGTTGGTGTCAAGAAATGTTCCAGGGGCAGAGGATGCATATACACGCACACACACACAGGTCCTGTTGCAATGTGTGTCCATATTTTGAGTTATCTGATGTTTCAATACATTTCAAAGAAGTCATGCACATGCTAATGGATCATTTCGTCTAACTGATTGTCCGTCTCATCTTGCTCTCTTCCAGCGAAGCGGCTAAAGAAAGGCATGGCAACAGCAAAACAGAGACTTGGAAAGATTTTAAAGATCCATCGAAATGGAAAACTCCTCCTGTAGCATGCAGCAAACTCTCAGACTGGAAAGTCATGAACTGGTTCCCACTTTCTTTTTCTTTTTTTTTTTTCCCTGATTCACGTTAACAGTGACAAAAAAAAAAACAAAAAAAAAGCTGAGATGGGGGGGAAAAAGAAATCATCCATTTTTCACTTTCCAAGACCAACATCACACAAATACATTTCTGCCTCTCCTTAAACTTTCCAACTTTGAGATATTAAAGTGTACATAATCAGCTATAAATATTTTTAATAAAACATGTATGTTTCACTTTACTATATCAGTTATCAGGATACTAAAACATGAACAGAAATACATTGCAGGCATTCCTTTTTAGAAATTATCCGTTTGCACGTAATTCGACAATATGTGTCCTTGGGTTTGGAGAGTTTAACAAATATTTCCACTCGATACAACTTATGATTGCCACACTCATGTTCAAGTTGAGAGAGAGCAAAATGACCTCATTTGTGACCATCCAGAAAGGCCTCTTAGCTGATCACAGAATGGTTTGAGTCATCATGAGCAATTATTAATTTAAAAAAAAAAAAAACATTTGGAAAGCATTTCCAGAGTCAATATATATTTATTTAGTATTGACTCGATAGCATTTTTAAAAGGTTAAGATAGTGACAAGCACAAAGTGATCATTATCGATTGGGTAATATACTATACACACCTCGACAAACTTGATGGTGCGGCTCTGTCAATGAAATTAAAAGGAAAAAAAACAAGAATCACTCAAATAAGAAAAAACTGTCCAAAGTAATATTAGATTGAAAAATGGGGATCATTAACCAATGAAAAACAGACATTGTTTTATTTTTGTGGTCCAACAAAGGTGTTGTTCAAAACAAAATGATCAACGTGACCTGGACCCAAACAAGAATGCCTTCAACTTCATATTTTGTTGGCACAATCCGTTACTTACCACGTCCTCATTTACAATGACAACCTCGAGGCAATTTCGGATTCGGCGCTTTGCCCAAGTACACTTTTGACAGGAGACACTCAGTCATTGGATGACCCGATCTACCAATAGATCCACAGATCCCCCTGATGGAGTCTTTGTCATGTGTAAAAAAAAAAAAAGAACACCGTACGGTGCCAACCATAAAACTGCCTGATTTTCATTGGTTAATCAAAGCTTATGTTTTTTTTGTTTTTTTTATTACGTTGGTTTCAAATGATTTTAAGTGATCAACTTGGGTTTTTCTTTCACTCGCACAGAATACCACAAAAGCGTTCAAAGTAGCACCAGATGCCTTCTAAGTTGAGTTCAGTACGTTCAACATTGTTGAAAGGCCATCGGATCAGATGACACTTGCTGATAAGCTCGGTCCACTTCAGTTCAGCTGTTACTGCATTGGGATACGTCATCTTTTGCTTTCGCGGGCAGCACCAACATTGTCATCTGCAATTTTTATAGCTTCTCACAGTATATAGAATGTAGCTTTGTAAATAACCTTTCAAATGTTTACCTTTTGTATTTTTTCCTTTGTTTTTTTTTTTTTTTTTTTACATTTTTTAATAAATGCAAATATTTATATGTATAGTACATATATATAGTACATACATATTCAAATATGCGCATGCATGCGCACACGTAAAATATATAGTAGAGTACTATAATTTTACATTACAATATACCTTTTTTTAAGACTGTATGTGTGTGTGTGTGTGCTGCGCGCGCGTGGGTGCGAATTAATGGTGTTGCCTGGGGAACCGTTGAATACATTTTTATTTTATTTTTTTTAAACCTTACATGCACAAAGGTCAATTGTATTGTGGTTCTCTTTGGGAGAAAAAAGATGGCGTCGTTGAGTTCAAATCATACACAAGAAAAATCTTTCATTTGTACCATCAGCCACTCGTTTTAGTTCTAGTATCCGAAAGGTTTCAGAACTATTTTACTCGCACTTTGTGAAGTGTTTTATGTGTCAGTGATGTAATTTATTAATGTTTGTAGCTTTTTATACAATTTAAGAGGGGAGATATATATATACATCAAGTCAATTTGTGAAATTTTTTTTTGGGGTGGGCTGCAAGTGGAATCATTTGAACACACACACACACACACCAGAATCAAAAACCAAATGTGTTTTTACCCTCCACCCTGTTTGGCTACATCATTATTTTTCAATAATACACTGTAGTTTATATCAACGTGAATGCCTTCATTGTCATTTTGTTCTGGTTAACATATTCATGTTTGTGCTATATGGTATAGCAGCAATGGTTTTTTTTTTTGTCATGAATGCTATTCGCATGATGCGGCCTGACGACTCTCCCATCAGTGAGTGAGCGCATCAAGTTTTCAATTTGTACAATAGTCAATATGTGTTGCTTTGTCGTTGTCTATTTATATCTGCTCTATTAAATGCACCCACAGTTCCTTGATCTTTGTTTGTTGGAGTGCTCTTCCCTTTTCTGTGATTTAATTGACATGGAGCCATTTACAGCTCCATGTCGCTGTCGCTTCAGTTCATCATGGACACTCAGGTTTTTATTGCAGGACAGTATGGCGGGAAAGCTGCATTTAGTCTCGGAATATTAGCACTGTGCATTCCTAGTAGCTCTGCCTGACCAACAAAAGGAGCAATGGACAAAAAAAAAAAAAAAAAAAAAGAACATGTTTTCTCTCGTTTACGAAGTGTCATTGAACGCACCACACGCAGCAGAGACGTGACTACGGAATACAAACACGAATGGCGGCCGCTTTAACGACGCAGATAGCAAAGTGGGCTCAGAACAATTAAGGGGAACTACTTGAGCACACCACACAGCAGTATAAGAAAAAAAAAAGTTAAATATTAAAACATAATTGTTCATAATCCGGACTAGCAACTCACCACTGTGCATTCCTCGGAGCTGTGACTGATACAACGGCGGGAACTCTTCAGGTCAAGACTCGGCTGTCTGCCTGCACCTCAAAGACAAAGTTCACTGTTATCAGACTAAAATGTGACGCTATTCTTCGCAGAAAAGACAATGGGTTTGAAAGTAGAGGGAGAGAGCCTGTTGCTCACCCATCTGGAGCAGTGTTTTTCAAACCCTGTGCCGGGAGATATCGACAGGTGTGCCAAGAGAAATGATCCAATTTTAAGGTCAATCGCCTGGCAGAGTAATCATGTAGTACTTTTCCATACCAGTAGGGAGCAGCAGCAGCAGCTATCTTATTGCCTTGTACAGTCAAACCTCGGTTTTCAAACGTCTCTGTTCTCGACCAAATCAGTTTTCGACCAAAAATTCCGAGGGTTTTTTTATGCCTCGGATGACGAACAAATTTACGTTCTCAAACAAACTGAGCTCACTTGAATGCACCACTTGACTCCTCTCGCCTTCCTTACACCAGGAAGTGACGCTTCCTCATGTAGCGTTCCATTGTGAGCAGACGTGTTCAATAAAGATGTTTTTTTTTTTAAGAGCATGGTTTCGGTTTTCGAACAAATCGGTTTTCGAACAGTCTTCTGGAACGGATTATGGTCGAAAACCGAGGTATGACTGTACTGTACTTCGAGACAGGCGAAGTTTCCGACTCCGTTGTGCCTGGTATGTCGTGAAAAGCTCTCCAACAGCGCGTGTCTTTGATCGATTGCTGCCAGATATCAGATCTGTGTTCATCCAAACCATTTATCTCACTGAGTGAGAATAAATATGAAAGATTGTAAAATATTTGATGGATGTTTATTTGATTCCTATTCAAGGTGTTATAATACAAGGTTATTCTTCAATTAAAAAAAAAACGCTTATCATAACAATATAACACTTTAATTGTTCAAATAAGCTTTTTTTTCACCTTGGTGTGCCGCGGGATTTTTTCAGTGAAAGAAAAGATTGATAATGCAGTTGTTAGAGGTGCCGAACCCATTTAGTTCATATGCACGTTCACCGAACCCTTCATTCATGAAAAATAAAAATGTTTTATTTTTTCAAATTCAAGACATTAAAAAAAACACATTCATTAAAAACTGAAAAAAGGTAAATAAAATTACATGGCACAAGTATAGGTTTAAAAAAAAAAAAATTTTAACGGTCTATCACGACATGCAGTCACACGGTGATGACTGAGCGAACTCAATTTCCTGCAGCACTGATTGGACAAGCAATGTAATGTGATCATCTGCAGCCAGCGATGGCTGTGTCATAACTAATGGACATCTTGAGACTGGTGAGTCTTTGTGTGCCTTAGGAGTGACAAGGACGGACAGGATCAGAAATGAGGTCATCAGAGGGACAACTCAGACAGGAAAGTTTGGAGAAAAAGCTAGAGAGGCCAGACTGAGACCGGTTTGGACATGTACAGAGGAGGGACAGTGGATACATTGGTAGGAGAATGTTATAGAGATGGGAGCTACCAGGGAGGAGACAGAGAGGAAGGCCAAAGAGGAGATTCATGGATGCAGCGAGGGAAGACATGCAGGTAGTTGGAGTCAGAGTAGAGGATGCAGAGAACGTGGGAAGATGGAAATTCATGACTCGCCGTGGCAACCCCTGAAAAGGGACAAACCGAAAGGAGAAGAAGAAGAAGAAGAAGAAGAAGTCTGGTGTTTCCGAACCTTCATGGCAGAAGCTCCGTCGAACCCCTGAGACTGATTCACCGAACCCCTGGGGTTCGGCGAACCCCTGAGACTGATTCACCGAACCCCTGGGGTTCGATCGAACCCAGGTTAAGAAACCACTGCTGTAGGGAAGTAATTGACCCATGCATTTCATGTGCCCCCCCCCCCCCCTTCAGGCTGGGCTCTGGTGACGGGTCTGGTTATGATTGTATTATTGTCAATGTTTAATGCTATGTGTCCTGTTTTGTTATTGTTATTTTATGCCAGCTACTGCTGTCATGAAAGTGCTATATAAATAATGATGTCTGGTATCGTAATATATGGTCATGATAGCAGGCCTGCCTATTTATGATCGACTCACTGCCATCTGGCTACTTTATGAAAGGTCCAGTCCACGGCGGTCCCTCCCACCAGTGGGCATGATCACGAAGGATTGGTGAGTTTTGCTTCTGGTTGCACGTTTCATTTTACTCGTGAATTTGCTCGACGAGCTCCCGGGAACGACGGAAGAGGACGCGCCAGCTAATTTTTTTTTTAATTTTTTTTTTGTTCTGCTCCACTCCTCAAGATCCTTGTGATGCGTACCATTGACGCCCGGATTTAAAGTCGGCGAAGTGGGGAATATGAGAGCTGCTTAGTTTGAGCTGTAAACAGGTGGCCGACAATATAGCGATCATGCAGCATCCTTTGGACATCGGGGCGCTTTACTGTCCTGCGGAAATTCAGCCCGATCACGGGACGCATCGCTACCGGAGTTTCATGATCGAGGAGATCCTCACCGATCACCATCCCGAACACAAAGTCGGGGCTCCGACTCGAGAGCTCCTTAAATTCGGAGTACACGCGCTCCTCTCCACTCGTGCGTTCCGTAACCAAATGGGTAAGAATTCGAACTTCCGAGACCGATTTGAAATCTGAAAAGCAGGAGCCCAGCACAGCGGATTCCGAGTGTTTTCATTTTAAAACACCCCCCCCCCCCAACCCCCAACCAATCCATTGTGAAATGTATATGGGAAAGCATTTTGAAACGTAAAAGTGTAGTTTTCTCCCCACGCGACGTCGTGTAGTCTCGACAAAAAACAGTAAAATATGCAAAACGGAGGTAAACTACGAATATCACGTCTAGACAACAGTTTTAACCCTCATGCAGTATTTTTAGGCGGCTGCATGAAGGGTATTACGTCCCAAAAATGTCCCGCTTCCAATGTGCAACAACGTTTTTCACTTTTCTTTTTTTTTTCACTTTCAACCCCTCAAAATGTTCAGTGGGAATTGGCCAAGACATAGATAGACATCCTATGCATAATTTCAGCTTCGTGGAGTTATTTTTCACTGTTTTGTCTGTGGTGTCCATTTGTCCAACAGTCCAAAATCGTCCAAAGTGGCCGAAATGTCCAATTTTGGGATCATTACTGCATGGGGGTTAATCTGTGCCCAGTGGACATAAATCGTGGACGTTAAATGCTCTGTTATTTTTTCGATCGAAAAACACGCGGAATTGAACCAAAGTCTGTTCATTATAGAGATTTTATCAACACCGCGTTGGTCAAATATAATTAGTAATATAAATAACTGAATTGGATTGATTTTATTTCATATATCGGACATAATATAATATGTATTAGTACATCAAACCTATATTTCAGTCAAAAGATAAAGAAGGCTCTTATTTACGAGAAAAAAAATCCCACACAGAGCAACAGATGTGTACAAATGGACTCCGATATGAGAGCACAGCACCAGAGTTCCGTTGATAAATATTTGGATTTATAATTTTGTCGGCCCTCTACACGAGTGGTTCTCACCCCTTTTTGCCATGACGTTCCGTGTACCCACTGTGAATTTTTTTTTAGTATCCCTCAGCAGCACAAAGCATATTTGGAAGACAAAACAAAAGACTTGCAAAACAAAGTGCTGTGCCAACACTGTCTGATTTATTCCACTTTGAAACGTCATTCGAAGTGTTGCCTCGAGAACTATTTGAACATAACAAACGAAATAAAAAATAAACAAAAACCAGAAATAATTAAGTATAACCGCTCGGATGTGTGTATGGATAAATAAATAAAAAAAATACCCCCCGCCCCAACTTTGGGATCACAGTATCAAAAATAAATCATTTACTTATTTTTACAGAAAAGCGGAAACTGCAAAAAAATAATCTGAAAATATCTATTCAAGAAATGATTGTCATTGACCAATTGTCAACCCTGAATATGCAATCGGTGCACCGAACTGAGTGTTTTTGCATGAAGTGAAGCATTTTTGTGCTTCACTCAGTTTTTTTTTGTGTGTGTTTAATTTTTGGTGTAAATGTATTTAAAAAAAATCTCACGTAGCCCCATTTGGGAAGCAACGGTTCAATATAAACATGCCAAAAAAGCGCAAAACAAAATACGCTGAAGACGCTCTTTGGTTTGGTTCGTTTGGAGTTCATATGACACCGACGATGTGATGACATACATGACTAAAGAAGGTCAAATGAAAATAAAAAATAAAGCTCATAGCCCATGTTTATATGTAACCATTCTCTTCTTAAAGCGTTAAAGGCTGACCAGACTAACCTTGTGAAGTTCCCCTTATCCCCGCTGCCCTGCACGCTGAGCTCCCCGTTCGGCTCGCCACTGCTATCGGCGGCCGCCAACCTTCACGTCGGCGTGCCACCTCACCACCTGCCCCTTGACCCTCACCTCCGGGGGAAATTGGACCACGGATGTGACGGAACCGGCAAAAGCAAGAAGGGCCGCCGGAGTCGAACCGTGTTCACCGAATTACAGTTAATGGGACTGGAAAAACGCTTCGAGAAGCAGAAATATCTGTCCACCCCTGATAGGTGAGTGGCGACGATTGAACAGGGGGGGGGGGGGGAGAACTTTGGTGCTTTGGTGGTTAGCTCTTGTAATTCCTGGAGACTTTGTGAAAATGGTCATTTTTTTTGGATTGAAATGTCTCATCCGTTACAGAATAGACCTCGCGGAGTCTTTGGGTCTCAGTCAACTCCAAGTCAAAACGTGGTACCAGAACAGAAGGATGAAATGGAAGAAAATTGTAAGTTCAACACAGAATTACCTTGAACGTGATATGTAATGCAAAACACCTGCGCGTCAGCATAAACAACACGGAACCAAAGTCCTTTTTCACCTCAAGATTTTTATTTTTTGTTTTTTTGCCCCCTTAGCTGGGAGGCCAAACCTTTTCTTCCACGGGCACATACAGAAAATATTCAGGACACAAAGGACCGCTGACATTTTTTCAACTTTAATTTATTTAACCGAGTGTAGATTTTATATTGAGGAATTATATTATTTTATACAGTTTTAAAAAACTGTTAGACGCCAAAGCAACCACAAAGAAAAAAGTAAACCATTTTCCTGAATCTATCTAACAGAATTACCTTTATTCATAGAGTCATTATGATCGTTAATATTTGAGTTGGAAATGGTTTCCATTGGATTTATTTGTAAATCTAGAAAAGCTCGAATACAAGTGTCGGGACTTTCTCCTGCCTTGCCAACTAGCATTTATGTACAATGCAGGCAAATGACACGGGACGTTAATTCTGAAATATGTCGCGGCCCGCTAAAAACGGACAACTCAATAATCAGTATTATAGACCCCCCCCCCCCCCCCACACACACACACACATGCACACACACTTTCCATATGTAGTAATAATTCTGGCCCGTTAGCAAAAGTGGGGAAAGTAGCGCATGCAGGCTTAATTTTGTTCACGTTATTATGATTCTATTACGCTTATGTGATGCTTTTGGGAATGTATTTGTTTTTGTTTTCTTTTTTTTTAAAAACTTTTTCAAATGCTCCTCAAAAAAACTCAAGGCAAACAGTAAAATTGGCCAACTGTGTTTTCAAAACGTATAAACTATTCATCGTTTTATTTTTTAGTTTGAATTGAGATCACTTCAGATTTGAATCAGAAAATATGGAATTTTACGGCCAAGTTGAAAACTATTATATATCATTGTATATGTAATTCAACAGAAAATATGCTGAAAGTACTAATAATGCCTCTATTGTACATTGTGAACTTGAATTTCCTGTCTGTTGAATCGGAACTTAATTTTCCTGCAAATTTGGGAATTTCAGGTGCTGCAGGGAGGAGGTCTGGAGTCACCAACTAAACCAAAAGGCCGTCCGAAGAAGAATTCCATTCCGAGCAATGAGCAACTCTCTGCAACTCTGCCCAAAAAATCCAATTCTGCCACCGAACGCCTGTCGGAATGCTCGAGCTCTCATTCCAAGAACACTCAGTCGGAAGGACTTCTTTGATTCCGTTCGAGCCCAGCGACACAAACTCAGAATTCGAATGCCGTGGTAAAGATGAGCAGTGGTTCTTTTGAAGCTGGAGTTTTGGTGCCTTCTTTTCAACAACAAAAAAAAATAATCTCAGGACAACCTGAGCTGTACAACGTATATTGTCTTCTTTATTCAACAAAAATCTCAGGATAACCTGAGCTGTCCAACATATACTCCAGCAAAGTGTACCATATTGGAAGGATCGCTGCCTTGCATCGTTTCCTCTGATGCACTTGTGACTAATTGAGTGGACGAAAACGTTTGCGGTATGTCTATCATCTGTACGTAAGTGTATTTCATCGGTGTTTGTCATGAATAATTAATAAATATATTTTCACTAATATCATACATCCACCATTTTCTATGCCGCTTATATCTTCACGGGGGAACTGCCGGAGTTGATTGTGCCGGCTGACTTTGGGCGAGAAGCGAGGCCCGGGGGACTGCTCGCCTGTCAATAGCATGACGCATACAACCAAACATTCCTAATCAGATTTACACAAGGATAATTTAGATTTAGAGTCTTAACTTGACCTAAGAAGCCATTTTTTTTTTTAGGAAGCGTGGTTTGATGGGGGATGAGGCAGTTGTAAGCTTTTGTTAAATTGTTAATTATTATCATTTTATATTTGAGCATGTCGGAGACTGCTTATGATGTTCACTTTATGAATTCGTTTCACACTGGAGCGAACACAGACGCGTCGATGTTGGACGACGCGCCTTCTCAACTGCCGTTGGACTCGAGAGGCGTTCGAAGACCGCCTCAGAAAAAACGTAAATTAACGATGACTTCAAAGACACTCGGGAAAGCAAAAATAATGCAACAAAACAGAAAATCAAGAGAATAACATAAGCAGTCCCCTACGAGCGTTATATTCTTTTGTTACCTTTACCTAAATTATATTCTGTTTCATACTTTCTGAAATAGTCTTATGTTGCTTGCATCTGATTGGCGAAGAAAAGCAGGAAGTGTGATCGTTACCGGAAGAAGGGGTGTTCGTTGGAGAGTTACGAGTCAGACGTTGAAAAATAAAAAAAGAGCTGTATCCAAACGAAGTCGTCCTCTCCTTTTTTACCTTTTTAGTTGGCATTATTACCCTGCTGATGGTTTGTGAACAGCGAGCATGATTGCGGCTGGGGCTGTCTATCGTCGCGTCGTTCGATGGATTTTGAGGAACTTGACTCTTCGTTGGTTTGGACAGTTTCTCATTTAATTCATTCTTCAGCGTCATATTGCGAAGAGCTTTCAATGAACACACCAAGGGTTCTAATTAAAGAGTTCCAATTACTGTACCAGCTATTTTGTAGTAGCTTGGTACACACACGTCACAATTCACAGCGAAAGGCAATGGAAAATACTGTAATGCGGTCAATCTTGATGTTCATTCTTTCTTTAAGATAAGATAAGATAAGATCATCTTTATTTGTATTGTGTATTTTTCGGAGTTAATCAAATCAATCAAAGAAATATTATTTTTATCTTGTGTGCTTCTAGACGTTTTTTTTTGTTTTTTACTGTTCCTCTGGCGACAAGGCAGCACACGTCCGAAACCAAGCAAATTCGGAAGTTCAACTTTTGGGGGAAAAAACCCGCGAAGAAACACGTGACTTTGGAAACATACGCGGAATGGCCACAAGGCGGCACTGCAATCCCACAACCCCTTGTCTACACACACAAACCGATCGTCACTGGAGACGTAACGCCGCTACATTAGCACACCACCAAATCCTATTAAAATGAATGAATGAATGAATCCATAAATTGTGGACGAACTGTGTAGGATTTCTGTGTTTATGTCAAGTTAATGATGTGTATGTGGTGTCATCAAACTCCGTCCTAATTTGGCGAACCGTACTTTTTTGAATCGGTCTCTCAATAACTGAGGGTTTAAAGGAAGGGTCCGGGCTTTGATGAGATTTTCGCTCATCCACTTACAGTTTAACGCGATGCACCAATCCATCACTACTTTGAACGATCTCAATCATTCGTCCATGTTGCCAAAGATTTCCTGGGAGGTTCTCGTCCTTCATAATGAGAATGTCATTGATTTGCAAGTTGCACTGAGGTGAATGCCATTTCTGCCTTGTCAATATATTCAGCAGGTAGCAGCAGTTTTTCCAGTAACTCAAGACCGGTTCAATAATATAATGGACTCTTTTCTACCTTTTAGTCTCATAAATGCGGAAGGAACTTTCGATTTCATCATAATGAGGTGATTTGGTGTTATTGGCCGAAGTGTATTTGGATCATATCATACCATTCCGCTGTCAATGGGCAGCTATTCGCAATAGATGTGGTCTCATATATGGTGTTTGGAGGGAGGCATCATCAAGGCGAGCTGGACATTGTGTAAACTTCCTCGTCTACCTGAGGAAGCGTCACTTCCTCGTGTAAGGAAGGCGAGAGGAGTCCAATGGTGCATTCAAGTGCGCTCAGTTTATTCGAGAACCAAAATTTGTTCGTCATCCGAGGCATAAAAGACTCAAAATTTTTGGTCGAAAACCGAATTGGTCGAGAGCCGAGACGTTCGAAAACCCAGGTTTGACTGTATGTGTTTGCATCACATTTTTTTGAACTCGATCACCCAATTTCTGGAGCGTGAATGCTGAAAAGCTGGAAATGCTCTGGAATTTTCATCGTGGAATGATGCGGAATGATATGGCTTTATGTTTAATCATACATCATTATGTTAAATGATGGGGCATTATATTGAGAATGTGGTCGAACTGGCTGCAAAGTTCTGGGAAATTGCCGTAAAAGCGTGGCGTTTATTTTCAGAATTTAGGGAATTTCTGGAATGGAACGAGCTGTATCAATTTGAAGTTAGAATAGGAACAATGTGCTCACGACATTGTCCCCAATCTACATCACCTGCTGCGAAACTCCACGTGATCGTATCATTAAGAAAAGGAAAAAAAAAAGTCACAATTTACTTCTCGATAATGTTTATTTCACATGATATTCGTTGGCGTTTGCCTAAATGCTTGATACATTTTCAATATGTGATCACAATGATGCCAGTTCTAGCAAATCATTCAAGTATGCTGCATTTTTGAGTGGAATCCGGAATCCATTCTGCTAACCACATCATACTTTACCCTTGTGTGCACACATGAAAAGAAATACATTGACAAGGCTCAAGTAACGTCACTTGCTCTTGAATGTTCGGAATGGAACGCTGATATTACAAGATTAAAATGGCCACATTAGCGTTGTCGTCAGGTTCCCAAATTAAAAGCGGCACGTCGCGGTCAAAATGCGTTACTTTTCAACCGAAGCTGAACGCAGCATTGTAAATGACATGGAACATGTCATGAGCAAGCTGATGAACACGTGACAAATAAAATGATGTTTTTGGTCACTGATGTTTTCATGTACAAAAACACAATATTGTGCTTTACAATTTTTTTCTTCTTAATATCATGAGTTTTTTTGTTGTTGTTTTACAATACAGTGATCCCTCGCTATTTTGCGGTTTGTTTATCGCGGCTTCGGTGCATCGCGGATTTTTTTCGAACATATTCATTAAAAAAAAAAAAAATCTTTTTATTTTTTATTTTTTTAAAGTCCACAAAAAGTCGGCAAACGGTCCGCGAGAAGCTCGCAATTGTTTTGCAGCTTCTCGCGGACCGTTTGCGGACATTTTGCGGACTTAAAAAAATAAAAAAATAATAAAAATTCCTGTATGTGTTAATTGGTCGCTACTTCGCAGATTTTCGTTTATCGCGGGTAGTTTTGGTCCCCATTAACCGCGATAAACGAGGGATTACTGTACTATGCATTTTTTATCCAGCAGCATCGTGTTTTTTTTTTTTTTTTTTACATCACCAACCCCCTCACAATAGAGTGATACTCATCTTATCGTGCGGTTCATATCGTGATATCGTATCGTAATATTGGTTTCAGTATTGCGACATCCCAAACGAACATTGGCAAAATGTATTCATGGCAGCACTTCCTGATTGACCATGCGAGAGTGTGCGTGCGAGAATTAAAACGTAAAACCAAAATAATCTATCGGCGATGTGCACACCACTCGTCCCTCCTCGGCTTTGAAACGGTGGAATGTTGAACGGCAATGACTTCTGACATAAATTAGGCTTCAATCAGGACTAGTTAGTAGTCAGAAATCTGCAGAATCACAACGTGAACGCTCAACGCAATTGAATCATTATGGGGTCACTTTGTTTGACAGCGCTCTGGTGCAAGTTGACCCCAATTTTTGAAAGTGAGTGTTTATGCAGTAAAAAGTTCGATGTTTAGCAGAATCAATGTAGGCCGGGGGTCTGGGTGCTGAAAATTCCTCCTGTACGCACGGGAAAGTTTCCGGGCCGCTGATTAATCCAACATACGTGCCAACACGGGCCTGCACATGTTGTGTACATGATTCCGATTCGACTGAAAGCCAAGCCGATATGCTTCGTTCTTTTCTCTTTGTCTCCGCTGGACCTCCATGACAACGTCTTGGAATCCTTCAAATAATTAATTTGTGGGGCCCGATCTGAATCAATTATAGTAATATTATGGGTGTGAGCAAAAGTCTCTTTCTGGGAACTATATGGGTCATTAAACCCTTGAGGCACCTTGGACCATAAATGATCCATTTCTGGATTTTTTTTTGCAATAGTCCACACATCGTTCAGTTTAAAGGTTAACAGGCTGAATTTGGGCTACGGAGCTTTTAACAAACCATTCTTGAAATGGACGTTCACGTCTCTATTGCAAACTTATTCGAAGTAAGAGATTTTCATTGGCTCTGCACTCCCATCCAAATGCTTTTATATATATATAAAACTTAAATACAATGAAAACTACCGTATTGGCCCGAATATAAGACGGCCCTGATGATAAGACGACCCCCTCTTTTTTAAAATTAATTAATTAAAGTCATCTGAAACAAATGATTCTGAACATTTAAATATGTAAACGAAAGTGCAATCGCATTCGTAAATAAATGGCGTCTGGTTTTTGAAATGTAAATTAATCATAACTTCTCCTCAGCAGCCGGTTAACCTGGCCGATCTTCTACCCGCTTTTCTCCAGATTGTCGCTACGTTTCTCAATTTTCTGTTATCTCTTTTATTATTTTCTTCGTTTTTCTTTCTTACCGCAATTTTTTCTTTTTCTTTTTCGTGCGACCGCTATTTTTATTTTTATTCTTCGTGACAGGGGTTCATTTTGGCCTGGGCAGTCAAGTTCAGCATTCGCTTCAGTGATATCTGGCGCCATCTAGCGTCGTGAATGGGTATAATGTCTAGACCCCGAATATAAGACGACCTCCACTTTCTCAGTCTTATTTCAATGCAAAAAAACACCGTCTTGTATTCGGGCCAATACGGTATATCTTGGTGAGTTGGCCATAATGTGGACAAATGGTGTGAATGTGGTCACGGTGAAATTTTGTGTGCGCGCGGGTGTGTCTGGGTGTGAAACTCATTCAAGCAAATCAACAAAGGCCAAAGCGTGGCCAAAGCGAGCCAAGAGGCAAGGCAGGCAGTCGTGCCGTTATTTGCATGCGGTTGACTCGTGCTGACTCCTCTAAGAAGACATGAGAGGTGGGGGAAGAGTTAACTCTGATCACACAATGACGATGGCGGGCGCGGGTACCCGCAGCGGCTCCTCTCTCTCCCTGCATTTCAGTGTCTTGACTTGACAAGTGGCCATGAGCTTGGTTTCAGAAGAAGGAAGAAAAGGAAAGAGGATCGAGAGGTGGAGAACTCGCGGGAGATGGGGATTGGGAAAACCGGTGCTGTCCCAAGTCCTGCACGTGAGGAGGCGGTGCACTCAGAAGGGACGCAAGATGTTGCTGTTGTGACCAACAGCTGGATATGCAAAATCCTCACAGCATCCATGGATGACAACACATGCTAAGCGACTGTGGACCACCTAGAGTGGGTAAGCACAACACTAGGCATCAATTGTTTGCTATTTCATTCAGTCGTAGCTGTAGACTATTATTATTATTATTATTAAAATTTATTTTGTGCAAAGAAACACTTTGGGGTTTTTTTCTTCCCTCCCCAATTGCTGCTGTAGACTGCAAATTTCCCCAAATAAAGGTTATCTTATCTGATCTTGTCTTATTATTATTATTGTTGTAATTTGCATTTGTCAAAATAATTGTTCAGTCAAAAACAATATTTTTGTTGGGAATTTGTCTGTGATGAATGGTTGAAACGTGATGTGACAAAGGGTGTTGCTTATGCCAAAGCCGTATTGCAAATTATATCACGATATTCATATTGTTGGATATAAAAAAAAAAAGATGTCACGAGGTTACTAAAAATACCGTCGCTATCCCGGCGTTGCATTCGAAAGGCTGAGCACTACGCGGACGATCAGAGCTCAAGGGAAGAATGTCGGCGATGGCGCCACGATGTGATTATGTGACGAGTAGTATTTGCTACGGGCACCAAAATTGTGTTGCGGAATGGAAATTGGAACGTTTATGTCATTCTACTCATTCATTCATTCATTCATTTTCCGAACCGCTTGATCCTCACTAGGGTCGCGGGGGGTGCTGGAGCCTATCCCAGCTGTCTTCGGGCAGTAGGCGGGAGACACCCTGAATCAGTCGCCAGCCAATCGCAGGGCACACAGAGACGGCCCACACTCACACCTAGGGACAATTTTAGAGGATTCAATCAGCCTGCCATGCATGTCTTTGGAATGTGCCCGGGGAGAACATGCAAACTCCACACAGGGAGGCCGGAGCTGGATTCGAACCCGGTACCTCTGCACTGTGAAGCCGATGTGCTAACCACTGGGCTACCGGGCCGCCCGTCATTCTACTCATTTCCCCTTTTTTCTTTGCTCCAAGGTGACTGACCGAACCTAAAACTCCTCTTCGCAAACCAGTGCACCAAATGTGGATGACTTGCATATGCAAAATGCACAATCGTGAATGGGCTGTGGCTTGGATTATTGATTAAAAATTGAAATTATCATTAGGAATTAAAGTGGTAAAAAAAATAATTCAGTGGAATTGTTGTTGTATTGTTCAGGTGTCAATCTTTTGTCTTCAGATTGAACTGGCGTTGGGCATCTTTTGTTTTCCATCGGTTTTCAATAAATTCCTGTTGCATCACAATGAGTGAGATGAATTATTGATCTCTTGAAAGCTGTACTTGTCTCATCCTCACCTCATTTATACGCTGCAAAAATTGGTGTCGATCCCTGTGTTTTGAAATACATTTTCACTGCATCAAAATCTTGGTTATTGAATTATTGATAATAATAAAAAAAAAAACTCATTTATCAACTTTTTGAAACGTGGAAGTGTTGATTGGAAAAGAAAATACTCCAATATTTGATATTTTAACACTTTGATGAGCAAGACCATTTGTCATCCCCAAGAGCTTCAGTGAGTTTACTGAAAAAAACTGACATTGCTCCAAAAAAAGTTAAAATGCATTCAAGTCAGTGGTGTTATGAATTACGCGTTGATATTAGCCTATCCACTACCTCGCTTTTTGGTGTGGTTAGTTGTGTATGTCGTGCAATACTTCTTTAAATTTGTGAAGGCCGATTATTGTGACTTCTTTTTCTGATTTTCCGTCTGGAGAAGCTGGAATGTAATTGAAGCGCTATAGTTATTATTATTATTATTGGTTCGCATCCAGTGCACTTTAAATGCAGCCCACCAAATCACTGGGGGCTGCCATGTAGTGCGGTCAAACGAGCATCCAAACAGAAAGACCAAGTCAAGGCAGACGCCACGGCGATTGTTAATACAGTGCAGTGCAATAATGTGCCCCCAGCAGTACAATAATCTGCCCCAACCTTCAAAATAAAAGATGAACAACTAAATGCATGGACAACAGTGCTTTGGATTTAAAATATTGTTGTAAAATTACCTCTCTGCGGTCAAGCAACTAGTTCATCAAGGTCGAATGCAAACTGTCTCAGGTTTGCAACCACAAACATCCAGAAGTTGAGAGCCAAATAGAGGTTCATGTTAAATCTGGATCAATGACTGTAATTACACCCGATTAAAAAAAAAACACTTTAAAACTTCAAATGTAATTATCCTGCAACCAGACCAGTTTTAGGGCTCAAGTGGTCTAGTGTCCCTGAGAATCCGTTGCGAGATAATGAAATTTGAGTTTTGAATGATTTTCTGGATCTCAGGAGTCATGGTTTCAATTGCATAATGCTTTGACCTTTTGTTTTGAGATGCAAGATCGGATCTTAATGAAATCACTTTGGTCGGATACCTGGGGTTGTCTAGTGCACCCAAGGACTGTTCTGGTTGGGGGACAATGACATTGGAAATATAAAGAATTTAAAAAAATGAGGTTAGTGGTCAAAATTGCAGATTGCAGAGGCCTTTTATTTTGAAATGTCAGACAATTATGATGAATGAGATATATGGACCTCAGTTTCCCTTGCCCAGACGTGAGGCACAGTCTCAAGACCAACTTAGAGTGAATACAACGACAGAGAAACTGAAAAAAACTGCATTTGATGGCAAATATTCAAATGACAAAATACACATGATTATCAAACAGCACATAAACAATATATATATATATTTTTTTTGCTCTTGTAATTACACAGTCAACCAGATTCTTGATTCGTCTGTGCTTTACTCCCGAGGCCCGTTTCCATCAACACATATAAAGGCAACGTTTTATTCTGGCCGACGAACTGGAATCGACTAACAATTTAATAAAAGATCCTGGCATGTTGAGCACCATCACTTTAATCAACAAAGCTTTTTCAGTTGTATCCTACTGGGGGGGGGAAACAGTTTGGATTCCACACATCAGTACTCAGTAATGTCTCGGTAAAGTCTTGCTTTTTTAATAAATTGCCATATCATGTGTTACAATTACCTCCTTAGTTTGGCCGGCCAATAAGTCTTCCAAGTGAAACGAGTTGAAAGCTAAGAATTATTGCCATATTTCAGTCTAAAAGAAACAAACCACTAATTGTAGCATGGCCTCCTGGTAATTTTCGACAGAGAGCTAAGAAAGGAGTCCCTGCATTGGGGGAAATCATTTGCTGCTGCCCCTACTTTATTTTGGTCTCAAATAACAGACACTACTAATTTGGTGTAGGTCTGACCCTTGCCCCTCCCTCCTCCCATTTGCTCCACAGGGAAAAGTCCAATCAACTCACATCTCCAGCAAAGTTTTTTTTCTCCCCCCCGCCCTCGTTGTTCTTTTGCAGGTTCTCCAAGTTAGCAGCAAACTGCAGACCACCTCTCTGAAATGTTTCTGCTAATTCCCATTTCCTTTATAATCACAAGGTTTCGTGCGAGGGGCTGCCTTGAACAGAACGGTCAGGGGGAGGTAATTGCACCCAGGTTCCAAGCATTAACCCGACCAGGTGTCACTGGATGGCCTGTTTACTGCAGTGATTAATGAATGGACTGCTTGCCTGTTTCTACCCCCCCCCCCCCCCCGCCCCCGACTTCTTTTTCCATTTAGCATGGCGCACGCCACTGAATGAATTAGCTGAGCAATGACATGTCATAATTACATCAAGCCTCAAAAGTGCGCCTTTGCATTTTATTTCACTGACAAGATCAAAGCAAAATAGGACGAGAGTTTCATGAACAAAAACATAAAGGCGATCTGCCTATGGCAACAACTATCCGATTATGAATTAACTGTTGATTTAATAAACGAGATTGATAAGAGTGTAAATAACGTGAGCCATTCACAACCAAATAGGATACGACACAACGTGGACACTTTTTTTTTATTTATTTTTTTTACCCCACATCCATTTTCTTTATCTTTTAACCTGTGCAGGGTCACAGGAACATTCACGTCAGACACTTTTTTCCGAGAATTTCCATCGACTTTTACTTTATTGATTGAAGAAAAACAGGTTTGATGTGGACATGTCCAGACGTTGACAAATCCAACTAAGTGCTTGTGGCAAAACAAACAATTTCACCAACACCAACTGTTTACGGGAGGCTTTGGCTAACAAGCACGCAACATATTAGCTTGTATTGCAGCCAAGAAACATTCGGTTCCAGTCTTTATTTTCCCAAATTATGTTGCCCATTTATATAAATGTGAAGAAGGGGTAGAATCGCTAGAATAGAAATCTTGAAAGCATGTGTTTGTGTGTGTGTGTGTGTGTATATATCAATGATGGTCACAATTTGAATTCTGACTTAAATTTCTAATATTTCCCCATTTCCTATTTTGACCCCCCAACTTTGCATTATCTGATATGTTTTTTTCCCCTTTTCACCTTAACCCCCATGCAGTAATTATCCCCAAATTGGACATTTCGGTCACTTTGGACGATTTTGGACTGTTGGACAAATGGACACCACAGACAAAACAGTGACAAATAACTCCATGAAGCTGAAATGTTGCATAGGATGTATATCGATGTCTTGGCCAATTCCCACTGAACATTTTGAGGGGTTGAAAGTGGAAAAAAAATTAAAAGTGAAAAATGTTGTTGCACATTGGAAGAGGGACATTTTTGGGACGTAATACCCTTCATGCAGCCGCTTCAAAATACTGCATGAGGGTTAAACTAGCTTCCTGGACATGCATTTTTATCATGTGGCAGGGAGGCCAAAAACTCTGTAAGTACATGCAAAAATGAGGGGGGGAAAAAAAACACGCTGGAACTCTAAACCCAGAGAAGTTGTTATCAGGCAATGGTGTAAAAACCATTGGCTTACCCTGTCACTACAATTACATTTTAAAATGGACATGATACACTCTGCTATTAGACATACAAGTAGAAATGAGTATTTGCTTCAGAATCCAGTGGCAACGAGGCAATACCCATAGGTGGCAATTCCATCAGTGCTGACGAAAGGTCCATTAACTCGTCACTTACGGATGGCCGTTTGGCTGGCACATGATGAATGACGGAAAAAAAAACCCCGACAGACTAAGCACTGATCGAAGTGTGTTTTCACAAATCACCGGAATCGTCAAAAAAGCGAGTCACTCACAGTGGACCACCGCAGTCCATCATGACTGAAGAAAACACGCACTGATTAGAATTGTGTAACTCACACAGTGAAACTCCTCTACAACGAAATCTACATGGGTGAAAATACCCCCTAGTGTGAAAAAATCTTCATGCATTAAGACCATTCCCACTTTCCTGTGTGTGTGTGTGTTTACATCTGAGATCAAATTTGCTACAGTGAAAAACCCCGATGGCTGCTGTCGGAGCAGGCGGATGGAGGACAGCTGGAGCCGCGCCTTCGTCTTGCTTGGACGGCGTGAGAAACACGACACTCGCTGGAAGGCCTGCCACGGGCTTGCGAGGCGTCTTTTCTCGTCGCTGCGGCTGAGTGAGAAAGGGGGTGTCCACTACCCGTTGCGGAACCTTGCCTGGTGCACAAAAACTGTCCGCCGCTGAAGAGAAAGCTTGCGTTCAGTCTAAACACACCATTACAGATCATGGATAAAGTGAGCAGAAACAGGAGCGTGGTAAAAATAACGATGGGGGCGATGGACCGATGACGACGGACCGTTAAAATTGACTGACGGTCCTAAAATAGCGGCGACCAATTGGAATTTAGCGTCATTTTTTTTGAAAGTCGGAATATAGGAACTTGAAGTGCGGTATTTTCAATGACCACTTTTTAATGGTTACAATTAGTTGATGCCAAACAGACGGCCACATCTTTAATGAATGGGACGTATATTGTATTTCCATTATGTTGCTACTCAGTCTTGATTTTTTTTTTAATATCAAAATTATTATAATTATTGTTAGGGCCCTATTGTTTTTTGTATAAATTATTTTTAGGGCCTGGGCAGCAACCGCTGCGAGGTCCCTATTGATTTTTTGTAGAAAGTAATTCATTCATTCATTTTCTGATCCGCTTATCCTCACAAGGGTCACGGGCTGTCTTCGGACAGTAGGCTGGACCGGTCGCCAGCCAATCGCAGGGCACAAAGTACCCGGAGAAAACTCACGCAGGTGGGAACACATCGAAGTTAACCCCCATGCAGTAATGATCCCAAAATTGGACATTTCGGACACTTTGGACGATTTTGGACTGTTGGACAAATGGACACCACAGACAAAACAGTGACAAATAACTCCACGAAGCTGAAATTTTGCATCGGGACAATACCCTCATTTTGAGGGGTTGAAAGTGAAAAACAATTTAAAAGTGAAAAAAGTTGTTGCACATTGGAAGAGGGACATTTTTGGGACGTCATACCTTCATGCAGCCGCTTCAAAATACTGCATGAGGGTTAATGTATCATTCAAGTGTGTGAACACGGTCTTGAGTGTGTCACGATACCGTGTCTGCATTTGACAAGCAAAGGCACGACCAGAGAAATGTACACATAGCGACCACACACAAAAACTGTGAACAATTACCTTTGTCGTAACACATCAACTCTATTACTGACCAATCAGATTGAAAATAAAACATGCATCCACGAGTCGATTTCCGACAAGGCTGGTCCTCGTTATGATCGTAGGTAACTGGAGCTTATCCCGCTTGATTTCGGCATTATGCGTAATGCCACTCCGACCAATGGACCATTTAGAGTAAAACGGGAACGTCCAAACTTTTTCGTTTGATGACCGCGTTCATAAAAATGAAAGGATGAAAGGGCCACTTTAAAATTCATCAACTTTTTGAAACACGCTCAAGTCAGTCAAGAAAGCAACTGTGTAGTGCTTGTATTCACTTGATCATTTCATTAGCTTTCTGTTAAATGTGTGAAGCAAAAGAGTTGAGAATTTCCCCAAGTTTCTATCCCACAGCTCTGCACTTAACAACAGCCAAATCCCATCTCCACATTCAAAACCAAAGAAAAACCAAAACCTACTACTGTGACCATTTTTTCAGGTCCTTAAGGATCATGTGATGTCCTCATAACCAAGCCATAGAGCACAAAGTGGAACAACCAATTTTAGTCTCTAAAATTGAATGACCTTTATCCATTCCGATGTTTTGAAAATAATTTGTGTTTCTCAAGTGCTCGTTTCTCACAAGTGCTCTTTTTTAGCGAACCTTGCGGCCCATATCAAATGTCAATTTTTTTGGATGATTTTCTTTTTCCTGTCATGTCGCGGGCCACTAAAAAAATGGATGGTGGGCCGCAGATGGCCCCCGAGCCGCAGTTTGATGTCCAAACTGGAGTAAAGTGTCCTTGGGTGTCTTGAAAGGCGCTTATAAATAAAATGCATTATTATTATTATTATTATTATTATGATAAAGTATTCAGTTCTCGAAGCCTATTTTGAAGTTGTGGTTTTGGCAAACAATTGCCTTGATGTCATCATGATCATATCCTGTCAAATCATATACGTACTAAAACCGTTTTTATTGCAATTTACCATTTCCTGGTGTGGTGCTAATCCATAGATACTACACGGTCATTCTCATAAATGCATACAACACTTTTACACACACACACACACACACACACACACGCGCGCACACGCACGCACACACGCCAAATCAGTGGGTGTCCTCATCCATCAGGGGCTTCTTTTGAGGTGTGGGTAGTTTGCAGAAGGTCATTGGTCAGCACCTGGTTTAAATGTCTTTTATTCTGTTCCAGGCCCGAGTTAGGCGACTGGATACTGTCTTTGTATTAATCAGAGCCGTTGAGGGGAGCCCTTGACCCGCTGCTCCATTTAAATGCTATAAAAGGACCCAGCCCCCCCCCCCCCCCCGCAATTGAATGTTTTCCTCTTTAGTGCAGTGAGAATTGGAGGACACCTGCACTCTGTCAATCTGTTGAGATGAGACTGAGCAACTGGACGGCAGGCAAAATCCATCCATTCATTTTGGATCCCAATCATCCTCACAAGGGTTACGGGTGTGCTGGAGCCTCTCTCCCAGCTGACTTGCCAGTCAATTGCAGGCCCATTAAAACAAAAGAGCAGTAATTGCTTTGAACACCCCAGACCCCCGCTATGATAGCTGGAAACAGATTCTTGGCTTACATTACTCAACTTCGCAAGCACTAAATATGAGCAGTAAACACATTAAATACATTAGGAGGTGGTGGTAGGGAGTGGGGGGGGGGGGGCTTTTCATAGAGGCAACATTCAAGTTTGACAGCATACTTTCTGACGTCCCTGATTCATCAAAAATAATAGCATGTTTATATTAAACTTTTGTATTTTGAAAAAGTCTCAAAACTATTTTGTACGGAAAGAAAAAAAAGTCATAATGGGAGAATAATAACAACCGGCATGTAGTATACATATGGCTTTTTAGAGAAAATGATGCGTATCAATTATGTTATTTGACAGTCATCATCATCATTATCGGAAACTGTTTTGTGCTTCGGACAAATCCCATTCATCAGCCGTTCCAGGGACATTTTTTCAAAGACTTCAGTGAAATGTTCAGTGACATGAGAGAAATGCAAATGTGATACAAAACAGCATTAGAAAAGACACAAAGACATGGACAGAAAGGAAGGGCGGTGGGGGGGGGGGCAGATATACAGAAAAGAGTTCCCCGTGAGGCCCAGGAGCCTTGGGCGAGGTTAGCAGAAGGGCGCCCATCTGGCCGAGTGAATTTTGGATTGGCACGTAGCTAAACAGTGATGCCGTTTGACAAATTTCAAACAGTGCTTATGAAAAGATAACATAAACACAATAGTCACTCTCGGGCTCAGCGCTCACCTGCACGTGTCACCCTGGAGTGTGAGTGAAAGGCCACCGCTAATGAACAACGCTACTCTGGGCTCTTGGATTAAGGTCTTTGCAAGTAAATCACTGTCAGATAAAGGCGGTGTTTATACATTGCATTAATATTTTGATTGATGTTTAAAAGAGCCATCTCCTTAATGCACACAGTCTTAAGACTTAAATGGGGGGTTCCCCCCCCCATCTCTTGCCGCCCACACCCCCCAGCCCCCTAATTTTGTTCACAGGTAATTTGCTCGGTGCTCTATGTTTCAGTCTGGAATGATTGCTAATGGCCAATGGCTTGAAGTTAAAAGTGGAAAAATGATTGGGCTTCATTGTGCTAATGGAGACTTGATTATCCATCCATCCATTATCTGATCCACTTATCCTCACAAGGTCTGCGGGTGTGCTGGAGCCTATCTCAGCTGTCTTGCTTTGGGGCAGTAGTACGCCCCAAAGTGGTTGTCGGCCAATCGCGAGGCACACATAGAGAAAACCACACCTGCCGTGCGTGTTTTTGGAATGTGTGAGGAAATTTAGAGTACCCGGAGAAAACCCATGTAGGCACAGGCAGAGCATGCAAACTCCACACAGGAAAGACCGCAGCCGGAATCGAACCCTGTGCTCCTCTGCATCGTGATGCGGACGTGCTAACCCGTCGATCACCGTGCCACCAGACATGATTTTACTATACATAAACATTTTTTTTTTTTTTAAACGACATCTATTGCAGTTATCAGTTGAGAAATCCAATTCATAATTGCACAACGTCACCCCTTCATACCTGTCTGATCTTCTCAGTGCGCCCTCAGATCCTCTTCCTCAAACCAAATGATCTACAATGTCTCTCGCTTTTCCTTCACTAAATATTTTTGTATCGCCACTTATTCGACTTTGCGTTTTTGGGATTCACCTTCTTTGTTCAGACCTTCCAGTCATCAAGTCTGTGTTGACCAAATACACGTGAATATTTCTTTCTCTGAAGAAAATAGTTCTAAATATCACAGCTTGAAATGTTAATTTCACGACTGGTTGATATGAGCCTCGGATGATTTTCTTGTTTTTCAAAATGTTATCAAGTAAAATGTTCTTCCTCTGTTGGCAGATAATATTCCTTATTTTAATGATTACTTTTATTTTTTTTCTCAGAATTTCCAGTGGGCTTTTGGCAGTGTCGATTCCCAGCATACAATTTCCTTGCAATTACCATATGTTTACAGAATGATTTAGTTTGTGTCCATTATCTCAGAAGTCAATGCGAATATCTTTCAAATAGCTCGCTGTTCATACTGTGGTGATTAAACCGTCACCTCTTATTACTGTCTTCCAGGCCCTCACAAACACGGTAATTACTTACAGTTATTGGGCCAGGCCTTTCTGACTGTTTTGCAATACAAGGTTTGAACAAAAAAAAAAAAAAATGTCGCCGTAATTTCTGAACCATCTGATACACATCTGGTGGATTAATAGCAGCGTGTTCCATCCGACAGCGCCAGCTACAATGCGGCATTTTTAATCCGCGTTAAACATTCTGTAAATCTTTTAACTGCTGGCTGCAGCAAGAACTAAGCAAGAATTTTATATAATGAAACTTATTTAACCCCCATGCAGTAGTTATCCCAAAATTGGACATTTCGGACACTTTGGACGATTTTGGACTGTTGGCCAAATGGACACCACAGACAAAACAGTGACAAATAACTCCACGAAGCTGAAATTTTTGCATAGGGTGTATATCGATGTCTTGGCCAATTCCCACTGAACATTTTGGGGGGCTTGAAAGTGAAAAAAAATAAAAGTGAAAAAAGTTGTTGCACATTGGAAGAGGGACATTTTTGGGACGTAATACCCTTCATGCAGCCGCTTCAAAATACTGCATGAGGGTTAAAGATGGCCTTGGTGGAGAGGTTGCCAAACAGATGTGGCTGCGCCTTATTACCTCTGAGCCTATCGGGCCCTAATGAGACAGCACTGCGAGTATCTGACAGATGAGTGGGTGCTGAAAAAGAGAATGAAGATGTGCAGAGAAGCAAGAGCTAAAGATCAACTAGGGCAGGGCATTAAAATGTTTACTGTGTGGCACAAACTAAAACAACTGATAACTCCAGATACATGCAAGCTCTGCGCAAACGGCAATACCTGGGACGTGACAGCTTTGCGCAAATGAGCCCAGATGCCACTCTCGCTAAAATTATAAACATTCATAAGAAAATGGGATAGCTTTGTTAAGCACCATCACGAGAGAAGAAAGGCCTCACAGTTAGCAAATTGCCCCCGGGGTAAAAAAAAAAAAAAGAGCAGCGCTCAGCTCAGAAACCGCAGATTCAACCGCAAGGAAGGAGCAACAAGCACCCAGCCGCCACAGCAGAGGAAAAATAACAAACAGGCATAGACATCTCCAAATAATTAAAAAAAAAAAAGACCACACAGAAATGCGCTGGATCATTTCTACCTTCGGAAGAGTGTATAGGTTAAGATGAGCCCAAAGGAGACGAGGACCCTTTGTGAATCTTGTAAAGCAGCGAGCTCGGTGGGAAGCTGTTCAGTGATAGAAAAAGAATGTTCGATTCATTTTAGAAGGTGTCTAAAGAAATGGTGATAACATTCATAATGACATAGAAGGGAATACCATATGTGGTGGACACCAGTGGCGAATGCTGCTCTGTCAAAGAGGGGGAAGCTCAATTTCGGCCGACATCATAAAATGCGTCCGTTTATTTATACCTGTACGTGAATTCTTCTCTGTTCCTTTTTAAAGGATGCCTTCACCATAAGATCGCCGATTGGCTCTTTTTGCTGTCAATCCAAAAGAAGATTCCGCCTCAGACAGATCATCCAATCATGATGAAGAAAAGAGACGCTGAGCTTTCAGTGGGCGGGACAAAACCAGCATTTATCCAATGATTCGTCTCGTTTCAATGCATTGTGACAACCTAACGACTCTCTCGACGCCCAGCGTTCACACAGTTTAAAGCGCAGTGACGCTGCGGGAATGAATGAAGAAGAGAGTCGCGTCGTAACCAGTAATAAGAAGCGGATTCGGAACTAAAAGTTGAGCGCGTTGTAGCGCATATTTCGTCAATGACATGTCCACACAATTGTACGTACACACATATATTTAATCTCTTACTTTTTGACATTTTAGGGAAGCTGAGCTTCCCCTTGCAGTCTTAGAGCAATCGCCTCTGGTAGACACAGGAGTAGAGGTGTCAATGACTCGCAGGGTCATAAAACAAATTGGGCTCCTAAAAGTAATGGTTGCAGATGAGTCAACAACATGATTATTGCCAGTTGGCATATGGAATAGAATTGTCTGGATCCTTGAGCCCCTCTAATTTATTGACTTTAAAAGATGTGGAAAACATGAAAATGATGAAATGCAGATGCCAATTAATGATGAAAAGACTGAACGACAAGCTAGTCAGGTCCGCGTGGGACTTCCTAAAGTGGCTGAGCCAAAGGAATGGTACAAACCCGCGAATGTGACAGCCGTCAAGGCCCAGCAAGTGGAAGATAGTAACTTTTCCCCTGAAGGCAAAGAAAAGTTGGCAAGAATTCTGGAAAAAAGCCTCAGCACCATTTTAAAACTGGTTGCGAGGATTTGGGAATCAAGTTTGTACTTATTCTAAGTGGAGGTGTGCACCCATCCACTCACCAGTATCCACTTAACTCCGAGGCTCTTGAGATGGACATGACTGTGAAAGAACTTTTGGCTCTTGCTGTATTTTAAGTGGAGCATCATCTCATAACTAAGAGCCATATTCAAGCGGTGAAAAAGCCCAGAAGCCATGGGGGTGGGGGGGTGGGGGTGGGGTACTGGAGACCTCTTATCAACTTTAACCCTCATGCAGTATTTTGAAGCGGCTGCATGAAGGGTATTACGTCCCAAAAATGTCCCTCTTCCAATGTGCAACAACTTTTTTCACTTTTCTTTTTTTTTTCACTTTCAACCCCCCCAAAATGTTCAGTGGGAATTGGCCAAGACATCGATATACATCCTATGCAAAATTTCAGCTTCGTGGAGTTATTTTTCACTCTTTTGTCTGTGGTGTCCATTTGTCCAACAGTCCAAAATCGTCCAAAGTGACCGAAATGTCCAATTTTGGGATAATTACCGCATGGGGGGTTAAAGTGCTCAAACGCTGCACGGAAGCCAAAAGAGAAAGCCCAATTCACCCGTAAACTTCACTGAAAACTTTAAGAGTGAAAAAGACGAATCCTGCATCGAACTCACTCATGAATACTTTTCATTACGACTGACCAAAGTATCCCAGGGGAAATCGGCTTTGATGCATAAAGGAAAGGCATACGTGTGGCAGATGCTGCCCCAGGGCAACAAGAACTCCCCTAATGTGTCCCAATCTGCGAGTTCTGGAAGGACTTGAGGTCAACCGTTTGTATCAACGACGTGCTAATTGCCAATGACACCGAAAAGGAGCATTTGGGCTCGTTGCAAGCAGAACATCAAAAAATGCCAGCTTGGGAGTTTCAAGTGGATTATTTGGGGGGGTGCAAGCGACTGATGAAATGCGTCTCTCTGAGGGTTTCTGGCAGAAAATGGAACAGTTAATGTCTCCAACCTCTGAGAAGGAGCTACGGAGAATACTGGGACTGTGCAATTACATCGGGGATCGTGTTCCCTACTACCAAACGTTTGCAGGACCACATTATGCTCGTCTACGGGAAAACCTCAGCGTTCAGCCCCCGTCCAGGGTTAGGTGCATAACATAAATGGGAAGGAGAGCGATTACTCTTTTGTTCCTGTCAGGTCCATCAATTTGACATTCAGACATAAAACACAAGGAGGAGACAGGAGACTCAATTCTGGTACCAGGGGGGAACCAAGAGAAGCGTTGGTTTCAGTTCTCTGCACGTCACCCAAGGATCTCCCCGCTTGACGGATTATTGACCTTGCTCATTGGTGTGCCTCAAGTGTCATTTTCCAGACCTCTCGTTCATGATCATAGTTGCTCTTGTTCACACCGATTTGAACAGTCCTGAGCACCTGCAGAGAACCTCTATTTCGACCGATCGACCTCGGGAAGGCACAACTAGCCCACCAGAGATAGACGAGTGTCAGAGGAACCTGTTAAAGCCTCTGTCGAACCTACGCAGCTTGGTGGAGAATGACTTCACCCAGAGGAGAGGAGGCAAGTTAATCGCTGGTGTGCCTCAGGTGTCGTTTCTAGACCTCTTGTACATGTTCCTAGTCACTCTGGTTCTCGCAGATCCTTGTTTTGTCAGTACTTTTGGGTAGCAGACTTGCATCACTCCAACAAGTTGCCTTTTTAACATTTGTTCGCAGTCGAACTTAAACCTTGCCCCTTAGGTCAAAAGCCCAAATATTTCCTTCTGGATGAGCTATTGATAATCACGATGAATGGGAATTTGGTCTTCACGGTAGTTTCTCCCAGATATTAAAGAAAAACAAAAAATGAGCCCTGCAATTTCTGCTTTTCTAAGGATGTTGTACAGCCTCACAAAAAGCTAGATTACTGAATTCATTTGGTTATTTAGCGTTAGATCGTTAGTCCACATTGCCACTGATTAACATTAGCCCCGCATATGCCACTGTTGTCTCAGCTGCTTTTTGTTTGGAAAGTGTCGCGTTACATCCTTGAATATTTTGCAGATGAAGTCTCACCCAGGGCCAAGGATACACAGCCGGGATCACAGAAGCACTGCACAGTCTATGCTTTGACTTCCTCTAATTTGTGTTATTAAACGTTGGAATGTAAAGCTAATCTGTCTGAATGGACAAACTCATTCTGAATTCTTTTAATCAGAACATTCAGGTCTCAGATCAATGTTTTGAGCAACGCTGTGGTACAACGAAGTGATCCCAACCTGAATCATCCATCCATCCATCCATCTATCATTTTTTTTAATCGGCTTATCCTCACTAGGGGTTGCGTGCTGGAGCCTAACCTAAATGATCTGAATGTCAATTGAATGTAACTGAACTTGATAGTTCCATGTCGAATGAAATTGACAACTGCTTCTACATAGTAAGAGAAAAATACTGACTTTTCTTGAAGCCTTTTCTCATTTTGCGCACCAATTTTATGACCAGTATTTTGCCCACTCCACTTTGACCTTGAATAGCAAAGTGATTATGACAAGATATGAAGTCAGTTGTATTATTTATGGTTTGAAGTGCGAGTACAACACGGATCGGAAAATGATGGATGGATGGATGGATGGATGGAGGGTTTGAACATTCCAATCTCCCCCCAGCTGTTGTGTGTACGAATGTAAATATAAACAGTATGTGTTCACTAGGCAGTGCTTAAATGTAATTGATTTGCGCAACTGGTTGATTCAAACGCAGAGGAGTTGCTTTGATTTGGCGTGATTGCTGTGAGAGGGGAAATAGCCAAAAGAGGCAATGTTCTGTCAGAAACTGTTTGGCTCACTGTAGATTTGACTTCCCTCATCAGACACACACACACACACACACACACACACACACCATTACAGTCAGACCTCCCAGTTGCATATTTTTACTTAAGCGGCACTTGGGTGTTCCTTTCAACTGCTGCCATCTCGATATTAGCTGCATGTCAAACTATCCACGAAGAGAGATTTTCCTGACATGACCGATTAAAATCATTTTCGCACATTGCCTTCAAGTAACCCAAATTGCATCAAGAAACTTGAACAGAAAGATACTGTTCAAAATAAATCTGTTTTCATTTCAGATGATGAAATTAAAGAGGGGGCGGGACGGGTTGGGTGAATAACTTGCTTCCGAAGTCGTAATGAGAACTTAATGTCCATGGTGCAAATGGCAGGTTTTTAAATTTCATGAAATCAGTGATCTGTGCAGCAATTACAGTAGTTATATTTTTTTTCCCCCTAGATTTTCCCCCCACAAAATTTTGAATTAATTTCCTGTATTGCTGAGTTACAATACATAAAACAAAAGTGTGTGTGTGTGTGTGTGTGTGTGTGTGTGTGTGTGTGTGAGATGTGGCTCATTGCAGTAACACAGTAAAAAAAAATGGCTCTTAGTCTCTGACTTGTTGGCCACCCCTGGCCTCCATTGTCTTCCAAACAAATGTGATGTAAAACTGGTCCGCTGGGAGAAAAACATCAACGAGTAAAACCTATACAGTATTTCCTTCAGTCAGTAGGTGGAGCTGCCATTATGCTAAAAATAAGTTCATACAGTCCACCTTCATACCTCGACGATGATAAAATTTGAGAAATCTTTAGAAGATATGAAAATGTGGGTCAAGTTACAGCATCTTTGGTATTCAAGGCATTGAATGACTTTTTAAATAAATCTTAAAAAATGGATTTAGTTTTAAAAATTAGATTTAGTATATGGTTTGTAGAGACCTTTTTGTAGGTATTGGCCTGTTACATTTCCCACCCAATTTTCATAGATGTAGATAAAATTGATTTTTTTTTTTGCTAGTGAGTCATTCCCAAAAATTCCGCAACAAACACCTCAAATACTGGCGATTTTGCGAGGCTTCCAAACTTTCGTCCATCTCGGTGGCACGAACAACCAGAGCGGCTTCTCTAAAAATTTGCAGGGGCCATTGCTGAGCCATATTACAAATAGCACATCATTTTGATGCTGTTGCTAGGCTTTAAGTATTTACAAAGTTTTAAGAGTTTTGTGCATGTTTAGACCCTTAAATGTAGCTTTGTTGTCTTGGGGGAAGAGCGTGTTTTCTCCAAATCATAATAATAACAATAATAATACTTTTTTTTTGCCCTTAACAATCCCCAATTCAACTTTCCAATCAGCCTGGATCAAACTATGAGCCCAACAGCGGGACTAAGTGAAAGCATTACAGCCAGCATGCACATGACCGCATAATTTCAGCCTTTAAAAGCCTTGTTATTCTCATTTTTTTGTGTGTGTTTTTTTTTGCCTTCTCCAGGACATTGCGTTGCAGCCATCTGTTGGAGATCACCGCACTCCTGCCCGCACCACCTGATTGGCTATAATCTAAATGAGTCAATGTTCTTTATCAGGGCTTTTGACGACATAACTACTTTGTTAATATTTGGAGGAAGTGCTGGAGGACAGGGCGCTCTCAGCCGGTTGACCTCGAGGTCATAAGAACCTGCGCGGCAGAGTGGCACATGGCGGTGAATGACTCCTAATGATTTAGATGGTATCTTTTACACAGCCCCAGTGAAAGTAGATATATCTGGGCAATCTGGCCGCTGAGAAAAAACAGAGGCTCCAAAATAAGTCCCACTTGTTTCAAATTGGGGGTAATGCTGTTTCATCAGCGCAGCGCGTCAATGGAATTCCCATTTGCAATGATGAGTAATTACCTGCAGATGACCACACAGCAGCTCTGAATGCTTTCCTGCCAAGATGTGTTGTGTGTGCGGTTGTTTCGGTAACTTAATCAGGAAATGCAGCAGATTTGGGGATTGTTTGTTTATTCCAAGGATAAGTAACTTCGGTGCTCTGTTGAAGAAGTCGAACAAAATCTTTGATGGCAGCATCCCATCGGATTAGATTTAAGCATTTCCTTTAGTGGAGCGAATGATTACTTTGTGTCGCCATACACGACACGTGTTGATGCATGGTATTACCGGAATTTCTTTAAAATACTCAAATAAACATTGGGTTAAAGCGCAACGCCCAAACCGCGACCTCAAAAGAGCACACTCAAAAGCTCTTTCTTCTAATAATACGTGTAAACACAGAAAATGTCATCGTCTGATTCCGACATCTGAGTGCGATTTACTTCTTCTCCATCCACATTGAATTCAGAACCACTGACATCATTTTCTTTCAAGTCTTTGGCGCAGCGATTCTTTACACGGGGCCACGGCCCAATTGTGGGCTGTTAGCGCCATGCGGAGGGCTGTTCAAAATGTTCCAGGTTTGCACCTCTTTGTCATGAGGGCCACAGGACTAGATAGGTGATCAGTTGTCGATTCCAGAAATATTTCCATTTTCCATGAGACACGATGTTACAATTAGAGATGAAAGTCCTCCGGATTTTCCCGGAATTCCGGATTTTCAAATTTTCATGACATTTGTTTGCGATGTTGTTGTCCAGTGGTCCTTCTTCCCTTATTTATTATGACTTTTAACTACCGGTAGTTTTCTCCAGCACACGTGGCACGAGCGACATGCGAATGCACAAATGAACACCTGCGATAAAACTCCTGCAAGGCACCGCGAGGCAAGAGTTCATCTGGCGTCCGCTGTAAATGCAGCATTAGAACGCTAATATGAGGGCGGGGCCTGCTTGACTCACTCATTAGCCCGACTGCCTAATTGAAGGGATGACGGCAGCACGTTACTGATTGTTTTCGCAACCGCGTTCTGTTGTTTTCAAACAAATATTGAACAAATATGCAGAACAGATGCATTGTGGCGAGCTGCAGCAACATGCCAAAAGACGGGGCTTCCATGACCCAAGTATGAGAAAGTGAGTAAACATCAAGTCAAAGTGACATGCACAAACTGGGATGGGCCTAACAAGACCAGTTAATTTGCACTGCACGTTTTAATGATCCTGACTTGGAAGATGAAGTGTTTTGGTTGGAATTTGGAAGGAAATGGCTCATTTTAAAAAAGGATGACCAGATGGCCGCCCCCCTCTGCAGCGATGGCTTCTTTCCTGCTTAAATTGCCGTACTGCCTTTTACATCCGTGCGCCTCCTTGGACTGTCGGATTTAGGAGACAATTGAGCGCCATCTTCGGGCACTGAAGCGACGTACATTCAGTGATTTGGACTGTACAAATTATGTCAAGTTCTCTGCTGATGTCTCCCCTAAGATATGGGGGACGGAAGTAGTGTATCCATATTTGTTCTGCCCACAGTAACCGTTTCGGGCCATTTCATTAATAGTAATTATGTTTAGAATATTCATTTAGTAATCGCGGTGCATTGTGGGTAGCAGACGCCATTGTTTCATCAGACGAGTCGTTACAGAAAGCCTGACCGTGGTCGTCGAAACTGGTCTTCCTGCGCTATATTCTTCTTTTGTCCACCTTCGAAAGCAATGTCCGTAAGTCCGCTTGTCTTTAGAATTATTTAGAATCTTTTTCGAAGATCGTTTTCCCTCAATCGTTGTCATTGAAACTTGCTAGCCCAGAGTACTGCTAACGACGTAGCGACGATGCTAAATCAGTGCTAACAAGCTAATTATCATGCGAAAGAATCGCCAAAACGTATTGTTCTTCGTTTTCGTTTTGTTTTAATTATGTCTGTTGTTGACACTAGCCGATTTGCGTTGTATTTATGTATAAGAATGTAAGTCGAGGGGTTCGTAGGGTTTTAGATGGATTGCTCTACGTTTCGAATGGGCAAAAAAGCGGAGGACGACTTGGTGTGAACACACACTCTTTTTATTTTCTCAAGGTCTGCCTCGTAACAATAAACGAACACACTTCCTTCCGGTAACGACCACACTTCCTGCTTTTCTTCACCAATCAAATGTAAGCAACGTAAGAATATTTCAGAAAGTATTCAAGAGAATATCATTTCGGTAACTGTAACATAAAATAATATAATGCTCAAATATAAAATGATAATAATTAACAATTTAACAAAAGCTTACAGAAGTGAATGCATGCTGCACCAGCTGAGATTTTTTTTTCTCCCATGCTCCCATTCAGGAGAATGGTTCGTCTGAAGGGTTTCCCCCCCCCCCCTCGTCTCTTTATTGTTTTCCATTTACGTCTCAGATCTCGGGGCGCCAGGCTTCGTTCTGTCTCCCTCTGTTGGTCATTATTTTGTTTACAGTCCTCTAGATGGTTTTTTTTAGTGGGAATGTAAATTCCTTGTTTGTGTTAAATTCTTTGGCAAATAAATCCCATACCATTCCTATTTTGGAGGTCAGCTACATAAAAAAAAATGGTGCCCTCTCGCGTTTCAAACAAACAAACAAAAAAAAACTATTTGCAAATCAGGTTCTACCGTGATTAAATTGAAGACACTACGAGGTATTGAATGTTCAAACTAATAAACTTTATTGTTTAGCTGGGACATGGTCACATTTACAATTGTGGTAAGATCACCTTTTCTTTCAACAACATTCAATAAAATGAGAACTGAGGACTTTTAATTGTTGAAGCTTTGTAGATGGAATCCTTTCCCATTCGTTCTCGATGTGCAGCATCAACAGTCCAAGGTCTCCGTTGTCATATTTTACGCTTCATAGTGCGCCCCACGTTTTCACAGGGAGGCGGGCGTGGACTGCGTCGTCTTGTCGCAGGGCATCCATGAGAGAGACGGACGGTGCTTGGGTGGCATCATCTGTTTCTCCATAACCTGTATGTACCCTCACACACGTGTAAGTCACCCGTGCCATTGTAATGAGCACGGCCCCATACCATCACGCAGGCTGACCTTTGAACTTTGCGACCAGAACAGTCCGCAGGGTTCTTTTTATCTTTGGCCCGGTGGACACGACGACGTCCACAATTTCCGAAAACAATTTCAACTGTGGACTCGTCAGACCACAGACAAGTTTTCCACTTTTCATCAGTGCATCTTCAATGAGCTCGGGGGGCCCAGAGAACCCAGCGGTGTTTCTAGATGTTGTGATACATTTTACATCGTCAAGATTAAAGTTGCGCTTAGAAATATAGCGCCGAACTGCATTTACAGTTTTCTGATGTGCCGTCTGAAGGGTCAAAGGTCACTGGCAATGTTTGGACTTGCATGCAGTGCTTTCTCCAGATTCTCTGGACCTTTTGATGTTAACCTGGACTGTAGATGTTGAACTCCCCGAAATTCCTTGGAATTGTACGTTGAAGAAAATTCACCCTAAAACTGTTGGGCTATTTTCTCACACAGTAGTTCACCGCCATCAAATTCAAAATTCATGATCATTTTCTAGTAATCGTAGTTTATCAGTTTGAACATTACATATCTTGTCTTTGTAGTGTAGTCAATTAAATATCGGTTGAACATGATCTGAAAATCAAGCATTTTGTTTTTCTGTCGAACACGACATCCCAACTTCATTGGAATTGGGTGCGGGGTAGTTCATAATCGTTAAAAGGAAAATCAAAATTCAATGTAACAATTCACAGTTCAAGCTTCAGGACAATGTTTAACAGGAGATGCAGATGAATTAAAAAAAAAATGTTCAAGCAAAGTTTTTCAATGAAGCAGATTTGGTCGTGTCAATAATCTCAAAATTCAAAAGATGGAGGTCTGGTGCAGGACAAAATGAAGACAATCTCAAAAGAGGTGCACAATATTCAGTCGGAAATAATGCATGAGTGAGTCAAAAGGCAAAGAGGAAAAACGGAGAAAAAGTGGTTGGACAGTCGGAAAATCCTTGATAAAAAGCAGATCAGTCAGGGAAACTAGTTTCACTCAACAACTCTGCCCTGAATTAGAGAGAAGAAGTCAGAGAAGAATAGTATTAAAAGACAGAAGCGGATACAATCCATTAAGCCTGCCTGTGAACCCGAATACAGTCCTGCAAAATCTTATCATCTCGATATATTGCATCCGATCTATAATCTGATGTTCTGATTCTTGATCGAGGAAAAAATCACTCTTGATTTGTTAAAACGGTTGAAACATTTCCAATTGGTCGAGCACCGACAACTGCGCCTTTTTGTTCAATGTAACCGTGAGCTGTGTGTACTATTGTCACTCGTACACTGCGGGCCGAAACAACAAAGCACAAAAGAGTCGAATCATTCTTGCGAGCGGCTTTCACAGAACTGCGCTTATAAATAAAATGTATTATTATTATTATTATTATTATTGGCTCACTCAATATATCCAAAAGCATTTGAAAAACACTTAGTCGTTATTTTTGCACCCCGTCTCGAGATGTGTCAGTTGGCTGAGGCACAGCGACATGCCGATCGCCATTTTATCAACTGTGACGTAGCAACGAGTTCTCCGGGTATTCCACTTTCATCCGACAGTGTCAAATAACGTCTGCTTATTCTAACATGAGTTAATAATTTCAAACGATACATACGGTGTGAGATGTCTGCTAAGCAATTCTTTTCAGCCTTGTCCATCAAGGATAGACGACATTGCCGAGAAATCTGACCGCTCGCCGGAATTTCTTTTTGGATGCGCGTCCCGCCCTCATTATTTAGTGGGATCTTCTGAGATAACTGGGACCCGTTTTCCCCCTAAGAATGGTGTCAGGATCTTTGATGTTATGTTCTTGAAGTGTTTTGGGGTCATTCATGTCAAAACAAAATGGCTTCCATTGGTCTATTTGTAACTTTTCTTGAGTCTGTCTCATGCTTTCCTATTTTTTGGGTTTCCTGTCCACTGTGTCAGCCGCCCCGGCTCTTTCCCCGGCCTTTGGTTCCTTCTCCAGCTGTATCTTTGCTGTCCTTGGAGGACACTCGTCACAAAATGTCATCATTCGTCATGTGCACGTCATCCATTCCCTTGACCGTTTAGATTTGTGTTCCTGTTCTTGTTTCCCTTTTTTTTGTTTGTTTGTTTTTTACAACGTGGTGCATCTGCCCGACATTTTCTCCCCCTTCCCTTGACACGCAATCCGTGACGAATCACAATAGCGTTATACTTCAATTGCTTCGGCATTTAGCTAGAATACATCATCTGGGGAGGACCGATGCGCGTTCGATACTGGAGAATGTCAGAAGCGATTTCTTGCGTGTGGTTTTTTTTTAGCTAGCTCTGCCCTTGTCCCTCCAGCCCTCGCGCAAGATGATTGTCGTTTAACTTATCACTCAAATGTGGTTGGTTGAACTTAGATTTGATATGCAACAAAAGCGTGGCCAGGTCACATGAATGATATCCTCCGAATTTCAAGAATACTATTTTTGAACGTTCATATCTCGATTTCAATACGATATATCGCCCAGCCCTACTGTGGGATTGTGTAGTAATATAGCGCTCCACCATTTTGGAGGAAATTGCTCTTTATTTATATTCTCAAATCGCTTTGACATCCAATCATTCACAAAATGCGGATGGCATTGAGTTGAGAGACGACCACTCCGGTCCGAAGCCAACCTGCGCTAAATGATTTCGGCATATCTGAGTGTGTGCACGATTTTGACCGGACGGTAATTGCTGCTGATAATAGACGCCGGCCAACGATTTAAAAGGGACATGACATCCTATGTCTTGGCTCTGTGATATCAGTTTATGATTAATTCATGATTAATTATTATGTCATATACTGGAGAAAATGGTAGGTATCAAAATGATGACACAACCCTTTTCAATCCTTACAATTATTGACAGCGAAACTCCTCGACAACGAAATCTACATGGGTGAAAATACCCCCCTAGTGTGAAAAAAATCTTCATGCATTAACACCATTCCCACTTTCCTGTTTCAAATTTGCTACAGTGAAAAAACCCCCTGTTGTGAAAATGTTCTTGCTGCAAACATGATTTCGTTGTAGAGGAGTTTTACCGTATTGTGTTATTTGTAACAGCTAGGTCCATTTTAAACTTGAAACGAGACTTCACTGCTGTTACAGAATCATATTTCCCTGCATTAGTCTGACTGTCATTATGTAACTCCAGTCGTTCTATTATTTGAAACGGTCATGATGAACATTATACACGGCACGGTTGACGCTTCACATCATTTCACTTATTGATAGTTGCATGGTACTGGTATTTCTCGTGTGTATTTATTTTTGGTCAAAATATTAAGATTTAGTATTATGCGGGTATATTTCTTCTTCTGCAGACTTTTTTTTTTTAAAAAAAATTTCTGTTATTTCAATTCTAGCTAGTATTTCTATTTTGTGCAGGTCCATCAGTGTATTAAAAAAACAAGTTTTGCTTCTGCTCGACACAGCTGAGGTTATGATACACATTTCCAATCGGTTCGCCTGCAAATTGTGGCAACACGAGCCTTTCATGTAATTGACAAGATTTCAGGTTATGTTTCGGATGCCATTCTGAACGGTTGTTGCGATCATCGTTTTCACGTTTGCATAACATTTTAGTGGTGGGTTCGATGTCAAGTGATTATTCAGCATGACTTATGATACTGCAATCATGGATTTCGTACACCAAAAGTGAATTGCTGTCTCTAATATTCCCGCGTGAACTCTTGTTTGGATGATTAAGGGAGCGGTTTGGGGTTTACACGTACTCCCTGGCCGTGGAAGGCTGCGATTGCCGATAATACTGCTTCCCCTGCATGTCATCTTTGGAGCAGGAACAGCACAGCAAGGAGCCCCCCAGGACAGTCAGACTTGCTGCTGCCCAGCCCACAAAGAGGGCGGAGCCAAACTCATACCTGCCCAGGAAAGAGAGAGATGAACACTTGTCAAACAAAACGGATTGAGGTACATAGCGGGATGAATGAATAGGGGGAATATGAACCTGTAACTGTTCCAACCCCCCCCCCCCCCTTCAACCTATTTTTCAAAATAAAAAAACATATCAAGAGACAATAAAGATGACCTTAAAAAAGAGAAAGTAACAGTATAGTCAACCTATCACATTGACATTGGAAAACAATCTGGAAAAGGCTTTTCATCTATTCATCCATCCATTTATTTTCCGGTCCGCTTTATTCTCACAAGTGAGTGCTGGAGCCTATCCCAGCCGTCTTCGGGCAGTAGGCGAGGGGACACCCTGAACCGGTTGCCTTTCAAGTACAAAGGAAAGCAAAATCCTTGAAGCATACCTGGCATTGGCTGGGGTATTTGGGTTGAAGAAATGAGAAGACACCTGCGTTGCATACCAGGAAACAGAAACCAATGTACACAGACCTGTGAGGAAAAGGAAAGAAAGGATTTGGCACAATCAATCCCACCGGAGCATTTTACCAGGCCTGTGAAAGTTTATTAAAAAAATATTAAGATAAAATCTATTCCGTTCTGTTTTAAACTGGGTTCGGTAGTGTTACGCATGAATGGCTTGAGTTAAATCTTTTTGATTTAAGTTCTAGCTTTTTTTTTTTTGCATGTGTTGCATGGACTGAAATATGAAATCAAGAAAGAACAGAGCCGTTCACCCTTATTTTGCAGCAACCTTTGTCGTGTTGCTTTTTGTCGGTTCATTTTTTTACTCTCGTGTTGCTTGTGTACTTTTTGTACATATTCCACGTGCTTTTTTTTTTGTGTTTGATTTTATAAAGATGGTTTTGCGTGTATATATTTAATATTTTTGGGGAATCCACATTCATGGCTTAGCTGTTTATGTCAGCTTCAGCGATAAGAAAAAACTCATCTTGCACACGTCTCCACTCAGCACTGTGACCACTTTTGGGGGGGGAATCGTGCTCACTGTAATACACTGACAAGATACATTTGATTCTTTATTGATATTTGATCATCTTCGCATTTGACACAATTATTTGATGGGGGGGGAAAAATACATGACGAAAAAATATTTTTACTGAGTATCTTTTAAATGCAATTTACAATTATAATAATAATAATACATTTTATTTATAAGCGCCTTTCAAAATACCCAAGGACACTTTACAATCAAAAAAAGACCAATAAAACCACAGATAAAATTATAAATAATAAAAAGCGAAGGGTTGAACTAAGTATGCAATTTTAAATAGGTGGGTTTTGAGATGAGCTTTGAATATGGAAGAGAGTCAATATTATGTCGAACTAAATAACCACTTCTTTCTCATAGACGTCTGATTCCATAAGTGTATGGATTTTTTTTTAAAGTTCTGAAAATTTTTGAAAAACAACTTTTACCTGCGAGAAGGAAGAGCGACCCTCCAGTCACTGCAATGCGTGTCTTGACTGCTGGGTTATTCTCTCCCACCTTGGTGCACTTCATGCCAACCACACTGATGATGATGCCGATGAGGCCAAGCAGCACTGACACCACCATGAGGGCACGACATGTCTGGATATGGACTAAAGAGAGGGGGGGGCAGTAGAATGTCAAAGGTTAAAAGATAAAAACATCACAAGAAAACATGTTCATTTAAAGTCAGTGAAGAGACGTGAACTTGTGAATCAGTTCACAAATTGGCAAATCCTGGTGGATTTGCTTCTCAAAAAGAATGTCCCTTCACACAAAGGCCTACACAAATAACTCAGTGGTGGGGGGGACATATTTCCAGATGATTTACACACACGTGCACACACACATGCATGCATGCATGAAAAGTGAATACGTAGTGTAAGTGAATTTACTAAAGGCGTGAGGGTAGTGTAGGAAAGTCTGGTAAACATGAATAACATACTGTATATCCACCGTTGCGTTCTGTTTTGACTGATATGCTACGTTAACAACAATGCACACTTGAGATGGCTCAAACGTTCGTGGCCTGTGTGTGTGTGTGTGTGTGTGTGGGAGGGGAGGGGATGCCTACATTTGAGGGAGTGAATCGTCATTTCGAGTGAAACACAGCCCATATTCATTCAGAAAGACAAAACGCCCCGCTGAGCAGTCAGTCGTGGCGGCTGGTGACGTTGAACGTTCATGCCGCAGTGATATCTTGAAAGTTGGACATTTAACCCTGGAGAATCCACGGGGTCAAATTTGGCCCCTATAAATTCTGCTACCCTTAAATCCCAAAGCGTCAAATTTGGCCCTAATCCCAAATTAGGATTAAAGTATTGAATTTTTTTTTTTTGAAAAAAAACTATATTTTAGTGTTCAGTGAACATATAGCAGTCATTTAATGTCAAATTCATCATTTTTCCAAAGAAGAAAAGGGGTCTCTTGGGTTCTCCAGGGTTAAATAGAAGTATGCACCTGTGATTTCCTCATCTCAAACGATTCATTGAAACAAAAGTTAACAACAATGGCGGGTACGCCAACACCCAAAAAATGTCAACATCTCTCGAGCATCAATTACAGCACGACGTTGACGTCTCATGCTGTTCACAAGTGGATTTATGATCTGCTGAGGGACGGCATCCCATTCTTGTTGAAGGGCAGCCCTCAGGCCATTGAGGTTCTGGGGTGCAGAGTATCGAGCCTCCATGGCGACTCGGCTGATCCCACAGGAGAACAGTGCAAGCCATCCCATTTGAGGTCCAACAGCCGTTCTGGAGCATTGTTGTCCATGACCATGAAATTTGGCCCGTGTTGTTGTAGGAGCACAATCACATGATTATTCATGACTTGTCAGGGCGGCCCGGTGAAATTTGGCCCGTGTTGTGGGTTTCATCCGGTCCCACATTCAAAACATGCATGGAGGCTCGTTGGGCACAAGTGTCGGGGATGGTTGTTCGTCTCTGTGTGCCCTGCGATTGGCTATTCAGGGTGTCCCCCGTCCCCCACTACTAGCACCCCCGCGACCCTTCAAGCGGTTTCACTGTCACTACCATTCACAAAAAGTGTCGGGCAGTTCTGAGCCCAACGGACACACGTGCCCACACTGTAACACCGCCACCACCAAAAGCGGCCATCATTTCTGCTCCAACGTTAATCGACTTTCATCAGAGATGAAAACTGAGGCCCACTGATCCCTCATCCAGCACGAACGCTCCCTGGCCCACGCAAGACGATGACGCCTTTGTCTGGTGGTGTGGTCTGGCACCCTTGCGGGTCGTATGGCACTCAGACCACGTTGATTTTTCAGTTTCAAATGCACTGACGTGACATTTGGATCCCTGACACTTCCCTTCAACGTCCCAGCGTGTGAGAGGCATTCATCGCCCGGTTTCTGAAGGCATTGTTCACAATGTAGCGGTCATCAGCATGGGGCGTGGCCAAAGGACGTCCATCTTTCTGTGACTCTTCCAGTCGCCTGTTGTAACTGACGATGGTCTGTGACACTCTAAGCTCAGTGGCCACTTTGTCTGAGAACGTCCCATTTGAAGCATCACAACTGTTGATCCACTGCAAGGTGTCGTCTTGGTCTGATGATGTCAAAATGTGAACAGCATGATGTTTAAAACACCAGCTCGAATCCAACCAGGACCGTTATTGGTCGATCCACGGATCAAAACGTGAATTTTCGCCGTTAAGCTCCTCGTTCGAGAACAGCAACTTGTGAGTCAATGATTCCCAACCTTGACTATGCCAAGGCACATATTTTCAGCTCGGAAAAAAAAAATCGCACGGCACACGACCAAACAAAATGGCCACATAAACAGGATACATATGTCAGGTTCATACTTTTCGACATCTACTGGAAGATCCTTTGTTTATTGTCTGTTGCTGGCACAGAGAGAGGGACAAAGATACATTATTTGTTATTTTCTCAGCAATTTAGTACAATGTGAACATTTCCCACGGCCCACTAATGTGTGCCCACTGGTTGGAAATCACCTCTCTGTGGTCAATATCAAACATTGTACTCACTGTCGAGAGAAAGCATGGAGTCAAAGATCTTGCACTGGACCTGTCCTGTGCTCTGCGAAGCGCAACTCATCCACAGCCCCTCATACAGACCCACAGCGGTGATGATTGCATCACCGACGTAGGACGATTGCTTCCACTGGGGCAAAGCTGTGGTGGCGATGATGCCGATCCAGCCGCCCAAGGCCAGGAAGTAGCCTAACAACTGCAGACCGAGGTTTGCCATCCTCCCGTTGCTCCGTCCGTCTTCCTTACCTCGGCTAGGCTAATTTTCTTTTGGCCCACTCCCGTTGTCTTCAAACGGTGGTTTCTGGACAATCCCGTTTCACTTTGGTTCTTTTCTATCTGGTACCTTTTGATCGTCTCTTCTTGTTATCCGAGTTAAAACCAGGGTGCCTGTTTTAACTCCGATATGTCGAATCACATTGAAACAATTGCCGTAATTTCTCTCCTGTTGGGGCTCCGATAGGAGATTCTTGGATTTCGTTGATAAAATGTATGTACGGTGCCGTATATGACGTAAGTATCTTATCTGAAATGTCGTTCTTCGCATGGGCCCCTTCCGATTCTTTTTGTCTTTCTGCTCTGCTGCTCTCTAATTCGTCCCTTTGCTCTGCTTTTCTTCTGCTCCCGGGTCAAGTGCCTCAGTGAGGGGTAGAAGAAAGAAGTCGGGGGGGGGGGAAAAAAGAGAAAAAGTCAATGGGGCCGAGGGTTGCGCTGAAGGACCGAGTTGTTGTTGGTCAACTCTCAGACCGTCACGCCTACAGCGAGGGCAGAGATTGGAGGAGGAAGCTCGAGGGGATGGAGCTATAAACGCCTTCATTAATAAAAGGTTGACATCAAATTCACTTCATTGCATCCCAATCCTTTGATGAAACATTCAACATTTTTTTTCAGATTCAGATTCAGAAAACTTTATTTATCCCCGTGGGGCAATTAGAGTTGTGCGAGAGCGGCTTATTCTAGAGACATTTGAACAATAACAGGCAACTGAAGTTGATGCATCATGACACTTAAGCTTAATAGATATTTGGCAACTTGACTGAACAACTGGCGGCCCGGGATCGACTGGTTAGCACGTCCGTCTCACAGGGCAGAGGTGCAGGGTTCGATTCCGGCTCTGGCTTTTCTGTGTGGAGCTTGCATGTTCTCCTCAGGGCCTGCGTGGGTTTTCTCCGGGTATTCTGGTTTCCTCCCACATTCCAAAAGCATGCATGGCAGGCTGATTGAACACTCCGAATTGTCCCTACGTGTGAGTGTGGAAGGTTGTTCTCTGTGTTGACTGGCAACCGGTTCAGGGTGTCCCCCGCCTACTGCTCGAGGACAGCATGTTAGGATCAAGCGGATCAGAAAATGGATGGATGAATACTTTGAGTGGAGTGGTGGCACCATCCCTGACTGGTTAGGGTTAGGGTTAGGGTTAGGGCCTCAAGGCTGGACCAGGTCATAAGCTGTTGTGATGTCAGGTAAGATGAAAGAGGAAAGAAAGGGACATTTCAGGTGAAAGGGCAAAGGATTGTGCGGCTTGTACTTTGACCCAAGTCGGTCAGTCTCTGTGTTGGGAGTGCCTGGACGTGACTGAAGTGCATCAGAAACTGAGGCTCGTCTTCCCCGTTGCCTGCTCCCATTTCGCATCCCAGTGGCCTCTGCATTGACTCAGAATACGTCATGTGCAAACGTAGCATGAGATGCTTTTGTGTTGGAGAAAATTGTCAGCCATGTTATTGTGCCTTACCTTCTATTTTGCTACTTAATCTCATGCCCTCAACATTCTCGAAAATGTTGCCAGTAGTACGTCTTTCCTTCCATATTGTCATAAGGATTGCTGTGTTTTTCTTGTTCTTTTTTTTTCTTTCTTTGTCTCTGTAGGCTTTCGAGTCTCTATTTCCCTGTTCGCTTCAACTTCCTTCTGTGGCACTCCGTTTCTTTGGTTCCCTGTCGACCTTTTGTCACGTTGCCTTTTGATATTTGTATTCTCCGGATTGCGTTCTCCTTCTATTTAATAAATGCTGTCAAATCTCTTCAGTGTGTCAAATTTGCAAAAGGGTTTCAACTCACAGCCGTGCCATGTTTAAGAGGTTGTTGTGACGATTATAAGACGGGAAATATTCAATCTTTAACATCAAAATATGCTCCAGCCCTTGTCAGTTTAATCAGCGCTAGCTGTGCCAATCACAGAATAGTTGTCTATTGTCTACTGTCCTCAGAGCCGTGCACATCTTTCTCCCACTCTCTTTTGAGAAACAATGGGGCAAATCCACAAGGCACAAACACGCACACAAAGTGGTCAGTGTCCCGCACTGTTTTTCAACTGAACCCGAATCGAAGACACAATGGAAGTACTGAAAGCTCAGCACACGCGCGCACAGACTCGCACACACAAACAGCTCTTCATGTGTACGCACTGAGGGGTAACTGTATGCGCTGAGTGAAATACTTGAAGCAAATTATAAGAATGTCTCTTTTGAACATGGCTTGAATCATGTATGGGGTATTGGCATTTGTGGAAATGTCTACGTTGTTGTGGATCCATCCATTATCTGAGCCACTTATACTGACCAGGTTCGCGAGCGTGCCATCGCCTATCCAGCTGTCTTCGGGCAGTAGGCGGGGGACACCCTGAACTGGTTGCCAGTCAATCACAGATCATACAGAGACATACAAGTCTTCATTCACACTCACAATCACACCTCGGGACAATTTCGAGCGTTCCATTAACCTACACCTGAAAATGTCTGTTTTTCAAGATAGTGTTTGGAAGAATAAAACCTATGATTTTAAAAGTTTTCTCGCTCTATTTGCATGAATATATATGTATGGTGGAGACCAGTCGAGACCCAAGTGTAAATTGTCAACAAAAGCTGACCAGTGGTTTCCATCTCACGAGACATCGAGGCGAGCATACACTAACTTTTTCGCCTAGCGAAGTTTAAAATAGCTTCCCGTGTGTAAAAAGCAAAAACAAACAAAAAACATTATATTGTGTTGTGTATTTAGTCTTTATTTTTTTTATCTGCCGTCGCAGCGTGTGTGCGTTTGTTTGTGTACGCGCGGAAGTGTCTGATATTTGCTGCCCATGTTTTTTTTCTTGTTTTCTGTGTGCCGCCCATGTGCAAGAAGAGGGTTGACTTCAATTTGCATGTGTCCCATGTTAAAGCACGCGGAGGCGGGGTTTTGTAATCAAGTCTTTTTGGGATCGGGTACTGCCCCAAACAGAAGAGACACTCAGAAAACTATGAATACCCAAACTAAAATAATAAAGAAATGACACAAACACCGATTCTAACTGTTTTATTAGAAAGGCTGGTCCTTTAACGGTCCAGTTGGAACACCGCCGTTTTCATGCTGTGCACATGACACCATCTGCTGGCCAGGTTTATAATCACAGGCAACTGTATTTTAACCACATCATGTGTGATGCATAGATTTTTCGTTTTCACTCTTGGGAATTAATAAATCGGAATTACACCAAAAAAGTATGCTCAAATGATTTCTCGTTTTTTGTCCATCCCAAATTGTAATATCAATATCAACATACGGCATATTCGCGCAAATCAGTACAAATCACGTGATGTCACATCAAGACATTTTGAATAACTAAATGTACTAACTAAAATAAGATAAGAAAACCTTTGTCTCACAATGGAGAAATTCCCAATAATAATAATAATAATAAAATAAAGCTAAATATGTGTTTTGTTTATAATCTTCTAAATTATGTTACGCCATTCACAGTCAATTTCTCCCTGTGGTCGTAATTGTCGAGTGACGTCACACGAAAGCTGGTCTGTGAACTCGGGTGTTCTTTTTTTCCGGATTTCGCAACTCAGACCTTCAAGTTCAAAAGGGCGTTTTTGTGTACTTTTGTGAGAAAAACCCAATCTTGCACTTTCCTTGAATGTAGCATGTGCCTATATAAGAAAAAAAGCGGCTTACTTGCCGTCGGGGGGAGTGATAACGGTGTATTAAATAATTTGTCACCAAGGCAACGTAAGATGGCTGCCCTGTGGCTTCAGTCGCGAGGTGCCTGTTGACAGGCAATTCATATTCGGAGCACGTTCCGAAATAATCTCCAAGCACGTATTAAATCATTTTGACCGTTCGGGAAATTCAGTGCGCACACCACCGCTTCGAACACACACACTGTCAGAGTAGAGTATGGGCGTCAGAGTGAATTGAAATTAGGTTCTCTCTCCGCACTCTGTTTACGATCCTCGCACGGCGGGACGAGAACCACTTCCGGGTCGCGTTCGATAGATCGCGTATGTACCGAGGAACTGAAAACGTGACTGAAGATCGACCCCTGTGTTTTCGTCAGCAACGTAGCCGTGGGGAAACAACTCGGCCGGTCAGTGTAGACAAGGCTACAACATCGCACATTGAGTTCCCGTTTTCCTTAAAGGGCAGTTCAGTGGCTGGGATCAAGTACCGGTACTCAGATAACGAAGGAACGCAACGAACGCGGCTCTTCTGGTAAAACAAGCTGTTTTACTTAACTGGGCCCGAGCAAAATCGCTTTAATAGTAGAGTACTTTTTTTAATAAAGGCGGACATCGAAAATAATGGATGGAACTGTCAGCCTTCCAAGCCAGCCCGACCAAACAACGAAAGGTAAGGAAATGTGTAATAATCGGCTTTTACAAAACGTGTCACCACTTTCATGATGTAATCTTGGAGTGATATAACTCTAAAGTTAGGTGCAGTGAGGAACAATTTGAATCACACGACTGCATATTGTGTCATAAATGTATCGATAAAACGACTCAATTAGCATGGACAGATCTTAGATACCCTGCATATATTTTCGACATATGGCTGGTTCGCACTAAGCTTGGTCCAGGAGTGGGACATGAGAACCCTAAAAAATTATCTTCTAAACCAGGTCAAAATGATATACAGTACAGTAATGTATGTATTAAATCAGAAAAAAAAAATTGAATAAAAAGTCAAGACTAACTTTATGAAAAGGAAACCACTGCCTGCCTACCTTAGTGGGGCAGCTGACTGGGAGGCAGGGACGCACTTTTGCAACGTGTTAAGTCCAGAAACATAACTATCGTAGCTCGCGTGTACCGTTTTTAAAATGCTTCTAAATAATAACACACCCACATGAGACTTGATGAATGATTTGTCCTAAATATGAAGTCGACCAAATTCGTACATAGAAGATTTCGACCCAATAGTGACGATAGTCTTATAACACCAGGTCAGGTCATCACACATTTAACGAACGAGGTTATTTTCAGTCAGGTGGCGTACCAGGAATATGTAACATATTGACAGCAGAAACTGTTATGGCATCGGACTTTTCCCTCCTTCCTGGAAACGTTTCATGCTTCCAGGATAAGATCCATTCAGATGACTGTATTTCCATAGAGTGCATGCATATCATATCACTGTACATAAAAACATTTGATGTAAACATCAGTCTGGTTCTGTAGTGACTCTGGTTGAGAGCAGCGTCACTCCTGGTGGACAGCAGCTTGTCAGCGCTTACCAGACCACTAGAGTGGGGGACGCTATGGATCTTGTTGCTTTGGCAACACAACTGCAGAAGGTTTGGACAAGTTTCATTTTCAAAATTTAATGGATCTTCTGTTGCTTTAAGCTGATGTGTGATGCGTTTTCTCAGGCAGACGATTTTATCAAAGCCAACGCTTGCAACAAACTGTCGGTAATTGCTGACCAGATCCGATATCTACAAGAGCAAGCAAGAAAGGTGAGTCAATATCATGGGGGGGAAGAATTGATGTTAATTTCCTTGACAGACTTTTAAAAAAAAAGATGCAATTTGACTGGTGCTTGATTGATTTGATTTCTTTTGATGCCCACGTCTAGGTCTTGGAAGAAACAAAAAGAGATGCTGACCTCCACCATGCTGCCTGTAACATAGTGAAAAAGCCTGGCAACATGTATTACCTTTACCAGCGACCATCTGGACAAAAATACTTTTCTATCATTTCACCTAAGGTACATTGTTGTTGTGTTTTTCATGATTCATGTGACCTTTTTATACATATCTTTGTTTTGTTGTGTTTTTAACACTGAAATGTTGAAAAAATGGAGTCCCCCATACACACACGCACGAAATTTTCAAGTTACGAAACGTCTCAACAGGAAAATATTGTCTCGTTAAGAAAGACATTTCAAGATACGAAAGGTAAAAATCCAGCATGGGCTGCTAACTCGCAGCTCTGAGTGTTGTAAATGCAAAATAACTTCTAGCTGCTCTGCCATTGGCTGTTACCAAGCAACTTCCTGGCATCCCATTGGCTAAGAGAGACCTCGAATGTTTTTCTGTCTATGTGTGTAGATAGAAGACCAGATAGACCTGTGTCGATGCCGCGTCCTCGTCATTCGCCCCTCGGGCCATGAGGCGTTTCCGATAGTTTGACGTAAATGTGTGAATTACCCAGAAAAAAAATATTCACCAGTCGGGCGATCGCTCACTCTGCTGATGTTTGCCTCGGGACATTTTTGAAGGATTGTTAAAAGCCGACAGACGCAAAAAAACGTACTTGGATCAGTTCTTGACAAAAACCAAAACAAAACGATAAGGACGCAATCAAAAGTTAAATGTCATCTTTTTTTAATAAACATTTATGCCTGACCTTGGAATTAGGCCATTTACATGGCAAAATGCTCGACTTAGTTCATAAATGTCTGCATATGGCACACAAAGTTTGTCCCACAACCTCGGTTGTCCCTAACCACCTGAAATGACATATTGTGCCAATTGTGATGATTGATTCTTTCAAATGTGATCTCCTCTCCAGGAATGGGGCTCAAGTTGTCCTCACCTGTTTGTTGGTGCATTCAAACTTCAACACGACATGTCCTGGACTCCTGAAGATGACGTGCATAAAAGGGACGCAGAGATCGCCATCATGGGCAAATTGCTTAGCCAACAGACAATTTTACCATCTGACAAGGAGCCGAATTTCAAAGGCATCTCGAATGAAGAGAGCGGTGCAGCGGAATAAACCGGAATATTCATCCCAGAATGAAATCATTCGGTGATTTTTCTTCTTTTTAAAATTGTTGTGCACCGCCAGATGAGAAACATGCAACCTCTCTTTAGGTTGACAGAAGATTTTCTGAAGAATTTAGATGCACATTTTTTTCCGATCCAACCATTAGCAAACCAAAAGTGACAAATCTGCATCCTTGATTGATTATATATTCCTTTCAGTCAATGAACACAGACTTCTTCTATGGTTCGTGGAACTCAAACTGATCCGATTGGAACTACGAAAAAGGTTGACATTCAACAGAACAATTTTGGCATCATGACAAATGTGAAACGACAGCATTATCGTATCAAAACACGTGAAATCAGTTCTATCGGCAATTCATTGAGAGAAACACAACAGTGGCGCCTTTTCATTTCAAACCAAAAATACGAGACTTCACGGGTTACCGGTATCCTTCTCAGGCAAAGACATTAAAAAGTGACCAAGGAAAGAACCGATGTGCGGCAGTAGCCGCCAGTTATCGGTGACGATATTGAAATGGACGGCGTCCTCTTCCGAAATGATTTTCAGCAGGATGTGAAATTGTGGGGGGATGAAAAAAAGACATTTTATTTCCGCTTTATTGGCTGAATCTGATATAATAAACGGAAGCAACGGTTCTTCCACAACGGAGCCCAGTTCTTCCGCGCGCAGCCGGCCACAAAACAGGGCGCTGGCATAATCCGCTTTCTCTTCCCGACTTATTTCCTCCCAAAGGTCCTTAAAAACCCCCAATTTATCAGCGGCTCCCCAAGTGGCGGGTACGGCCAATGGCAGAAAGACTTGCCGAAATAAAACCTGGACGTCGGGCAGCGACGTATACCAGGAAAGGCCGTTGACGGTGTTGAAGAGGGCACTGCACGGAGAGTGATGGGCACGGGCAACCTGGGCTTCAAGACCAGTTTCACCGCGGGAGACTCCCTCTCTCGAAAAAGACACGGCACGTCGACGTCGCAGAGTTCTTCATAGATGCTATCCCGGAAGCTGAAGTGCAGGCGTATGCTGAAGACCCCATCGAAGGAGGCAAGCTTGCGCGTGGTCCGGTGGAGCCGGTAGTGCAAGGTGATCTGGGAGCCGAAGCGAGAGTCTTTGAACTGGGCCCTGTATGCTTCCAGTCCCGGGCTGTCGCCGGAACTCGGGTCCCTTTCCAGAATTCTCTCGTTTCTCTCCTGCGACTCGGGACGCTTGAACTCAACCAGCCTGAAAACCGGCGTTTGCGTCTGCTGGATGGTCAGCACGCTCGTCAGTCTCTCGGTGTCTGCCATGATGCAGGAGAGCGAGTGTTTGCTATTTGGTCCTTCCTCCCTCGAGCCCCGATTGATAATCCCGGTCAATTTGTCTTTGGAGAGAGTCGTCAGGAGGCTGTAATAGAGTCGAGCGCGATCCTGAACGTCTGCGTCGCCGTAGTGACGGACAAGATGTTGCAGGATGTTGGCCAGAGAGGTCAAGAACGAGTCCAGGCCGGGATGCGTCATCAAGCGCCGGCAAAGCTGAAGCACGCCGTTTCCCAGGCGCCAGTCGCCGGTCGGACACACCGAAGGCGTAAAAATGATCTTGGAAAGGAGTCGCAGCGTGCTCTGCTGAGGGATTTGCCCTTCTTCCGCCACGCGAGCCAGCACCTTGAGGTGCCAGGCGAGGTCCGTTAGGGTGAAGCGAGCAGGCGGCGGGGGCGGCGGCGACTCCGCGATAACGCCCTGCAAGGCCCCGCAGAGTCTCGCGGACCAATCGCATTCGGGGAACACGTCGGAACTTTGTTGAGCCAAGTTGAGAACGTGCGGAGCCAAGTGGGGCCGATGACGATAAAGCGTGCAGAGTTTTTCCGCGATACCGCTCGCATATCTCTCCGTGTGGCAAAAAGAAACGAGGAAAAGGAAAACCGCCCTGAAAAACGTGGCGGCGATCTCACGACCGTGCCCGCCGATCGTTATGTTCAGTAGCGAGCCGAGGTGTTGGTAGAGGTAGACCAGACCCTTCCCTTCCTCCCGTCTTTTTCACCCTCCTCCTGGCATACCACCAACAGCAGATTGAAGCGGGCCAGCATGGTCGCGTCGTCATTGAGGAGCGTGGGCGCTAGCGTACATGCTAATTGGGAAGTTAGCAGCACGGGTGGACTTTCGTTATTGCCGCAGCCGATCGGCCTGTTCTCGGGGAAATGCAGCAGGTAGTCCAAGAAGAAAAGCTTCTCTGGTGTACGTAGCAGCGGATGCTGGGAGAGAACCACCAATCGCCGCAGGATGAACGCTTCGTCGTCGGTGCTGAATAGGCTGTCGGTGTAGGCGCACTTCATTAGCAGAGTGCTATGAAGAAGGCAAACCTGGGGGGGAAAAAATAAAATTAAAGGAAGTTTCAACTGACGTACGAAAATACAACAGATAGAAAAAGTCAACGTACGCTTTTTCAAATGCCAGGTTTTTGTGTATTGAATATGAGAACGTGATCTTTTTTTTTTTTCTTTTGCCTTGAACTGCGACCTTTAACCTGTACCACGTCAGGCCGAGCCATAAATGAAATGAGAGTACGATAGTCGACAAAAATTGGGAGGCATCAGCTTCTTACAACCCCCACCAAAATCCTGCAGAAAACACTGGTAAACGTATGACAAAATTTTTTTGGGGTGCCTTAATAAATTACAGTAATCCCTCGTTTATCGCGGTTAATGGGGACCAAAACCACCCGCGATAAATGAAAATCTGCGAAGTAGCGACCAATTCACATATACAGGTAAAAATAAAAAAATATATATTTTTTTTACCTGTATATTTTTTTTAAGTCCGCAAAATGTCCGAAAACGGTCCGTGAGAAGCTGCAAAACAACTGCGAGCTTCTCGCCCGTTTTTTTTCGTTTTTTTTAATGAATATGTTTGCAATAAATATCCGTGACTTCTCCGATCCTGCTAGCAACCGTTTTAAAAAAAATCAAAAGCACCAACACCAACTGTGGTCAGCATGCTTGCAACAATCTCATGTTATCAGCAATTTCATTTCCTGCACAGTGGTGAGAAGTGAGGAATTTGCCCTTTTAACGATTTGGTTAGTCGTCAGAACAACTAAGACCGTAAATGCTCATAATGTCATGACAATTTTAAAATAAGAGCAAGAAAATGTGCATTTTGTGTGTGTATGTGTGAATATTCATTAGTGATTCAATAGAAGATGTGGAAATGTCATTTTTATGTGACTGATTCCCCCAAAATTTCACCAGTTTTGAATTTGAATTTTCGAATCTCAAGCTATACCGAGTGACTGCCAAAAGCTGCGTTCAGACTCTGGATTTTAAGACTTGGGGGTTTTCAAGTCATTCTCTCCTCCATATAACGATGACGTCATAAGCAAAGAATACAAACCTGGCTGGTTCCAAGCATGCGCAGGAGTTGGGCTCTAAATATGGACGGTCGGACAACAGGAACCATGGCGACCACCTCCATCAGTCGGTGTAGAACTGCCGCTTGACACAGCGGCGTAAGAAGAAAAGAATTCTCCAGAGTGGTTGACAGGACTGAGCGCAAATCCTTGCAGTCTCGCCCGGTCCGAAGAATAGGAACCGTGCCCATGTGGCCCATTATAGGGAGGATAAAATGGCGGAGTCTTTATCTACCTGAGCTAATCTCTGCTCTGCTTCCCAGTTGACGATTGTATTTTCCCCGACCAGTAATTTTAAATAATCATCACCCGATCCGGGATCCACGGCAAGCTGATAAACACAATTTCTCAACACCAGAGTATTGAGTCTTGCGTACGGCTGATGAAGTTTCGAGGTTTCTTTGGTCCAAAGCCCAGCAATGAGCTCAAGGCGCTGAGAAAGAAGGCCGGGGCGGCATGTCTCCAGCTCTTGGAGGCATTCGCATGCAATGGCCCTCAAGAGGAGAACGCCGTCGCCGTGCAAGTTGGACGTGTCCTGCACCAGCTGAAGGAGCAGATCCAGGAAGTCCACACAGACGTGTATTTTGTTGCTCACGCAAGAAGTACAGACGAGGACAGACGTCAGGGCGACGAGGAGGGAACTGCGAAATTCGACACACGTGACCGGGCAGTGGGCAAAAACGGACAGGAGCTCCAGGACTGTTTCTTCTCCAATGGACACCGTAGGACAGAGGAGGGCCGCTTGCTCACATAGTGGGGACAGCAGATGGACCTGAGATGGAGGATCAATAAGAGCAAGACGTTATTACGGACGGATATCGGGTTCACGTTTGGCGATCATTGGCAACCTTGAATGAATCCTGATGAACTTTGTTGTGGAACCAACATTCGCTGCCTTTGAAAAGACTCACAATTATTTGACGCCGAGCTTGATTGGGACTTTACTGATGAAGAAGCACATTGAGAATGTTTTCACATTTAGAGTCGTTTCCAACGAAAATTACGCTTGGAAGAGTTGCCGGTCACGGCTAAATAACCACTGGGTGGAAAATAAATCATCGTTACTGTAGTAAATGTACACATTCTTGTGTAAAATCCGGTTCCGGTCTGTTTTAGAACAGATCAAGGTAAAGTAGGTATCGGTCACTGTATTCCATCATGAAGGTACCTTAGTATTGTTGGTAACTCTGTCATCTCGGAGCTCACGGAGCAACTCCGCAAGGAAAGTATCCGCCGATTTGGAGGAGACGAATCGGGAGGGACTGCGGAAAAAGTCTGAAATTTTCACCTTCCAGTTAACCGCCATTGGAAAATCTGCAAGAATCTTCTGCTGTTTTCAAGTGGTTCAATGCAAACTGGCGTAAAGTGCTCGGATAACAGCTGACGAGTGTTTGTCCGGCATCCTCTTCCTCTTCTTCGACTTCTTCTCGTCTTCCTCGTCCTCCTCCTCTAGCTCCGCCTCCTCCTACAACGCCGCCTTCTTCGCCTTCTTCTTCTTCGTCTTCGTCGTCGTCGTCTTCTTCTTCTTCTTCTTCTTCTTCTTCTTCTTCTTCTTCTTCTTCTTCTTCTTCTTCTTGCAAACCAACGTTAGAACATTCTGCCACCTATCAGACTGGAGTGTAAAGCAGTAGAAAGGCAGGGGAAAAAAACTCAACGACTCTCTTTCTCTCCCTCTCCATCCACTATCGGATCTGTCGCGGTGGTCGCGGGCGTGCTAGAACCTATCCTCGCTGTCTTCGGGCAGCGGGCGGGGTACACCCTGAACTGGTTGCCAGCCAATTGCAGGGCGCCCAGAGAAGAACAACTATTCTCACTCATACTCACACGTTGGGACAAGTTCGAGTGCTCCATTAAGCTACAATGCATGTTTTGGAATGTGGGAGGAAACTGGAATACCTGAAGAAAACCTCCACACTCAGGCATGGGGAGAATATGCAAACTTCCAAAGAGGAAGGGTCGGGACCCAGAATGGAACTTTGCAGGTCTGCTCCGTGAAGCAGACCTGCTAACCCAGACCACCCTCGTCCCGGATCGGATGTTGCATTTTGAAATAAAAGACCTGAAAACTGGCATGTTGACCTTATTTCTGACAAGTTGGCCTGAATGCATTTTCGACCGTTTTGAAAAAAATCCCCAAATTGAGTTTTCGTTATCCCGTGTGAGGGCCGTAGGTCTGGGGATAACTACAGCACTCCGGCAATCCAACGCGACCCCCTCCCGTCCGAATCCTCTGTTGCATTTGGGAATAAAAGGCCTCTGAAATGTGGCAAGATGACCTTATTTCCGACAAGTTGATCTGATCAACTTGTCTCAACATGTTGACATTTTCGACCGTTTTGAAAAAAAAAAACGGTATGTCGAATTACCATTGACTTTATTTTCTATCTCCACTTGAGAACGCTTTTTTTGGTGCTTTTCTGAGAGTTCTCGTTCTTCCGGGGTGAGCGTATTGTTAGCTGACAGCCAAGAAATACTTTATTTGATATTTTTATTCATTTCTTTTTTAACCCAAACAAATGACGTTTATGCATTCGTGGGCACGCTTTTATTTTGAAGGTGACCAACGCCGCTCGTTAGCGGCAGATTACCGTAATGCACAGTATTGACAATCGCGGCGGCGGCTCACTTGACTTCGATTTTGCGAGCGGAGGCTGGCTTGACCGCAGTGGCCAACTTGGGCTCTCTTTTAGCGAAGAGGCAGGGCTGGACCAAAACCCCAACCCCGCCTCTTTACTCCAAACTTCTAGCCTGCTCAGACTCCGAAAACTCTTTTTCTTCTTCTTTTTTAAACATGCTGGGATCCCTCTTCCGATTTTTATCAAAATTCAAATATTTGTGCGTACGAGATTTGAGGAGAATGGAGTTGATTTGGCTTTTACAGTCATTTGCGTCGTTCTACCATCCTGCACATCGAGTTCTTATTTGAGCAAAAATGTTGTTTTGGAGCCTTATGATTTCCTTTTTGACACGGCGGTGGAAGCCTATTATAAGGAGACTGGCTCTCGGTCATCCTGAACATGGAAAAGGCTCTGCGGAACAGAGCTACGGTCCGCCGGGTAAAAGCGGACTGCCGACTCCGATGCGCCAACCAGACCGTTTTCGAGGACCTCACGGCGGGCTTGGGAGTTTCCGTTCCCGAGGCTGGATCCGTGGAGGACCTGGCTTTCTTCTGGAAAATTCTGAAACGAGCGGACTGTGTGAAATCCTGCGAAACGGAGAAACTTGGTCAACCAACTTTGCATCAAGTCGGCAAAGAGGTGGAGTTGGAGTTTCAGAGGAGGACCCCTTACAATTACTTGCAAGTCGCATATTTCAAGGTACAGCACCGCCGTTGGATCTGGTCAAATGCATGTCACACAAATACAAGTTGTGTCACTTAGGTAGGAAGCAAACATTTAGAGTTCACAGCGAGGAGCCGAAATCTTAACAGTAGCCTCCTCCCCCCCAAAAAAAACACACAGCAATGCCACGTCATAAGGCTCAGGTTTATTTTGAAATTCTTTCCATGCTACTTTGAATTGGTCTATTCCCTTACACAAAATGGTCTATTATTTTTTATGATTATTCTCTGGCCTAAGCCTCAGCTGTTATCATGAACTCTGATTACATAGATAATGACCCCTTTTTTCCCCACAATATATTTATGCTCAATTAGCTTTGTGAATGTTTTTATCATTCCTGCCTCCAAAGTTAAGTGACATGAATCCTTAAAATATGAAAGCTTGTCCTCCCCCCCAAGGGTTGTGAGCATGCTGGAGTTTATCCTGGCTGTCATTGGATGAGAGGCCTAAACTGGTCGCCAGCCAGTCACGGAGCACAACCAATCATTCACACTCCCCTTTTAATTTAAACCTATGGACAATTCAAAGCAAACCCAAGGCCCAGTTTGGCCTTGTTGGCCACATCAGCACAATCATGTAATTTAACAGGTAACCAATGACCACTTCTGCCCGTTCGAATTGCACTGCAACATAACATCCCTTTCTTGTTTTTTTTTAGATAAATCAACTGGAAAAGGCAGTGGCAGCGGCCAACACATTTTTTCAAGCAAATAAAGATCACGCGGAGATGAGACAGAACCTGGACTACTATGGCACAATGTCAGGAGTGCGGGAAGAGGACTTCAAAGATCTTGAAGCCAGACCTCACATGGTTTGTTGTAGAAAATATTTTTTTTTAAAAAGAAATCGTAGTCACGATAATGGCGCATGCAATATGTGTATCACAAAGTTCGTGCGATAAAATAATACCTTCATATGGAACTGTGTGCTTTTATCCGACTTTGGCCAATCGGATGCAACATTAATGTGCCTCACCATCCAATTGGAGAACGGTGTCAAGTGACATTACGAACACAATTTACCATTTTAATTTTTCGAAAAGGCATTCTATTTTGACACGTGAAAAAAAAAAATTTCCTTCAATATTAAAAATGTCATTTCTTTTGGTGCCCGTTAAATATTGCAATCGTATCTATTCATTCGACACTAACTCATTCAGTACCAGCCAATTCTAGACCAAGTCTGAAAAGACGTTTAAAAACGTCTTTGGGAGTGAATGAGTTAAACACCCATATTGCATGTTTTACCATGATCGCACGGCCTTGGTACGAACAAAGCACTCTATTTCCCCAGTGTGTGACAAATAAAGGTTATCTTATCTTATTTTTGAACATTTCAAACTGTTGGGCTTTGACCTTTGACCTCAGATCAATCTTCCCATCGTTTTGTTCAGGCAAAGTTCTTGATGGCAAAGAGTTCCTACAGCGACAACTCCTTCAGTCTGGCGGCCGACCTATTTGAGGGGGCAGTCAACGAGTACTTCACCGCCAACGAAGAGTGCAGGGCACGTTGCGAGGGAAGCTACAACTATGACGGCTACAATTACATGGAGTACAAGGCCGACCTCTATCAGACGATGACAGGTAACCGTCGTGATGCTTGATTTCGCTCACGGGAGACCCGTCAACGGAGTTTTTCCCTAATGGTGGATTTATGTCAGACCACTATATTCAGGTACTGAATTGTAAGCAGCGCTGCTCCACGGAGCTGGCTCTGGATGCCACTGGAAGTGACAAGCCCTTGGAGGATTTCCTTCCCTCGCACTTTAACTACCTGCAGTTTTCCTACTATAACAGTGAGTGATTTGTTGTTGTTGTTGTGCGAGTGATGGCGGAGCTTCCATCGATTCATCAAAATGTATTCCGATAGCACTTTTCATCCGTAAAAATGCAACTCAAAGTGCAGTACAGTTAAAACATTTCAAACTGACAACCTAAACATTTTGAGGACCCCTTCGTTCGCTTATAATGTCGTCCAATTATGCTGTCCAACTACTTTAAATTAAATTTAAGTTATCTTATCTTATATTGGAGACTGTATTTTTAGAGAAATGGGCGAGAAGGTAAGAAAAAAACTGATGCTGATCTGTAGTTCAAGTATTAGGTGGACTTTCCTAAAAGTGTCGACCTTAGACAACCCATTTCAAAGTCTGTTCTTCTTTGCATTTGACTCGAGGTGAAAACTATGAGATGGCCATCGAGTGTGCAAAGACTTACTTGCTCTTCCACCCTGACGAGGAAGTGATGAAACAGAATCTTGCTTATTATTCAACCGTGCTGGGATTGGACAAGGCAGAGTTGATACCAGCCAGACAGGTACGGTGATCGAACTCACATTGTTTTTAAAAAATAATGACAAGGCATAAGCATTGTATAACACACAAGACAATGAATTGATGTACCGTATTTTCCGCGCTATAAGGCGCACCAAAAAAGTCTTCCATTTTCTTAAAAGCTTACCGCGCGCCTTAAAATCCGGTGCGCCTTGTGTATGGTCATGATGGTAATCTGTCGACCCCCAAGATGTTCTCCTTGCTGGAGACATGCTTACAATGTTACAACTTGATGTTGGTTCAGTGAACTGTGTCGCTGCTTTATTGAATACGTTTTTGTTGCGGCTCCGAAAAAAGGAAAGCTGTGGTGTTGTTTTTTTTTTTTAAAACGCACACTTTATGAATGGTTTTCACAGTCTCAACAAATACGGGTACATCATTGTCCGTCTCCATGCCTTCTCTTCCTTTCAACTCGAGAGGCGTTCATGACCGCCTCGGAAAAACGTAAATTAACGATTCCTTCAATGAAACTACGAAAATTAAAAATAATGCATCAAAAGAGAAAATCAATTGACTTTATTTTGTGATTTCCTCGCTTGATTTTCTGTTTTGATGCATTATTGTCAATCTTCGTAGTTTCATTGAAGGTAATCGTTAATTTACCATTTTCGGCAGCGGTCATGAATGCCTTTCGAGTCGAACGGAATGAGCGTAGCTACATCTAGTGGATGCATTGAAGATTGCGATTTATAATCCAGTGCATCCAATATATGAAAACATTTAAAAAAATATCCCATTCATTGAAGGTGCGCCTCATAATCCAATGCGCCTTTTAGTACGGAAAATAGGGTCTATTTATTTTTTGCGCGAGACTTGCGCTGGGCACAAAAAGTATGGCCCTAAATGTCCATAGTCCTCCCATTAAAACGTGAGTATTTGTAGCGATTTCAACAATTTTGGTGGGATTATATCAAACTATTTTTGACACCCTCAGACCGTGAAGCAGTTCATTCAGCGTTCCTTGCTCGAGAAAGAACTGCTGTACTACGGATATGAAGCATTTGGGCTCACATTTATTGATCCCGTGAGTATTGAAAGCCCGACTGACTGTTTGTTTGAGTATTTGCAGTTTGTCATTCACAATTTGAATGAATCTCCAATGTCCATTCCAACTGTGATTATTTATTTATTTGTTTGTTGTGATGAAGGATACCTGGACTCCAGAAGATATTATGCCGAAAAAGCTGAGAGACAAACAGAAGTAAGAGATGCGTATGAATGATTTGTCCGCTTCATATTCAAACAAGAATCTATAGTGTGTGTGTGTGTGTGTTACCGTGTGTATGGTGTCTGCTGTAGTTATACAGTATTTATAATTCGTTGTTTTCCACCAGTCTTGAAACTAACTTTTGAAATGACGTTCACAAGAATCTCTAAAATCAAACTGAAGAATGATGGAAATCATTGATTGTTTTTGTTTTTTGTTCCTTCTTAGTTTCGGTATAATTTAATCTTTGCTTGTCTCTCAGGGCCGACAGAGAGACAGCAGCGAGGATTACCGAGGAAATAGGAAACCTGATGAAAGAGATTGAAACGCTCGTGGAAGAGAAGAAGAAGGACTCGTCAGATTTGACCAACATGGTGGCAACGCCAGAAGGTAACTCTTGAAGTGTTCGTTATACAGTCAAACCTCGGTTTTCGTACTTAATCCGTTCCAGAAGACTGTTCGGAAACCGAATTGTTCGGAAACCGAAACCATGTTTCCCATTGAAATCAATGTAAAATGTTTTAATCCGTTCCAAGTCAAGAAAACAACCTTTTTAAACCACTTTTTTTTTTTTTTACAATTTCACACCATAAACTGTACACATGTACGAGAACCGAGACGTCCGAAAACCGAGGTTTGACTGTATTAACATCAATTCGACATAATCAAATAACCTTCCAAAATCATGCCAAAGCCGTCCTGTTTGGGACCGTTCATGTAAATCTTGTCTCCTGCCGATGATGGACTTTAGGTGGAAGTCAATTTTATGACAACATTAAAGTGACCTTGACCTCCACGCAGTTGAATGGCTCTCAACGGGTCTTGCTCGATGGGGTCATCACCAATGACGAGTGCACGGACTTGCGGCATCTTTCCAACGTGAGTTATCCAAACATTTGTGTCATAACTAACGCAGTGAACTGTATATAAGATGACAGAGAAAAATAAGTTCTAAAAAAAAAAAAAAAACGTTCTCCAGGGTTAAAAAGTGTCTCCTCAATTGAAGTCATTGATTGGCAATTTTTTTTTTGTCTGATGTATTAGGCAGCCGCCCTTCGAGGTGATGGCTACCGGGGACAGCCTTCTCCCCATTCCACGAAGGAAATGTTTCAGGGAGTCACGATTCTGAAGGCTCTGAAGGTCTGTAAACAGTCAAGTAGACATCACAGGGGTTACATAAAAAAAAAAAAATGAACAGCACACACAAAAGCGTCACTTTTTCCCCCCCACCCCCTTTTTGTATTTTGTTCCTCCTTTAGCTGGCACAAGAAGGAAAGGTTTCACTGAAGGCTGCCCGTCTTTTCTTCGATGTCAGCGAGAAGGTGAAGAAGGTTTTGGAGTCCTACTTTAGCTTGAGTTCCCCGCTCTACTTCTCCTATTCACATCTGGTGTGTCGATCCGCTATTGAGGGTGAGTTCAAATTGGCAAATGATCATCCATTTGTCTCGATGTGTCGACTTGTATACAGTGAAACTCCTCTAAGAACGAAACCTACATGGGCGACAATACCCCCTAATGTGAAAAAAAAATCTTCGTTTCCTGGAATGCTTTACTAGTTATCGTGCTAAAAAGCTTATGCTAACTGGAGCGCTAATTAGAGAGAAGGCGAGTTCCATCGCGCTAACTAATGCTGATCATAAATTTCGCAATTTCTTTCCCTTTTTCTCTTTCTACACCCACGATATGAAGTGTCAAATGTGTGCTCATACTTATGCACTATTGGAATAAAAATAAAAAGTACACATACGATTGTGTGCGCGTGTTCATATACGTTTGTGTCTGTGTGTGTGTGTGTGTTTACATCTGAGATCAAATTTGCCACAGTGAAAAACCCCCTGTTGTGAAAAATTTCTCGCTGCAAACATGATTTCGTTGTAGAGGAGTTTCACTGTATCAGTGGCGGTTTTTCGAAAGTATCAATTGTGTTTGGAAAGTAGTCTTCCCAAACACAAATTTCCCTCCTCTTTTGTGCTCTGTTCAGATTGTTTTGTTCTGGTCAAAGTTAGGTTGAATGTGAAAAGCCCCATCTTCACACTCGGCATTCTGGTTTGGATTTTCAGGGGAGCAAGAAACACGGAGTGATCTGAGTCACTCCGTTCATGTTGACAACTGCCTGCTGGTTTCGGAGCTCAATGAGTGTTTTAAGGAACCGCCTGCATACACACATCGAGATTTCAGGTGAGTCTCACCAAATGTTTTCCCGTTGCAAATTGCCTGCTTGCATTTTCAAATGTATACAAATCGGTCTGAAAAACTCATTTGTCTTTACAGCGCAATACTTTACCTGAATGATGACTTTGAAGGAGGAGATTTTATTTTCACTGAATTAGATGCCAAAGTAGTCACGGTATTGATCCAATTTTGCTTTCAACAACGTTTTGCTTTCTGGATCTACTTGTTATTCATTTGTCACCGCGGTTTCTGATTTCTCTAGGCAGTGGTGCGTCCGCAGTGTGGCCGTGTGGTTGGATTTGGAGCGGGAAAGGAAAACCCGCATGGGGTGAGAGCTGTCACAAAGGGACAGAGGTGTGCCGTTGCACTTTGGTTCACCTTGGATCCAGCGCATGAGGAAAAGGTACGAGGCTACAGCACCAACATTTAAAAAAAAAACAAACCTTCTCTAATTTCATATATCCCTTTGCTTTGTAGGAAAGAATCCAAGCTCAGAGTATGTTGGAGATGTTCTCTTCCGCTTTGATGCCAGGATTCGACTCAAAAGAGGCATTGGGCAGTTCGGATCCCGATCCCGTGGGGACAGAACCAACCAGCGAGACTGACAAGGCAAAAGGAAGTCAAGGAGAGGTTTCGGATGTCGAGCAAGTGAACAGAATACAAACGGAAAAAACAGCCGAGGTCAAGGAAGATGGAAGTCAACCTTTTAACGTCGGTGGAGAACAAACCCTCAGAACAAAAGTGGAACAGTTGGACAAAGAGAATTCCAAAGACGACGTCAAAATGGATCCCCAAACGCTTTCCGTGTCAGACTCTCAGAACGACAGGGTTGAGTTGTAATTGAATTTTACAAACACCATTTTCTTAACATTATTTGTCCGAAGTGAAAATAAAGTGATTTGTTTGAATAATGCCTTTTTTATGAATTTGATGCGAGTTGAATGTAGTCATCAATAATATTCAAAGCCTCTCTCAGCTATATTTGAGTTTTGAAATCACAGCATGCATCTTTAGTTGACATTCTCACTGTAATGCCTTCAATACATGCGTGTCAAATGGAGAAGGAAGATTTCAATTCAATTCAAGATCAGAATCGTGCATTTCATCAAACTGAACTCTCAAGCGCCATCTCCTCTCGTAGAGGTTTGGGTGGACTTTGATTTATTTATTTTCAGAACTAAAAATGAGCAATGCAGCTTTAAATTTACAAGCTCCTGAACGATGATTATTGGTTCCTTGAAAAATAAAACAAACTATTATGGCAGTTTTGCACTCATCGTAAACGTCATCACACGGTATTGGGAGTCACATGGGAGAGCTCAATAGGTTCTCTCAAGAGGATGAGCACAGATGTATGCTCGATTGTCCAAGACCTCCTTGGCAATCTTCTTAATGCTGGCATCGTTGTTCTCGGGAGAGTCTGTCAATTCAAAGGATTGAGAAAAGAATGAAAACTCAAAGTCAATCATTCACATACAATAGTCGACAGGCTAGTCTGAAGACAGGAGGCATTGAGGGGGGTGTGCTTCGGTGGCCTCAGTAATGCATCTCTGCTTTTTGCAGATGATGTGCTGTTGGCTCCTTCAAGCAAGGCTCTCCAACTCTCACTGCAGCATTTCGTGTGGAGCGGTTGGGATGAAAATATATATTTTTTTCAATTGAAAAAAGGGTTGTTACCCAACCATTTCCAAAGGATCATTTGTCAAATTGTAATTGCGATACTGTACCATCAAACCGCGATATTTTTGCCTAGGGTTCTTTTCCCGCCACGATATGATACTGGCCCATTCCAACATGAACAATATTTACAGTATTGTGTTGACATACTTTTTTGCAGCTGAGTCATCCAATAATTGTTCTTGAAGTAGGCGTCACTGCAGAACATGTTTGCGAGCAGTACCTGTGAAGAGAGACAAAAATGTCACACACACACACACACACACAGACAGACAAGTTTCGTTTCTTCTCAGCAATTCGAAAATGATAGTTTGATGTGAAAACAACACTGTGCATCATATCTACAGTGATTGGCGTTACCGAGGTGATCTGGTTTTGGGGTTTGATTTCCTGGGTCATTCAGTACCAAATCACCCAATGGGTTGAACCCAACACATTTCCTGTTGATAGTGATGCCATAGCACTAAATCTCAAATTTGACGTTGTTCGGAGCAGCGGTTTGGGAGCGGCGGCTCATCGAATTTGAATGAGTTTGTCCAAAAGGGGCGTGGCCATCTTCTTGGAACCCTTTGATCTCAGGACCTACTGAGCCAATCTTCACAAAACAGGTCTCGTTTGAAAGGGAATTCGACGAGGAATCCCAATAGGCAATTATTGGAAATACTTGTGTGTATTTTAGTCATATCAGTCCCGGCCAATTCTAGACCAAGTCTGAAAAGACGTTTAAAAACGTCTTTGGGAGTGAATGAGGTAACTTGACCTTTCGACCAAATAATTTGACCAATGTGGTGATATCGCAACGTGCCGGTACCCCACCGTTGCCAGGGCCACAAAAGGGCCCTTTATAAGTTCTCGCAGGTCTAGTTAGGGCACGAGCAGCGGCCCGCTGAAAGGTCCCCATTGTTTTTGTAGATATAATAACAATAATAGCTATTGTTATTAAAAATTCACATTCTCAATTTTTGCGAGGGTGTAATGGGTTGGTGGACTGATCCAAGTTCGGCTGTGCACATACCTCATGGTCATGATTCCTGAGGCCGAGTCTGATGGAACGGCTACTTCGAGACAGGACAGCGGTCATGGCATACAGGTTGATGAGCACATCTGCTACTTTCTTCAGAATCAGTTGTTCATCCACAATTGTCTAATAACATAAAAATTTTTAAAAAAGAACAATACCATTTTGGGGGTTTTTGGTTTAGTGCAAATTTGGGGTGTGCGACATGGACACACAATTTCATACATCGGCATTCTTTCCAGATATCTTAAAAAACGACTTGAGAACAAAATCGCTATGGTTGAACATTCATCGATTGTAATGTCTTCTGTGGAATATAAAGACTACAAGTGAAATGTTACCTTTCCATATCTGTACAACAGGCTCTCCACAGTCGATCCAAAAAGATGGACATTCTGTTCAAACTTCTGTGCACTTTCCTGTAAGAAGAAACTCCAGAAAGTGAAAAAAAACAACAACACCACCTCCATACAATTTAGTGCGAATGAAAAAGGCTCCTACCGCTAAACTTGGATGAACCACTTCATTCTTTCCCCGAGAGGACAGAGTCCGGGACACTTCCGATTGAGTTCCTCAACTTTTTACCAATCATTCCCAAAGCCAGACCGATGTTTCCTTTCTTCATCTCTCTGGAAGCAGAACGAAAAATACGTCAGACACAGAATAAAGCGAGCTACGCACATATCAGCAATCGGGGTTACATTCCAAAGGAAGGTCGCGGCAAGGGAAAAAAGTGTCTGGTTCGTTGAGTTCAAGCACCTGCAGGCAGGTACGTAGGCACTAACCAGGCATGAATGACTTCATGAATATCGGTACAGTGATCCCTCGCTATTTCGCGGTTCGTTTGATCTCGGCTTCGGTGCATCGGGATTTTTCTTCAAACATTAAAAAAAACAACAACATAATTATTTATTTATTTATTTTAAAGTCGCAAACTGTTTAGCACGTGGGTTACTCTTTGATCTTTATTCGTGTCTAAGTGTTGTTTACGATGCTGCTAGTGTGAGAGAGAGAGAGAGAGACTTATAAGAACAAAAGCAGGTCTCTTCCATCCTTAATCCTCTAAACAACCTTAATTGACTAATCATAACATGTCTGCTGCACACTTCGCTGGCCTGTGGGTGTGTGTGTGTGTGTGTTAGTGCGCTCTGCTCAAGCACAAAGGCCCATGTGGGGCATTTAAAAAAATATATATAAGTTAATTGGTCTACTTCGCGGATTTTCGTTGATTGCGGGTGGTTTTGGTCCCCATTAACTGCGATAAACGAGGGATTACTGTACTTACTGTATGGGTTTATGGCCCAAAATGTGTATTTTGTTAAGATGGCCTTTTTGTAGCTCCAAATGCCGGAGACATTCCTCGTGGGGTTTAACAGATCGATGTTTCTGATTCAGACTTTTGATTTGGCATGCACTAATAGCATAATGAGGGAAACAAATCATGAATATCTGCCAGCACTGTCAACAGTGACAGGTTTTTCCAGCCTCATCATTGTTGAAAAAAAACCTTTTTGTCTTTCTCTTTCAGATGCATGACATTTAACAGCAGATTGAAAAGCATTCTTTAAAAAAAAAAAAATAAAAAAAAGTAACAATCCCATCAAATCCAAGCGCAATCAATGATGTCACTTTTCCCACTTACTTGATTTTACTGGTGAGGATTTTGCCAGCATATTGCATTCCAGTAAGTGCGATGTACATTCTTAGAATTTCATTGGTACCCTGAAAACAAACAGACAACTAAATTCAACGACCAAGTTGCTGTGCGAAAAAACAAAAAATTCCCACGTGAATTTCACAAAATGACAAGTCACCGTTATTGGACACAAAGCAAAGCACGCATCTATATTTCAGTCGACAGACATGTCACAATTAAAAACAACATTGGATGAATAGTTGTAGTCTTCTCTTAACAATTAGGTGACAAAGTATTTAATCGGTGAATCACGAGTCAATGGCTCGAATCGGGCATTTAAATGTTCACTGGACGTAAACTGTCAACGCACCGACGGCAAACGTCATCGCGGTCTCGTTGCGGCGCGGCTTTCAACGATCCGTCAAATGTCGGAATGTGAAAGCGATCTAGGGTGCAAAAAAATAAAATTAAAAAAGGGGGGGGGGGCGGTTACCTCAAAGATGGGAAGGATACGACAGTCCCTGACGTAACGCTCATATGGGTAGTTCTTTGTATAACCAAGACCTCCAAGAACCTGAAGAGCTTCGCTCACACATATCCAGCCTCCCTCGGAGCTGAACACCTTGAGAGCAGAAAGAGATTACGCATGGACATACATGTAGGCCAGGGGTCGGCAACCCAAAATGTTGAAAGAGCCATATAGGACCAAAAAAAAACCCAAAAAAAGAAATATGTCTGGAGCCGCAAAAAAAAATAAAAGCCTTAAAATAAAACGTACAATGAAGGAAACACATGCTGTATGTATGTAGGAGACTGGACTGTCTCCGAATTGTTTATGTTCTTCATTCCTTTGTTGTGTGTTCACAAACGCCCCCATAAAATTTATTTTGTAATTCCCTCGCTTGATTTTTTTGTTTTGGTGCCTTCTTTTCGCTTTTCTTAGTGTCAGTGAAGTAATCCTGAATTTCCGTTTTTCTGAGGCTGTCTTTGAACGCCTCTCGAGTCGAACGAGAAGCGAGAAGGCACCGAGTCGGACGCAGACGTGTTTGTGTTTGTCGAGACTATTAAAAGCATAAATCAAGTGTAAGTTTAAAAAAACAACAACACCACAGCTCTCCTTTTTCGGAGCTGCAACATGTATCTAGATCTATTTGAGCTAGATTAGCCTACTATCAAAATCTTTTTCCATTTTCAAACATGTTTTTTTTTTTACAAAGCTCCAGGGAGCCACTAGATGTCGCTAAAGAGCCGCACGTCTTACCTTGACCACAGCGGCCTCTAACGAACAATCGGGTAGCCCAGGTCTGTCCATCATTCCCGATGTCAGGTACGCCATGCTCTCCATCACAAAGGCATTGAGGGCCATGAGTGCAAATTTCTCCTGGATTAACAAGGCAAAAAAATGAAATCAATCGAGTCGGACCGGGCGGCAACGATCACGGACCTGTTTTTGGTGTCGTGGACCATACCTGTATCATACCAAATTCACTTAAGCGCTTGTTAAACTGCTTCCTCGTTGCAGCATATTCAGAGGTCAATTCTACAGGGAAAGAGAGAATTCATTGTCATTTCTTTGAAACTTTATTGATGCCTTTCGGAACGACAGTGGCGCCTCGACTTTCAAGTGACCCATCTTACGACTTTTTAAAAGATGCCAGCAGGTGCTTGGACTTCTTTTTTTTGTCATCTTGAATTTTAAAACTTGCGATAAGAGCAGCAAATAGTGGCAGCAAACTTCACAAGGTAGTGAAGAGGCCTTCAAAAACTAGGCCAAGGATGGGCTTTATGTTGTTTTGGACATGTCCAGTCTCTTAAATATAAAAAAAAGTGTTGTTTTTTTTTAACCGAACCACATAAACAAATGCCCACTCGATGAATGCTAACACAGAATGCAAAACACAACAGAACAAAACTAGCATGTTGATGATGATGATGATGAAACTCTTTTAAGAGGCGAGTATTTTGAGATATGAGCTCAAGGTACCACTGTATAGCCAATAAATTAGTTGTAATACCAATCAATTTTTTGATCATTCCGGCTGAAGAACTTCCCATGCTGAATCTTCCAGAGTTGAGGATATTCATGGCGATCTGTTGAAAAAAAAAACGAAATAAAACATTTGGGCAAAAAGCTCAACGTAAACCTCAACAAGACAAGTAAAGGATGACCTTGAATCCGTCCCCGATTTCTCCAAGAACATTTTCCAGTGGCACAGGAACATTGTCAAATGACACTTCACAAGCTGGGCGGGGGGGGGCACATGAAGTGAATCCCAAATGTCATTCGAATCCAATGGATCATGACCACCCAAAAAAAGTACTTGCGCAGTCTTACTGTTGGAGCCCCTGATGCCAAGTTTGTCCTCCGGTTTCCCACTGACGATGCCTCCAAAAGCTCTCTCGACAATAAATGCGGAAATCTTGTCTTTCGTGATGCCATTTGAAACGACCTCGGTCTTGGCAAACACAGTCATGATGTCGGCCATGCCGCCGTTTGAAATCCAAATCTGATCGGCAGACAGCGGCAATGAGAGAATGAATACATCAAATACATGCGGAGTACCACTTTTAAAATTTTTTTTACCTTGGATCCACTGAGAAGGTATTTTTTCCCATCATTTGACAATGTTGCTCGCATCTGAATGGAGGCTGCATCGCTTCCACTGAAAAGATCAAAATGTAGAGCAAAACCGAGCGGAGGGTGAAATAACTACGTACTCAATAGACGTGGGCTGATAATCGATATTGACAGTACCGGTATGCTAACAATGAGCAACTAGAGAACCGTATCACAGTATTAAGATGAAGACAAGACACGGTTGAGAAATGGAAACAAGGTTGAAAAGAGTTGACCTTCCGGGCTCCGTCAAACAAAAAGCTGCAATGTGTTCCCCTGAGGATAATTTCGGCAGATACTTCTTCTTCTGGGATTCATTCCCTGCAATAAGTATACCCTAAAAAGGATAGAATGACTGTCAGAAGATCAAAGCGCAGGATATATTGCTTCCCCATTTTCACTGGGATTCTACAGAAACGAGGCGACAATGTCAACAAGAGGCAGATGAGAACATTTCAATGTTTACCTTCAGTCCAATTGCTTGATGTGCGGCGAGTGTGACTGCAATCGAGCCATCCAATGAGATAATTTCTGCTAATCGCGCATACATGGTGTTGGACAAGCCAAGACCTCCTGAAAATACGATAAGATAACCTTTATTTGTCCCACACTAGAGAAATTTGCATCGCAAACACAAATAAAATTTTCAGGAGCCTTTTTATGCGAAAACAATAATGAACCCGACTCGGGACCAGTCCGTTGTCTCTCGGGCAATAACGATTGACGTATTGGGCCCCCCTGCCTTAAAATCAGAGGTAATTCGCTGTGACTAGCTTCGCGATTAGCGCTTTGCGCCGTTGTTTGCTGCCATTCAGTTCTCATCTGACTGGTTGCCCCGGATGTCAATCAAGTCAAGGGATTGACGATAGCCTGACAAAGTCAATCCTGTGTATTTAGCGCCGTTGTTTGAATGGCAGCGGCACCGCCGAGGCGATTTCAACGCTTGTCATGTGAAAGCCCGGTGAGCCGCATGCAGGTGAGATCTAGACTGACGCAGGTGTTAGTTTTGGAAATTGAAATTTACAGGGGGGATTCCATCGTTTTCCATAGAATTGAGTGATTCTATTGATTTTCTTTTACTCTGCTTGGTCTAAAAATTTTACTGTTAATGCTACTTTATTATTGTTGTTGATGACATCTAGTGTTTCTTAAAGCTATAAAGCTACCATTTGAAATGATTCAGTTTTGTCATGCCTGTGACTTGAATTTTTTTCGACAAATTTAAACAACTTAATCATCATCCTCTGAGACGATGATTCCATATTTTTCCCATGTGTATGTAAACCTCTGACAACAACTATGCATGTATGCTTGTCTGCTACCTGAACACTATTGATGTCCCAAGCCAACAACTCAAAGCAATTATTTTGGGGGGGACTATTGGTGACTCGAGTGCATAATTTGAGAAGATAAAGAATTCAGCATGAACCATTTTCCATCTTACCATATTGCTCAGGAATCTGGATTCCAAACAGTCCAAGCTCTTTCAAGCCATTCAACGTTTCTGCGGGGATTCTGGCTTCTTGGTCTATCTTTGTTGAGTCAACTAGAATGAAAAAAGATAAACCCTTGCGAGGATAAAGCAGCTCGGAAAATGGATAGAGATGGATGGTCTCCCACGATTCACGGCAAAACACTCGGTGGCCAGTTGCTGGTCACGGCAAAATAATCAGTGTGTTTTATTAATCACTGTGCCCTCACCTTCCTCGTTGAAGAATCTTTCCACAGGAGCCACAAGCTGGTTGATCTCCTCCAATTCTTCTATTCCAATTTCTGGAAAGGGAAATACTTCAGCCTGAAGGAGAGAAACTGAGTGAGTTGTCAATACAATATTCATAAAGTATTCATATGTTAATAGCAGGTAGTTTTAAGTTGCTCGTCTGTTATGAGTAAGGAATTTCGTGTATGAGGGGGAATAACAACAGAGGGCAATTTAAACGTTTGCATTCATTCAAACTAAATCATTTGGCTCCATTTTCATACGTTCAGATATTGTTGATATTACCTCGTTAACTTGACCGAGGAACAAGTCTTTGGCATACGCGAGTTTTCTTGAGTAAGTTTGAATTGATCTCTGCTGTGGAAAACAACAGACATATTTTGGCCTTATACAGCGTAGCAGCTGCTTTCGGATCTGAAAATGGTTGGAGAGGACAATTATTCTACTGATATTCATCATTGGCTGGGCGTATAGACCCGCTGCGAACTGCTATTAGCGACGACTGAACACAATGTCAAGGGAAGGGACAGAACATATTACGGGCACATCTCATTTCGGTTTACCCCACTGTCTGTATTTCCTCCTCCGTCCTCTGTTTAAGTCTTAGCTCCTCCCCTCAGAAAGTTCCCGTGAGCGCTCTTGGCACTCCGACTGGAAACACGGTGCGCCGGTTGTCAGGTTGTACCAATGGAATCAGTTAAAGCGCGAGTTGCTGAAATAAGATGCGTTTGAAAATCAACGAGAGGGGAGCGCGCTTTGCCTCGCAGAACACAGATTGTCTCAAAGTAGTGCACAAGCGTCAGGGTCAAATTCCGAGCGCGCCCTAGATTTCGTAGAAACAGAGTGAAATACAGAAAGTGAACACAGCGCAGAGTCGCCATCTTGAACCGGGAGTCTCACATTGGTTCCGCTTTTCCACTTATTTTATTTCGACTGAGACTATCGATACACTCCAATCCTTTCACCGCACACCGCGTCCATGGCTCTCTCTCACACACACACACACACACACACACACTAACTTTTTCGATCACATCGACACGTGGGCTTTTAGAAGACATCAGTGGCTCACACTGATTTATAACCACATTGGGTTCATCTCATGTCTGTTGATTTCTGTTAACGCTTGAGCGCCTCGAATCATTGAACTCAACCCGGAAGTTGTTCTTGCGCCGTTATGTGTCGCCGTCCGTCCGTGGCCCAGGAACGTTGCCAAAAAGAGATGAGCCTAATCATTTTTCGTTACGTCATATAACGGAGACGGGGAATGACGATGGCGTCATAAAAACTAGTCAGGAACACAAAATAATACTGAACAACAGGCAGAGGAGACAACCTAAAACGGTTGCCAGCCAATTGCACGGGACACAGAGACGAACAACCTATGCACAGTCATTGAAGCCAAACAATATATTTTCAAAACAGAGAGAAATATTTGGCTATTAATAAGCCAATTCACATTTTGTTTTCCATCAATCATTTTTGGCCCTTTGTAAAGGGCATATTTGATCTAACTTGTTTTTGATCTTCTGTACTTTTTTAATTGTCTCTCACTTTCAATTTGTAGTCTCCCAGACGAAGCTCAGCCGATACTACGAATTGGCAAAGTCAACGATTTCGACAATCATCCGTAGGAGCAACAAAATCATGTCTAATAAAATATTTTTTTCCTCTTCAAACTGTATGCACATATTTGTGATTGACATGTTTATAATGTAATACATGTTCATGATTTTACATCAAGAAATGATACATCGTAGTTGGTGGCCAATTTATTGGACATGTTACCGTTATAACGTACAGATTCGTTATGTCCCTTGAGGTACGTTCTAACGAGGTTCCACTGTACTTGAATGAACATTTGGACCCGCAAGCTGGAAAGAAATTACCCACACTTGGATAACTAAAGTTGCCTGAATCAAAGTTGACCCGATCTTCGATTTTAATCGCATTCAAAGTAAATGTAAACAAAGTGAAAGACCTGGAAAGCAAGCAAGGACAACTTGTTAGAATGTACAGAACAGATTTTCTTTAAAATCAAGATACATTTTATTTTGTTTTTTAAAAAACAAACATTACAAAAAAAATATAGAACTAATACAATGAACAAAAAAAGATAAAACCAAAAAATTTGAGGAAGAAATAAATGCATTTCTTAAAAAAAAACAAAAAACAAAGAAAAACATTGAGGTGGTGCCTGCCTGGTACAAATGATTAAATCTCTACAGCGAGAATGCAGATTTTGTGCATGGTTCGAAATCTTGAAGCAGAGGAAACCAACAGGATCAAATTTGGACCTTCTCTGAACAACACACGCCGGCTTATCAAATGTAATTGTCTTTTGCAGCTGACACAGCAGACCTGTCACAGTGTTCTATGAAGTACATTCAACCAAATGGATAATTTCCCAAAATCGCAAGCTTCAGTTTTGGCTTTCTTCTCTGGGTTGACTGCTCCACCCATAAAGCGCAACATAAGAGGACTAAAACCGCTTTTAACACAGGAAAACATTTGCCATTTCTTAACGTAGCAAATGTGACATGAAAACAAATCATTTGCGTAAAATGGATGCAAATCATTCACTGCACAAGCTAAACCGAGTGTAAATTTAGTGTACTGTTTTGTTTGCACAGGGACGGATTTCTCTTAGTGAACCAGAAACAAAATACCAGCAAGACTTGACTTGTTTCTTCTTAGTCGACGATGGAGAAGTCTGGGTTGGCTGGGGTCAAAAGAGCGAACGGGGGGTGATGTCAGATGATCATTATGGGTAGACAGTGATCCATCCTCACGGTGAGCGAGAGAGAGAGAGAGAGAGAGAGAGAGAGAGAGAGAGAGAGAGAGAGAGAGAAAAAAAAGACAAGCACATCTAGTCCAAACCATGTAGCCAGGCCACCACAAGGACAAAAAAACCAAATTAAAAGGTGGACACTTAACGGGGAATGATCTAGTCTTCCCCAGAGGGCGCTTCCTCCTCTGAGACACCCTCCTCCTCTTCCTCGTTCTCCTCCTCCTCCTCTTCCTCTCCAGCACCCTTCTTTGTCACCTTGGGGGCAGGGGAGACATCTTTCTTCTCAGCTTCCCCCTCCTCCTCCTCCTCCTCTTCCTCCTCCAAGGGACTCTCAGGATCATCCTCTTCCTCCTCTTTGGGTGAACTCTTTTCCAGAGCCTTGGTGCTGGTGTGGCCTTTCCCCTTCTCTTTCATGGGGCTGGGGTTTACTAGGAAAAAAAAAAGCGACCAGTAGGTGGCAGTGGTGTCTCTCACGTGCTTGAAATGCATGCTTTTAACAAAAAGCTCTTTTTCTCCGTGTTTTTTTTTTTTTTTTTGGCCCAGGAATCGCCATTTTCTTGAAACTTAGCAATTTTGTAATGCCGATTGCAGAAGAATGGAAAAAGCTGAAAGAAGAGAGTCCAAACTTTATTTTGGTAGGCTCCGTGTTTATATAGCATTCGAACCAAATATTCCGTGGGCCTCGCAAGATCAGTCAAAACCCAGTAAAACGCTGGGATTGAAGCGGTTGCGCCAGTGAAAATGGCTGAGATTCAATGAGTTAAGAATCGGGATCTGGAATCATTCAACGCTTAACGCACTTCGGACATAAGGATAATCTTACAGGACAATATCATAACGCAAAAGATCGTCGGACCTTTGACGGCAAAAATCGGAGGACTATAAGCGGCGAATTGTCTTTCGGCGTATCTGGTTTTACCTGTAGCCTTTAATCTGGGTTTGGGAGATTTCTTCTCCTTGTCCATTCGGCCTCGTCGAATAACCTTCTTGCTTCTCTTTTTGGAGTGACCGTAGTCACTGTCATCGTCATCTTCCACCATAAAGTCACTGCCAGATTCATCAGCTGGATAAAAAAAAAAGAGTAAAGGCTGCGTCAATAACTTGGGACGTGTCCTTAGGGCCCCCCCACAAACCAGTACAATGAAAGTGATATTTCACCTGTCCATAAAAAAAAAAGTGATGTTTAGTTTCCTGAACGCAACATACTCATAGCTGCTCTTGCCATTGGCTTACCGAGCATCATCCTGGCCTCCCATTGGCCAAGAGGGACCTCAATATCTATGTGCGTAGATAGATTGGAATGCATCAGCTAGCTTAGCGTAAATCGCTTGTGGCTCGACGGACATTCAAATAAACGAACGTTTCCTGGAACGCTTTACTTGTTATCATGCTAAAAAGCTTACGCTAACTGGAGCGCTAATTAGAGAGAAGGCGAGTTCCATCGCGCCAACTATGGCCATCGAGGACGACAAAGCGTCCCGTGGCTGGCTTCAAAGTTCATTGCATGACATCAGCTGAGCAACGGCAGTCTTGGGTGGTGGGCGAGGGGAGGTCGAGTTAAGAGACAGTGGAAAGAAAAGCCACCGGGTCTGTTACTCGTGTTCATTTTGGAGCAAAAAGTCCTAAGTTTGCTATACTGTATTTTGTTCATATACAGTATACTGTACTGCAGTTTTGTGTTATAAAACAGCGATAGGAGCACATATTTTTTTGCATTTCATTGCTTGCGTTGTTACACATGCAGTTCAAATACTTGCATGTTCTTAAAGGACATGTATCATGATCATTTCCCACATAAGGAAATTCTGTTATACGGAAAGCGCAAACATGATTCCGTACTAGAGAATATTTACTGTATTTTGTAAATACTGTTACGCAACAGTGAGGTGGCGGGTCAAAATTGCTCGCTCACAGAATACGCATTCAGAAATACTGCTTTAGAACTGAAGATTCTTTTGGTTGTTTCACACTGACGGGTGGGCAGACACTTCAGAGACCCACTTATCAGTTATAAACAAAGTACATGTTCCATACCATATCACCTGAATTAAAAAAAACAATTTAAAAAGTTTGGCTGATTGCTTGAATGTTTTTGTATATGTTCCATATATGAGACATGTCATGTACGGTTACTTACGGTCAAGGTAGGCTTCTTCTTGTTCCTCATGCTCTTCATCCTCACTGCCTCCGTCACCCAGAAGGATCTCCCTTTGTTTTGACACGGCCTTGGAGGCCGCCTGACGTACTGTTCGCTTTCGGCTGAGTTCCTTGTCGTCATCGCTGCAATCTGCAAAAATGAAAGTGGTGCTCATAAATATGAATGCTTATCAGAGCAATCAGTCACATACTGATGACGCGCAAAATTTAAGCTTTTAACTGAATTCAATGCCATTCATACACGTTACCTGTGGCCCGTTTTCTTTTCGGTGTCCTTCTGCTGGGCTTCTCGATCTTGGGCTTCTTTCCTCTTTTGATTTTTTTTTCTTCATAGTCACTTCCTCCATCTTCCTCTTCCTCGCCAAAGTCATTCTCTTCGTCGCCACTGCCAAGGTCATCTGTAAGAACATCGGAGTCCATATGCAGCTCTCCCCGTGACCGTTTGTTTACCGCTTTGCAAATAACCGAAGCAAAGCTCAGCTGGAACTTACCAGCAGAATCGTTTTTGGATTTGGAGAGTTTGTCCTCAGAGTCCTCACTGAAACCAAGAATCAAGGGTAGAAATAAATAAATAAATTCAAGATGTGTGTGTGAATTAAAATAATCAACAACCCGCTAACTAAGCATTTTTAAATGATAACACATTCACCGGAATTACTCTGCCAAGTTGCTGCAATGGAGGCAAATGATCATTGATCCTTCTTTAACAATTAAAGCATTGATTTGGGTCAAACTATTGAGCTTTGCAAAAAGGTTCCCATGAAGGACCATTTTCAACTGTGACGTAAAAGGGGAAAATATTTCAAAGTGACAACGCGTTTCAATACGGTTTGCGTAATATGAAACAATATAATGCGTGCGTCCAGAGAGACAAACAGACCGACACACACACACGGGATGCCTGATCGCATGATCAGAAGTTGGGCCCGATCGCGTGATGTTCAACTGAACTGGTATTTGGGCAAAAAGATCGTTTTTTTGTTCATTTTCTGAAATTTCACCAAATAATCCAAAGATGAAACATGACGTGCCCTTTTAAACATGATGTGCTTGGTAGGGCTGGGTGATTATGGCGGGAACATTTAAAGGGATCATCCGGCCAGGATTTTTCATAAAGAAGCTCAATTGAATTTTTTTTTTTTTTTTTTCCCAATGAAACCAGAAAATTGACACTAGCTTGCATTTTCAATTCAAAAGCAATGAAAAACTCACGAGTTTAAAACCAGCCCCTGGAAATGAGCAACATCATTGTAAATACGTTGCTCGTGTGTAAATAATGGCTCAATTTGCCCCAAAATATATCGTAATTTCATGACCATCAGGCGCACTAACGCCTTAAATTTCCTCTGAAATGGACAGGGAGCCGAATAATGCAGACAGAGTTCCAAAATCCGTGACGTCGACAAACGCTCGAACACCCGATCTCAGAAAGGGCCAAAAGAGTAGAGGGTGGGATGGAGGTCAACCAACCAACATATCATATTGCATAAGCCGTCGTAAAAGCCTTCCACCAAAACATGGACCCGGCCCCAATTAGTACTTACCTTTCATCCTGTGAATTCTTTGAGCTCTTGTGCTTCACCTCTCGGTGTGCAGGACGGACCTTCTTGGGTTTAGAGTCACCATATTCTTCATCTACAGAGAAACAACATATAAGACCAACATCCACTATCATTAGATTCCATCTCCATCTATTCAGCGTACCCTCACTAGGCTTGGGCACTCACATTTACGTCGACAAACAATTCAGAGCAGGGATGCACAACTTTTTTTTTTTTTTACAAAAATACAGTCAAACCTCGGTTTTCGTCCAATTCGGTTTTCGACCAAAAATTTAGTTTTTTTATGCCTCGGATGACGAACAAATTTCGGTTCTCGAACAAACTGAGCACACTTGAATGCACCATTTGACTCCCCTCGCCTTCCTTACAGGAGGAAGTGACGCTTCCTCAGGTAGACGAGGAAGTGACGCTTCCTTATGTAATGTTCCATTGTGAGCAGACGAGTTCAATAAAAGTTTTTTTTTTTTTTTTAAAGAGCGTGGTTTGGGTTTTTGAACAAATTTGGTTTTTGAACAGCCTTCTGGAACGGATTTTGGTCGAAAACCGAGGTATGACTGTAATGAGGACTGAATTCAATCCAGGTTATGAACATCTGAAACACAAAGTTCAGATCAGTGTTGCATTTCATTTTGGACGAAAACAGAGGTTTGACTGTATATCAGAATAATAACACGCACATAGACACGCTAATGTTTTGGGTTGTCCCCCCTCCCCCGGACACCCCTCGCAATCGACTTGGGACCAGTCCGCGAGCTACCAGTCGATTGCGATCGACTTATTGGGTGCCTTGATTTTGAGTGTTCAATTAACCCAAGAAATACACACACACACACACACACACGCTAATCGACAAAAAAAACAAAAAAAAATCCTTACCTGCATCGTCAGACTCGTTGAATTGTGAGTAGTTCACTACTTTTCTGTTCCTATAAGGAAGAAAAGAAAAGAAAATTTTACTTTGCTCTCCACCTTTTCACAACAGTCTTTCTCATTTAAACTGCAGCCAAGTGTCCTGGTGCCAAATCCACATGGACGCCTTCATGAACACGGCATGTTTTTTTTTTTTTCTGCGCTCAAAGTTGCATGGCGGCCACCCTCAGCTAACTGTGCGCCGCCCCCCAGCCAGACCGACGAATCTCGCTCAATGCAGCGTAAAACTCCAGCTGTGCTGATTTAAGCAATTGATGTCCCTATGCAGTTGCAGCATTGCACCACTACGGAGGCGCTATATCAACAGCAGTGCAGCACAAAGACCTGAAGTAACCACCGAAGAAGAAAGAGATTGAATCGTGGTTTGTTTTTCCCGCTAGTCTGTGCTGTTCTTTTTGTTTTTCTTTGCATCCAAGCATTTTGTGTTTATTAAAAAAAAAAAAAAACATTTCCTTTGTGTCAAAGTAACGTTTATGATTTTTAGCATTGCAGATACGGCAGGGAAAATCAGCCACTTTTTTTTGAAAGGCGACCCCGCAAGGAGGAAAGTCAAGTAAGTGCCCAGGTGAGACAGAGAAGAGAAATTTACATAACGTGTAGTTAAAAGGTAATACATCATGATGGTGACAACGTGCTGGAAATGTGGCGTGAAACCCTGGTGAGAAGGAGGCTGAGAAGTCAGGACAGGATCAATCGCTGAGGCGAGGCCACATAAATCCGTTTACAATTGGAAGCATCGCAATGCAAAGCAAACGTAGAAGTAGAGCAGCTGGTGCTTTGGTGGTTATTATTATTATTTTCATCATCATTATTATTATTATAGCTCCAGTTCTAGACACACACACGCGCACACACACACACAGTCCATACATACACGTCATTTGACGTGTCAGCGCCATCAAGAACGAATGCACGTCAACCTCGCTCTACTTCAAAAAGTGACAACCTATGCAAAGTGCACAAAGTTATTGCCTTCCATTCACACAATGGCACCAGAAACAACAAATGTAGCTTTTAATTCAATATACTTTTACCCCCCACATTCAGAATATTTCAATATTTATCAGCGCATTAACAGTGTGCCACTCAGTATTAATGTAAAAAAAAAATTTTTTTTAAATGTATTTTCTAAAGAACTGAATTGTATCGACATCAGGGCCAGAGCGGAAGTCCTTTTCAGTCCTGGAGTTTCGAGCTTGACTGGCTCTTTGAAGTTCTTTTTTAAAAATGAAGATACAATTTTCCCTTCTTAGTGTATGAATCTAAAATAGATGACGACAGAGCGTATTGGATAATAAGCCGCGCCCACCTTGGGTAGAAATTATTTTTTTTGTTTGTTTTTCATCTGCCACAGATATGTAACAATAGATTGCGAAATTAAATACAAAGAAAGATTTTGCGGTGCTATTTCCCCCCCCCCCCCATACCTTGTTTCCAAATAATTGCCCATAACGCCTCAGAAAATTTCCTCTAACATAACCGATGTCGTTTTAAAATTCATCCTGCTCACGTTCACCAGAACCACCGAAGCCATCTTCTTCCGTGTCGGGAGTTGAAAAGCCTCCGAGAATCTCTGTCAAACACATTATGGAGGAATACCGTAAAACGCGTGTCGTTTTCCTCGAGACGCATATCCTGCTGAAGTTTGTTCTCGTCACATAGCAGGCCAGCCTTTTGAAATCCGTTGGCGATCGTAGACCTCTCTCTCTCTCTCTCTCAATCTAAAATCCACTGGCGGACCTCAGAAAAGGATGATCTTCACATGCGGACAGTTTTGGTGAAAGATTTGTCACTGCTGGTCATCGTGGCTTCCCGCTCACATGTGTAAATGGTTTAAAAATTCATTTTTTTTGGTATAAATCTCATTTAATATTAAAGTGCATCACTATACTTTTCAATACCAATTACTTGTTAAAGTTTTGTGCCTTTGTACAATCAGTTGCAATGCACATATGTGAAAGTCAATTGCACATTTGCCAAAGGAAATCTACGGTGCTTCATGAAATGTTTTGTAAAAGATTATGTTCATTACATTTCAACATTTTCGTAATGTTCTTGTGCTTCTTTAGACCAAAACGAAGGAAAGATTTTATTTTGGTTATTCACAGCAGAATATGGTATCATTTTAACGATCTGGCCCACTTGACATCTACCGAGGCCGTACGTGGCCCACAATGTGAAAGGAGTTGGACACTCCTGTACTATGCTAACCGCATGTCATTTTCATATTTTTATTTTTTGAATTATATATAAAATAAAATAAAAAACATCATAATTTATCCTTGATATTGTCAAGTGTCCGGCCGCAGAGGACATAAGCAGCCCATCGAAGCCTTTTGGGACATCTCCACCGTTTAATTATCGGGAAAAACTTATGAAAAAAATGTCTGTGATTCTCAGTTTTGCTTTTGTCTTTTGATGAGGCTTAAATTTTTATTTTTTTTTTTAAACAGCTGTGCATCGACTGTATCATAAGGCAACCGTACTCTGCATGCCTTGAGGGCATGTGTTTTGTCAGAGAAAATGGTTAATAATTACAGGGTTGTTGTTTTTGCCGACTGTCTAGTAGTGGGTGGCAGTGGGGGCAAGGCATTAAATAAATAAATAAATAAACTCATTTGACAAGATTTGACCAAAAAAACAATACTGTCAATCTGCACTCGCTTTCGCTCCACAATGATGGACGGACAACGTTTGTGAATAACAGCACCTGTTGTTTAGATTGATGTGTTTTAGTACTGGTCTCCCACTGCCAACTAATACAGCAGTCAGAAGAAGAAGGAGGGGAACCCCCCCCCCCCCAAACATCTGGGCAATCCTTCACACATATGCTAAGAGAGATACAGTGCCGCTATTGCATATACGTTTGTAGCGACAACAAATTCAGCCACCATCTTTTCCAAAATCGTCCCGACACATTTCGACACGTGATATAGCCGCAAATGTACTTACGATCGGTACTATGAGCATGTTAACGCGAATGTCAAGCAAATACAGAATATCCGACTGAGTTTTAAAAAGTCAACTTAAGTTAGCGATGTCTTTTTGATGACATTTTCTTGCTTTGTCCATGGTACAGTCTGTGTGTGTGTGTGTGTGTGTTTGCCACGAGCTGAGTCCCAAGGACTGAATCCTGCCTCCTGATTGGCAGAATGAAGGTTAACCACTTCCTCTTCTTTTGCCGACGATGCACGTTTGTTATATATTATGAACTGGTTGTCGATGCCAAACAAAGAGAAGCCTCTCCTCTCAGGGGAATTTCAGTTGTCAAACATCATTTGATATTATGCTGGCATTGCTCGACTGCCTATGCAATTTTACAAGGCTTTAAATACCGTGTGCCAGCCAATCACAGGGCACACAGACACGAACAACCGCCCGCGCTCACACTCACACCTAAGGACAATTTAGAGCAGGGGTGTCCAAAGTGGGGTCCTCGCGGGCCCGCCGTCCTGCCCGTTTTCCAGCTCTCCCCCGGAGCAACACGCCTGATTCAAATCATCGGGGGTCGTTCTAATGCTGCTGCAGAGCTGATTGATGAGCTGATCACCTGAATCAGGTGTGTTGCAGCCGGAAGAGCTGGAAAAACAGGCAGGCAGGACGGTGGCCCGACAGGCCTGGAGCTGGACATGCCTGATTTGAGAGAAGAGTTCAATCAGCCTGCCATGTATGTTTTTGGAATGTGGGAGGAAATCGGAGTACCCGGAGAAAACCCACGCAGGCCGGAGCTGGAGTTGAACCCGGTTCCTCTGCTCTGTGAGGTTGACGCACTATCCACCCGACACCGGGCCGCAACACTAAATTATTTGACGAATAATTCTACATTTTAATAAGACAATTCACTTTCCAGACATAATGAAACATGTCTGAATTAAGATTACTTGGGTGCCACAAATAAAAAATCAATGCAATAAATCAATTATTAATAATACACTAAGACATGATTCGGACCCATTTCACTGATCACATTTTGAACAGTGAAAATTGGAAAGACAATCATAAAAAAAATGTGAATTTCTAAGAGACAATTCTCCATAAAAACTACATTTTGGGAAAAAAATCGTCAAAGGTTCTGTATTCCATTTCCAAATACATTGGTACAGGCAGGGATATAAAAAACAGTCCAGGGCTATATTTCTATCCAATTCTTTAGTGGCAGTGATTCACATGATTCCTGCAGATCCTGTATTCGAAAGGTAATTTATACACGTCTAATTGATGGCGAAAAGCACTTGAAAAAAACCCGATATTAATTATAATTACACAAGGCGCCATGCCATGGGAGGAGGAGACAATTTCAACCAAGGCCCCGCCAGCAAAATCACATTTGTCCATTCAATGAAAATCAAGCCCACTTCACGGCATCGCGTTTTGCACCACATTTATGTCACTCTAAAAAAAAATCCTTTTCAATCCATTCATGTATCCACACAACCGGGAAGGTAATTTGCCCTAATAGTGAAATGCTGGCTAACCACGCAGTTTAATGCCCATTTGGGGAAAAAAATTGGACAACTCTGAGCCTCCATGGGTCCTGAGAAGCATCGGCAATGTAGCAATGCTCAGGCCTTGGAACAAACGTGTGTAGACAAAATGTTCGCGTCTTTCGTACAGGCCTACATAGTATTCAACGATGCAAAGTGAACCAATACCAAAAAAAAAATTAAAAAATCGATGCGCCCCAATGCTACTGGGAACCTTGCTCGACTTAAGCGTGCGCACGCAAGAAGCCAAGCACACATTCATGTCTACATTTTTTTTTTTCATGAAAAGCATACACAGTAGCCTCCTTAAAGACAATATGGCGGAGGCGTGCAACTACAGTGCGATAGCGACCTAACGCAGTCTGCCTAACGCCGTTTGGGGGACAGACCTACCTTACTGGTCTTGACATTATGGAGGAACACCGTAAAAGGTTTAAATGATGATTTCCAGAGGGAGAAGAAAAAAGCAGGAGAAACAAAAAAAAATTCGACTGAAGAGTCCGCTCTGCTGAAATAGCAAGGCAAGCGAGAAAAAAAAAAAAAAAAAGCAGACCAACCCCACGTCCGAGTAAGTGCTTGAAATCAGAAGTATAGTACCGCTATCCCTACCAACGTAAATGTGTAAAAAAAAAATTTACCTTCAGGTACTCAAAACGTTGAATAAAACAAAGTGAAATTGCATACTGTGTGCAACCAAACCGTAAATTCAAGAGGGGCGGGTCATACGAAAAACCGCCCACCCATACTGGATATTGAAAGGAGAAGCGCGGCCACGCGCGTCTACGATTGGCTGATTTGAACCAACAACTCCGTTTCCATTGGAGGGCTGCGCTGCTTTCTTGATTAATTTGTAACATTTGTTCTCCGCCTCTTTCTGCGGTGCGTGTTGTAGTTGCACTTATAGAAAGCAAAAAAAAAAAAAAAGAGGCCCCGAGATTGGATGCTAGCTCACGAAGTATGCGTAGAGCTGACATTGATTGGAGAACATTAAAGAACTGAAAGGTAGGATTTCTTTCATAAGAATGACAGAAATAGTGTGAGGTTAGATAAAAAAAAAATATTTAACAAGCTAAGAAGCAAAAATATTTCGATGATAATGTACAATAAAATAGTAAAAAGGGAAAATAAATGACAATTAAAATAGTATATATAACCGGACTAAATGAATTCTACCCACATGCAGCTTTGGTAGAGATACATCAGAATTATTATTCCAGTTAAAACCCCAAATAACAAAGTTCCTCAAATTGTCAAAAAAAAAAAAAAGGAATATCCTTCCATCTATTTTCCGATCCGCTTATCGTCACAACGGCCGCAGGGCGTGCTGGAGCCTATCCTAGCCGTCTTCAGGCAAGTGGCGGGGGACACCCTGAACTGGTTGCCAGACGGTCGCAGGGCACACATAGACATACAACCATTTGCGCTCACACTCGCACCTAGGGACAATTTCGAGTGTTCAATCAGCCTGCCATGCATGTTTTTGGAATGTGGGAGTCCCCGGAGAAAACCCACGCAAACCCCACACAAGAAGGCCAGAGCCGGAATCGAACCCTGCACCTCTGCACTGTGAGGTGGATGGGCTAACCACCGGGCTAGCCCAAAACGAAATATAATAGGGCAAAAAGTTCTCAAGAGCAAAATGATCCTTTTGCCTTGTCACAGATATAGAAAAATGTGTTTCTGAAGAGAGGTGCAGAACGACTCATCTAGATCAATCTGTCGCTACACATTTCATTTCGTTTGGAATTTATTGTGGGTTTCTGGAACACACAAAATATTGCATCCGATACACAATGTTCGCTCTACACCGCCGTTTCCCCCCCCCCCCCCATGCGTATGGCTGTTCGATCTAAAATGCGATTATAATACAGAATTTTTTTCACCAGGAATATCAAAACTGTATCATCCTCCAATCAACTTTGACTTCTGTTCAGTACAAACACATTTCACACGTCACACTCACACGGCTACAGTAAGTTAGTGCAGTGCATTCTTGGAAATGTTTTAAGAATAAGAATAAGAAACCCTTTATTTGTCTCACAAGGGAGAAATTCGCCATCCACAGCAGCAACATTGGAGGAGAGAAAGTAGAAAAAGAAAACATGACGTATTTGCATGCACAAAATAAATGAACTGTACACGGTACAGAATGCAATATAAAATATAAGATAATATATGCAACTGCATATGTGCTGCAGTGCTGCATACGGTGGCTGTGCTATTTACAACGGGTGAATATGGAGGGGGGGGGAGTCCAGGTTTTCACATGTGTTTATTCAGCGGCCTGACAGCAGTCGGCAGGAACGAGCAGCGGTAACAGTGTCTAGCTGAAGGAGCTGCCCAGTGCTGTCAGGGTGGCCTGGAAGGGGGTGGGAGGGACTGTCCATCATAGCTTTTAGCTTAGCGAGCATCCTCCTGTTGCCCACCTCCTCCAGATTGTCCAAGGAGCTGCCCAGGACAGAACTGGCCCTCCTGACCAGTCGCTCCAGTCTCCCACTGTTGTCCTGGGGTTGAGATGCTGCCTGACCAGCAGACTATGCCATAATGGATGGCCGAAGCCACCACAGAGTCATAGAAGGTCTTAAGGAGTGACCTCTGAACCCCAAAAGACCCCCGTTTCCTGAGTAGCCGGCTAGGTCCCTTCCTGATCAGGGCGTCCATGTTGGACGGTGGCTTTCAGGATGGTGACAGCTGTCGTTAAGTCTTTGTGATTTTTATTCCCTTATATTGATGCGTTTACATGCTTGAAATTTGTTGAATTTGCTTGTGTAGCATCGTAGCTCATTTTATTAATGAAAGTGAGAAGCAGTCATTCCTTTAGAATATTAAATGCTGCTGGAATTGAATGATTTAGTTCTACTGATTATTTATGTGCCATTCTATTTCGTCCGTCATTTGAGCTCTGTATTGTGAAAAGGAAGGGAGCACACCAGCAACCGAGGCTGTGCTTTGAGAAGCACCATTTTTAAAAGCCGTCCTTTCGACGAGTGTTGCAGCGTCTTTTGTTTGCCACTTGGTGGCAGTATTGCGACTCTGAATAAATTTACCAACAAATATGCTGCCAGAGAAGAAGCGTATGTTCATGTCACCAACTTCAATGAATTTGAGCACTTTGTCCGAAAATAAATGGAGGCGTTTGAGCGATACGAAGAAATGTAAGCGTATAAAAAGTTTGACCGAGTAGCGTTTTCTTCTGACCGGTTTAATTGCGTCGTTGCGCCGAGATTTACGTCGCAATGAATGAAACGAACGCTAAATGATCAACAAGTTGGACTGTTTTCATTCATTTATTACTTCTGATCCACTTGTACTGCTTTACCCGGATGGACTTGCAAATAATGGAAGCGTTTTAAAATTATTTTGATGAATAAGTAAGATCTCGATTTCTGTTTTTGACTTTTTTTGGCCCACCAGTTTAGCAAACAGGGCACAGCTGCTCGAGCAGATGGAGAGCCGCAGAGAGACGTTGACGATGCAAAGTAAGCAGCAGTTCAGCAAGTCTGAAGTCGCTCGTCAAAGGAACAGCAGCCTGCTACAGGTACAACATCCCGTCAAGACCGGCAAGACTTTAGTCGGTTGAATACACAGCAAAGATAGTTAATGTGCAAACTATTGAATGGAGTCGTTTTGTAGTATTGTGAGCATATCTTTTCCTATTTATGCATCTTAACCACCTATTAGTGGAGGCCAACGTGGAAAGCATTGAACAAAGAAATGTCATCATAGAAACAGCAAGACAGAAGATGAAGTGGATGGCTGACACTATGGAGACGATTGCGAAGTGTCGACTGAGCTCTAGACCGGCGCATTAAGCAATTTCAGTAGGCTCTGTCCTCGACAGTCTAAAGTGCTATCATAGCTTGTTATTGCACTGAGGATGAACGGAGGCTGCTACTGCCAAATATCCGGCTCTGACAGAATCACGTTTTTTTGTACCTCAACTGTTTAACTCGGACAGAAAAAAAGAGAATTTAAAATGAACATTTACAAGCGCAAGGAAATGACAAAAAACATGTTCATGTTTGTGTTCATTTAAAGATGCATGTGATTTGTTGAGACTATCATCAGTGATCTTTTGTACAAATGTTCATGTCATTGTTCCGAACAGTCTGTTTATTGTAGTGGAATTGTCAGTTTCTGCTATTGTGAATGGAATTGAATATCTTTCAAATGCCATTTAGTCCGGTACCTTTAACGGACAAATTGTTAATTGTGCTGCCTTTCTGTTACTATAGGATGTACAAAAGTTAGAGAATCACCTCTGTGGAAGACCAATACACCACCCGAAGGTCCTTGCCCTTGAGGTAACAAATGTTTTATTTGACTGACAAATATAAAAATTTCAGATCGTTTTTGTGACTTAGCACACAGACGCGATTTCCAATCTGGACACGTTGTATCGCCACTGTGATCATTCCTCCCACTAATCACTGATGATTTTGTGTCTCTAAACATACTTTTAACGCTGATTTTATTTAGTTGTTTTTTTTAAACTTGTTTCTAGCACATCAGGTTTTTCAGATATTTTCATTTTTGTTTTTAAGTTTGACCTCGTGTATAAAAACTAGCACGATACATACGTTACCATGTATTGTCATTTTTAGCATGGATCTGTCTTTCAGGCGCGCTATTGGGCATTTGTGGAAAAGTCCATTCCAATTTGGGAGCGCTTCCTTCTGGGAAAAGAACCACATCCCACTGATTGTCCCGGACCATTGACCAATGAGAGTTTATCAGGCACATCAAAGAGCAAAGGACCATGGCCTGCCTCCTCGTCCAAAATCTAGACTTGTCTAATTGTTGAATTTTGCGTCTACTGCTTTACAAAGACTGAGAGAGAACACAAACTCTGTCATTATCAAATGGTGGGATGGGCCCCGTCGTGGGTCGGTGCGATGCCGGGGTTTGGTCGTGTGTGACCCCAGGGAACTTTGTGTTTTTTTTTTTTTTGCCTCGTTTATCGCGGTTAATGGGGACCAAAACCACCCGCGATAAACGAAAATCCGCGAAGTAGCAACCAAAATTAACATATACGGGTAAAAAAATATATGCTGTGTATATATATATTTTTTAAAGTCCGCAAAATGTCCGCAAACGGTCCGCGAGAAGCTGCAAAACAACTGCGAGCTTCTCGCGGACGAATATGTTTGAAAAAATCAGCGATGCACCAAAGCCGTGATAAAACGAACCGCGAAATAGCGAGGGATCACTGTACTTGAATAAAATGTAATTGGACTTCCACTCCAGTAGGTGGCAGTGACTTTTCTTGTCAGAGTGTGCGTATTGTGTATTGACTCGGGTGTAGGGTTTTTGTTGCGCAGAGCAGACGATATGAAGAGCAGTGTAAAATACCCTTAAGAGACATCATGGAAAAATAAACAAGGCTGAGATGAAAGACCAAAAACAATGTTAATAAAATTATTAAGTTGTGAATTGGCTCTAGATTTCTTTCTTTTGTTGTTTTCTTTAATGTTAAGGATAGAATGTTATTTAGGTGCTTCCTGTTCCCCGGCGAGGCAAGCCTTTGGATGACTTTGGGATGTCCCTTGAGGGAGGTTTGTGTCCAACAGGTGGCACTGTAGGGCTCTCCCTGCAGCTGCACACCTGTTGGTCGTTATGTCATTATTGCTCGTTGTTTGTTTGTTGGTTCCTGTCGTGTTTGTTCTGTGATGATCGACTTAATGGGCACCCCTGGTATCAACAAATCCAACTTCATACCTTACCCACCAATATATGAAGTGCGTGTCATTTTCCAAATCATGTAAGTAAAATAAAAACAATTGCCATTTTGGAAAACCCCGACAAACATTCACAATATAATGCACAGTCGCAGGTACTCGTGTGCCGCGTTGCCTTCTCAAGCTGACTTCCTGCACTCGCGCGCATATCATCAGGTGGCCATTGTGCCGCTCCAAGCCCGCTCAAACTGACCCCAGAGCAGCAGGTCCCGGCGACGCGGCTCCCCTCCAAAGCCCTTCCTCCTCATCCTCATCCAGCTCTTTGCATCGTCAATATCCTCCCGCTTTTCTCTCTCGTGCGACCCCTCCCCCCCCCCCAAATGTGCTCTCCTCCTCATGAATCTCTTCCGCGTGCGTTTGATTGACAGTTAAAGGATAGCAAACTGCTTCGACAACGTGACGCCAACCGCATCCCGTAGTTTGTATTTGTTTTGTTTTTTCATTCATTTTTTTTTTGGTCGAGTCGTTTTTTTTTTTTCTCTCCTCCTCCTATTATCTGAAGAAGAAGCAACATTTTTCGTCTCCCCAGGGGGATTCGCCCCCCCCCCCCCCCCACCCCCACCACCTCTCCTTTTCCCTCTCCGAAGCTGTGAATCGCCCTCCTTCTTGAGGTAGTGGAGTTGTAGCCTAGCGGGTGTCGCCTCCGTCCCAAGACTCGATCAGCATGTTAGATCCGTCTTCCAGCGAGGAGGAAGGGGATGAGATCCTGGAGGCGCCCCCCCGCAAAGAGACGGCGGCTCCGAAAAGCCTCAAAGGAGCGCGGCCCTCGCCCAGCCGAGACGCCGACGGTCTCAGCGGCTCGGCTGGGCGCCTGCAGCCGCGGGGCCGAGCGGCCGGTGGCGGGCGAGCCTCCAGCCCCAGCCCGTCGGTCGGAAGCGACAAGGAGAAGGAGGACATTGAGAAGATGCAGAGGGAGGAAGAGGAGAGAAAAAAGAGACTCCAGCTCTACGTGTTTGTGATGCGCTGCATCGCGTATCCGTTTAACGCCAAACAACCCACGGACATGGCCAGAAGGCAGCAGAAGGTAAGATCAGGTGGGAAAAAAATTACATTAAATTAATTAAATAAAAAAAAAAAAAAAAGCCCAGCGGATCACACGCCCCCGTGATTGTGCATCGCTCGCATCTCGTACAGTACAAGTCTCCCTGACACAACTGTTGCTTCCACATGTGCACAAGCACAGAGGTGCCCCCTTTTTGTTTGGATTTTTCGGGATGTGGAAATGGCTCATTTCCGATTGTGAAATGGCTTGATTGCTGAAAATGGATTGAGTAAACTTTAATGTGAGACCGGTCGTTGTTTGACGGCAATTGAGGAAGTGCAGAGGCGTGGCTCTGACTCCCCCCCTTTGAGTCTCAGTTTACGACCCAGTAAACATCATGGAGTGGAGAGAGAAAAAAAAAAGTGAATTGAAGACAAAAATCTAGATATGCAAACAAGATGCTAAAATGGCAGTCGTCAAATACAACATTTGTGGCTGCAAAATAGGCGGAATATGCTCAGGAAACACCAAATTGTGGGGTTTAATCATGCCATTTGGAACCATCAATGAGAATTTTGTGACGACATTACATTGATCGAAATCTATTTGTCTCTTTTGCACATCATGCAGGTCAATGAAGGGTTACAAAAAAAAAAAAATTCATTATCAAGGGAACAGAGACGACTTTTTTGTTTCCAAACAAGAAGCTGAGATAATAGAGAAAGGTGAGATGAGAGAGACAACATGTGTATTCATGGCTTGCCCTTCCATTGTAGAAGCTCTTGCATCAGCGCAGATGAATGAAGCGGCAGTGGGGTTGTTTTTTTTGTTCTTACTCGCTTGTGAATCATCCAATCTATTGTAGAAAACGGCTCCTTTGCATGACCGACCCCCAAGGCACTGAAAAATAACATCCTCTCTTCTGCGCTTGACATTGAGAAAACACCTTCCTTCCATCTGGGACTGTCATGTGTCATTCCAGAGCGATAATTTCAGATTTAAAAGACGCAGTTAGGGTGAGGGATGAACAAATACCTGTCAGTGGGAGGCTGTAGGTCAGAGTTGCTGTTTGCGCTTACACACTGGAAATGATCCTCCAACATTTGTATCGCGTGCACTATCAACAAAATGAAATGCTTCTTAAAACGCAAATGAGTCTTTTGATACATTTTTATTGTCAAAATCTAAGCCAGGAGCGATCAAAGCACATTTTGAAATACAGTCAAACCTCGGTTTTCGAACGTCTCGTTTCTCGACCAATTCGGTTTTGGACCAAAAATGTTCAGTTTTTTTATGCCTGGGATGACGATCAAATTTCGGTTCTCGAACAAACTGAGCGCACTTGAATGCACCATTTGACTCCTCTCGCCTTCCTTACCCGAGGAAGTGACGCTTCCTCGTGTTGCTTTCCATTGTGAGCAGACGTGTTCAGTAAACATTCTTATTTTAAAAAGAGCCTGGTTTCGGTTTTTGAACAATTTCGGTTTTTGAACAGCCTTCTGGAACGGATTATGGATGAAAACCGAGGTTTAAATGTAATATTTTCAGTTATTTGTCAACATTTCAGCAGTTCGTTCAAATGTGATCTTTGTTGTATGTGTAAGTGGCACTTTTTTTTGGCCATTTCAAGCATCCCTTTTGATAGTTCCACTTGATAGCATTTCAATTCACAGTCCTTGACTTGTAGAGAGTTTGTCAGTGTGTCCATTCACAAAGACTTCCTGTTTTCTGCATTTATCTTTCTCACATGAGAAAATGGCAGCCCGGTGGTTTACTGGTTAGCCCATCAGCCTCACCGTGCAGAGATGTAGGGTTTGAGTCTGGCTCTGGCCTTCCTGTGGCATGTTCTCCCCGTGCCTGCGTGGGTTTTCTTCGGGTACTCTGGTTTCCTCCCACGTTCCAAAAATGTGCGTGGCAGGTTAATGGGACACTCTCAATTGTCCCTAAATGTGATTATGAGTGTCAATGGTTGTTTCGTCAATGTGTGCCCTGCAATGGGTTGGCGACTGGTTCAGGGTGGACCCCGCCTACTGCCCAAAGACAGCGAGCATAGGCTCCAGCATGCCACACGACCCTTGTGAGGATAAAGCGGATCAGAAAATGGATGGAAGGATGGATGACATGAGAACATGCCTGTGCGCTGTCTGCATTGCTATGTGGTAGACATGTAAACACAGAGAACCTATTATCGTTTTGGCATTAGCCTATGCCGGGGGTCGGCAACACGCGGCTCCAGAGCCACATGTGGCTATTTAGCGGCATCTAGTGGCTCCAACCATCCGCGCTCACACTCACACCGAGGGACAATTTGGAGTGTTCAATCAGCCTGCCGTGCATGTTTTTGGAAAGTGGGAGGAAACCGGAGTACCCGGAGAAAACCCACGCCGGCCCGAGGAGGAGAGCATGCAAACTGTGCTTCTCACAGTGCATGATAAATAATTAAAAACCAGAGCGTAATATATAACATTGTAAAGAAAATAAAAGACCATCAATATTACATTCATAAACCAACAAGTAACCCCAAAAAACACCAACATCAGCTAATGTGTTTAATCCAGAGGTGGCGTTTTGCCAGTAAAATAAAATAAAATAAAATAAAATATAAAACTCTATTTCTCAATATTCTTGTTCTTGATTTCAGATCTCAGTAACGTCTGCCAGATGTTACAAGTTCAATTAGGTGATGTCTGTGGTGGTCTGTGATTATTTTTTTTTGGCGCCTTAATGAGGCAACAAGATTTGTAAAGTTCATCGAGGGAATGCCGAGGGCAACCAATGATTTTCTGGGCCACATTGATGACCCTTTGGAGAGCCTTCCTGTCTGCTATGGTGCAACGAGCAAACCAAACAAACATACACTAAGTGAAGATGCTCTCTATCACCCCCTCCCTCAAAATGTTGATTGTAATGTGATAAAATGTGGAAGAGTTCAAGAGTCGGATTACTTTGCAAGCCACAATCGCGACTTTTGAACAGCAGGTTTTGCCGAGGCAGACAAAGAATGAAAGAGTCGGTTGACATTTTGTTTTAAGATCACACTCAGACAAGACGCCTTACAAAACGCATTATCTAGTCAGCTGGGAAGTGGGTGGAACCGCTTGTGGGCCCGACATGCTCTTGGTCAAAGGAAAAAAAATTAATAAATCATGGCCTGTTTCTTGTAAATTAGTGCATTTAATGTGTGCTTGTGTTTGTTTTTTTTCATTGTTTGTTTTTTTGTTGCTCGTGTGTCAATTGTTTTGCCTTTATCTTAGTATTCTAAAATGTACTATAATAGATGCATGTTATACTAAAGATGAATTTCCGTAATTTCCGGACTATAAGCCGCGACTTTTGTCACACGCTTTCAACTCTGCGGCTTATTGAATGAAGCGGCCTATAGAAAGACTTTTTTAACGGCCGCCTGTGTACCGTCTTTCTTTGTAAATATCTCATGTAACAATATGGGCACATGCGGCTTATAGACAGGTGCGGCTTATGTGTGTACAAAATGTTTTTTTCCTTTAAAAATGTAGTGGTGCGGCTTATAATCAGGCGCGGTCTATAGTCCAGAAATGACGGTAATTGATGGTCTTGGTTGAAAAATACAGCAAGAAAAAGGACAGAAAAAATGATTTCGTGTTAAATCGGAATATTGAGGGGGGGAAAAAAATCAATTAAATGATTTGCAAAATTATTCAGCCCTACTAACGCCGCCACTCAACTTGGCATTGGACGCCAATGTCCGAGGAGTTGAGGAAATAAACGGATGTCATTCATTTTTCAGAGCGACTCCCAAGCATTTCGAATTTCGAATTCTGCTTTGTTTGGGCACATTTCGTGGAGGGTTTTCTTCCTCGTCAGTGGATTTTCACACACGCTCCACATACATTTCCATGTTTTCAGCGACACGGCAACACATTGATCCTTAGATTGATCCTCTCTTGCGGCTCCTATTTTAGCCAAAATAAGCTACTATCGTTTCATAATATTCAAAATATTATTCCAAAATATGAAAACATTTTGATGGACCTATGCGTTTGTATTTGACAGTTAATGAGTTATAGCACTCTGAGTATGCAAATTACCAAAGCAAGAGCAATTTAACGTATTTTTTTTAACCCCGTAGAACCCAAGACCCCTTTTCTTCTTTGGAAAATGATGAATTTTACATTAAATGACTGCTATATGTTCACTGAACACCAAAATATATGTTTTTTTCAAATATTTAATGCTTTAATCCTAATTTAGGATTAGGGCTAAATTTGACCCTTTGGGATTTAAGGGGTAGCATTTGAGTAGCAGAATTTATAGGGGCCAAATTTGACCCCCGTGGGTTCTCCAGGGTTTTTAACCCTCCTGTTGTCTTCGGGTCAAAATGACCCGCCACTGTGTTAAAAACGCCCAAAAAATCCACTAAATTATATTTTTTTAACTTGAAATTTTATGACTTTTCCTAGATTGGCCCTAACTGCAGAAAAATTTAAATTTTGTTTTTATTCACATTTCCATGGAAGCTGTACACAAAAATGTACAAAGGTGGTCTTCGGGTCAAAATGACCCGTGAGGCAAATAGAGTTGAAATCAAGGTCACCAAGTTATTTACACACCACAGAATGTTTCAATGTTTTAGTTGTGTCTCAGAAATAATTAGTAGTACACATGAACAAGACAATAGCAGTCATAAACAAGACCAGATAGGTGGCGTTCTCACAGACTGCAGAGCTCTTTTTTGTGGATTTCAAGGAGTTGTAAAGGTGCCACAGATGACAGGACCCTGATTTATCTCTGTGCTGATGCCATGAGTGTGCGTTATGACACTGAAGAGGCTCTAGAGCTGATTTTTTCTGATGTCCAGCAAGACAACTGATTCAGAAGAGGAAAAGGAGGATGTATCTGAAGAAGATGGGGAGGAATATAATCCAGAGCATGATGAATCATCTTCAGAATAAGAAGAAAATCCTGAAGCTGAAAGAGAGACTTTCCTTTCAAAAAATGGCAAAATAACATGGTCCTCAACAGCATATAACCAACACAGCAGGCATGCAGAACAAAACATCATGAAGATGACCCCAGGACCCACAAAGTATGCCGTTTCTCATGCCCATGACATTGTCTCTACATTCTACATGTTTATCACACCAGCAATAGAAAGAATAATCCTGGAGATGACACATCTGGAGGGTTTTCACAAATGTGGAAACAGGTGGATAAAGATGTATGAGACTGACCTGCAGGCCTACTTAGGGCTACTAATCTGCAGGTCATCGGGAGAGAGATCAACGCGACCTGATATCTCATGAGAAGAACAAGAGAAGGGTGTTCCTGGAGTAGCTAGGAAAGGCAATGGTAGCTCCACTCATTGAAAGAAGGAAGCATGTCTCCCGCACAGAAGCCACAGCAGCAGTTGTGAAAGCTATTCAGAGTGCAGGAGGTCCGGAGAAACCTGAGGATCCAGCCACCACAGCCACTTCCCCAGCTAGGGCAAGTAAGAGGAAGAGATGCCAGTTCTGCCCTCAAAAGAAGGACTGTAAAACACATAGTGTGCTGCAGGTGTAAGAAATATATCTGCGAAGGCTGTGCGCTTGAATACTGTGTGACGTGTGCTAATTAGTTGAATGGGTTATCTTATTTTTTCATATTTTTGTATTGTATTGTATTGTTTTGTATTGTCCTAAATTGTTCACTCAAGGGAAAAAAAAGAAAGAAACTTTAGTCATTGGAATGAATACAATTAATCCAAAACTCCTTTCTGCACATTTTCTTTCCTTTTCTTAAACTATAAAAATTCAATGTGAAGAGGGTGAACTATATCACACATATTGTGGTTAAGGACAAGTTCTTTCTTCAAGCAATATGAAATTTGGTGTTTAAAATTCAATTTAGCTGCTTATTTGGGGGGTTTAGTGAAGACGGGTCATTTTGACCCAGAGGACACTGGGTGTGTACAGAAAATGAGGACAACAGGAGGGTTAATGAGCAATTGATTTTACACATCATTTGATCATAAATTCATTCAAAAATTGAGTAGCCACTAGAGCCCAAAAGAACTGGTTCTTTTTGGGGGAGCCTTGTCTAGAAAAACGGACGACATTTCCATCACGAGTGTCTCCCTCTGTCGTAACAATTTACTGTGTCTGCATAATTCATGAGGACAGCACGTAAGCTCCTCGTGATGAAAGCCTTGCCAGTTGCCCTGCTGTGTTTTTACCCAAGCACACACGTCCACATATGAACATGCACCACATGCTTGAGCGTCTGGCGGTCCTCTCACACACCCACTTATACAAAGTCATGAGTGTAGCGTCATTAGAAGCCGCGGCTGAGTCTACCGTAGCCATCACGTCTATTGAGAGCCCCGATGCTCATCATGAAGCCGCGGGACAATTAGCATCTCAAATCCGCAGGCTTTTTAAAGAGACTCGGAGCACTTTTTTCCAGTGGGGCTCCGTAGGTGATGAGAAAGCCGGAGGTGATACAAATACAACCGTGTTTCATGATTACCACGATGGTTCAAAACATGTAGCAAAGAATAGCACAGATGGTACGATATGGTGGTGACAGTCGCAAAGTAGTCATGCAGGGTTTCCCAAACCGTTGAGCTCATGACCGTAATTAGCCTCTCTTCTTTGCTTTGGATCAAAAGGAAACAGAAATGTACATTTATTGCGCTGCAAATGGCTGGTGACCAGTTCAGGTGTAGGCTCCAGCGTACCCGATGTCCTCATGACGATATGCGGTCTGGAGAATGACTGAATGAATGAATGGATGAAAGAAATTGAGCGCAGTCCTATGTGAATAGTTCAAGTAAAGCTTCTTCGACCAAAATTTTAATGCTAAAATAGCATCACTATATGTCAGTGTTTTTCAATCTTTTTCGAGCCAAGGCACATTTCTTTCATTGAAAAAATCCCGCGGCGCAGCACCACCACCACCTGAAAATGTGGAAAAAAAAGCTTATTTTAACAATTAAGTGTTAGATTGTTACTATAAGTGTTTTTTTTAACATTAAAAATTAACATAATATTATAACGCATTGAATAGGAATCAAATCAACATCAATCCAATATTTGGTGCATTCGTTTCAATGGCAAGTCAAATATAGTCAATTAGAGTCTTTGTGTAAATACCAACATCATTCAAATGACTTGATTCTGTTATCATGATCATTTCTAATCTTGCAATATTATTGCGAAATGAGGTTTTCACAGAGATCATTTTTCTTGTGTGAAGAAATATTTTGCCTTGTTGACCATTCTGAGGCCTCAGCATGGGAGGTTTCGGTTGCTGCCACTGCCTCGCCCGCCGCATACGTAGAGCTTGCTAACAGATAGCAGCTCTTTCCCCGATGAGCACACTGTCAATCCTTTCTTGGTCCGCCGATGTGTAATCTGGGATTACCCAACCATTTGTTGTTATGTCACCAACAGCATGAGAGGGAGGAGAGCACACACGCCGGCAATCACGTTTGTCTTGGGTAATTCTGCAGTGTGCGTTCTTTATTGATACACGCTTGTACTATTGGAGGTACAAATGATGTCCCTTGCGATTGAAATGGAGAGAAAGTGTGTGGCCCTGGTGTTTGATGGAGTTTTTATTTTTTTTCATTGTCACAATGCAAAATGCTTCGACTGTGTTTTTAATTACTGAGAGGAATTGATTGAATTGAATTGAATACAACTTTATTGTCAAATCATGCCATGTCCTCATTTGACATGGTCATTTATTGAAGAATTGGTGCGATTTAAAAAAAATATAGAAATATGCAATATTGAAAAAGATGCAATTCTCAGAGGTGATTTTGTTGGACCAGAGGTGGGTCGTAATGCGCTACATTTGCCCGGTTGGATTTACTCAAGTAATTTTGGGGATGAATTGGACTTGCCAGAGTAGTTTTGAGAATATATGTCAAAAGCATTCTAGTTTCTGCTTTTATTTTTATCTGCCATTTAGCTGTGGCTACGGACTTCCTGCTCGGGCACTTTTCACCAATGAACCATAATCACGAGTGACGTTTGACTCCCATTTCCCCCAATCAAGCGAACCCAGGCAGCCACATGACTGCACGCGGTCTTTGCGGCACGGAAACGTAAATCATTTCCATGAAGAATGGCCGAAAAAGTAGAGGATACACCAGCACGTGAATGTCAATTTCAAGAAGAATGAATGAATACCCCTGGCCTCACATTAAGTGGGAATTTCAGCCTCCAAAAAGCTTCACAGATTACACAGCGCACAACAAATGGGTGGATAACTAGTTTTAAAATCAGAAGTAAAGAATAATGACTAATAATAATTTGAAATTTTGCTTGAGACTTTAGCATGCATCATGGAACTTGACATGCTCGATTTGCATTCATTTGTGTTTTAATTGACTGTTTTCACTTTCTTTTCTATGATTTAAAGCGCCACGTTACAGCAGTTGTCGTGAAGTGCGCGACATCCCGTAAATAAAGTTGCATTGCATTGTACTGTAATAACTGTAATAATTCCACCAGCTCCTGAATTTGCTCTTTTTGCCGGGATGGAAACTACGCGCGAATGTAATATTCTCCACCTCACCCTTATTTCCGCGGACTGCTTTCAGTTCCTCCACGGCGGGCTTCGGAAATCGGCGGCAAATGGAATGGCAGATTCCTGCGGGGACTAATTATTGAAAAGAAAGATCGCAGCAGTTGCTCGGTGGAGAGCCATGTTATCTCGTTTTTCCAAGGAACCAGATGGCAGCTGTGGGGACATTCTTTTCTTGTACACGTGATTATTCAGCTATTCACCACAGTTCAGTTCCGCACGCCGTTCCTCTTCTGCCTCCCTGCTTTTTGGGTCCACTACCACACCACTCCATGACATGCGGAAATGACTTTGATAGCACTGCTTTCATTTGCAGAGACACTTTTCCTCTCTGGAGTGGCAGTTTTTGCAGTTTTGACATGTGATACCATATGGCTCTTAACATGCACCACTAGAGTGGATCATGAACTTAAGGAAAATCCTTCATGGCTGCCGAGTGGCCCGGGGGGGGGATGTTTCCCGAGGCGACAAAATGACGACAAGCATCCAAGTGTAAAAATGAGTTTTGGAAAGAATAACAAGTTGACAGAAAAATATTTTTTCTTTCTCTCTCTCTCTCTCTCTCTCCCTTCTTGTTTCTGGGTCTGAAAAATTCACAAAAATGTTTTATTTTTTTTTAAATTTCTTCTGCATTTGGCTGCATGCCAGGTGTGTGGCACCTGCGTTTGACATTTGGCGCGGTTTGGCCGTGGCCGACATTTCAGGCAGACCGGGGCTGGCCCGATATACTGACGGCAGCTCACTGATCGAGTCGCCACACTGACAATGCCCGCCTCTGCCGTTGAATAATGAAAAACGAAACATCACAAACACACTTAAAGGTCATGAAAGTTTTCACACGGATGAAAAAAGCCATTTTCCGGTTTAAGCCAGACACGGTCGCCCGCCCGCCGCCAAGACATCAAAATATGGTCCATACAGTGTATAAATATTGCGTTTTACAGCAAGACCTAACCATATTCACAATATTATATATACCGATGAAGATGAAATACGTAAGCTTGATGGAAACGTTTCACCAAGCGGTGTGACCAATTGAGTTGTACAGTTACCCGATTGTCCTATATCCGTCGTCCAATCAGATGACAGTGATGTCACAGCTGCCATTCTTGATAGAACCACGCATGCTATTTTGGGATGGAAGCGGTACAATGGAAAACGGTCTTTTATTTCTTTCGTGACGATTGTGGAGAATGCCAAAGAAGGCGTTTCCCATGATCGCAGCAGGTCACTTTGGGAAGCATTTATGTGCACCTACAAAAAGTAAGAAGGTTATATCCAAGCTTACACAAATCATGTTTTAAATACCAGCATCCATGCGCTCGTCAAGATAAGTTGGCGTCCAACATATCAGTAAATTGACCACCACTGTGGTTCTTTCCCATCTGAATGTCACTTTGACAATATTTCTAGGGATTAAGAGTAGATGACAGATGGTTCCTCTGTCGCGGTGAACTTTGACCCCCATTAAGGAAGCTGTAATCACATACCACTTCTTCTGTAGCGGTGGCCATGGCAACAGTTACCACGGCTCCGGACGGCAACTGGCCAGTGTGTTCGAGTCTCTGAGCAGGGGGGGGGAGTCTTACTGGTCATTTTTCAGTCGAACAATACGGTTTCAAATTGAGGGATCCGAATGCAGTCAAACACGACATGATGGAGTAACCATTGCAAATAAACCCACCTTATCGGCGGTGACGTTCACATCAGCGTACTGACTGTTGAAGTATGAGATTGGAGTCCGATAAACTATAATAGTTTTCTCCTTTTTCATTTTTATGTTTGTATTAGATCAGTAAGCAGCAGCTGCAGACAGTCAAAGAGCGTTTTCAGGCTTTCCTCAACGGAGAAACGCAGATTGTAGCCGACGAGGCCTTCATCAATGCCGTCCAGAGCTACTACGAGGTGAGTATCGAAAGAAAAGCCATGCCTGCAATCAGGAGGATCTTTTTTTTTTTTTCTCAGGCTGTTGTGGACTCGATCGAGCTTATTCTCGTATTTTTTTTTTTTTTCTCCTGAGATTATGACTTACTATCATTTTTCAACACAAATCTAAATGTCTTACCCCGAGGCTCCAACTGAAGACAAAGAAAGAAAGATGGAAGAGGAGCCGCAGAGTGAGACATGCAAGATATTGCGAAGACGGAAATAGAAAGATGCAGAGAAGGCTACAGAGACAAAGGATCAGAATTCACTTGCCGATATTAGTTGTGGAGCATTCCAGTGACTTTTTTTTCTGGGGTGTTACTGGACACTTTTGAAGTGTGTCCTTCCCAGAAGCAGTCGGATTGGAAAATATTCATCCCTGTTGTGTCCGGACTGCAAGTCTATTGCCCTTGTGCAAAACTGTCCCTTGCTAGAGCTTGGTGCCGAGCCTCGGCATGATCGGCTAGAGTGTAATTTTCCATAATTGCTTGGGATTTCTCTGGGTATTTTGGCTGCCACTCACATCCTAAAAAAAAATATATGTATAAAAAGTCAAATATTCTATTAGATTCACTGAGATTTTGGGGGGGTACAAATGACGACACCAAAGGTAACAATTCACGAAAATAATTAATCTAGTCGAGAAAAAAAAATCATTTGGGAAGGAGAAATATTTAAGAATGTATGGGAAATCCATGGCAAATTTACAAGAGGATGTGGAAAATTGTGACTGGTGGCGCACAGGTAGAGCAAATGTACTCATTTGATGATTGAACTCATCGGATATGAATTCATTGTTGTTCTGCTACCCACAAAACGGTCGAGGGCAGAACATAATTTCCATGTGTTGCTCTTCACACTACGAGTACATAAATGGTCCTTAATCCGTAGCTATCTCCGAAATGACACCGTTTATTTTGCTGTCGACTGTTGCGTGAATGCAAAATGGCTGCCCCCCCCGTCGGCCTTGCCCTTGCAGCTCACTCACAGAGCCTTCCGGTTTATCGCAGCAACGTAAAGTGGCTCTCTGCGGTGGCATTAACGGTAAAGGCAACTTGAATGACAAAGACAAAGCGCTTGTCAAAGAAAGCAAAAAAAAAAAAGAAACACTTGAAGATGCATTAGTGTTAGTTTGTAATGCTAAGCAAAAGAAGAACAATCCTATATATATCCCAAGGTGACATTTTTATCTTCAGAAAACAGGGTGCTAATCAGTCAACTTCTCTTGTGATTCATTTGGGAAGCTTCGGCATTAAAAGGATGGGATTTTTTTTTTTCTTAGAAACGATGATTTTTGTCGAATGATAACAACTGACAGTCATTAAATTCATCATACCAGTAAAGTTCATGTTTATTCAAAAGGGGATTCAGTGGGCTTTGTCTTTACTGTTCTTGATCAATTTTCTAGTACAAAAAAGGTTCAGCTAGTATTTCATTATATATGTAATAGATATGTAATAGATATGTAATAGATATGTAATAGATATGTAATATATATGTAATATGTAAAACTATGTTTAATCTATAACAAACACTACTCTCCCGTTTTTTTGGGTGACCGCAGGTGTTCCTGAGAAGTGATCGAGTGTCTCGGATGGTACAGAGCGGCGGCTGCTCAGCCAGCGACTCGCGCGAAGTTTTTAAAAAGCACATCGAGAAGCGTGTGCGCAGCTTGCCAGAAATCGACGGCTTGAGTAAAGAGACTGTCCTCAGCTCGTGGATAGCTAAGTTTGACACCATTTACCGAGGCGAGGAGGACCCAAGGAAACACCAACAGAGAATGACTGCCAGCGCTGCCTCTGAACTGATTCTCAGCAAAGACCAGCTCTATGAGATGTTTCAACAGATTCTTGGTATCAAGAAGTTTGAGCACCAGCTTCTATATAATGCCTGTCAGGTAAGTCTTGATTATTGAGACATTGAAACAGTCGGTAACAACAAAAAGTGCTTGGACGCAGTGCCCTTAGGTCACATGTGGGGACTCAAGTTCACTGTTTTGAGGACGGGTGACGTTGCGAAAATTTAAACTTGGTTTGACTTTGAAATATGTAGACTTGATTGTTGTTCATTGTATTTTTTATTCGGTTGAACCCTTTCGGGGACAGCGGTTACTCCAGTGGACCGCTGTTGACGGGTTGTAGGGTGCATGAAAGGGTTCAAAATAAGATGGCAACGTAATTAGTATGCCAGCATGCTGGGAAATGACACTGCCATAATCAGATGATTCACTTGTCAATTTGGCAGTGGCACGGTCGTGATTGGCTCATTAGCTTGTCGCTCAGTTAGAACCCTCGTTGGTCAACGCAACTCCATTGCATTTAAAAAAAAGAAGTTGAAGAAAAGTGCTGTACATAAAACAAAACAATTGTGATAACAAGAATAAAATAATAATAATAATAATAATAATGCTTCCTTTGGTATGCATGAAAGTAAATTGTCCACTTTTGCCTTCAAGCGTAAGTATTTTTAAAATCTGAATGACCTTGACTCCAAGTATCCCAGGCAGGGTGATCTTGCTCGGATAAAAAAAAAAAAAAGGGAATGGAAAGTTGTCTTGAGTGTGTTATAATGGGAAAACACATTTTTATCTTGCCTTTTTTGAACAAATGTAGTGTGTGAATTGAAAAAAAAGAAGACAGCATTTCTTGGGAGAACATCTCTCCAATTCTGATGATGATAATAATAATTTCAAAATCCCATTCAACCTATATTCTATTGAAGACAAGACACTAAAACCATTTTTTTGTGTTAAAAAGTATCACTATTCCCTCATTTTGAATTAGACGCCTGCAACACTTTCCCAAAAAGCTGGGACAGCGGCGTGTTGACCAATGTGTCACATCACCTTTCCATTTAAGAAGCGCTGCTCGTCTTGGGCTGTGCCATAACACCCATCTTGAGAGAGCTCCTGCGTGTCGCTGAAAGATAACATCTCCTGCCTTCATTTCAACATCGCTGACAAGATTTTTGTATTGGTGTTAAGATATATTTTTGGATACATTCTGATATATGTTCCATTGAGCATCAGTAGCTATTACAGTGCAGCGCTTTGGCAGAGATTCGCCAAGCAAGTAATCCTGAGCCCATTCTCGTAGAGTCAGCTTTCAATCAGTGGAGGTCGCGGAGGGTCAGCGAAAGCCGACGCCCTTTTGGTTTGTTTTTTTCACGGACAATCCTTCAAGTCATGGTTGAACATGTTTACTTGTCTTTTATATATATATATATATATATATATACCGGTATATATTATATATAATATATATATATAATATATATACCTTCTTTATTCTATATATATATATCAAATGGTGCATTCAAGTGCGCTCAGTTAGTTCGAGAACCGAAATTTGTTCGTCATCCGAGGCATAAAAAACTCGACATTTTTGGTCGAAAACCGAAATGGGCGAGAACCGAGACGTTCGAAAACCCAGGTTTGACTGTATATATATATATATGTATATATATATATGTATATATATATATATGGACTAGAGATGAAACAATATAAAAATCTATAGCTACATTATATGAAAACGTTGCAAAAAACGGTGATATATTTAAAAGTTCTGAGGCTGTATGACTGAATTCCATCATTAATCTCAAATTAGGTTGATTATAAATCATTCTTAAATACAAGGCGTGGTGATGATGATGGAGGGAAACGCCCTCACGCTGAAAACAAAAACAAACACAGACAGACATGACATTATCTGCGTTAACGGAACACATTGATGTTTGTTTTTTTTTGTTCTCATTTTTTTTCATGGTCAGGATGTTGTTGATTTTGAACCTAATGATGACAATTCTTAACACCGAAATGCTTTGATGACCGAGGGTCGCAAATATTAGTCGAGCTCAATCCTGAGTGTCTCGTCATGCGCCAACCTTTGCGCGTGACAAATTGTGAAGGATGTTTATTTTGTTTTCGTGATGGTAATGATGCTGAGGCTGTGTGGCTTTATCATAATCATTCCAGAGACCCAAACACACACACACACAAGCATACACAGAAACCCCCGGTGGCTTTTATCTGAGGTTGCTATGGATACGGTACACAGAGGCAACCACTCTTTGCTGTTTTCCTTCCTTTCCTATGCTAACATAACAAATCTGAATGAAGACGGTGTGATTTGTTTTCAAGCCAGTGAATACTTCACTATAAGGCTGACTGTGTATGAGATGAAAGTGACAGAAATGTATTTTAGTTGCACATGATATGGTCAATATCAATTGTTTTCCTGAATGGTTTTCAAAACAATTCATGCTTCGAGCTCTTGACACTTTAAGTATCTTCACAGGGAATGTGAGTTCATCATTACGATGACACTCATTGACTTGCTAGTATGGCAAGCAACTGTTTTTTTTTTTGTCTGAAATTCCATTGAAACACTTTCCCTCTTTTCCCCTCAGCTGGACAACCCAGATGAGCAGGCGGCACAGATCAGAAGAGAGCTGGACGGACGGTTACAAATGGCAGATCAGATCACCCGTGTAAGCAAATAAGAATGAATGTCCAAAGTGTCCTCATCACGATTGATTATGTGATCATGATGATGACGATGATATAGATGTAGAATTAACCCTCATGCAGTATTTTGAAGCGGCTGCATGAAGGGTATGACGTCCCAAAAATGTCCCTCTTCCAATGTGCAACATCTTTTTTCACTTTTCATTTTTTTTTCACTTTCAACCCCTCAAAATGTTCAGTGGGAATTGGCCAAGACATCGATAGACATCCTATGCAAAATTTCAGCTTCGTGGAGTTATTTGTCACTGTTTTGTCTGTGGTGTCCATTTGTCCAACAGTCCAGAATCGTCCAAAGTGTCCCAAATGTCCAATTTTGGGATTATTACTGCATGGGGGTTAATTTGGCAACAATGTAAGATCATTCATGTTGTTTGTGTTTTTATTGTACCTTAATTACACGTTGGTGATCCCGCAGTCGTCAAAATACCTGAACGATCAAGAATTGTATAGTTTCGAGGGGGTTGGCTGTGTTTCACCTGGCTGCACTTGGAGCCGCCGAATTGGGAAAAAAAAAAAAAAAAAGCAGCTGTGAAGTGAAGCACGTAGGAGTTACAACACAACTTGACAGCTTATGGAGGCACCACCCAGCTGCCGAATGAAATGTTTTTAATTCATATTCAGACATGAGTCTGAATAGGAGCAAAAATGCCCCCACACCCACCGCAGCGACAGCTTCACCAAGGAATTCTGTGTGCACCACCGGCCGGAAGCGAATCTGTGCATCAAAACTCAATTGAGTCTCAGTACATTTTTGGCTTTGATGAAGCGATTCACCCCTCGGCATCCACAATGCAAATGAATGAAATTTGCACAAAGCCACCACCGGCTAATTCAACCCTAACCCCCATAAATCAAGCGCTCATTAAGATTTTATTGCATTCAGACTTCCATAGGCCGCATTTCATCCCCCATGGAAGCCCAATTCCATTTGGTCTGAACACATCTCCCAATGTAGACAACATAGCCAAGGATGTGCCACGGAGCAAAAAACGAACCCATGTTGTGCTTTTCGCTCAAGCTAATCTACGTCAACAGTGCAAGGCTGTTTACCTTTTTGTTTTAGGACGTGCTTTTGTGAAGTCCATTGGCCGAACTCTGCCGAACTTCACGTGAAAGTTGCTCTGGATCTTGGTTCTCCCTGGGGGCAGGGACACTGAGCGTGGTGATGGTGGTGTCACGTAACAGTGGGACAGAAGCAGTGAATATTGAGCAGAATATTGAACGTCAGGCTAAGTACAATGTTCTTGCGGCCAAAAGGCTGAAAACAGTTTGCATCGGGTCCGCACGAAGGACAACTAACATCATATGACAATACCAAAAACAAAAACAACAAAAAGCAAACCTCTTGCCGACAGCTAGCCAACTGCCGCGCCATCTTGAAAAGTATCCATCCATCCATCCATCCATTTTCCGAACCGCTTGATCCTCACTAGGGTCGCGGGGGGTGCTGGAGCCTATCCCAGCCGTCTTCGGGCAGTAGGCGGGGGACACCCTGAATTGGTTGCCAGTCAATTGCAGGGCACACAGAGACGAACAACCATCCACGCCACACTCACACCTAGGGACAATTTAGAGTGCCCAACGAGCCTGCCATGCATGTTTTTGGAATGTGGGAGGAAACCGGAGCACCCGGAGAAAACCCACGCAAGCCCGGGGAGAACATGCAAACTCCACACAGGGAGGCCGGAGCTGGAATCGAACCCGGTACCTCTGCACTGTGAAGCCGACGTGCTAACCACTGGACTACCGGGCCGCCCATCTTGAAAAGTATTTCATATATTATGAAAACCAGCATCTGGTGTCATTAAATTCACGTGTGATGTTTCTTCTAACAAAGCAACCCGTGTCCAAATCGATAGCGAATTTGACGATCTTATGATTCATTTACTGGAGCCATACACAGTTATCTCAACGCAAGTGAATGGAAGCGACCACTGGAGACTCCTCGTTAAAGATGCGGCCGAATCTGCGCATCCTCAATCATCCATGGAATGGCGGCGGTTATGTATGCCTATGGGAAGAGCGCTTCCGCACATTGCGCCAATGGAGCTCAGCACTGACACCAGTTCGGCAGCGGCTCTGTACTTTCTTGGCTCTACTGCGCACTTTTAAAATTAAAGTTGAATTTTCCATCATTTTTGGCACTTGTAGTGGTTTTATTTTCATTTTTTTCTAAATATAGGAACAAAATTAAAAAACTGTGCGGCGCCTTTCATATTTTGAACAACCGTCCTCTGCAACGGAACAGCCAACAATCTTCACCCTAGAACATTGTTTTTTTTTGCTCTGTGGACACAACACTCCTGCTGCCACAGCGAACAGCTAATCAATATGTTATCTTCCTGCTTCAATTAGCTTGGCGGAAGATTCCCTCGCTTCGCCTCGAGGGAGATGGAGGCCATGTTCATCGAAGAGCTCCGGTCCTCCGTCAACCTGCTGATGGCCAACCTGGAGAGCATGCCGGTGTCGAAAGGTGGAGAATTCAAGCTTCAGAAACTCAAACGAGGTCACAACACGTCCATCATGGACATGGGACAAGAGGATGAGAACACCCTTTCCAAATCCGACGTGGTGCTTTCGTTTACCTTGGAGGTGAGTGAAAAGTGATGGATGGATGAATGAGATTTTTTTTTTTCTCGAAATATGGTCAATAGTAAATATGTTTGTATTGACGGAGGTGTCAGTTCAGATCAGGAGCGACGGTACATATCTTGTTTCCTGCTGCTGAGATCAACTTCCAACTTTGATGGTGTTCTCACAATACACTGATACTGTCACGTATGCGAGGTGGTGGTGGACCCCAAAAAGCAGGCAGCAGAGAGGAGCAGGGTGAACTTGGCGAATTGTATTGAAATACAGAAACTAAATCCAGAACAAACAAAGTCACAAAAACAAAAACAATCCAAAGTAGCAAACAAAACCATGACTGAAGCAAAAACTAAAAACTATCACTAAGCGAAACAAACATGACAAACAAACCTGACAGCTGCTAACAAGCAAACAATGACCCAACCATGAGTGCTCGGGCTGGGAGTCCTTTTAAAGTCCTAATTGCCTAATGACCAACAGGTGTGCAGCTGCAGGCAAAATCCCCACAGTGCCACCTGATGGTCACAAACCAAAACATGAGAGATACAGGACTTTGGGTTTGTGGAAAAATGCAATGCTCCAAAAGTAGTCGCATTTTCAAAGTTGAAAGCATATTGAACCATTTCATGTGGCCTCTTGCATGATGTTAACATGTGATTGTGTGTTGCAGGTGGTTATCATGGAGGTGCACGGTCTTAAGTCTTTGGCTCCGAACAGAATCGTGTACTGCACCATGGAGGTAGAGGGTGGCCACAAACTGCAGACAGACCAGGCCGAGGCATCGAAACCCACGTAAGTCTCCCCCGACACACAAGCTACCTCACAGACACGTAGGCAGGCTCATTTCACATCAAGTGGAGTCGAAAGTGGAGTCGAAAGTGGAGTCTTCCCTTTGGCCAAATTAACAGTGGGAACTCCTGGTTGGAGCGGTATATTTAACTGCAGGAGAGACTCCAAATGTGACACTAAAATCCTCACTGCGGCGCTGACCTGTTAATGAATCTGTGTCCAGTTGGGGAACCCAAGGGGATTTCACAACGAGCCAGCCTTTACCTGCCGTCAAAGTGAAGCTCTTCACCGAAAGCACCGGGGTGTTGGCCCTGGAGGATAAGGAGCTTGGAAGGGTAAATTCTCCAGCCACTCTCTACTTGCGCACATATACGCAGATTTAACCCCCATGCAGTAATTATCCCAAAATTGGACATTTGGGACACTTTGGAGGATTTTGGACTGTTGGACAAATGGACACCACAGACAAAACAGTGACAAATAACTCTACAAAGCTGAAATTTTGGATGTATATCGATGTCTTGGCCAATTCCCACTGAACATTTTGAGGGGTTGAAAGTGAAAAAATTGGAAGAGGGACATTTTTGGGACGTAATACCCTTCATGCAGCCGCTTCAAAATACTGCATGAGGGTTAAACACAACTCCAGAATGCTGTTTTTAACAAGATCATACAAAATACTCAGCAACACCTCAACATATTTGCATTGCCTCTCCCCATCTTCCATCTTCTTCTTAAATCATTGTAATGTAATGTTCTACTTGTAGGTTGTGCTCCATCCAACCCCGAACAGTCCCAAGCAGTCTGAGATGCACAAAATGTCCGTTTCTAAAGGCTGCTCAGACAGTGACCTGAAGATCAGATTGGCCATCCGCATGGATAAACCCCAGAACATGAAGCATTGTGGGTAAGTATCTCTGTCAACATCAGAGTGGTTTTGTCCTATTGTCATGCTTACTCCTGTCTTTGATCATTGAAATGCTCCATACAATTGTTGTGTCATTATAAATATGAACACAGGCAGCCCCTAATGAGACATAAAGAAACAACATTCCCGTGTAAAATACTTTTCAAAGTTCATTGTCATCGAACGCCGAATTTTTATGTGCAGTAAAGTACCACCGGGTGAATTTATGTAAACCACGGTCGTGCTGTGGCTTCAGAAGTCACTCTTTTGGTACAAAGACATTAAACCCAGGATGTTACACCCTTTTGGAGTGAGCAAATGCACTCTTTTGATTTTTTTGAAGCATTGTTGCCTTCAATAATACCACAGAGGAGGAATACATTCATTCAGTCAGTCAGTCAGTCAGTCAGTCAGTCAGTCAGTCCGGGACCAAATGACTTTGTAAGATGCCCTGATAACAGCAAAACCAGTCTAGCGTCTATCCACTGCGACTATATCATGATCCTGACCTATGATTGGAAATATACGGCATTTATTCATGTTTTTTACATATATCTGCATGGTACCAAGGGTGTCATGGTGTCCTAACATCTGGTTTTTCTCCGGGCGCATTGCTTTCCTCCCGCATTCCAAAAAACATTTACGTCAGGGTCATTGAACGTTGTTTGGAGCTGTGAATGTGAATGGTTGTTTGTTGACATGTGTCCTTCAATTACTTGGCCAACCAATTCGGGCTGTACCCCAGTCTTTCGGGCCAAAGTCATTTAGGAAAGGCTGTCAACGCTGGTGAGGACAAGTCATGGATGGAATGCGCTGCAAGAAGCCAGGGTCAGCAGTCATTTCTGTGAGAATGGCGACCCCAAGTGGATCATAACGTTATATGCAGTCTGATAGACACTTAGTTTAAGACTCTCTTACCTTTTTTCCCACGAGGAACTGTTGTTTTTTTTGTCTCACTAAATGCTTTTTTATCATAAGAGCATGAAATGCAAAATGTATATACCGGTAGCATATCAAGTCACCAAGTGCATTCGTTTCATGTCTTTGGAGGACCAAAGTGCAGGGAGACAAGGAGTGCAGGAAGCTCACAAAACCTTTTAGGTATACAAAAAAAAGAAAAAGAAAAAAGAAGGAAAGAACGTTTTAATGTGCGAGGAGGCTGCCACACTTCAAGAGCCTCTTTGGAGTCACCTCGCGGATGCTGTTTTATTCAGAGCGACAAGCAGAAACAGCTTCGAGAAGGTCCAGGGGGCAAAGGCAGACGAAAGCAAGCGCAACCGAGGTTCTCACAGACAGCCTGTGAGCGGCGGCCAACTGGGGTCCTCACCCTCGGATGTTCTTTTCAAATAACATCCCTCCCGCTCACTTCTCCTGCACGTTCTCAGCGAATCATTCTTACTATTTCTCACTTTTTTATTATTTCCATAGTGATCTCGTGAAAACTATTTCAAACTGCTCCTTAATATGACGTATGTCAGGCTACAGCTTCCATGCTCAGGTGCTGCTCAAATCATCGCCTATTTGTATTTTTTTCTCTGTGGATTTGTCATCTAACGTTTTCAATTGTCACTTCCAAGACACATTTGTTTCTTATTGTGGGGGCAATTGCACAGAAATCATTTAGAGACCCTTTTGGAACTGACAGTGGTATTAGTTTTTTTTTATTTTTTGAATCTATTTGTGAAAATCAACGTGTAAGTCGACACGCTTACCACCACTCCTTTGTGTCAGCTCAGAAAAAAAACACATTTGTGGAACCAAGAACATCCCGCTGTGGATGTTGTGGCTGCAATAACCCCCTTCAACCAGGTGATGTCCTAGTTAGTAGAATACGCGTCGGCCCATTTGCTCTCCAAACTTATGTGGGAGTCCTTCTGTGGCTGTCACAAAACACATCAACGTCACACTCTTACCTTTTGCAGGAAGAAAATAGCCCACAAAGTTTCGTTTCAACAGTTCCACACACACGCACACACACAAAGAAAAACGCCCTGTTGGAAATGTCATTAATTTTATTTTATTTATTTATTTTTTTATTAAATTGAATAAATATTTATTAATTACATAATTCATATGTTTTGTCTAATTTTATGTTCATACGTGATTGTTTTTTTTTTAACCACACAGGTACCTATGGACCATTGGCAAAAATGTCTGGAAAAGATGGAAGAAACGATTCTTTGTTCTCGTTCAGGTAAGAGGATTGCTTTTTTTTTTTTTTTCTCTCTAAGCCTTAATTCCTACAAAATTTTGTAACTCAAATCAAGAATAAAAATGAAAAAACAGAAATATTTAGCGTGAATAGAAGAATGTATGTCTGTGCGTTGGTGTTTATGACTTTACGACGCTGCATTTCAAATAAGTGGAAGATGAAGCAATGAATTCATCATAAAAGTTGATCAAATTCACTTATTTTTTACAAATGTACCTTTTTTTTTTCTCAACTTTATTCTTATTTGTCCTGTTTGATGAACAAGGTCTGAAGTTAATAAATGATGAGCTTTAAGACACGGTGGAAAAAGCCTTTAACATGTTGTCATCGTTGTCGATAAGGCGGCGCAGGGGGGAGGCGCAGCCAAGCTGCCGTCCCTCGGCTGTCAAAGGAATGACGGAGATGCCGAGCAGAGAGAGAAAGAGAGTTAGGAGTTTGGGGGGCCAAAGAGGCTGGTTGCAGCCATTTCCTGGTGACTGCATCGGGACACGGGTAGCATGCAAGGGTCGGGAGGGAGGTGGGGATGGGGGGGGGGCTGCCTGTCTCTCGTGCATTGGAGAGAATATGTCTCAGAGCTACACGTTGACAGCGGATTGACAAAGTCGAGTGAACACTAGCTGGCCTAACACTTGGAGCTAGAAAAGCCCGAGCGCTGCCAACTTGAAGCCTCTTGCTCGCTTCCAGCTAAATAGATTGCAACTGACAAATACCGGCCCATCCACGACGCACTCATGTGTGTTTGCTCTTAAATATGACCGCGTGCGCACGCAGCAACAGAAAATACCACCTCGCGTTTGTGCTTTTCACTGCTTTTTGATTTGCACTTGCACTGCACAACGTGGCCGCCTGTGTTTTGACTGCACAGCTTAATTCAAACGTCCGATCGAAAAGATAAGATGTGTCCAGATGACTTGGTCCTTTTTTTTTTTAGCCCAGATACTGCTGCCTTGCAACAGATGTTGAAGATGTGCTCCGAAAATGTTCTTTTATTTTGGAAAAGATTTTAACCCCCATGCAGTAATTATCCCAAAATTGGACATTTTGGACACTTTGGACTGTTGGACAAATGGACACCACAGACAAAACTCCACACAGTGGTCTTCCTGTGTGGAGTTTGCATGTTCTGCTCGTGCTTGCGTGGGTTTTCCTCCCACATCCCCAAAACATGCATGGCAGGCTAATGGAACACTTGAAATTGTTCCTAGTTGTGATTGTGGAAGTGAACGGTTGTTCGTCAATGTGTGCCCTGTGATTGGTTGGCAAGCGGTTCAGGGTGTCCCCCGCCTACTGCCCAAAGGACAGCTGCGATAGGCTCCAGCATGCCTGCGACCCAACGCAGGTAGACCAAACCAAAAGTAATCCGTTTTCAAATGAAATGCAACACTGATCTGAACTTTGTGTTTCAGATGTTCATAACCTGGATTGGATTCAGTCCTCATTACAGTCATACCTCGGTTTTCGAACATAATCCGTTCCAGAAAGGCTGTTCAAAAACCACATTTGTTCAAAAACCGAAACCACGCTCTTTTAAATAAAAAAAATCTTTATTGAACTCGTCTGCTCACAATGGAACATTACATAAGGAAGCGTCACTTCCTCGTGTAAGGAAGGCGAGAGGAGTCAAGTGGCGCATTCAAGTGCGCTCAGTTTGTTCGAGAACCGATTTTCGGTCATCATCCGAGGCATAAAAAACTAAGTTTTTGGTCGAAAACCGAGACGTTCGAAAACCGAGGTTTGACTGTAGTTGTGTTTTATTGCTGTCCTCACATCACCTCCTCCTCATCCTCCTTTTTTTCGACAGTATTCTTAATCAGACTCCTCTCCTCAGAGCGTTCAGACAGATTATAGATAAAGCTTTGCGTGAGACTGCGCTGAATGTACTGGCACGCATGTCCACGTGCTTAAGAATGCTTAAAAATACAGCACATTGTATTTTTTTCTTTATTCGTTCTTTATTTTTTTTTCAATTTATTTGATTCATTTTTATTTTATTTGATATATATTTGTTATAATTAGTATTGTTTTATTAATATTTATATATATTTTATTATTAATTATTTATTTAATAATAAAATATGAAGATATTTATCATTTATATAAATATTATTTGAAATATTTAATTTATTTTTCTTTATTCAATCTTTATTCATTCAACCATTTCAACTAATCAAATAATTTGTTCCAAAAGTCCCTCGTATGCACTTTTCAAGAATAATGAGGCATTCATCAGTGAAGAACATTCCACAGAATCCTGACACACATTTAAGTGTGTTAGGATTGCTTGACTATTTTCTGTGATTTTATGTCCTTATAGGATATCAAATATCATTTTTCTTTATAATGTCTTCAAAAAAAACCCTGCATAAATGCATCATCGACCCCAAACTTACTTGGATTATGGAGATGTTATCATTAACGCAAAGACTTCCAAGAGTGCTGAGTGACGGATGAGAATTCAGTGGAGGAGGAGAACCATGCAGAGAACGGCATTGGGAGAAAGGAACGGGCTTTTTTTTGGGGGGGGGGGGGGGCGGCTGGGGGCTGTCATTTAGTCTCAAATTTGCCTTTGTGGTTTCCTAAAGGCCGGAGAACTGCTGTAGAGTCGCTCCATCCTTTACTTTGCCCCAGGTCTCATCAGGGTTGTCGTTTGGAATCTCATTTGGCACACACACACACACACACACACACACGCGGGCAAGGAATGCAGCTGCAGTCAGAGTGAGAGCTGCCACTTGCAGCAACAGAGGTGGCGACAGTGTGTGATTGGCCAGGCCTATTGATTTGTGACGACAGGCTGTGTATGACTGGCAGCAACTGTAGCGGCAGTGTGTCACTACACTTCCTGTTACCGGGCGTCGACTGTGGCTGTCACGTTACATTTCAAAGCAAAGCCAAAATATCCGTTGAAAATGGCCTTTTGAAAAAAAATATAAAAAATCCTCATGGAAGATGATTGGAGCCAGAGGGAAAAAAACAAAAACTCAATATTGCGATCAATTTGATAAAAAGCATCTCATATAAGTACAGTATTGTTCTTGTGTTGGACTGTGTCTAAAAAGTACAGAAGAGTTTATATCGGGAAGATTTCGGAAAATGGCTGTCTTCAATCAGTCGTTTATTGATCGTCTTTGCCATGCGATCATAAGTTGACACGTCAACCCCACTCCTTGATTTCCTGCAGGTGAGTCAGTACACATTTGCCATGTGCAGCTACCGAGAAAAAAAGGCCGAGCCGGTGGAGCTGCTCCAGCTGGATGGCTACACCGTGGACTACACGGATCCCCAGCCAGGTGACATCCCGCTCCACAAAAAAAATGTTTGACATCCGTGACTTTGATGGCTTACGTGACTAAATCGGCAGTACAACGATGAATCTCCCAAGTGTGAATACAGCATTACAGCGATCCCTCGCTGGATTGCGCTTCATTTAACGCGGCTTCAATACATCGTGGATTTTTTTTTTTTTTTTAACCACAGTGCAGTATATTAACTACACTTTAACCCCCATGCAGTAATTATCCCAAAATTGGACATTTTGGCCACTTTGGATTTGGCTGTTGGACAAATGGACACCAAGACAAAACGTTGAAATATAACCACGCAGCTCTGACATTTTGCATAGGATGTATATCTATGGCTTGGCCAATTCCAACTCATGAACACTTTGCGGGGTTGAAAGTATAATATATATATATATTGTTTGCTAAAGCTAAAGCACAGAAATGGACACACTAAACCTTTCCCAGAGTGCACCAGCAGCAGCAAACCAGCTGAATCTCCTGATCTGCCACTAATTGAAAGGCATCAAACCAGCTGCATTCTGAGAGCTGCCACTTGTTTTGAGCAACTGAGGAGCAGAAGGTCAGTCAGTGTGGAAAAAGCTTTCAGGAGGAAGAGTCAGTTGGAAAAAGCCAGGAGGAAGCAAGATTGACAACACTGAAAGGAAACAACTTCACTCGAGGGGGGGTTCATCCCAAAGACGCCAATGGTCGGTGCTAGATGTTTGACCTTCTATTATTTCTAAAACACAAAGCAGTTGATTTCATCTATGGTGCTGTATTTATATATTACCTGTAAAAATGTGTTTCATAAGAGTTATTTGATCATGTTTGGGGGAAATTAAGTTAAAACATTTTTGGAGTCAAGAATTAATGATGTCTTGTGTGTTGAAGGTTTAAACCTACAACCAACCTGAGGAACTGGAAAAACTTATGACTTTGAAGAAAATATTAAGTGATAAAGGGGCAAATCTGAGTTGTCCCTCGCGTCCTTTGGCCAGTTGACAAGGAGAAACTTGACAGTTGTAAACCACTCGGAGCAGCCCGGACCTGAGGATAAACGGCTTCAGATCCAAAAAATAAGCTGCTGACGTAGAGGAATCTAAAATGGCAGAAGAATGTTCTGGGGAAGACGGTCCAGCAGCTCAAGAGGGAGAGGACCATTGCAAAAAGCAGCTTCACCAGACAGGCCAACTTTATTTCAAGAGGAGCAAGCAGCATGCTTCAAGTGGAGTTAATGGAGGAATTCACTAAACTCTCAGGCTGTTTCAGAAAGATGCTTGACGCCAATGATGACTACAGGATTGGACTGGAGGCTGACATTAAGACGGAGGATACAGAGGCAAGTCTTGATGAAAAGCAAGAGGCCGATATAGATAGATCTTTAAAGAAGGTGAGACAAAATTGGCAGAAATAAAAGACATTGTTCAAACAAACCTGTGGTCAAGGTATGGGAAAAGTGAACTTGATGCTGTATCCAGAAGAGAAGAAAGCCATGATAGAACAAGAAAATGTATCTGTGGAAGTGCCCAATTTAGAGGGTTATGAAGTGCACCTGCTGTCTTGGAAGAGAGAGGATAACAGAGGCCATCTCAGCAATCTCACTGGGGGAGAGATGGATGCCCAGTGGATTAAAGGATGAGTTTGCCTGAAAGAGTGAAGATCTTAAGGCATCCAACTACAGGCTGGAATTAAGGAAGGCTGAATTTACAACTGCACGGGTGGTTGCTGAGCAAGGCACAGGAGCGAGACAAGAAGCCTTTTGGACAAAACCTACACCAATAGTGAAAATCAAGCGACACACCTACCCATCTTCAGTGGAAACAAGAGAGAATTTCACCAATGGAAACGACTGGGAAAGTCTACAAAGAGGGAGCCATCTGGATCAGCTGAAGTGAAGAAAATCCACTCTTGGAGAGTGTGGATGAAAAAATCTCAAAAGACCTAAGACCTTTCAACCTATGGCCACCGCCAATGGACATGTTCAGAGTCCTGGAAAACAGATATGGCACCAAGTCAACCATAACTGTGGAAATTCTAGAGGACTAGAAGAGCCATATGTGAGGGGACCAGCCAAGAAAAGCCATTGACCTCATACAGTCAGTAGAAAAGGCCCTGGCAGATCTGACAGAGTTGGACAGTCTGGAGCCATGAATAACCCATTGGTAATTAAATCAATTGAAAGTAAGTTGCCTGACTTCATTAAGAGAGATTGTTGATGTTCATGATTGAACCCAGGAATAATGTGACATCAGACAATCACTTTGATATGCTTTTTAAAGTTCCTGAAGTCAAGTCAAGAAGAAGTCTTGGAGAGACTCGAACAACTCAGAACTGTGGAGAAGTGGAGAGAGACAGAGCGGTCCGACAAGAAGTTTTGACAGAAGGATTGCTTCGACACAACCACAAAGAAAGGGGAGCCTGATGACGTATGTGGTGTCTGCGGTGACAGTGGACACAACAACAAAATCTTCTTCTGTAAAAAGTTTAAAGAACTGAAGTTACCTGAAAAGAAGAAGCATCGGTGAAAAAGCTCGGAGCTGCAGCAAATGTCTAGGATTGCATGATGAAGATGGGTACTGCAGAGACACTTCCTATGCAGAAAAAAGACTGTAAGGGGAGGCGGAGTCCCAGACCACCATTACTTCCTCTGCCCAAAAGAGAAGTCAAAAGAGGTGAAGAGGGAAAGAGTGGGAGAGATGGCAAAGTGAAAACACTAACAGAGGAACAACGAGCGATATTGTCTGAGCTTTCCCCAGAAATGGCAGATCGATGCAGAAAGGCTTTCACCAACAAAAAGCACAGTGGCACCTCATGCTTCAAGCCAGTCTGAGATGCTGCAGAGAAATGGGCTCTCTGAAATTCCTGTCATCATGATGTTAATGAAAGTCACTGCAAATGCAGGCCAGGAGATTGGAACTTTAATTGATCTTGCTTCAGACACAAACTACATTACGCGCACCAGGCTGCTGAAAGCTGAGGGTTAAGAAGCGAGAAGATAACCCTAGTGTATGGGGTTGGTGGAATGACCATAAAGGTGAAAACACAAAGATATCTCCTGAAAGTTAGAGTCAAAAACCCCTAAAGGAACAGAGAGAGCTCACGAATTGGTCTGCTATGGCTTGGATGAGATCGCCAAGTGCATCAAGTAATCAAGCCTGAGAAGGTGAAGAGATTCTTCCCAGAAGTTGAACTAAAGGAATTGAAAGGCCAGACAAGGTGAGCTTCTCATAGCCACCGAGAGGGAGACTCGCTCCCCAGCGAGTAAAAGTTATCGGGGACCTCGTCCTGTGGGAGGGTCCATTGGGGAAGACGGGTGTGGTGGAGCATCCCGACTTGTTTGAAAAAGTGGAGATGGCAGCATGAATCAAAAAAACTCACTTTGCTCGTTCCATGAGAACAGGCAGCTTTCAAATATAAGAAATCCTAAGTCCAACAGTTGACACAACCCAGCTCCAGCAGAGAGGATGTGACCCAGACTAAATGTACAGCTACAAGTAATCATAAGTTTCCTTGAGTGGTGGCACTGGGACAGCATTGAGCTGAATGTGAACCAAGATGTGGAGGATGCAGATGTGGAAAACTGTCCACCAGGAGGAAAAGAAATGACTCTGGCAGAGGAAGAGAGAGCTTGAGGTATTAAAGGGGCCTCACCTACAAGAAGGGGGATGCTCACACACCATCTCCACACTGGGATGCAAATATCCTGGACGGTGGAATCCCCTACCCCCCAATAATAAAGCTGCAGTCCAGTTTTCTTCAAGATGGAAAAACAACTAGCAAAGAGTCAGACTGGAAGGTCGCATATGCTAACCAGATCCATGAAAATGGTCGAACGTGGTGCAGCCAGCAAAACTCAGCAATAAATCAGGAGAAGTGGAATGGCCCAGTGTGGTACATCAACCCACCTGGTGGCGCCAATCCACATTCAGTGACAACCAGTTCGTATTGTGTGGAATAGTAGCCAGAACAAAGGTTAAGCTTGAATGATTCTTCTGAAGGACCAGATGTTCTCAACCCCATCAGAGCTGTTCTTCTGAGGTTCAGAGAAGGGAGCACGCAGCTCTAGGGGACATCAAGAAGATGTACAACTCTGTGTGGCGGAAGAGCGTGAAATGCATCTTCACAGATTCCTGGAGAGACAGCCCAGGTGGAGAGATAGGCGAATATGCAATTACCAGAGTCAACATGGAGACCGACCTGCTGGCTGCATTGCTCAGTTGGCAATGAGGGGAAACGGCAAGCCTTCCCAGCTTTGTTGACTTGGAGGATGAACGTCGGGTCATTGAAGAGGACAGTTTTATGTGGATGACCCTTTTAAACCCCCATAATGACTTAAAGCGACTGGATAAATCACAGAAGAGTTGAAGAAATCTTGAAAGCTGAGGTTTCTTCCTGAAACCATGGGTCCGGTCAGGGCAAGTGGGAGGCAAGGAGTGGAGACAGTGGCCCTTCAAAGAGCAAGGTAAAAGCCTTATTCTTCCAAATCAAATGAGGGATGAAACACACAGCCCTGGGAATCGGCTACCAAGTGGAGGAGGACAAGCTCTACATGTTAACTCAGTTACTTTTCCAAAAGAAGAAGAATGATGAGAGTTGGAAAAGATCTCCTCAAGGAAGGGTACCGAAAAGCCAAACACAAACAAAACAAAACACTGACTAGAAAGCTCTCTTAAGCCAGGTAGTGGGCTGTATGACCCCATTGGCTTAATTACGCCTGCCAAAGAAGGGAGCGATTCTTGTTAGAAAAGCTTCCAAGAGGGAGGAGGTGGCAAACTAACCCTAAAAACCTGGGACCAACCTTTATCAGAAAGCCTCAGAGGAGAAGCCATACAGTTTTTGAAAATATGTGCAACTTGGACAGGTGAAGTTCCACAGGAGCCTCACGCCAGCCAAACAGGAGAGGTGAACCTTGGCATCATCATTTTCAGACGGAAGTGAGAAGACCTATGGAGCTGTGATGTACTTAGATGGGAGACAAGTCAAGGCCCCTGAGTTAGATTTGTGGAAATCAAAAGCAAAACTGACACCCCTGGATCAAAGAGAGGCTGTAAAAGCTGAGATCTGCGGTGCTGTCTTTGCAGCCAGAATCAGGAAGTATGTGGAAAGCATACTCGAATGAAGAGTTGAGAGATGGTTCCATCTACTTGACAGCCAAACAGTCCTGGGGGCTATTCAAAGGGACAGTATGGCTACAGAACCTTCTATGCAAAAGAGTGGGTGAAATCCAGCGGGCTGGACCAGTGCCAAGATGGTGGTGGATCTGTGGAGCTCGAACATAGCGGACATCATAACGAGGGGGGTACTCCTGAAGATCTGAACGAGGACTCGACATGGCAAAATGGACCAGAGTTCCTGAAGTGGCCGGTGGAGGAGTGGCCTATTAAATCAGCTGGAGAGGTTGCAGTTCATGCCAGGGAGAGGTACAAAAATCTCCAGAGGAAGGCATTCTCAAGTGCATTAACAAGAGCTCAAGCAAGGACCCAGCTGAGAAGAAGAAAAACAGGCCACCCAGAAAAAGGCCACAGGATGAAACTCAAGAGGAAAACCCTGTGTTAAACCCGACTCTTCTTCTGAGAAAGAAACCTATGGGCTGGGTTAAAGATCTTGTGGAAATAAGAAGATTCAGTAGCCTGTCCAGACTGGTGAGAGTAATCGCCTGGGTTTTGTCGAGCTGCCAAGCAGTGGCTGAGGAGAAGGTGCCAATTCCCAAAAACAGTCAAAGTGGGAGGACATCACCTAAGCAAGCTGTACTGACTGTCAAGGAGCATGAAGATGCACTCAAAGACCTCTTTCCTCGCAGCTCAAAAAGGTACCAGTTTTCCAGACACAACTCTGAATAGATTGGCAGTATACAAGGATGTGAACTCTGAACTGCTACTTTGTGGAGGCAGAATTGATGTTCAACGAAGATAAGACTGCAGTTCCAGTATTACCATTTGAAGCCTGGGTGTCTACATTACTGGCTCAAGAATCCCACAAAGCAAGCCATGAAGGAGTAGCAGGAACCCATTCTCCGGATGAGGAAAAAAGCCTGGGGTGTAAAAGGCGGGACTTGCTAAGAAGAGTTGTTACAGCTGTGTGGTCGCAGGAAAACAGGCAAAACAATGTCAAAATCAGGCTGACTGCTCCAGAGCGAACAGGACCAGCTGCACCATTGAATTCAGTACACTCGACTTTTCGGCCCTTATGAAGTAAAGGATGAGGTCAAGAAACGAGCCAGACTCAAAGTTGGGCATTGTATTCTGCTGCAGGCTTCCGAGCCATACCACTGAAGTTGTGAGTGACATGTCATCTGAAGGATTCTTCTGGCCTATCAAAGGTTCACACTCATTAAGAGGGCACCCCAGGAACTTTGGTCGACCCGGCACTAACTTTGTGGGAGCAAAACCGCTTTTGGGAGAAGCTTCACAAATTCCTTGAAAAACTGGACAAGTTGAATTTAGTGAATGTAGCTGTGAGGCAGGGAACAGAGTGGTCATGGAAGATCCCACCCTGGGACTCTCTCCCAATAGGAATGGGCGGGCAGAGGCAGCTGTCAGAGTAGTTGAAGCGGGCCTTGAGAAGCCTTGGTGGTGATGGGTTTCACTTGGGGAGAATTCCAAAACCTTTCTTCATGGCGCCAACCTTGCAAACGAGAGACCCATTGATGCAAGAACTCAAAGCAGAGAAGACTGTGTGAGTACATTCACCCCAAATTCTCTGCTTTTAGGGCGTGTTAATCCGAAGGGAGACCAGGAGACTTCCAGTTTGATGGCTACCGTACAAGAGACTTCAAGTTATTCAAGCGGAGTAAGCAAATTCTGGAAGAAGTGGAGCCAAATTGGTGGGCCTAATCTGTTCATAAGGAACAAATGGCACACAGAGGAGCGGAATGTTGCTGAAGGAGATGTGGTCTGGTTGGCTGATCAAAACGCCATAAGAGGACAGTACAAGTTGGGTTGTGGTCAGTGTAAATGCTGACAGCAAAGGCATTGTAAGAGATGTACTTGTGAGAAATTTCCTAGTCTCCTGTTCCCATCACAAAACCAAAAAGCCGAGAAGGGACAGCTAAAGCAAATGATGAAAGAAACTAAGAGATTCAAAGAAAAATCCCAGCTACAGTCTCTTCATAGAGATGTCAGACGGCTTGTCATTCTCCTTCCCATTGAAGAACAACCTGAAGCGTGAAGAAGTTGTATGACCTCTCTGGATTTGAAGACCAGGAGAGCTCAAGTGGGAGGTGTTGAGCTAAGCACAGAAAAATGGGAAACAACTACATTTCCCAGAGTGCACCAGCAGCAGCAAACCAGCTGAACTCTCCTGATCTGCCACTAATGAAAGGCAGCAAACCAGCTGCATTTCTGAGCTGCCACTGTTTATGAGCAACTGAGAGGAGCAGAAGGTCAGTCAGTGTGGAAAAAGCTTTCAGGAGGAAGAGTCAGTTGGAAAAAAGCCAGGAGGAAGCAAGTTGACAACACTGAAATGAAACAAGTTCACTCGAGGGGGGGTTCATCCAAAGACGCCAATGGTCGGTGCTAGATTTGTTTGACTTCTATATTATTTCTAAACAAAAGCAGTGATTTCATCTTCTAAAATGCTGTTAAATATTAGAACCCTGTTAAAAATGTGTTTCATAAGAGTTATTTGATCATGTTGGGAAATTAAGTTAAAACATTTTGTGAGTCAAGAATTAAATTTGATTTTCTTGTGTTGAAGGTTTACAACCTGAGAAGAAAGACTGAGAAAAACTGAGAAAGACTGAGAAAAACTTATGACTTTGAAGAGAAATAAAGTGATAAGTGGGAAACTGAGTTGTCCTCGCGTCCTTTGGCCAGTTGAACCAAGAGGAAACTTGAAAAAAAAAGTGAAAAAGTTGGTTGTGCACCAAATTGGAAGAAGAGGGACATTTTTTGGGACGTAATACCCTTCATGCAGCCGCTTAAAAATACTGCATGAGGGTTAACCAGCCACTGTGCTAGCCCAGTTAGCACTGTGCGAACTGGGCTAGCACAGTGGCTAACTGTTTTAAAGTTACAAATGCATGCGCCTTATATCCCAGCTGCGAGTGGGGCCTTCGGAACACGGGCCTTGGGTATCCAACACAGGGTGGTCATCCACATGGGCTGGACGATTTTAGACAAAAAAATAAATACCAAGATTAAAATTTCGATTGATCGTCCAGCCGGAGCATTCACCCCTTTTTTTCTGGGGCACCAAAAACTGCCAGTCGCACTGAGCATTTACTCTGCCTGCTTGTTGGGTATATTAAGCCAGAGTTTTCCCAACTTTTTTGAGCCAAGGCACACTTCTTTCATTGAAAAAAAATCTCGCGGCACAAAACTAGCTGAAAATGTTACCAAAACAACGCTTATTTGAACAATTAACGTGTTATATTGTTACTATAACCGTTTTTAACATTGAAGAATGACGCTATAACATAACATATTGGAATCAAATGAGCCACAGAAAACAAAAAAGTATTTCTAATCTGTCCTATTTATTGTTTCACTGTCGTCCTGCATTCCGATTGCAGATGCACAAATTCGCTTGTCTCTCGTGGTGGAAACACAAGGCAATTGGCTAGCTGTTGCTGCTCCCTAGCGGTACGGGAGGGTACTACATGATGATTTTCTGGGCCATAAACCGCACAGGCCTACCAATTGGATATTTTACCGCCCGCGTCACACCTGACAATGCCTCGCGGCACACTAGGGGTTGAAAAACACTGTATTAAGCCACACGATGTGGGCGGCACGTTTCCGATCCTTCTCTTAGCTTGTTCTTCATACCGTTGATACTTGAACAGACTTCAATCAATGAATATGTGCTTTCTCTAGGCCTGGATGGTGGTCGGACATTCTTTAATGCCGTGAAAGAGGGCGACACTGTCATATTTGCCAGTGACGATGAGCAGGACCGGATTCTCTGGGTGCAGGCCATGTACCGGGCCACTGGCCAATCCCACAAGCCGGTTCCTCCTACCCAAGTCCAGAAACTAAATTCCCAAGGGGGCACAGCGCCGCAACTTGATGCGCCGATATCTCAGTTCTGTAAGTGCTTCACTCTCGAATTCTCACTTATCAAATGATCATAAATTTAAAAAAAAACAAAAAACAAACCAAAACCCAAACCAAAATCAAGAAAAGTACATCGGAAACCAATTTCCTGTCTCCTGCTCTTTTCTTTCCGCACTTTGTTTTGTGTCCATGACGCTGTCTGCCAATGGCGTTCAACTATTTCCTCTTTGCTTTGCCCTCTCTGTTGTAAATTTGCTGTACTTTCAAGTGTCGGTGGCTTTGCTCTGTGTCTTTATGTTTTTCTGTTTGTTCCTTCCTCCCCCCCCCCCCCCCTCTTTTTTAACCTTGAGCCGCTATCTTGTAGCTGGAATGAACGGTAAGCTAAGCGCTTTCCTGCCTCTTTTCTCCTTCCTCTTGTTGTTCCCCCCTTGTATAAAACGTGTCTTCAAGAACACTCGCAGAGGTGACCATTTCTTTATCTTAATTGATCAATTTCAATGTTTTTTTTGGGTGAAATTATTTCATTGGAGAACCTTGATGAATTTTCGGCATTCATTCAGAATCTACCCGTTTTTTTTTTTCCCCCCTATAGTGCATCAAGGTTTCATACTACAGTACTACTAGTACGACTAATCATTATATAATAATCACGATAGGTAATATTGTGAGTGATAGTTATAAATTAAGTCAGCAATAGCTGGATTTTTCCCCTGAAGTGTCATAGCTATAAATTACAATGCATGGTGAAATCACTGTTGCGCTTAAAACAAACAAACAAACAAAAAAAGAAAATATCTCCCAAACTGATGTGAGGGGTATTAAATAAATATATATTATATAAAATAATATTATATTAAAAATATATATTTTAATAATATATTAAAATATTAAAATATGAATGATATATTATATAATTTTTATTTTTTTAAAGCGGCGTCAAAAATACAGCGTGTTCCAAAAGTCTTGGGCCCATTTGAAGTATGAATGGTAGTAAGATAAAAGTCGTGCCATTTTAAAGCTAATTCCATTCAGTTTTTCGTAAGGCTATTGGGTTTTTTTTTCCATTTCTTTTCAGACCCATTGATGGCATTCACTCAACCAGAAAAAGGCGTTTTGTGTGCTTGAATGTGCAAAAACGGAATCATGGCCTGTTGTTCAACGTGCAGTCGTATAGCAGCCACGTCCTGGATCCTCTCCTCTGGATCTATAAACAAATAAGTAGCCATCAATCATTGTCAGGGCCGTCCTTCCCCAGTCCAGATGGGCGGGGGTGACGGGTGGGGGTGTCACTGCAAGTTACTGTCCATCCCTCCTGCATGCCTCCACTCCCTCTCACTCACATCAAACAGACCTGACAGGCCACCAGCTACAGTCCAAAGGGGCATAATGTCATTTTTTATAGATGTTATTTTATTTATTTGTCTTTGGGGGGTGGGTGAGGGGGGACATTTTTTTGAGGGGACACAATTATGTAGCTTGGAGCATCTTTTGTTTTGGTTGTTGACTGGCAGCCGGCGTGCCGTCATTCGGCGGCTAAGAGGACGATAGATAGCTGACAAATCTTTTGCTAACTGTGCAGCAGGCAGTGTGAGCGTCAGGCTTGTCTTACAGATCTGTCTCTCTAGTTAAGGTGATTTTATATTCTAAAGTCAATGTCAGTGTAAATGTGTCCCAATGATCCGAGGAGCTAAGCTGTCTGTCACCCATAGCAAACCGGACAATGCACGGCTCAAAAGACCGCTATGATGAATACAAATATTGGATTATTCTTTCCTTAACCTGCCCTGCGATTGGCTGGCGACCGATTCAGGGTGTCCCCCGCCTACTTGCCCGAAGACAGCTGGGATAGGCTCCAGCACACACTTGTGAGAAAAATGCGGTTCGAACAATGAATGAATGATTTCCCTTAGCCGGACGTGGGTCACCCGGGCCCCGCTCTGGAGCCAGACCTCGAGGTGGGGCTCGGTCTGCGCCCATGGGGGCCCGGCGGCCATATGAGTGAATATACAAAGAAATGTAAGTCTTGACGAACAAATCCAGACAGCAAGCGCCACTCGTTCCTCATTGCAGCCATCAAAGGTATCCAACTGCTGAGCTGAGCTGAGCGCAACAAAGCGAGACGCTTTTGCTAATGCTAGCTAGCCCTTTGCCGTCTGGCTATAGCTAATGCTAGCCCCTTTGCCGTCTGTGACTTTCGTTCCTTGTGCATTGAAAATAAGACACCGATCTCTCTCTCTCTCTTCTCCTCTCTCTCTCTATATTCTATATTATACATTAAAATGTATGTATGTAAATATTAAAACAGAATACAGGCATGTGATATGTTCTAGCCACTGGGTTCCCACAGTGCAACATGTGACGCAATGTATTTCTTGCTTGTATTTGAAGTCACTACATTTTAAGGACGGTAATCCTTGTCACAAATGTGTGTTTCTTTTACCAGCAGTTGAGTGTGTGCCATATTTAAATGCATACATTATTTATTTATGTATTTATTTATTTAACAAACGCTGACTTGTAAGTTTGATGTGAAATTGTGACGTCCAGGCCAATTCCTCACTTTGGTTGCTGGGTTAAAAGAAACGGGACATGGAGAAAAGTGAATTTGAGAGATTTTACACTTGAATCAGGCTATAGCATCGCTCCTAGCAAAAGTATTAGCCACGAGTTTGTCATCATTTTAATTCAGTTGAATGTGTCTGGGGAGCATATCCATTTGTCGCCGGCGACGCTCATTGAATTCAATAATTGAAAGGAGAATTGGGATATCTGTGTTTTGCTCTGTTCATTCTGCAAGCTATCACAACTGTATAAGAACTGTTGATGCGTAGCCATAACATCGATCAAAAATAAATTCCTTACCTGCGTCTTTTATGTGCATTTTTTACCCTGTCTTTAAAATAGCAGCACAGGTATTGTAAAAAATATGTTGCACATAAGATGAGTCCTACTTATAATAATGTGTTCTTTTTTTCCTCCTTCCTTTCTTTACTCTTTCCTTCTTTCTTTCTCACTCTCTCCCGCCCGCCTATTCGGATGGGTTCCGAGGGCAGATGCGGATCGAGCCCAGAAGCACGGCATGGATGAGTTTATTTCAGCCAATCCCTGTAACTTTGACCACGCCTCGCTCTTTGAACTGGTCCAGCGCCTCACTTTGGATCACAGACTCAATGACTCTTACTCCTGTCTTGTAAGCAAATTGTACCATGCAAATTGTTCCTTGGTAAATCAAGAAGCCTCTCAGGTCCGGTATACGCGCCGTCCGTCTCTGTCACATTACAGGGCTGGTTTAGTCCTGGCCAGGTATTTGTCCTGGACGAATACTGCGCTCGCTACGGCGTCCGAGGCTGTCATCGCCACTTGTGTTACCTGGGCGACCTACTGGAGAGGGCGGAGAACGGAGCCATGATTGACCCCACCCTTCTGCACTACAGCTTTGCCTTCTGTGCTTCTCACGTCCATGGAAATAGGTAGAAATACAATCGCCCATCACAGTTGTCACGCCCAACACGTCTGGCCGATAAAAAAATGGCTTGTGACGTGTTCGTCGTCCCTGTCACCTTGGATCTTTTTGCAATTGATTCTTTGTTTATTTTTTTTTTATTTTTTTCCTTTGTCTTTTCCCTTTTTCTTTTCTAACCTACTAAACGAACCATGTCCAAAAATAAACCTCCCTTGTCCACAAAATTCTCAAATTGGACACAACCCCCCGTTAGTCAGCGCGTGTCCGAGCTGTTAAACTGGCCAGTATCAGAGGCCGAATTGCAGCAGGCCCTTTTCCCCTCTTCTCCTGAGCCCTCTCCCCAAAGCATTAGGAAAGAACTCAAAATCATTGAGTTTGTGAAGAAAAGGGATCTCAGGTCCCCACTTTTCTCAGGACAAAAAAGGTGAGTTACTGCTTTTTGTCATTTTCAAGAAATGTCTCTCCCTCTATCCTCCCGAAAAAACGAGGCTCTCCCCCCCCCCCTCGGCCTAGACCAGGAGTCAGCAACCCAAAATGTTGAAAGACCATATAGGATAAAAAAAGAGCCGCAAAAAAATAAAAGCCTTCTTTAAAACTTACGATGAAGGAAACACATGCTGCAGAATTGTTGATGTTCTTCATTCCTTTGTTGTGTGTTCACAAACGCCCCCATAGAATTTATTTTGTAATTTCCTCGCTTGATTTTTTTTGTTTTTGTGCATTATTTTCGCTTTTCTTAGTGATCAGTGAAGTGATCATTAATTTCTGAGGCTGTCTTTGAACGCCTCTCGAGTCGAACGAGAAGCGAGAAGGCACCGAGTCAGACGCAGACGTGTTTGTGTTTGTCCAGACTATTAAAAGCATAAATCAAGTGTACGTTTAAAAAACAACACCACCACAGCTCTCCTTTTTCGGAGCTGCAACATGTATCTAGATCTATTTGAGCTAGATTAGCCTACTATCAAAATCTTTTTCCATTTTCAAACATTTTTTATAAAGCTCCAGGCAGCCACTAGATGTCGCTAAAGAGCTGCATGCGGCTCTGGAGCCGCGTGTTGCCGACCCCCGGCCTAGACGGATGCACATGAAAAATCCACAGTATCTTGTCAAATGCATAAAAGGCTCATCTACAAATTATTTCTTTTTCAAAATGTTGTTTTGGATTAATTTGACTTCAACCCTGAGGTGAAATTAATTTTCCAAGCAAATATAGTGATAGTCACCTAAGTAATGGTATGCTTACATGTGTATCGACTAAATTCTCCAAAACAGTGACATTCACACACATCAAGTGTGTTAAGAGAGGCTTCGGCAGTTGCTCCACGTTGCCTTGAGGCACAGGCATGACAGGTTGACAGGTTGTCACTTGTGATGGGCTGAACATTGCTGCGCATCCCCACACACACAAAAAAAAAGCCACACACCTCACCTAGACCAACTCCCACTAAAACATAAAATTCCGAAGAGCCATACCTTTCTTGCCAGATGTCTCCTTGCCAAGAGATGTTGATGCCGTTAATTGTGCTCAGTTTCTCAGCGGCCTGCGACTGTGTCGCAACTTGACTTGCGTCCAGATTTGTGTCATGGCTGTTTAAACGGTCCAAATACGGGACTTACTGACATGTCTAAATATCAGGCAAATAACATTTCGGTGGCGAATAATACAAAGCGCCTGTATGTTATTTGGAATTGATTTTTGCTCTTGAAAAATGAGTCTATTCCAAAAACAGTTTGTTGGAAACCCAAATTTGATGAATTCACATTTGATCAATGAAATGAGATAACCTTTCACAAATGAACTATGAAAACATGATCAGAACTGCTCCGATTTTCCAGGAGACGAATGTACTTTGTGGTTGGAATGAATTGATATTCATTACGACAGTCACACGTTGTTCAATGTGGTTTTAAAATCATGTTTTAGCGACATCAATGTGTGTGCTAGCTGTCAATCACTGATGGCTCATTTACTTGTCTTCACTGAAGCTGTGAGGTCATCGGGATATAGAAACATGAGGGAGCCGACAAAGAACAACGTGCTGCTGAAAAAAACAACAACAAAAAAAACGCCCCGAGTCCTAATTAGTGTGAACTGCTCCTCTTATAATTATTGACTGTGTGAAAGTGAGGAATTTTAATATTGTGCATTTTCAATGTGACACCCCAGAACGTTTGCCGGCCTTGCCACAAAACAAGGCGTACAAAGGAATTACAATGCATGACATTTCATAAACTTAGTATGAATATTGTTTTTTTTTTAACTTACTAAACACAGAGAAACTACTTTGCTCTCATATATTGCATGTTCAATATGCATTTTAACCATTTGTTTTATTTGATGTATATACGGAGTGTAGACATATATTTCGTCTAAAATACACTCAAATTTCAAAATAAGATTCCCTTGTTCCTACGTCGGTTCGTATCAAACCACTCCGACAGTAAACCAACGCAAACGTCACAAGACTGCCGTTTCCGTTTTTGGTGGCGGTGCAAGCAATTTCAAAAGCCTTTTTCGCTTTGAGCCAAATTTCAGCGGCGACGGTCGACAGGTGGCAATGACGGCGCCTTGAAAATGTTCACGCAAGTTGAAGAGGGCGTCCGGATTAGATGCACCCCATGAGATCAAACACGGCACTAATGAAACACTCGGGTGTGTTTGACCAACACCCTCTCCGAAACAGGCGCTCGGTTTGCCGCTGTCCGCTGAAAGGACATGTCAAAAAGAGGTGGGGGTCGGCAGGGGTCGGCAAGGGGGGGGGGGGGGGGGGGGTGATGGATAGAGGGTGTGTCATGTCTCCCGCTTCTCATCATCCTGTCACAGCCACCAGTCCAGCGCCTCTCCTGTCACATGCACTCTGCTCAGACTCCACCCAGGCCCAAGCATGTCACATGGGATAAATGCAATCCACATGCACAGTCTCACAGATGCACACCTGCTTGACAAGGACTATTTATTGTATATGTAAATAGAACTTATTTAATTTAAAAAATGTCTCTTAAAAATGACAAGGGGAAGGTATGAGGGTGAAATGCAAACCACCGAGTTATGAATAAAGTTATCGATGATCCCACCAGCGGTGACCTCTCCAGGATGACCTTCCCCGCCCCGTGTTAAGGAATGATTGCCGGTGTTGCTGTGAAACTTATTTTGGTCACGTTTCAGACCGGACGGAATCGGGACCGTCACGGTGGAGGAAAAGGAGCGTTTTGAGGAGATCAGAGAAAGACTTCGAGTGCTGTTGGAAAACCAGATTACACATTTCAGGTCAGGAAATAGCAAAGCATTTTATCTGGTGCTCATGAACCCCCCCACCCCCCTCCCCAAGAGCAGCATTTCTTGACCAAATGTAATGCTGTCTCCAAAAGGTATTGCTTTCCATTTGGACGACCGGAGGGTGCATTGAAAGCAACTCTATCACTGCTTGAAAGGGTGAGTGGATTTTTTTTTTTGGTGCGGACTTATTAGTGATGTCATGAGTCATCACGCCTTTCATAAGCAATATTTAGTGTTCATGCTGTGATTATGAAAAGGTTTTAAGGTGCATCGCACTTTCAGCTGGGATAGACTCCTGCATGCCCACAACACTCGTGGGAATTATATCAGATGATGGATGGATGGATGGATGATGATAATAATAATAATAATAATGTATTTGTAAGTGCTTTTCTTGATGAAAAGCATCTCCGAGTTCACTCTTCACTTCATATATTTTGTATCCTAAAATAACAAACGTCTGAGCTTCCCTGCTCAAGCTGTTGCCCCACACGACCCGACCCCAGATAAGCGGTACAAAATGGATGGATCGAAAATAACAAACGTTGTAGGCATAATTTATTTAATTAAAAATAAATGATGCCATGCTGGACCTGCACCGGACCGGACATGAAAATAAAGCCCCAAGTGTTTTGGGTACTTGTTGGTATCCAGAAAATGAAAGACTCATTTCCTTCCTCAAAGGTTTTGATGAAAGACGTTGTCACTCCGGTTCCACAAGAAGAAGTCAAAGCCGTTATCCGTAAGTGTCTGGAGCAAGCAGCTCTGGTCAATTACCAGCGCCTGTCAGAGTACGCCAAACTGGAAGGTGAGCTACTCCTCACGTCCCTGAAACTGTTTCTGGATTTGGTCTGCTTTTTTTTCAGTTTCAAGGATATTTTATGACACGAAGAGCCTTGAATCCATATTATTTTTATATTTCGTGCCATACTCTTTTCTTCTTGACAGCCAATTCTGGACTGCACTTTATATTGTTATTTGAAATGACCAGTTTTCAAACGAGATGCTCCTTCTGCCTGCCCCATTTGATAGTTGCAGCTGAACAAGGAGTAAAAATGCATTCAAATTCTTCACTCTTCCCTTTGCTGGCTTCCACCCTGCCTCGGCTTCTCTTTTCAACGGAGTCCTACATTGGCTCGATCTCTATTTGGTCTTTCTTCCAGCTGAATAGATGCTCGCCTCCCTTTGCCTTGCTTTCCGATGACCATTCTCACACCTCTCCCTTCTCGTCTATTGGTACTTGCTGGTCATGATCACTCCCCTGGTGTTTAACAACAGGAAGTTCAATAAACAGAAGATGATGAGACTCTGTTGCGGCAGCTCATATATGTGTTGGAGCAGGTTTTCTTTCGGAGACATCATAAACATTTTTAAAAAATAAATAAAATAATCTATCGGCCCTATTTTCATGCTGAGAGGAGTCGAACACAAAGTGAACTTACAGGTCAACTGCAAGATCTCCCCTTGCGGACGATGGAGTCGGCCACGCATGTGACGTGGGCAATTGGAGACTGCCTTTCACATTACAACCGTGGCTCTGCTTGTAACCCGTAACCCCCTGCCCCCCACCCCCCCCCCCCCCCCCCACAATAGTTGTGCCACATGGTCAGGGGGAGGGGGCGCTATTAAAATGTTTTTTAAGATGATAATGATTATATTGTAATCCTTCAATGAATGATTCAGAGGCATTGTCCTGCGATTTGATCATTTTTTACAAATGAAATATGATGACATCCACACTACATACGTCGGTGCAGCGCACAAACCGTCTGTCTGCGCCCCGATCCTATCGACATTGTTTTAGATAAAATGACGTGGGCGGCCGGATCTGGCCTTGACTTTGACACCTGTCATTTAAGATGATGTCTCGAAAGAAACGACACCTGCCTGAACAAAATCAGGAAGCCAAACTGAAGCATCTCTCTTCCAATTGTTGATACCCCCCCCCCCACCACCACCCACCCCAAAACCTTCCTCTCATACTACTGTGCTTCTTGACATCTGAAGACAAAACATGCAGACCTTTTTTGAACTGCTTCTGCTCTGTGGAACGAATGGTTAATCCAAGGCAGGCTACCCAACAAACAGACTGTCGCAAAAGCATGAAAACGTCACCGCCATTAAAATTGAAAGCAACATTTTGGGGGAGGTCTCATTTAACCCTGGAGAACCCAAGACCCCTTTTCTTCTTTGGAAAAAAATGATGAATTATACATTAAATGACTGTTCACTGAACACCAAAATATGTTTTTTCAAATATTCAATGCCTTCATCCTATTTAGGATAAGGGCCAAATTTGACCCTAACCCTTTCAATAGCAGAATTTATAGGGGCCAAATTTGGCCCCAGGGTTAAACATTTGTACGGTATTGTAACTTGAAGGGAACCAGTCCAGCAGTACAAAATATACTCCCTTAACTTTGACAACAATTTTTTTTTTTTACAAAATGAGTCTCATGGCAAGATGGATTAAAAAAACTAAACAAAAACATCAGCTTTGATTTCACGAAGGAAACTAGTTCAAGCTACCAAAATAAAACTTGACAGAACCGACACAGCTCCGATGATCATGACATTGAAAGTACAGGAGACAAAGAAAAATACAACTCACGCGTCCTCTGGAATGCTGAACTAAAGACGCAGACAAGACTCCATGTTGGACCCAAGAAGGCCCATTTTCCTGAAATTTCAAAGGCCCAATGCACACAATAAGGAAATGGTTTCGAATTGGCCTCGGTCGAGCCCTCCGGACCATCACGGTCGTCCTCTCTGACCCGGGCTTGTCGCATGCCTCGGTGTCCTCCCTCTTTCTCTGTAGGGAAAAAGAGAGAGATGTATGAGCATCCTGTCTTCTGCTTGGCGTCTCAAGTGATGGATTTAACCATTCGTGAGTACTTTCCTCATTTTCCCAGCTTCTCCTCTCTCTACCTTCATGTTTCTCTCTTGCATCCGGCATGCACGGACGGCCACCGCCACAAGTAGCCGTCGGGTGTTGAAATCTTTTGTTTTTCAGTCTGAAATGGCGTACAAGTACTCGTCCACTTTCTCGACAGCCTTCCTGCACAAATCTGCCTTTGATCGTGGTTTTTGCAGTGGCGCCCAAAAAGCTCATCGTCTGTCTGCAACTTGAATGCATTTTTACTTTGCTTCTGTGTATCCGCTTCCGTGTTTAAGATCATGATACACGCGCGAGAGGTCCAAAACATTCTGCAATCTCCATTCAATAATGACCAGATGGATGATGTCGGAACTAATCACATTGCCGGCTGACGATTTATTCTGTAAATGACAACTTTTGGGGGGATTTGCTGCTTTCTTCAACACGAGATTGTCTCAAAATTCAGGGCCTTGGAGTTTTCTGTTCTTTTTTTTCTCCTTTTTTTTTAACCATATACCGCTACTTTCTGATTCTACAAAATGAACATTGCCTTTCTCTCTTCCTCCCTAAATTGTTCCCTCTTTTATCTACCTCCTCTCCTTCTTTGTCACCTGTCTCAAAAGTGGACAAATGTCAGGAAAAAATGGAGGATTCAGGTGATGTCTATTTTTCATTTACTATGAGCTTTACCTTGGCCAAAAAATAGGTTCTCCTTCATTTGTTGCTCTGGATGTTCACTTGAGTCAACCGTACCTTTAGTCTGACTAAAATGCGTAAAAAGTGTATGAAAGGTAATTGCATCGAGTGTATTGAAGAAGCTGCGTGTCGACAGTAAATTAGGATGAAAATGGATTGATCATCTGTTCCCGTGCCACAAGTTTTGGAGGTAAAATGCACAAGATGATGCAGAAGGCCGGGAAAAGCAGCGAAAAAGGCCGCATTGGGATCTTTAGGGACACCCCAGTAATGGGCCGGCTCAATATTCTGAGGCTGAAAAGGAACAACCACTAGAGAAGGTTTCAGCCCCAGTGACAGGAAAGGCAGACATAAACGGTCATCAGTGACAAATTCTGCCCCTTTCAACTGGTCAGTTTTAAGAATTCTTTTCATCAAGTATTACTTTCCTGTGATGCGGTAGGGTAGCGTGTAGTGACGAAAAGCTGCACTGCGTCAAGTGAGACAAGGTCGACAAAATGTTTGTGTATTACTCTATGTAAGCACATGGAAATTAGTATTGAACTTCAAACGTGCTTGTGTGCAAATGTTATTCATTTTGAGGAAAAGTTTCTTTGATGTGTATTTGGAAAATCCGATCTTACGATTTCCAGATCCTTTCTGAGCGATTTTCTTTCTTGGGTTTTGACTCTGGACAGGATGTTGAGCCATTTGTTTCCTGAATGCTGTGATGTGCTCATGTTTATACTTTTGACGACAAGATTTGTTTTGTGCTCATTCAAAAATAGGACATGTCCCCAAGGCAAGTACTGAATGTGATATTTACAGCTCAGAATCCGAGCCATACAATACAACTCCACCTAACCACGTCGCAACTCGATTGTAAATGATAATGCACAAGCCGATGGCCCGATAAATACTGTGGAGGTAATATTGGCTGCAGGCATCACAGTTCGAAAACACATTGGAGTGCATTATCATGCTTATACCATGGCCATGAAAATGAAACCAAAACAAGATTGGCATCCCCCAAAATTTTTATCTCTGTTTATGTGTGCGTGTGGTGTATTAGTATCAGGCATCAATCAATGAAAACGTCAAAACAGCCTATCCGTAGATGTTCGCCATGGTATAATTCCATTCCACTCACTGTACATGATAGAGTTGCATCCCAGTAGGGCAGTCTCAAACTTTTCATCGAAAGAAGCTTTTTTTTTTTTTTTTTTACATCATTTGCACAGCTGAGCAATTTTGCCTGATCGTATCAATATGGATTTAGCGTGAGGGGCTGAATACGAAAAGCCCGGTTATGATTATGGAATCTCGATAAAACTGCCCCATTTTCTTCTAACACGGTTCACGACATTACTGCATGATGGGTGTTGAATGTTGTTTGCATCCCTCATATTATTTTCTCTTCATGTTTGCCGTCGCTCCTCGGCCACACTGACAAAGCTGGTGACACATTACTTGCGTTCGCAATAGGACATTACGACTGACCTCAATCGGAACTATCGCCGCCAATTGGGACCTCATATAATGTGGAATGATAGAATAGTCTTGTAAGCTTTCATTCTAAAACATTCTTTTACTGTTTTGATGATAAAAAAAAAAAATCATCCTCAAAATACCCGCCAGACCGATTTAAGGCATACGCGTCTACGCTCTCTACATTTTTTTCACAATGTGTGCATGGGAATATCAAAGTAATTTTGGCTGATACTACGGTCTGAACCAAAGGCCACGTAAAAGGCAAAACGGACTCAAAATGACAAAGATGTGTTTTTAGCTTGCAGTTGTTGGCGGCAGGCAAGCGAGCGTGCATGTTCTTGATGTCAAAGAACATGATCTATTTTTTCTTTATCAGCAGGTTGTTTGCCACCCGTGTCTCGGTTGCATGCGTTCAACCCACGTCGAGGCCTTTGATAAAGAAGGTGAAGATTGTGTTTCAGACGAGACTCTAAAAGTTGGACCTTTGTGCGACAGAGAATGTTGGTCGCTTAGTCACTCCGGCGAAAAAACTGGAGGACACCATTCGCTTGGCTGAGCTCGTCATTGAGGTGCTGCAGCAGAATGAGGAGCACCATGCTGAGGTCAGTGGCTGATAATTGCTCGTCATTGAGACTGGTGCAAAACTGTGTCATGGCAGAATGAGGATGTGCACCAGTGTTGTGCTGACTATAGGTCAGTGAGAAGAGCTCAGGGTTCCCACTCTTCCACTTGCCTTTTATTTATGGACCTTTGAGGACTTTTGAGGATTAATTTGGCCATTTTAAGGACTTTTGAGGGCTAATTTAGCCATTTTTTTGAAGGATTTTTTTTTTTCTCACTTTTTTCACTGTGGATTTAATGCCACTCAGCAATCGGCTGAACAGAGAGCACATTCACTGAGCTGGTGGGGATCCTCACTAGGTCGCGGGGGTGCTGGATTCACTGTCTTCGGGCAGGAGGCGGGGGAATTTAATCGCAGGGCACACAGAGACGAACAACCATCCACGCCCACTCAGCAATATGCGCTGCAAACTCACACAGGAGAGCTGGATCGCCTGTACCTCTGCATGAAGCCGATAAACCACTGACCGGGCCGCTGGTGTTCAAATCATTGCTGCCAAAGCAAGGGCACATCTTTATTTTTAAGGGCAATCGGCCAACCCTTTATTTGACATACTGTATGTCAAATTTTCCTTTTGAAACTTGAATTAATTCTCAAATAAAGTACAGGAAGAGAAATTTAAATTGAGAAAATATGAAACTTCAATTTATTTTCGAGCAAAACTATTTTTTAAAGGATTTTTATTGATTTTAGAAGCTTTCCCTGAAAATGAAGGACAATTAAGAACATCATTTTACAACTTCTTTTTTTTATGGATTTTGATGAACTTTAAGGACCCATGGGGAAAAAAGTCAGCGGGCATCAATCTTTTTTGCCAATAAATACCATCAATAAAATGCTCTAACAGCCACCTCACAACACCCACTTGAACGGATGACCAACCTTGCATTTCCGCATCAACTGCCATTTTATTGTCGCTCGAAATGGGGCGCTCCGTGTTACAAAATATATATGTTACTTGTTGATAAAGTATTCCATATTCAGTCGTTCAGAGCTAACTCCCTAAGGTAGTGCATAGCGCCACCTTCCAAGCAGATGTAAAAATGACTGCATTGATACTTGAAGTGAATGACCACACATTTCAGCTCCTCGGGGTGTTGTTAAAAGACTCACGAGTCAGCGTGCATTCAGGAAAGCGACCGTTTGTGATGTGCTTGACAGCAACCCGACCCTTGATCACGCCTCCACTGTGATCCTTCCATGGGGATGTACAGCAAGCGTGGCGCGACTCAGTGGGCTGTTTTTGTTTTCTGGGTGATTTGATGAAGGAGTTTAAGTACTGCAGCTCCATATCACGTTTGTCAAGGAGCTGCTGCCTCCTCCGTGCCCAAGCACAATGTTTTTTTTGCTTCAGATTATTTTTAAATATTCACAGGAGATACGACTAAGAAGGGTGCGCATATATACACACACACACACACAAAATGCAATACGTTCTTTCACGACATCTGCAGCTGTAACAAAGCGCTTTACAAAACAGTTAACATAAAATAAAATAACACAACACATAAAAACACGGACAGTCGTGCACTCTTAACCACTTTTGCCTCATACCCATTGCGGTTTGAAGCAGTTTCAAAGTAAACATTGGCGAAAAAAGAGATTGGTTCAACTGCTCCTGTCCCATGTAAATCCGCTTCAATTCTAAGCGGCGACTGCAGTTCCAACCACGCATCCGCGCTCCTCTCTCCTCATCCTCGGCTCCACAAGATATCCATCTAACCGCACCAGGGCAGACTGTCCAACAGCGCCAACACTGAACAAAACGTGGCTGTGGAAAATGCTGCTCATTACAAGCGCAAAAAAACACAAACGCCCCGGGGGTGTCCAATATCGACGGTTAAATGGCAACATTCCTCCCAATCAAAATCAGTACATGCGTGTTGCCAAGAAGACGTAACCACCAAGCGCAGATTCTTCTTCTTTGACGAATGTCATGGACAACAAAAAATGCTGAAAACAATCCACAAAAAATCTATCTATATAACACACACACACACACTTGTGTATGTTATTCATTTATTGTTTTTTGTATGCAGCTTTAGTTGTTTTTCAAGTGCTGTATAAATAAAGTCGATTTGAGTCGAGTCTCACTCGTCTCCTCGACTCTATCTGAAGGCCTTTGCCTGGTGGTCCGACCTGATGGTGGAGCACGCCGAGACCTTCCTGTGTCTCTACTCGACTGACATGGATGCAGCTCTTGAGGTGCAGCCGCCTGACAGCTGGGACAGTTTCCCCCTCTTTCAGCTACTCAACGACTTCCTGAGGATTGACTGTGAGTTGGGCCACGGGGAAATGAGAATAACTACTTAGCCCAGTTCTACACTTGACATTATGGAAAAAAATAAGGAGCGATAGGATAGAATTTATACACACTTAAAAATGGTTACTTATGGATTCATCGGCAACTAATTCCAAATCTAGTGGGTCCAACTAAAAATGTGTTTTTACACCATTTTTTTCACCTTATCTTTTTTTTCTCTGTGAATCCGTAAACGTTATTGCACATACAGTCCACTCGATACAATAACATGAGCATGACATGGCAACCAAAGCCACTATTGTAGCTTCTATGCGACTTATAAAGCAGTGCGCCCTATATATGATATATATATACAGTTTTAAAATAGGCACATTCATTGCAGATGCACCTTATAATCCGAAACGCCTTATCGTGCAGAAAATACGGTAAATGTATGTATTATGTATAAGTAAGTTATTACCACATAAGTTACTTCCATCACATGATCATAGCTTTTAATGCTAACTATTTTTGCCAATTATTGACACAAGTGAATCAAAACAATGGTCGTTTGGTGCTGCTTTTCTTGAGGAAAACATGTTTGCAGAATAGGCATGACTGAAAAGTGTCTCATATGCCATTTTTGTCTGTTTCTGGCACTGGTTTGTGTCTATGCACCATCTAAAATGATCAATACCCATGTGGGTGAACAACATGGATATTGTAGATGGGCTGACCATTGTGTATTCATTCACACGTGTGTGTGTGTGTGTGTGTGTGTGTGTGTGTTTGACCGAACATAATGATCTTGACTTTGGTTGCTGCAGGCCTGCAATCTCTATAATGAACTGCATTCTTGCCTGAGGGGAACACGGCGGCGCTGTCTGTGGTCCTGTAAAGGATACACTTGGCTCTTAACAATTCCAACTCAACCAATTGGGTGCTAATTGTCCCCGGGGAATGTTCGCCCTTTTCTTTTAGTCAAGCGGGAGTCAAGGAGAAGTCAGATTGCGATCCACTCATTCCTTGCAACCAAGATAATTACAAATCTGCTCATTTTGGTAGTGCCTTAAAATGACCCCACTTTGGAACACCGAAGATGTCAATTGAAATAATACACGGGAGGACATAGCAAGCTATTCTTCTACCAGTAATTACAAGTCATTTAAAAAAAAAAAAATCCACTCAGTTTTTTTTAACAGTCAGTAACAAAAAGTTTTGCACTTTTAACAACATGAAAGAGCATGAATGACAGTAGTCCAAAAAAAAAATGTTCATGAAGAAATCAGGCACAGTAAAGTGTTTCCCACAGTTGCCCACGTCAATACTCTCTCTAGTCGAACTCTATCTTGATGCAGACTTCCATTCTGCAGAAGGTCATCTGATCCGGTGCCCCCTCAGCGTTGCACTTATGCAGCAGTAAATAGCCCCGAGTACCAAATGTGGTTGCTATTCGAGGAGTTAACGAGGACCAAAGCAGTGGCGTTTGGGTCGCGGCGAGCCCCGCAAACGCACCTCCTGGCCACGACACATCCAAGTGGACAACAGCCGCTGAAGTGGCTAATTGGGAAAGTGGCACTCAGGGAACACAACAAACATTTGCACCTACTGTGTATCGCTGACCTTGACTCCAATGCCAATACACACAAACACATCCATGCTCAGAGGGGGAGAGAAAAAAAAACAAAGAGAGAGCGAGGGAGAGGAAAAGCAAGCACGCGGCATGGAGCCGTGAGCCATCACTTTAGCACACACTGGCCTCCATTTTATCTCCTGCGGTCTTTGTCAGTGTTGCCTTTTTCCCAGTTGGAAGCTGGCACAGACAGGGGGGAGTGTGTGTGTGTATGTGTGTGTGTGTGTGAGATTGGTTCCGATTAAGAAGTATTCTGACATCTCCGACCTGACACATACTGCCTCCACTGTGTCACACCTGTGAGAAGAGGTGCAAAAGTCACATTGCCAACCTCCGCTGACAAGTTTTTCTTTCGGAACCAAGTTTTAGAATCTCTTCCCAAATTGTTCATTTCACGCAGTAACGATTGACTGTTTTTGATGCACACTCAAAATGTCACATATGCATGAACATTCACAGTCGTCATTTTTCTTTCTCGAAAACAGATAACCTTTGCAACGGGCGTTTCCACAAACATCTGCAAGACCTTTATGCCCCCCTGGTGGTGCGTTACGTGGACCTGATGGAGTCCTCCATTGCTCAGTCCATTCACAGAGGCTTTGAAAGGGAATCTTGGGAACCTGTCAAGTAAGGACACCTTATTGACCTTTGCCTTCGAATAGGTAAGCAATGTCATGATCAAAAATCAAGAAATACAAATAAATAAAACCTGTAAAACGCACAAAAAAACTGTCAAAAAAAGTGTATATATATACATATATATATATATATGTATATATATACACTTTTTTTGTATATATAATTTTTTTATATATATAATTTTGATATACAGTATATATATATATTATATATATATATATATATATATATATATATGCGCACACACCGAGTTATGGGCGGCCCGGTGCTCGAGTGGTTGACCTCACAGTGCAGAGGTCGTAGGTTCGATCCCGGCTGCGGCCTTCCTATGTGGAGTTTGCATGTTCTCTTTTTTTTTTTGGTGTATTGTTTTTCTCTCTGCAGGAGTATAGCTAGCACTCTGCCAAATGTCAATCTTCAAATGCCCAAAGTCCCAAATATATCGGTGCCAAGTGTTAACCTTGCACAAATGCCCAGCTTTTCTCCGCCCAACTGGATGACTTCAAATGATGACTCCGAGTGTGTACTACTTGCCTCATTGTCGGCACAGACATGCGCGGCGCGTGTCTTTGGTATAAATGTGACATCGATATGACACCGGGCAACGTGTCTCAGAGCATTCCTTTTCTTATTATTTGAGATGCAGTATTTGTGGTGAACCTTTATGTGATATCATGACTATTGTGTTCAATTAGATCTTGGTCTAAATAATGTAATTTGGTTCATTATAATTTGACCTAACCAATAAATTACAAAATGGCTCTAAAGTTCACATTGGTTTGTTAAATAAGAAGGGAAAAAAAGAAAGATGAGCTGCAATTCAGCATTTAAATAAGAGAGAAAATCTAATTATAAATAAATAAATAAACCACTGCCCAATATTTCTATTTTAATAATCAACAATGTGCAGTATTACTGCAAATAATTGTTGCCGATGGCGAGACTTATGCACTCCTTCAAGCCACATTTATGCCTTGTCATGGCGTTGAGCATGTTGCCGACTGATCTCGGTGAAATATTTCCATGACCTTTCCGGTGTTTTTTTACCCTCTGTTGTTATTGTGTGTGCCATTGTCGGTTAAAATGAGGACAACATTTTTGTTGTTTCATTTGAATTGTGATCTCAATGTGTGAGTGTGACCCTGGTTAAGTGTTGCCGTTTATTTCTTCCCTACAGCTAGTTTGCATTTTTGCCCAAAGACTTGTTCCTCTTTCCTGATGACAAATTCAGCGCTCCCATATGTCCTAAATGCATGTTTGCATATGACTTTACTTTCCTCTATCAGGCAGAAATAGGAAACTCTCAGGCAATTTCATTTCTGTGTCTTTTTGATTGATTGATTTTACGTATTTTTCGCACTATGAGGCGCTTCGGAGTAGAAGGCACACCTTTAATGAATGACATATTTTCAAACTGTTTTTATATATAGGATGCACCGCATTATAAGGCGCATAGAATAGAAGCTACAATAGTGGCTGCGGTTGTGTTATGCAGCCACTAGATGGAGCCACGCTAAAGCTAAGTGCTTTCTAGAACTTTTAAAATACTATGTCCAATAAATCAGAATATGCTTTTAGGTGCGCCTTATAGTGCGGAAAATACGGTATTTATTGGCTAGCTGGTGTTTAGATATTGATTTTGGAGAATATGCGCGTGCTCTGAATTTGCTCTGGAATTAGACGTCTCGTGTTTGAGATCATCAAAATTGCAGAACCCTAAATGAAAAACTTTTTTACCTCTTGCTTTTTAAAGCAATGGCTCAGGGACATCCGAGGATCTCTTTTGGAAGTTGGATGCTCTTCAGACCTTCATCCGAGATCTGCACTGGCCAGAGGAAGAGTTTGGCAAACACCTCGAAACGAGACTGAAACTCATGTCCAGTGATATGATTGAATCCTGTATAAAAAGGTACAAAGGAAATAGAACCAGAATGCAAGCAGATAAAGTTGGAAAAATGTTACTGAGACAGTTTTTTTCACATTCCGGTCAGGAATTAAGCCCAACCGCTTATAGAGAGATACCATGAGTCAGTGACACTCCCCAAAAATGTTTAGAATTGCCGATATTAACAGTCTGAAATGTGACTATACCTCAAACTAGAGACCACTGCCATCACTTTTAAAAACATTGTACAACATCAACAACAACACGCTCTGCTTGCACCTCCTCTGAAGAATATCGGTGGTAGGCTTGCAAATTGTGGTCTCTCTGAGGCACCGTAGTGCACGTGCTTCTCTGTATGCGCTTTGAGTTTCGGTCATTGCATTCTTTTCACCACTAGATGGCTCTAAATTCAACACACTGCACCTTTTAAGGTCAAGTGTGAAGTAACCTTGGCCAACCATCTTTTGAGTAATATTTAGGGCTACAACTAATTCAAGCTAATCCAAGCATACTTTTGTTCCCATCCAGGTTAGACCCATAGCAGCGCGCTTAACAACAAAAATGCTTTTTTTTCTTCGTCATTTACAGAACGCCGAGTCGCCAGTCAGCCATTGTACTGCATTGGTGATGAAAAAAAAAAAAAAATCAGTTTTGCCAAAAAATAGTGCGCAAAGTCTCCAAAGTATTCGTTTCAATAAACCGTTGTTTGTAAAAAAAATAATCGTATCATCCAAAAATGACCTATAGATATGAGTTTGCGTTGTGTCAAATTCCAATTGAGGCCCTTGAATGCGTGTCGTCTTTTCCAAAGAACACGCGCAGCGTTCGAGGCCAAGCTTCAGAGGAGCAGCCGGGCAACAGACTTCCGAGTGCCGCAGTCAATCTGCACCATGTTTAATGTCATGGTGGATGCCAAGGCCCAGTCTGCCAAGCTGTGCGCGATGGACCTGGATCAAGAGGTAGCTTGGACCCGGGAAAAAAAACATGAGAGCAGCGTGTGACACACGCTTGCGACTAGAAAGCGGACCTTTTTCAAATGTGGAAGAATTGTTACATTTTGATTGGAATGGTATTCAATTGATTTAAGTTAATCAACGTGTCGTGACACATCTGTCGGGTAAGAAAAAAATTATTTTCATCCTTGTTTAATTCTGACATTTCTCTGTCACGGTTGCAATTTTTTTTTGTTTTGTTGTCCTCATTTGTTCGACGCGGTGAAAATAATTTCACATGTGCAGCGCCACCTCCAGCTCTCCGCTTCTCAGTTGCTTTTTTTCCCCCCCCTCCCTTCCCTCTTTGTCTCGTCAAAGTTTGTTCGAGACTGGGTAAGTGTGGCCACAGATGAAATTGTAATCACACCCTCCTTTTCCCAATTGTATAATTAGTCGTCAGTTTTCCCTGTCTGTCTTCCTCCTTTTTAATTGTTTTGGCTTTCATTAGCATATGCGTCGCCGTTATTGAATATACATGGGGTAGAAGTGAGACATCTCATCTTTCGCAGAATCTTCAGACTTGATTCCCATTCCTGACAATGAATTCATTATTGCGCGGTGCTTAGCTTTGCTGCCGGTGCCACAAGTGCAAACAAAAGGATTCATTATGCGCAACACCGCCTTTTGAGTTTCCATGACAGCAGTTCTTTGGCGCAATGAAAAGCGCCTTTGCCAGCCAAATAGTTAGCGACGTACGGAAACGCCGCGTAAGATGTCATTCAAGTCATTGGTGATCAAAAATTGCAATCAAGAATCCCATTTCGGAACAAGCAAAAGTATCATGGCAACCGCAGTGGTGTTGTGCAAACAGCAGACTTGGAGGACGAAACTGAAAGGAGCAAATTGCCTCTTGAATGGTTTTAGTTGAACTAATAATGATGCGATTCCTTGAAATATAATTAAAGCTAAGGTATGTCATCATACTGTGGAGATAACAAATGGATGGTTGAGATCTCCATTTCCCTTGTGTGTTGAAAATGGATCAAGCAGTGACATCACAACCATCAATCAGTACAAGGAGGACTTTGGAAACTATTTTCTCTCCTGCTCTCTCTCTCTTTTTTTTTTTTTTTTGGGTGTAGAGACAATACCATTCCCAAATTGACAATCTCATCGAGGAAACGGTGAAGGAGATGACAACCCTGCTGGTAGCAAAGGTAAAGTGCCCGGTTGCTTTATCTGTACTAACTTTATCCAATTGTTCTGCCCCGGTAGAATACACGCCTCAACGCTAATCGCTTGTCTTTTACCAAAATATACATTTTCACTTTCACAGATTATATTCAACACGTAATCACCTTTAAATGTGGACTTTCACTCCTACTATTTTGAATTCACTTTTGACGTGTTCCTCACTGAGTGGGGGGGTCGCCATCAACAACTTTGCTCACAAACATTGCAGGTTATTCGCCTTTCCCAAATCTTTGAAGCCACACACCCCGTTGAACATCCTGTCAGAGTTAGCGCAGCCCATTTTTTGCTGCGCATGCCCTCGAAAAAAATTTAAAAAGAAGAGGGGAGGAAAAAAAAAAAAAGCCCATGTATAGGTGATAAAGGCATCAATTGTAGAAACGTGATCAAATCATGACGAGAAAATTTTTTATGAAGAAATAATGCACTCTCGTGTGGATTTAAATTGAAAAATTGATACAGGAATACAGTGAAACTCCTCTACAACGAAATCATGTTTGCAGCAAGAATTTTTCACAACAGGGGACTTTTCACTGTAGCAAATTTTATATCAGAGAAAAAGATTTCGTATAATGGAACAGTGGGACTTTTCGCCGTAGGGGGAGCAGAAAAGTAGGAATGGCTTTCTGCATGAACATTTTTTTTCACACTAGGGGGTATTTTCGCCCATGTAGGTTTCGTTGTAGAGGAGTTTCACTGTACATAAATGAGCTCCCACAACAACAACACATATAGCTTTTTTTAACGTACATTTTATTTGATTTTTTTTGGGAAGAAGCAATGTTTGACTTCCCTCTTATATGTAATGAGTAACATGACTATACAAAGATTCATCATGTAAATCAAGATGGAGTTTCACCGTTCCTGATTCGATCCCGTTTATTTCTTCTCTGTTTCAGTTTGTGGTTATCCTCGAAAGTGTCTTGGCAAAACTCTCCAGATATGATGAAGGAACGCTCTTTTCCTCTTTCCTTTCCTTCACAGTAAGTTGGTTTTAATGGGGGGAAAAAAAAATTGTGAAACATTCTACATTCTTCTCATGGAATTGTAACCTGTCACATTCAAATGTAAGAACAGCCAAGTCGCTATTCCGCCTTAGAATCCGGTTTAATACGCAGGTTCCTCCCTCCTTTGCAAATTTTGTGACTCTAAAGTGATTATTAGTATGACACATCCTCCGGAAACTGCGAATCAATCAGTTCCTCGAGAGGCACGTTGCCTCACTGTATGTGGAATCACACTTTCAAATTACCTCCAGAGTTGCTTACAGACGAAAAAAAGTGTCAGGTAAAAGGAAGGCCAGCGTTCTATCGACCAATCTTGTCAAATATGCCATTTCCTGCAATGAATGTACCAATCTGTGCAGAAGTTTCCACTGTAAGGGAACCATGATGAATATTTTGGGATAGCTCACTTTCATTGAATTGTTTATCCGGCCGCAGATTGCATTTAATATTGCATGGACATGTCGATGTAGTGATTTTTATAAATGGTCGAGTTTAACCCCCTTTTTTTTTTGCAAGCTATACAGTTTAATTTACTACACATTTTTTCTTAGTGAAAAGTGATATAGCGAGAATGCTGACTGTTTGATCATCCATTTATCATTTCTCTCCTTTATGACAAGGTAAAAGCTGCCTCAAAATACGTGGACGTACCTGTAAGTGAAAAGTTACAGTTCTGTGTACGTCTTTTTGTCTTGATTTACACTTTGGAACAAACATTGAAATTGAAATAAACATGAATTGTCCTTTTTTTTTTTGTCTTTGTTACGTACTTATATTTTATTTACAGGGGGGGGGGGGTTCCACAACTTATAACGAAGGTAAATGTATCCATAAAACACATTTGTACAGACATTGGCTTCGGGTCTCCACATTATGAGATGTGTGCAAGGGAAGAGGTCACACCGATTTTCTGTTTTTCAAAACTTTTATTGACCATAAACAGCTTAAAAAAAAAAAATCCCCCCCCCCCCCAAACAATGCCGAACTCAGCTCGTTACACAGTCGCGTCAAATAAACTTTCTCAGTCTCTCCTGCGGTTACAAAGTTGCCAAGAAGTTTAGACCCAGGTCGCACTGCAGAAGTTGCTGTATTTATGGCACTCGCTCCCTGTCCTCATTTAACTCGATTAAAGATGCTCTCAATTGCTCCTTACACAGCCGTGTGCACTGATCCACACACGCAGTCTCTCTCTCTCTTTGGCAGCCTGCTCCTCCCTCACGTGTGTGCGCTCCAACCACAAATAGCTGATGAATGTTAAGCACGAGGGTGGACTTGGACAGTGTCATTGTCCACTGGGGACGTATTCTGTGATTTGATTCGTTAAATGAAACGGGATTAGGAGTCAATATCCTCACTAGGGTCACGGGGGGTGCCGGAGCCAATCCCAGCTGTCTGCCGGCAGTAGGTGGGGGGGGGGACACCCTGAACTGGTTGCCAGCCAATTGCAGGGCACACAGAAACGAACAACCATTCGCGCTCAAACTCACACCGAGGGACAATTTGGAGTGTTCAATCAGCCTGCTATGGATGTTTTTGGAATGTGGGAGGAAACCGGAGTACCCGGAGAAAACCCACGCAGGCCCGGGGAGAACATGCAAACTCCACACAGGAAGGCCGGAGCTGGAATCGAACCCTGCACCTCTGCACTGTGAAGTCGACGTGCTAACCACTCGACTACAGGACTAAAAATTCACAAATAAACAGATAAAGCAAAGCACATTAAGGCGGTTCAAATTTTCAACATTGGAGGCATTTTTTTGGGGTCCAATATGGACCTAAAGCCACTGGTGCACCTGTCTATATTTATGTTGTTGTTGGTTTTTTTTTAAGCAATTTGACTTTTCACAATGAATAGTGTACAAGCACTAAATATGGTCCAAAGTACAACCTCGAGTATCAGCCTTGAGTGGACAAAAGTTCGGACAAAACAAAATCTGCGAATTGTAAAGCAAAGTCCTCTTCGCGAGGATTGATTTACAGCATTGGAAATGATAAGTTTGTTCCACTGTGGTGCGTTGAGTTTGTGTTTGTTGTGTCTGCTACTTGTCCCTGTGCAAATATTGGACAATGACTTTCATTTGTGGCCTTGTACCAGATGGTGTTGATATGTACTGTATTTGTGTTTCCAATTTCAAATGCATGTGGCCTGACACTGACAGCCGTGCGCAGAATACATAGTGGGCTCTTGTTGTACAACACATCCCCATTTGCTGTGAGCGGCAGTGACGGTGGAGCACATTTGGTCATGTGTGTGTGTGTGTGTGTGTGTGTGTTTGAGCTGTATTAGCTGCCAACACTTTGGTCGTTGCAATATGACAAATTTCAAATTAATGCCTTGTCAGTAAATGTGAAGAGGCACTGCTTATACTGGCAGGGGTCGCGATTCTCAGTCCAGCATGCTAATTATGTTCTTCATATACAAATCTCGCATTTCACTGTTTAAAAAAAAAAAAAAAAAAAAGGGACACACATTTACACACGCAACATCACAAAACATCATTGCAAATGTGCTAATGGAGTTTAGAAACAATGTCGTTTGGGTTGCAGGTTTCTTTTGAGAGCAAAAGATTTGAAAAAGGCAAAATATGCTTTTTGGATGGGTGTTGACTTTTGCCGCTCCTGAATTGTCGGCAGTGAATATTTTAGAGCTCAGAATGGCGGCTGCTCTCACAATCTGCTCTACCAAATAGAATTGTGAATGTCCCATTTCGCTTTCACATGGCCAGACCGTCAAGAGTTTTTTTTTGGCAGCTCAATCTACATTCTTTGACAAGAACTGATTGAAGAACTTGTTTTTTGGGGCAGTAATTCCAAATATTGAAGTGAGATTTTACTTTCACTGTAATAATTGCTAGTACGTGTGAGCGTCTGCTTATTGTACCGACCATTGTCTAAAATCTCTGACAAGGTACCTGTTCCGCCCTCGCCATGTCCCCGTTGCGGCTCGACAGACAGATAACTCCTTCAATGACCACACCGTTGATATTTCTTGCGATTTATTCACCAGCGAGTCAAGAAGGTGTAAAACTGGAACAGACACAACACATAAAACACTTTTAGATATTGTTGGAAAATGAAACGTAGCCCCACTGGTCCGACATGTGACGAACACGTGGCTACCTACGCTAGTGTAGCTAACGCGAACGAGCTAATGTGCTAATCGCTATCGTAAATGCTAACTAAACAATTGGAACGCCTCACAAATGCAAATCCACGGTGAACACACTCACTACTTCATAATATGACATACATTGACATAAAACATTTACATACAGGCCGTGCTTGGCCTACGACACGAAGTTGCAGTCCATCGTTCGGAGGTTCCCCGTGCAACGTTAAACAGGAAGTGTCCCACTCCACAATATCCGGTGTGCCCTTCACAATAACGAATTCACCTTACATAATAAAGCAGCCCTGTAGCTATAGAAATAGAAAACAAATGTTACATGGCTCTTCAGGAGCCAGAACAGTAACTGAGAGTTAAGCGCAGGTCGCCTGTAGGCAAGACAGGGATTCTAACCACTAGACTAGTGTTTCCCAACCGTTATTGAGCCAAGACATGAATTTGACATCAGAAAAAAAAATCTCAAACCTGTCTCAATGTACTCACAACTCATCTTACTCCGTGTAAAAACTAAGCCTGTTGAATGGAACACAAAGTCGTAGCTTCTTTTGGTGTATGAATAGCAGCAGGTGGATTACGGAGGTTGATTCTAAATAGAACCTCAACAATTAAATGAACTAAGGAGCGTTGTATTGGTTCGTTCCCCCCCCCCCCTCGCTCTCTTTAGCCTTACCTGTTCTTACATCTTCTTTCAGAAGCCAGGAATGGATGTGGCTGATGGTTACGTGACCTTTGTTCGACACTCCCAGGACATGTTGCGGGAGAAAGTGAATGAGGAAATGTACGTCGAAAGATTGTTTGATGTAAGTACGCCATTTTCCATTCGCGACTTAACTTAACCCCAAACTGCATCCAATCGTCCAGTTATTTTGAGAAGTTATCCGCACAAACACATGATCGTCTGTTGGGGGGGGGGGGGGGGAAAGAAAAAGTAAACCACTCATGCTTTAATCAACTTGCAAGTCAGCCGCATGACACTGTTTGCTTTAAATACATAAGCTGGTTTCAAGTAACATCAAAACAGCATGCACTGTCTCCAAATGAAGGATTGCTCCCCCTGACTAAATGTATTGAAATAATCCCTGCATCTGGATGAGTTGTAGCTCTCCGTGCCTAATCTGAGGGCCTTTTGGCTGATCTTGGTCCCATTTATTCCTCACGTTGTTGTTGTGTTTTTGGGGAGTGAGGGGAGGTTTTTGGGGCAGGTATAAATTAACTACTGTAGCTCGTTTTGTTCAGTGTTTTTCACAATAAAATCAGTAAAAAATGCGAATACAACCATATGTGTGACAAAACTGACGCTCGTCTCTCTTTTTAAAAGATTGCCACATCTGTATAAAATACCGTTGCAGCTGTACAAATTTGACAGCAACTGTGTTTGGCATTCAAGCGTGTTTTATCGCCGAGTTATTTCACTGGCCACTACAATTGACCACACAGTGGAAAATGAGTCTGGCAAACTGAAACACAGATGATTTGTGTGTGTGTGTGTGTGTGTGTGTGTGTGTGTGTGTGTGTGTGTGTGTGTGTGTGTGTGTGTGTGTGTGTGTGTGTGTGTGTGTGTGTGTGTGTGTGTGCGCGCATGGCGGAGGGGAGGGGCTTAATCTCTGAGTAGAACCATTCTTTGACATCCCATTAAACAGGATCACACAAACATGTTTACTTCAGCAAAGATTCTTTAAGTCACAATTGAATCATGGCCAAACGGAAACTGTTTTTGAATAAGTCCACAGCGTGTTTATGTCTCACTTGGATATTTTGCAACTGGCATTATGCAGAGCTCAGACTGTTTTTGGCGGTTCATCCTAATTAGCATCGAAGCAAATCCAGCGCCGTGTGTTTCCATTGATCCAACCTTTTTTGTTGTTCTTGTAACGTTTTGCCCTTCTGCTGTTTAAATAAGCAAAGCGTTGTTAAATCAAGCCGCCTCTGTCAACATTGTCAAAATAAAACCGCGGCAGCAACCTCTGATGCTGTCATCGGGCAGCAGGCGGGGTACACCCTGAACTGCTTGCCAGCCCAAAAATATGGTTTATCTTTCATATATATATATATATTTATATATATATATATCACAGAAATCTACCATTTTATTTATATATATATATTTTTTTGGTTGTTGTTATATATATATATATTTATATTATATATATATATATATATATATATATATATATATATATATAGACAAAAATCTACCATTTGAACAGTGTGTAGACTTTTTTCTATCCATAGAATGTAATGCATCTTAACTTTTTGTGTGTGTTTACGTGAGTTGTAATTATTTTGTTTACGCGCAAGTAGAAAAAACGGCAACCGACAAACTCTTCGAGTGACTTTGAGGCACCATTTTTTCGTTGTATTATTTGATATTTAGGTCGTTCGCATTGATCACGTGTGTGATCTGCATATTTCAATCCGTATTTTTCTGGTGAAGTCTCTTGGAATGGACGGACGGATGTGTAGGTTTGCATGTACTGCATCTCTGGATGTCATTTCGTTGAGTCGAGGCCTTCAGGTGCAATCCGTCTCCTATCCTCTTCCTTGCTGTTGGAATGTGACAGAGGTGTTCAGTGCTGCTTGTTGCTGATTCTTGACCCCGTAGCTTTGCCCAGTATCTCTTTTTTTCCTTCGCGAGAGGTTTTCTGTCAGAATTAGTCTCAGTGCGACTTCTCTTTGTTGTCAAGCTGTATTAGGTCTGCCCGCGGCATCACAAAGGCCGATGAAGGTGTCTCTGGCTGCTCTGTTGTGCTTTTCTTGTCACTCTGTTCTTCTTTTATTCGAGGCGCATAAACCCAAAAAACAAAGCTTCCTTCGTCTTAAAACGCCAACGTCTTAGATTTGTTATTTTGCAATCAGGAGCACGAATCAAGCTTAGCGCATGTGCCTGTGGTGTCATCACGACGGACATCGGGTGAGGCAGAAACCGCTTTGAATGAATGATTTTTGCCAAAGTTTTGTTTTTCGTGAGCTAAAAGTGAGTTTCAAAATTGCTCCCGTTGTGTGTAAATCGCATAGTGAAATTCATTTTGATAGCCGTGATCAAACACATTTACCTTCACTTTATTCCTCTTGCAGTTGCACATTTGTGGTCATGGTCATTGTGATCAGTGGGTGCTATGTGGGCCAAGAAAGAAAGAAAAGATCTTGTCAACTCATTGTTTCTTCGCCGCTTGTGAACAAACTAGACATTTCTCATCAGTTTTCCCTGAGAGATTTTCATTTTAATTTAACCGCACACTTTATTTACCGTTTTACAGTCCTGAAACACATTTGATCTTATTTTTGTGAGATCTGGCGTGTTTTTTTTGTTGTTTTTTGGCATGTCTGACAAGATTATGACCTTTCAAATCTTTTCAAAAGGCCTTAGTTGAAGACTAGAATTAGACCCGAATTCTTGTCAAGTATCACAATCTCTCTGATTAATTGTAAAGAGATCCCATTTCAAATCACATCGACACATCATGTCTGGAACCACCGAATGTGGAATAGCTACAGGGTAGCGCCATCTTTAATCTCCGGATGACCATTCATCGGCCGTTTCGCTTTTCTTGGTGCGGTGCGACCGTATCTTGTTGCTTCACGCCACGTTTGGCTGATTTTTCCTCCTGAAAAAAAAAAAAAGAAGATGGTGTTTCATTTTAATTGAGATTATGTCATACACTTGACCTTGTAATTCCAGTAAGAAGATTATTTCACTCTGGCCTCTTAATTTCAGAATATATGTCAGCACTCATAATTTCATGTATGCTGTGACGGTAGACAGGCCCATATGTGGCCTAATACCGGCAAGGTTAAACAACCCCAAATGTGTTAAGAAATTAAACATAATCTGAGATTAACTCTGTTAACAAGTGCTAACATTTTATAATCTGTCAAAAGATGAGAGGTGATGTTTTATCGGTGCAAAACCTGTAACTGATAGTTGGCCCATTTCTCCGCATAATCTACCGCTGTGTGTTAAAGTAAGACGTGCGGGTTTTGTTTCCGTTTCCCCTGATCAAAAGCAATCCAATCATCAGCGTTTGAGCATGACATTGCTTTGGTGGAAATCCACTAAAGGCAGGTGTGGCACAATGATTGCACTTGAATGGTTAATCCTTTGCAGGAAAACAACTTTGGGGATTTTTACTTTGGGTTGTGATGAGTTTTGGGGCAAAAAAAAAAAAAGAAAGAAAGAAATTGCTGCTCGGTAATAAAGAAATGCTTAAATTCACTGAAAATTCATTTTCATATTGAGTCCACTTTGAAAAATTATTATTATTAAATTATTTAATTATTTTTTCTATATCTATATTTTTTTATATTTTATATATTTTTTTAATATATATATACATTTGATATATATATTTATATTATTATTGATGATTTATGATTAAACCGTTCTTTTATTCTATTTTATTTTTTACGAAATGCACTAAGGAGTGGCACCCAAATTTCGGCGCAAGCGACACAATGACAATAAAGGCGATTCTGATTCTGATTCTGAAATTTGCAGCTTTGAGCAGTCATTTCCTTCGCATGTCCATCCCACAGATTAGAATTTTATTTCCTTCGAAAGCAACCCATTGCATTCATATCGTATCACGCCGGGTGAAATTGATGAGAAGAAGCCAAAAAGAGCCGTTTTAATTATTTCGAATTTGAACATCATGAATTGATGGGTATTGATCAAAACATATTTGATTGTCCAGCGTTTGACAGGAAAGAATCGGTCATTTGTCCATGACAGTGTTCTCTGGCTGAACTTCTCAAAATCAACCACAAAATGTTTCACATCTTTCGGATCCCCCCCCCCAAAAATGGATCAAGATTTCTTATTATTTGCGTATGTTAAGTCCAACTTGGCCTACTTACAAAAGAGCGCAGTGAATATATGATCTGTGTGGGTGTTTATGTGTTGGAATAATGGAGCAAAAATTAATTTGGTCCTTTGCCCCCCCCCCCCCTCCCCTCCCCTCCTTGGTTTAGTTCTTGAAAGAGTGGCCGGAGGGGCCCAGATTAAAACAGATGTGCTTAAATGACACTGTAGAGGGGACTTAGCCCAAGACAGCCAGAGATCATTGATTAAAAAAAAGCCGCGTCTTTAGCTTGAGACAAATCCAGAGCGCCACCGATACATCACATTTTGCTGCCACATGCCAGTTGCGCCCCGGCCGGCAGAGCCGAGCAACGCGGAGGAGGAAGAGGGGAAATGGGGTTAAGGAAAAAGGAGGGCTGGCGCTGGCGCGGTACATCTTGAGCGTCTTAAAGCCCCCCCCCGCCTCCCCCCCCACGGTTTAAATTGCAGATACAGGGATTACACAGGTCAATTATATACTTAATCTGCCTTTGCCCGCAGGGGATTAGGAGAACGGCTCATTGATTGATTTGAAGTATTTCCGTTGACCTTGGAATGGTTATCGGCTTCGCAAGCGTGGCGAAATTGCACTTCTGTGTGACCAACTTTAAACCGCTTTTGGAATCGCAGCTGCCGCTCCTCCCGTCGCGGCCGGCGCACCAACTGCTGAATGGCTGCGCTGGAGCGGGGCGAGGGCCGGGGGGTCAGATTGAACTACAGATTGAAGGATTTGAGATTGTTGTCGTCGTCGCCGCCGCCCACCACTGTACTTTGCTCGCAGCGGGCGAGGGAGGGGGGGGGGGGGGTGGCTGATGTTTGTGTGCGGCAGGAGCGTGAGGAGCGAGCGCTTAAGTTGTCGGAGGCGAAAGGAATTCCAACAAACAAAGTGGGCGATGAAGCCATACCACTTGACGGTCCGGGACGTTTCGCCTTCTCAATCACCCGGTCGCCAACGGCCCAGGCCCTCGGCCCTCGGGCCGTGCCAAGTGAACAATTTAATCGACGCTGAGCTACAGAAACACGCAAACGTCACTCCCTCAGACAGTCAAGTGCTCTAAAAACCTTTGATTTAACCCCCATGCAGTAATGATCCCAAAATTGGACATTTGGGACACTTTGGATGATTTTGGACTGTTGGACAAATGGACACCACTGACAAAACAGTGGAAAAATAACTCCACCAAGCTGAAATTTTGCCTAGGATGTCTATCGATGTCTTGGCCAATTCCCACTGAACATTTTGAGGGGTTGGAAGTGAAAAAAAAATGAAAAGTGAAAAAAGTTGTTGCACATTGGAAGAGGGACATTTTTGGGACATTTTCATGCAGCCGCATTTTGTTTCCCCTTTCTGGGTTTTTTTTTTGGGGGGGGGGCGCCAAATCCTGCATGAAGATTCCCCCTCTCTGTGTCGCTGGGGAGGAAACGACTCCGATCACGATCAGAGCCCGATCGTCAGAAGCGGGAAAATTACAAGTTTCACGGCAACTTCTCCTTGATCAGCTCCCGCCGGTTTATTGATGAGGTCCGGTGGGGGTGAATTGATCAAGGACCCACGTGTTATCTCTGGGGTCTCTTATCACCCTTTTACATGCCTCCCTTTCACCCCTCTTCCCCCTTTTGCCTTGTTAAAAAAAAAAGGGGGTGGTACGCTGGCATTTGTTTGATTAACTTGCCTGACAAAAGTGACAGCTGCTCACGGGCGTATGTGGATGAGTGGCCCAGCGCCGCTCCCTCTTTGTACATCTGTCAGAGTCGGAGCAGGGCGAGCGGGGTGAAAAGAGACAAATTGGACCCAAAAAGGAAGGCCATTCACCTTCACTAGACCCCCTCTGGCACTCCACCCCTCCGTCCCATTCAGGTGCTCGGCGGGACCCTCAAGTGCTTGCTGGCTTATTCCATTTTCGCTCCCTCTATAGAGTTCCCTGAGCCCACAAGTGTTTTAGCCCTCCTTTCCTTTCCCCTCAATCCACCCCTAAGCGGCTCTTTGTGAGGAGAATGGCTTTACTTTTCTCAGGGCCCCGAGCTGGCGGCTTTTTTTTTCTTTTTTTTTTATTTTATTGTCGACCACCGAGCTTTTCTGTTGCTCATTGTGTGTTTGCTCAATGACTGGTCGCTGACCATAATTCCAACTGTTTAGTTTCTCACAACATAGCCCGCAAACACCATCCTCCCACAATCATGCGTGTGTGTTCGAAACAAATGGCCAGGTTCCTTTTTGTTGTTGTTGTTTTTTTTTTTTTTTTTAATCTTATTGATTTAACACTCCACTTGGAACACAAGGAGAGGCAAACACTGTTCAGATTTTTGTGCACTATTTACCTTTTCCTGTTGGTTGTCGGAGCTTTACCGGCCTGTTCTTCACAAGCGCTTCCTTAACCCCCATGCAGTAATGATCCCAAAATTGGACATTTGGGACACTTTGGACGATTTTGGACTGTTGGACAAATGGACACCACAGACAAAAGAGTGAGAAATAACTCCACGAAGCTAAAATTTTGCATAGGATGTATATCGATGTCTTGGCCAATTCCCAATGAACATTTTGAGGGGTTGAAAGTGAAAAAATTGGAAGAGGGACATTTTTGGGACGTAATACCCTTCATGCAGCCGCTTCAAAATACTGCATGAGGGTTAACTCACTCGATGGCTGAAATGTCAATTGAACCCATGATGTTGCCACGCCAGCGGCGTTCACACTACGGTCCATGGTCAGCAGCAGTTCGTCTTTTGTGTGCGCAACACAATCAAAACAGTTTGAGACTTGTTGGCTTGTTGAGGGGAAAAAAAAAACTTTGTCCTACTGCTTTTGGTCCTTCCCCCCCCCCCCCTCCTCATGGAATCCCCTTGCTTGAATGGCCAGAGACAGTGAGTCAGAAGATGACAACATCCACGACGAGATGCTGAGCTCCATTCATTTGACATGAACGGCACCTTTCTTGTCTATCCGCATGGAGGCGGACGCATTGACACGTTGAAAGCAAGTTGTCACTCTTGCTGTACGTGTTCGACAATTTGGAATTCCGTTCCATTAACCTGCCACACATATTTTTTTGGAATGTGGGAGGAAACCGAAGAAAATCCTCACCAGTACGGGGAGAATATGATATATACATCCTGTACACACACACACACACTGGACATAGCCATGCACATACAGTCCAACCTCAGTTTTCGTCCATAATCCGTTCTAGAAGGCTGTTCGAAAACCGAAATTGTTCGAAAACCGAAACCAGGCTCTTTTTAAAATAAAAATGTTTACTGAACACGTCTGCTCACAATGGAAAGCAACACGAGGAAGCATCACTTCCTCGTCTACTCGAGGAAGCGTCACTTCCTCGTGTAAGGAAGGCGAGAGGAGTCAAATGGTGCATTCAAGTGCGCTCAGTTTGTTTGAGAACCGAAATGTGTTCGTCATCCGAGGCATAAAAAACGCAAAATATTTGGTCGAAAACCGAATTGGACGAGAACCGAGACGTCCGAAAACCACGGTTTGACTGTACATACATACATACATGCATACATACATTCTCTCTCTGTCATAATTACAATTCTGATGCTTCAACCTTTGCGATGAAAGAATACAGTAGTCTCCATTCTATCTTTTGCCCCAAATAAAGCATCTTTAGAAGAATGCCACCTGCCTACAGTGGAGTGGTCATGTGATGCAAGCAAAGTTCCAATTTCAGATGCATCAACATTTGCGAGGAACGGGGGAATGACATCATTCCGTGCCGGAACCCGAGTCCCATTCGCCTTGTGTGAAAAGCTCCATGTGCTCTCTGAGGGGTCAGGCTTCGACCTGCTGTTGGGTGACAAGTTGAGCATGCAGCTGGATGCAAAAAGGGGGGGGGATTGCGGGTTTGCTGCTGGGACTGTGGAGGGCGAGTGTTCCTACCTCCTGTGTGAGTTACTATGGTAATTGAGTGTCTTCATCAATGGGGCCTCTCTGCTGAGCTTGTGAGCCGGACTAGAATAGGCCAGCGGTAGGCTCTGAAAAGCAGACCAGGTAGGATTAGACAAACCCATTGTGCAAAGTGCAAAATGTCTTGTAGTCAGATTTAGAGTTTCCACTCCCTCAAGCTGATCCGTACACTCGTGCGTGTGTGTGTGTGTGTGTGTGTGTGTGTGTGTTTGTGTGCCTGCGTGGGTTTTGTGTCTTGATCAGTGTCGGCATGTGTATTTGGGAGGAAAAAGCAGCGTTGCCTTTTGGTGTTGGACTTGCTTCTCCCTCAAAAGGAAACATGTCGCTTGAGATTAGTGTTGGCGCATCCACAATCATCATTCCATGCCTCCTGCTAATTGCAGACACAGCTGGCTCTCAGCAGGACGTCTCTCTCGCTCGCTCTCTCTCTCTCTCTCTCTCTCTCTCTCTCTCTCTCTCTCTCTCTCTCTCTTTTGTTTTCTCTCCCTCCCTCTCATGCCTCTGTCTTTCTTCGTCTTTCTCTCCAGTTATTGTATTTCTATCAGCCTTCCTCACTCTCTCTCTCTCTCTCTCTCTCTCTCTTGTCTCCCCTTTCTCAAATGTTGCCCGAACAATGACTTCTGGTTATGATCATGTCATGAAAAAAAAAAAACGTTGAAATGTCTCCTTTTAATGTCTTGAAAGAAAATCATTGATATTGTTATAATAGGGTGACTAACTGTACGACTACTACTCTGACGACTACTAATAATCATCAACATGATCTTCATTGCCATGAGTTTGTGGCCTAAGCCTAACCCCAACATTTAAAAAAAAAAAAAAAAAAAAGAAGAACCATCTCCAGAGAGAAACTTGGAAAGTAGGGAAGTCAACGGGCTCCAGACTTGAGGTAAAAGGACAGATGGGAAATGGGGGGGTCACTTTTCTACCGCGGGTACCCAAAGCGCTTCATTCACCGCACCAGGAGCAACTTGGGGTTCGGTATCTTGCTCAAGGGCACTTTCGAAACGGCCACTCTACCTCCGAGTGCTGCCCACAGACAGAACAGAAATAACATTCTGAGCTATCAGTTTCAACAACGGAATTATTTATTTTTTTTTTTTAATAAACTGCACATTTAAGTAGGTGGTCTTCCGCAGTCTTCAACACAAATAGATACCTACAGGAGGGTCACCAGAGGCAGAAAGAGGCAGAGGCCCGGTAGCTTGTAATCCCTCATGTACCCCCTGTTGTGAGGGCCCCTCATCAGCTCCAACATTCCTGGCTCTCGGCAGCACAAAAGCTCCTGAGCGGCCCCTCAAAAGACGGGTTCGCCGACCTTACAAATGGTTTGACTTTTTTATAGGTTTTCTGTCTGTAAATAATGTGTACACGTAGGCGTGTTACTCGTCGCCGCTTGTCTTGTCAGGGGTTTGCGCTTGCCATTCCGTGGAAGTCAAAGAAGTGCTTTGAAATGATGACGTGAGATATTGGGTACCTATTGATGAGCGGAAAAATCCAATAAAAGTGCAGCTATGTGCATTGACGTGTTTCCAGCTGTTGAACTGTCAACTGCCAGGAGAGTATTTAGCAGCCAACACAACCGCCAGTCACCAGAATGACTAACAATGTTAAAACTTTTATTAATTTGTTGTTTTTCTATTCTCCGCTTGAAGCAACCCTGGTGTAGTCAAATATATGAGAGAAACGCACTGTGTGTGTGTGCGCTTGTGCTTGTGACGTGTTGACGTTGTAAGTGGGTTTTCGACTGTGATCGGCTGTCGCCGATGCCACCGAAAAAGAAGATCCAGCAGTCCTAAAATCGAGGTGACCAGCTGGAATAATTTTTTTAATGGAGCTTTTTTGTTTTTAACTGTAATTTTGAGAATGGAAGCGCGGTTAGTAATGACAAACTGGCTGACGTTCCAAAAATAGTGGTGACAAACTGTCATTTATCGATGATGGAAGCATGGATAAAATGACAGTGACTTTGACGAGTTAGAATTAGGGCTATAGCTATCAAATATCATCGTTTTCAGACTATTGAACGATTGAGTCTTCATGTAAGATACATTTCCACTTGGTTAAAGAACAATTAACTTAATTACATTGTAATAATTACAGGAAGTCTAACGGCTGTCGCCAGACTAAACTGCAAACCCGCTGCTGGTAGCTAGCTGCTAACTGATAGCCATTAGCCGCTTACACCGGCGACTGGCGCCAGCATTATACCGTGGCGGTGTAATTGATTATTGTTTTTTTTGTTTGTTTTGTTTTGTTTTATCCAATTAAACAGGATTTTGAGACGACATTTTGTTGACGTTGGTGACAATATGTGATGGCAATAAAAACTGGGCTCATGCCAGCATCCAGTTGCTGCCACGCCACCATGCATTTTAAAGGTCAACTTCAAAATAAAAGTGTAAAAAGTGTAACGTTGCCTCCTTGCATAGCCATGCCGCGAATGGCTTGATCCACCGGTAGATCGCGGACTGGTCCCAAGTACGGTAAAAATGACAGGTTATCATTATTGGCGCATGAAAGGGTTAAAACTTGAAAATGGTGCTTGTCATCTGACCTACAAATCTAAAAAGGCCATTGCCCCCTTCGTTACACCGCATGGCAAATGTATGCAAATGAAAAAGATGAATAGGGGAGAAAATGTGTGCCATTTTTTGAATCATATCCTGCTGGTGACACCACCCCACCCCCGCCCCCCATCACCCTTCCCTCCCACCAAGTGGCATGTTAAGACTTGGGTGTGAACACTGGCTTACGAGGCGAGGTTTGTGTGTATGGCAGTGGGTGGAAGTTTTTGGAGGCAAGGGTGGGTTGGGTGTCAGATGGGGGCAGGAGGTCGCTCTCTCTCTCTCCGTCTCTCCCTCTCTCTTCCCAGCTCTCGCTTGAAGCGGTGATGGACGAGCAGATGTATACGTGTACATGTGAGAATGTGTATGCAACGTTGCGTGTTGTGTGTAACGTGCTTGGCGCCTGTGTATAGGTAGGGGTTCTTCGGCATGTCACAAGGTGACAAAACCCATTAATGTATGCACACACACACACACACACACACACACACACACACACACACGAAACGATATCCCGGTTGAAGAAATTGAATCAGTAGGATCACAGATTTAGGCCCTGTCGGGTTATGGCATTATTATGCAGAGTCATATTACGCTTGTTTTGGCTGTTATCAAGCGCTAGCCCCCTGCTGCCATGCACCCTAAAAAAAAAAAAAAAAAAAACGACATTGGGTGAATTCATCTGTTCGGAGGATTTTCTTTTCTTTTTCAATTCTTGCCAAAAGGAGTTCAACAAGAGGGGGCAATCACTGTTCATTTGACAAGCTCTGCAAGTGTCAATTGGCTTTTGGGTTCTTGAACAATGCGGACAGCAAAAGATCTTAATCGTGCCCCTGAAGTAGTACCACGTTGTCCGTGAAGTGAAAGCTGTTTTGATGGGAGGATGTACAGGGGTGCCCATAAAGTCTCTTTACCATTTCAAAAATGCAATGGATTGGATATTTTATTCAGATTTGTTCTATTGCATTCAGTGTTTATTATAAAGTTTTTTTTATCACACTGCCCAAAGGTGAATGTGTGGTGTGGGGTCATGTGCAATCGAATAATTGATCAATTTTCTCGGCAACGAGACATCCATTTCTGCAAACGTTTACCTTGACCTACTAACTAACTAGCGCATTTTCCACGCTATAAGGCGCACCTCATAGCATTCATTTTTTTCCTCACGAGCTAACAGTGCGCCTTATAATCCAATGTGCCTTATATAGAGATCAATATTCTGATTTATTGGATGTACTATTTTAAACGTTCTGTCAAGCGCTTAGTTACAGCAGCGGTTGTTGAAGCTCGATACAGTATAAATAAAGCTGTATTGTATTATATTGCCTTTAGCTTAGCTCCATCTAGTGGATGCATAATGCAACCACAACCTTTCTATTCTATGCGCCTTGTAATGTGGTGCGTCTAGAATATGAAAACAGCTTTAAAACAGACCATTCATTGAAGGTGCGCCTTATACTCCAAAGCGCCTTATAGTGCGGAAAATACGGTAAATTAAAAAAAGGAGACTATGTGATGTATATTTGATAGCCAGCATGTTAAAGTACTTGCAAAAGCCCTGTAAAATGAATCAAAGTCATGCCCTGAAGCTGTCTAGACATTGATGACATTTCCGGATCAACATTCACTCTTGAAAATGTCTTCCAATGAGTAGAACATTCACATTGGCCCAAAAAGGATCTAAAACTTGATGAAAATAACAGGCATTATGTGTAGACAAAATGTCCTCGACAGACCCCCCCCCCCCACCCCCAAATGCCATGGCGGCAAGAAAACTTGCGACATAACTGTCAAGCCTCTTTCGACATCAAATGAGGAGGAGCGACGCAGAAGAGGACACAAAATGGCTGCTGTGAAAAATGGCAGTAGATGGGTGCTGCGTGGCGCCGTGTCTCCAAAGTCGAAAGAACGACAAGAAGCGAAGGAGTGGATGAGGGAAAGAGGGAGAGCAGCCAGTCACTCCAAGCCTGGCCTCCCAGTGGGGGGTTATGCTTGGGGCGAGATCACAGGCCTGCTGCCACGCTGAAGCCTTCACAGGCACACAGCGACAGATAGGCTGCTGCTGGCACCGGGTCGCCGCTCTGATTCACCCCCAGTGCTGCGTGGCCGCGGCCATCTTCTCCTCACCCGTGTCCCACTCGCTGACCTGATCCCTTTCGTCTTCAGCTGTCATGGCCTCGCGCGACTGTGGTGTGCTTTTGAGCTTGTTTTGTTGCCGGTCGGGCACAAGTGCTCGAGAATTTGCTTCCACTCTGCTGAGGGTGGCTGCTGGTCTTTCAAACTTCAGTCGCCGTGCTCTTTTTCAAAGGCCATTCCAATCGATTAGAATGTCATGGCATCTAAATTTCAGCGGTTCCATTCAAAAACGTGTAACCGATATGGTTTCACGATACAGACAGAGTTAAATATTTCATGATTTTAACCCCCATGTAGTAATTATCCCAAAATTGGACATTTCGGACACTTTGGACAATTTTGGACTGTTGGACAAATGGACACCACAGACAAAACAGTGACAAATAACTCCACGAAGCTGAACTTTTGCATAGGATGTTTATCTATGTCTTGGCCAATTCCCACTGAACATTTTGAGGGGTTGAAAGTGAAAAAAAAATTAAACGTGAAAAAAGTTGTTGCACATTGGAAGAGGGACATTTTTGGGACGTAATACCCTTCATGCAGCCGCTTCAAAATACTGCACGAGGGTTAAAAAAAAATAATAGTGATGCAAACAGCTTGTGAAACCCCGAATTCACCATCTTGGCAGCATCCAAATTTAAATATGACATAAGATATGATCAGAGTGACATTTTTATTTTAGAAACTAAGTCCTAATTTACAGACAGAAAAGCGTTTTCCCATTTGTTTCATGATCTAATTTCGTGAGATGTGCGTTTAGGTGTTGCTCATTCTGTAGTCTTAGTCATCTTTTCCTGGTGTGGAGTTGAGCAGTTAATCCAAACTGATCAGCTACTGATGAACATCATCACCTAAACATGGCACTGAAACACTTACGAACCTCTGGGTTTTTTTGTGTGTTTCCCGCCCGTCAGTATTCGGATATTCCTCTTCTCTTCACTTGCAGCTGCAGCGATTATTGATGCCAGATGGGCTAACAAGAGATGTTAAAATAGGAATCATTTTTTATCTTTTCCAACTCCGAAAGTAGCACTTAGCATCTGGCGCCTCTTTCTCCAACCCAATTTCTACCGAGTCGATTCGCCGCGCATCCACTTTTCTGTGACCCTGACGGTCGAAGTCAGTCACCTTCCATTAGTATCAGCTTGTGCTCATTATTCTCCCATCAATTACACATGACAACAGAGGGACATAGGAAAGCTCTGGGCTCCCGCGCGCAGTGTGCCTCGCAGGTACTGATGTAGGGGAGACGGGTCCAAATTCAGTCATGACAGCATCTCAAGGTTGAAACGTGCACCTGGACGAAGGATACGAGCCATGTCTATAAAATGTTCGTCACTGATCTTTTGGTAGCAGTCATCTTTTGATCTGCATCACGGTCAACCCCATAAGTGCAGTCCCTCGTTTTGTTGGACAGAGAAAGATTGAAATCTCAATGATTGTTTGTTTGATCAAACACAAGTATCCCAATCTTACTTAGTCCTTGCTCCAATCGTGTACTGCGATGCTCGGGTTAGTTTGAACAGCAACAGCAAAGTCAACAGAACTGAAATAATGCTCAACGAGATGTTTCACGGCCTTCCGACGAGTGCCTCGAGGTCTGTCATTCGCAGGACTTTCTGTTTTTGTGCCAAGAGCGTCGTCGTCGTCGTCGTCGTCATTCCTCTTGATTAGGATCCTATTAAGTGATGCCTCATTGCCAGCTGCTTCTTCCTGGAGTAAACACTTAAATAGCAGCCTGTGCTGATAGGGCCGATGTTTGAGAGGAAAAGACACCGGATTTATTTATTTTTTCTAAATTCGGGTCCAGTGCTAAGTTGTATGGGTGTTGTTGAATTGGATCAGAGCCCCCCCCCTGGATGCAAATAAAGATGCGTTTGCCAGCTCCTTCCTGCTTCCGCTTCACTCATCCACTGGTACTGCTCTTTTTCAGCAATGGTACACCAGTACAATGAACCTCGTCGGAACATGGCTGACGGACCGCATGGACCTGCAACTGCATGTCTATCAGTTGAAGATTCTCATCCGAATTGTTAAGGTGACAACTCCGTTTGACATTTTCAGTCAACTTAATCAAGGAAGTTTACTTCACGAAATACATAGGAAGGAAATAAATACAGTCTAACCTCGGTTTTCGAAGGTCTCGGTTCTCGACCAAATATTTCGAGTTTTTTATGCCTCGGATGACGAACAAATTTCAGTTCTCGAACAAACTGAGCGCACTTGAATGCACCATTTGACTCCTCTCGCCTTCCTTACAAGAGGAAGTGACGCTTCCTCGGGTAGACGAGGAAGTGATGCTTCCTCGTGTCGCTTTCCATTGTGAGCAGATGTGTTCAGTAAACATTTTTATTTTAAAAAGAGCGTGGTTTTGGTTTTCGAACAATTTCGGTTTTCGAACAGCCTTCTGGAACGGATTATGGACGAAAACCGAGGTTTGACTGGACATCAATCTAAGAACGCCCAATTATAAACACGTGCCTGTTTACAATGCATGTAAACACTGTTTCTCGTGTGTTTGATTTTTTTTAGAAAAAGTACCGCGACTTCCGCCTTCAAGGGGTCCTGGACTCCACATTAAACAGTAAGATGTACGAGACTGTTCGAAATCGTCTGACCTTAGAAGAAGCCACCGCGTCCGTGAGGGAAGGAGGGATGCAAGGCATTTCCATGAAGGACAGTGACGAAGAGACCAGCGATAACTAAATGGAGACGGCAACAAAAAAAAATGTCACCGCGGGTTCAGCGGTTATGCTGACTAAAAACACACACACACACAGCCTTCCTGCGGTCCAAAGCGACCGGCCCAATGATTAACGCCACTTGCTGTTTGTGGTTTTTGTTCTTTGTTCATGTGAGAGTTTATTAGTTTAAGTCAGAATTGATACAAATGAAATGCACCGTGTGTGAAACACTGACGAGATGTAGGCCATTAATTCAAGTCCTTGCTTAGGCTTAAGATTGAATTCAGCACAACATCATACGAATAACAGCAGCGAAGAAAAAAAAATAGTCGTCCAACGTAAATATCAGCAGCAAAAGGCCGACTGGCAAAAGACTCTGTTGTATTCAAGTGTCTTGAAGTCATGTGTCAGTGTCAAAAATCCAAACTGTTATGAAATTGTCACTGATCGTTCTCGCTTCACGGAAAATGGCACTGGTAAAAATGGGGACTCATCATAATTTAACATCAAATCCTGCAGAACCTATTTGAAATTCTTGTTTAGTTCTTGTTTTCTCGACTTCACTTCCAAATGTTCTCATGCAATATGTTAGGACTTCCCCCCCCCCCCCCCCCCCCCAATACTGGAGACTAAGCAGTGAAGGCAGCTACTGCAGGTTATATTCCATAAGGGAGGAAGTGAGAATGATGTCACTTGTCTCTTTATTCTTACAAATCCATCAGCGCAAAAGAACAGTGGATGATGTATTTCATGTTGTTGGCCATTTTATCAAAACATCCCAAAATGTCTTCACTCCTGACACAAGCCTCATTTCACTTACTGTCTGTCATCTCTTCCGCTTCCTCTTCGATCAGCCAGCAAGCAGCCTGGCACTAAAGTTCCAGACTGGACCACCTTGGCATCGACAAATGTATGAGACTGTACATGAGACTGTTCTCTACACTCACTTCCACAAGCAGCCTCTTTGTCGTGGTTCTCCATAACAAGCATCGAAGAACTGTGAAACATGCTGCAAACATACATAAAGCAAAGACGCACTGTGTTTCAGTATAGTGACGACAGAAGACAGGGTTCCCACTCTTCCACTTGATTTTTTTTTTATGGACCTTTTAAGGACTTTTGAGGGCTAATTTTGCCATTTTTGAAGGACTTCTTCTCATTTCAGCAGGGGATTTAATGCCCGCTCAGCAATAGGCGGGCTGAGCTGGTGTTCAAATCGTTGCTGCCAAAGGAAGGGCACATCTTTATTTTTAGGGGCAATCAGAAAACCCTTTATTTGACATACTCTATGTCAAATTTTCATTTTCCTACCTGTATTACAGGTATTACCTGTACCTGTATTACAGGTAGGAAAATGAAAAAAAAATTGAATTCGTTGTCAAATAAAGTACACAAAGAACATTTTAAATTTCGAAAATATAACAATTATTTTTGAATAAAAATACATTTTTTAAGGATTTTTATTGATTTTAGAAGCTTTCCCTTAAAATGAAGGACAATTAAGAACACTATTTTACAACTTCTTTTTTTATGGATTTTTATGAACTTTAAGGACCTGTGGGAACCCTGATAAGAGATCTCGAGATGGTACATGAGAGAGTCTGTAATCTGGTAGGTGGCAGTGGCCAGGTTGGGGAAAGGCGTTTGAGTCAAGCTCCTTGATTGGCTACAGAAAAAATGGATCAATTAATTATTCAACTACTTAACTCCTTGAATACTGCCCTTTATCACTGGAGCAACCCACTCAATCCCTCACATTTTCCTGAATTTTGACTGATTTGCAAGGCCCACAGAATTTTCTCTTCTACGGCGATATAAACATGCGTCAGAAGAAAGGGGAGACTCTCTTCTTTCAGCAGAAAAAAAACAATTTTGTTTCTATCTTTCTCCGTTCGTTGGCAATCAGCATTAGAAAGGTTTTATGGAAAAGGCCGATTTTCTTCAGAAATCCAGAGAAAATGAGCTTTTTGTAAAAGCAAGCATCATTTCAAGTTTGACACCATTTTTTTTTAGCCTTTGTGACAGCTCAAATACCTCAATAGTGTGTTCCTCCTACAAAAGCACGCGATGTTTGCGCAGGCAGACTGTCAGTTGCCGGCTGCTGCTTTCGAGGACGCTTTTATACCGAAAAAACAATCCTCAAGTGTCAATTGTTTTCTTTTCTCCATCGTTGCTAACTTGCTAGTTGCTATTATTCCAATCCACTATCCACATCGCCACTACTCCACTATCACGCCCCCCTCTACTACTTCTGCGGCATGATGCCTTTAGACGTCATGGGGAAGGCGGGGCTATGCGTTAATTGACACTTTTTGACATCAAAGCGTTTGAATGAGTTTGATTTCACTGCCAAAAGCTGTTTCATGAGAAAGGTTCGTGCATTCCCAATCTTCAAAATGTCCGACTTTTCTTGCTGTTGAGAACAACACAGATCACCCGGTTTTGGTCTCTCTCGCTAAAACCACTGCCATATCCCCGTCGTTTGTTCAATAAGCTTTTGTTTGCTTTTATGATAGCGACCTGTTTTCATTTTTTTTTTTCTGTTTAATTTCCAACCAAATTGTTTGTCGTCGTTTCTGTTGTTGTTGTGGTAAGTGTACGTCCTTTCATTTGGTCTATGTACATCACAAAACTTTTTGATGCGCCCTTCTTTTCAAAACGGATGGGGAATGTTTTTTCCGAATGGCCGACGGGAAGCGGTGCGTTTCTGTATTTGACTTCTGTGAGCGTTCCTTTTCCTGTAAAAGTGCTGCATGTCATCGGTATTCACTTTTCCCAAATGTTCTTTGCTCCATGATGTGAAGTTACCGATTTGTTTTTTTTTTTGTCGAGCTTCTGACACTAGGCAGAGTGCATAGATAACAAGAGCATTTGAATAAAGGTGAATTGCCAACAGAATTTCTTGCCCCGGTTGTTGTTGTTGTTGTTGTTTTTTAAGTGCGTGCACAGACTGGATTTTAAACCACAAGTAGAATATTGTGGAACAGATGTTTGGTTATGATTGTATTTTATTCCAAGGAGCACTTTGCTTGCTGTGGCAGTTGCCTGCAAAAAAAATAAAAACATAATAATAATAATAATAATAATACATATGCTAATACGCCGCTCTGGCCTCCGCCCCAACCCTCGGGCATCATTTTCTTAAGAAAAAAATCTGAGATTAATGCGGATTAAAGCATCATCTTGAGAGTTGATATTACCGTCCAGAAGGAGATTGAAAGAATTGCCAGAGCTCAAATGACCAAAATCAAATCAAGTCCTCAAGATGGAAGCTAAAACCAAAGTCAAAGGGGGGATTAGTTATCATATAGTCCCAAATTAAAATAAGAAAGGATGCTTTAAATGATTTTTCTTGGGGGGCGGGGGTCAGGGGACAATAATCTTCCTCCGTCAATACGAGATAAAACCACCATTTTGGATCTTGAAACACGTCAAAATGTGGAATGACACCAATAAAATCTCACAACACCAACCCCCCCCCCCCCCACCTCCCCCCACACACACAATTGTTGTCCTCTGCAGTATTGTCCTTTAGAAGCAGCAATTCAAACCAGTGGGAGTGATTTGCCAAAATATTTGAACTATTGTCAAACGTGGCTAAATAGGTTCTTGAGAAAATGAATCATAGGGGACTTGCAAAAACATTCTTCATATTACTCATAACAATTGTGAAGATATCAAATTTCACCCCCCCCAAAAAAAAAGTTGGTGATATTTTAAAATGTATTGAACCTTTTCCAATTTTTTTTTCCCAACATGCGGTGGATCACACTAATCAATAATGTTGTGTGATCCCCGACGGTCCGAGATTTTTTTATCTGATTTTATTTTATTTTCAGGGATGAATTGAACCGACATTCTTGTGTGATGAAAAGTAAAACAAAGACAGCAAGGGAGGACCCCTGCCTCAGTGGCGCATGCTTTTGACCCCTGGGTGATGATTATTTGTATTTGTTTCCTTCCCTTATATTTTGCCAACGGGGATAATGAACAGCCAGCATCCCGCATTGGCGTCTAATCAACATTGAGCACGAGTTGCTGCGGACAGAATACTCTTCGTTTCATATCCCCGTGAATATCCGGACATGATTGGGCAATTGTTAGCGAGGGGGGGATGACACCGGGGTGGATTAATGGGCCCAGATATTTACAGCGGCGCAAGCTGAGCTTCTTTCCCCTTTCAATTCCAATCATGCGGAGAAATTGAAAATGATAACGCGATCCAAATCATCGAGGAATCTCCAACTGACCAGCGTCGGCGGACACGCCGACGAGTCGGACACGCCCGCAGCTGTACTCGGGCGTCCTGCTGTAAAATGGAGACGCAAACAAGACCTCGCCACAAATTGCCACATGGAAGAAACTAATGACAACAGACAAATGAAAAGAGCCCGTGTGCAGACTATCCAACGGTTTGGTGACTTGTTCTTCAAAAATGCATATTTCATTTCGCAATAGTCCTTCAAAGTAAACAACAGCAATTTACAGCAGCGCCTCGGAGAAAAGCTTATTTTTTGTAACGCTGTTTTGCGTGCCAGAAAGTGTCAACCTTGACAAGCATTTGAGAGGGCAGGTAGATGTCAGATCCTTTTAATAAAAGCAGTGCGCAAAGCCTCTTATGTTTCAATGCACCAAAACCTTTTTATAATGGCCTTAGCAGCGCACAACAAGTCCACTGATTAATTTTTAGATCTTTTCCAATGAAAAGAGTAGCTTATACTTCAAAGCAATCTCACACAATATTCAGACGAGACCGTAGAGCGGATTGGGTCACAACTCAAGCGATGAGTGGCATAGGACTGTTTGTCCCTTTTCATGGACCTTTACCGTTAAATCCCATATGGGGGCGGGGGGGGGGGGGATCAACATTATCACCGTTTTACTGCAGCCGCTATGATGCGCGTCAAAGGTCACCCCCCCTTCTGCTCGTGGCACATTCGATCGCGCACACCTCTCCTTCCACATCTGTCTCACACATCGGATTGTTTAAAATAACTAGTTTGTCGGTTTGATCGATAGCCTCGTGCAGCCATGGATGTTTTTTGGAAGGTGGGAGGAAAGCGGCGTACCCGGAGAAAACCCACACAGACAACTGGGAGAATAATATGCAAACTCCACGCAGGGAGCCCGGAGCTGGAATCGAACCCGGTACCTCTGCAACTGCGAGGCCAACGCGCTAACCAGTAGACCACCAGGCCGCCTCCATTGAAACTACCAAACAAAAGAAGAAAAAAAAATCTTCTGAATTTATTCAAGGTTTCGTTGAACCCAAAGACTGCCCGAAGCGTCTCGTCTTCACATGAGTCACTATGGAGCCAGAGGCTTTTGGACACAAACGTACACGCACACGCAAACACACACCTGTTATGATTGAATATAAAACTGCATAGAAGAAAAGTGAGGCGCTTCATTTATTCCTTCACTCATGCGGAAATAAAACCCAAGTATGTCCATGGTCTTTAACATTCAACATTTGCCCTTGGCACGCATATTTCAAAAAGTAAACGTACTATTCGTCAGTCACTTTAATGGTCAAGCTAGCATTGAGACTAAGACGACTCTTTTACCTTTGAGAATATTTTCATCGTGGATCCAAACAGGATGTGCAAACACCTTGGATCGCCACCAATCCACGTGCTGTGACTCTGCCATGACCGGGGGAAAAAAATCAGCTTGAAAACTAACGCAGGTCAACAGCAAGCCAAACTCATTTATTCATGAGCCAGGAAACTGAGCGTCTTGCTCCTTTATTACGGTCTTCTTGACGCCGTACAGTGAAAAACTGTGACATCAGCTCAACTGAAATGTACAGATATAAAACATGCATTAAGATCTTGTACAACAATCGTAAAGTGTCAAACAAAGACATAAATGCAGCTCAAAGCGTGACAAACAACCATAAACAATGCGTTTTCGCTATACCTTCGCATGCTAATTAGCTCGCTAGCACCGAACCTAGCATCGTCGCTACGTCGTTAGCAGTACTCCGAGCTAGCAAGTTTCAATGACAACAACTGAGTGAATACGATTTCCGAAACGGATTTCTAAATAATTCTAAACACGCGCAGACTTACAGCCATTGCTTTCGAAGGTGAAACAAAAGGAATATAACTCAGGAGGGCCAGTTGCAACGACCACTGTCGGGCTTTCGGTAACGCTTGAAACATGGCGTAAATATAAAATGACACGACAAATGTATCCTGACATTTTTGCTATGGAATCATGATGCGGATAGTGGCCCATATGAATACCAGCACAATGTCAAGAAATTTGTGAGGCACTGCCCCCCCCCGATGTCCATGAAGCAAACGCTGCTGCATTGAGACGTGCTAATATCCGAGAGTAGTATCAATTAATGTCGGAGTTTAACGTTGAAAGAGAGTAACATCTCTTGCGACTCACACGTTCTGGTCTCATTTCCTCCAATTTAAGTCGGTGAAAGTTGTCACCATGGCTGCAACGTGTGAGGACAACTGTCTGCGATTTCCCGTGATGAGACGTGCGGATCGCAGTTTGGAGCATTAGCGGCTTCAGGTTTCATCGTCAGTATTCAACAGCAATTACGAATGAAAATGACACACGGCCATTTGAATTGACTTCAAGGGAACGCGGGACGTCAGTAAACATGATGAAAATGGGGTAAACGGACATTTTTTTTTTCCCCTTCTCTAAAATGTTCTCTGCGAGGTGCACCAAAAATATGAAAATCAAGAAGTTGAATAACAAGTCATTAATAGTGATGAGACATTTTGCCAGCCGAAATGCACGGACGGTCTTTGCATGCCCTGCAGGCAAAAAGCAAGCCTCGCCGTCAATTAATGCTTGAGCTAATTGCTGTTGAAGCTGAACAGGGGGGGTCTGAGTTAAAGCAACAGGATCAATGTTGATTGTGCGGATCAACCACCGGTTGCGCCTGAATAAACTTAAATGACAGGCTTGGGGTTTTTGTTTTTTGTTTTTTTGGCTACATTTACATTTGAGAAGCACCCAGACAACAGGCACTAATTCTTCCGTACTGAGATGCAGGTGGAAGACAAAACAAAGCCGGGACGTATTTAAAGATTATTAACAGGGGGGAGAAAAAAAAGTGTCGGGGGGACGGAAACATGCTGGGTTAAGTATGCCGCTAAGTCTGGAGAACCGAGGGAAAACTTCACCTTCTCCCATGTTTGAAAGTTGGAAGAGGACAGATTTGGTTGGCATGTCTGATTGTCGGTCAAACTTTTTCAAATGGGCGGAAAATACAGGAAGCTAAAGAACTCACTGAACAAGAGGGACATTTTTGACCTTTCAAATGAACTTCAGTCATCAGATATTTCTTGAGTGATGTCCAAATGTGATGTCATGATTGATTGGGTGTTTTTTTGTTGTGCACGATTAAAAAAAAAAAAAAATTAAGTAGAATGAACTCGAAATTTCAAGGCAACAAGTTTCGGTGAAAATTTCAAGTCTGGTCATTTTATCTTGTCATGATTTTGTTTGTGACCAACAGGTGGCACTGTAGGGCCCCCCTGCAGCTGCACACCTGTTGGTCGTTATCTAATTATCGCTTTAAAAGGAATCCCCGCCCGAACACTCATTGTCGGGTCATTGTTGCCGTTTGTTGGCTGCTGTCATGTTTGTTCTGGTCGTGTCTCGGTTATTGATAGTTTTTTTTGCTTCGATCACGGTTTTGTTTGCTACTTTGGATTCTTTTTGTTTTTGGTGACTTTTTTTTGTTCTGGATTTAGTTTCTGTATTTTAATACAATTCCTCAAGTACACCCTGCTCCTTCCGCCTGCCTGCTTTTTGGGGGTCCACCACCTCGCATGGTGACATATCCTCAGTATTGTTTTTGTGAAAACTGCACACACAGCAAGAAGAATTTACATCACCGTGTCTTGAACTCCAACTTAAAAATCTGTCCAAACTCAGCAAATGGATTTGGAACAAACAACTCGCTTACTTTTTATTTTTTATTTTTTTTAACCCCCATGCAGTAATTATCCCAAAATTGGACATTTCGGACACTTTGGACGATTTTAGACTGTTTTTTGCTGAAATTTTGCATAGGATGTATATCGATGTCTTGGCCAATTCCCACTGAACATTTTGAGGGGTTGAAAGTGAAAAAAAAAGAAAAGTGAAAAAAGTGGTTGCACATTGGAAGAGGGACATTTTTGGGACGTAATACCCTTCATGCAGCCGCTTCAAAATACTGCATGAGGGTTAAGCAGTGCTATCTATACATTCACTTTTCATATCTCAAATCAAACGCAAAATGCTGTAACGGATACCCTGCAAGCCAGGGGTTCAGCATGATTCCACTCGATGGCATCGTCAAATTAACGAAAACACTTGACTCACAACTCACATTATTTATTGATTGATTGATTGATTGACTTTGGCAAAGTACATTAAACAGTACTTAAACTCTATAGCCAGGTCAATGCTTCCACCTGTTCAAAATCTGTTGCTGTGTCTGTTTCCATCATCATACAATCGTGGCTCATCTGAGTTCACATCTTGCTGTTTAACGCACACAAGCAAGTCAACCTCAAACCTGTCGACCAAATGTCTGTAATATTTGGTCGTGTGGTGCTCTCCCATACTGCAATATTACAGTATATGTGACATCAAATGTAGAAACAGAAATGTAAATCCAGCAAGTGAATATTTGGGGGCTTGTTGTTGTTGTTTTTTTGGCTGCACTTGGGTCATCACGATGACTTACATCCTCAACACGACACTGTCGTCATCCAGACTCAATTCGGGTTTCTGGGAGCGCCTGCGCTCAAATGGCCTGCAATGCGAACACACGAATTGTACTCAGGTTTTTGTGGCTCTTTGTTATTCCGACACAACACCGGGGATTCGGGCAAACTTCTTGCGGGGGCCTCTTTAAGGAAATAAAGACATCCCCTTTTGATTTCCCTTCGTCTACTTCTTTTCTGCTTGCCGCTCTTTAATCCGCCGCCCTTGCGTTTCTGGAAGAAGAGAACACATAACGAGGTTCACGCAGTGCTTTGGTAGCCAAAAGTGAAAGAACTTGGTGGGCTCTTTTTCCGCCCCCCCCACCCCCACCCCCTCCCTGTCTGAAAATGGCCTCTTTTTTTGAAGAGGGAGAAGGAGGAATTTGGTTTCAATAGGAATCCAAAGGGGAGTTCCTGCTCTCGAACAGGTGGAAATATTGAAAGAGCACCTTCGGATCCTTGCATCCAGCGTGTGTTAAAACCCAATTGGAGCGAGTGAGGAGCGCTCGTTTGCTTTCTTTGATGCTTGCAATATGGAGAGAACTGAAGACCATTGCCATGAGCTCCTATTTAGGTTGATCGGAAAGCATTCATCTGTGGATCGGAATGGAGGGCGGGTCGATGGAAGTGGGCGTCTCACTGTCTGTCACCCATTTAAGAGTTGGGGTGTCAGCTGATGTCACTGCAGCGGAGACCGTAAGCGACTCTGGGGCGGCGCTCACGCCGACATGACACAGAGAGCGCTCGCCTCTTTTTTTTTTCCACACCCATCTGACCATTAAAGAGGCCAACTCGCATCGTACTTGATCCGGTCTGCAGGAGTTTAGATTGCAACTTTTTTTTTTTTTTTTTTGGTTGGGGGGGGTTTGGGCGGGGGGGGGGGGGGGTCCTCTTCCCAACTCGTCTAACGAGCGTCCTGGTCATTTGTGTGCACTAGTTAATGAGCATTAATCCAACACGCCTGGATGCCATTGTTGCAGTGGGAGGGGGGGGCGGGGGGGGCTGCCATTTGAATGCAAATGTCTGAAGCGGGCGGCAGGCGGCAAGGTGCTTCTTAAACTCCCGTGTCCTCCTGTTTTTGTTTGGGTTTTTTTCCTCTTGCTGGAAGCACAAGTGAGTGAAAAGCGCGTCGGATATCCCCGGGAAATCGCTCGTGTTCCGCTCCCAGGAGGAACGGAAAAAAAGTCGCCAGCAAATGTCAAGCGCCGGCTCCCTGGAGACGGTGATGTCCCGCGGAAGGAGCGGACCCTCCGCGGCTCCCAAGACTCTCGCCTTCTCCATCGAGCGAATCATGTCCAAGAGCTCGGAGCCCAAACTGAGCGCGCAGGAGGAGAAATCGGAGAGTAAGAAGCCGCTCGGGCTCTGCTCCCCGATGCCTTGCGTGATTCCGCTGCAGCCTTTCGGCTACGACCTCCAGGCCAAGGCCCTGATGAACTACTCGGAGCTTTGGAGGGCGAGTCTCAGGGGGGGAGGCTTTTGCGGCTGCTCGGCCGGCGCGCCGTGCGCCAAGGCGGACTGCGGGCCCAAGTTGAGCGCGGGAAGCAGGCTGGTGAAACCGCAGGTGATCCACCAGGCCGTCGCCGTGCCAAGTGGCGGTTCTCTCTATTATCTCAACTACCTGGACTCTGCCTACCCTCCGTCGGACTTTCTGGCGGGCCACTGGCTTAGCAGCCCGCACGCTCAGGCCTCCATCTCGGCTCACCACAGACTTTTCCTCTTGGAAAACGCCAAACTCGCCGCGGGGGGTGACAAGATTCCCAGCCATCAGTATCCTCACAAGGAGCACCTTCCGGGCCAGCTGGATCAGATCGTGAAAGAGAACCACCACGGGAGCGGCGAAAAGAACGCCTTCAAGACGCATAAACTCAGCAGCGGCGGTGGCGGTGGCGGTGGCGGTGGCGGCGGTGGTAGCGGCGGCACTGCAGACGGAAAGCCGAAAAATTTCACCTGTGAAGTGTGTGGAAAGGTAATAGAAATGTGAGCTTTTTTTTTTTTTTTTAAGAAAGAATGAAAAATACAACGAAATTTATTTGTAACCACATTGAAACAAAAAATGTTTGATTGGCGTCACAAATGAATTTATGAATAATTGTGTAGGATCGCCGGAAAAAACCAAAAACCCCCAAAAACAATATCACGATAAAAAAAAAAAAAAAATCGCCATTTGCTCCATTCCGCAGGTTTTTAACGCTCACTACAATCTGACCAGACATATGCCGGTGCACACGGGGGCCCGTCCCTTCGTGTGTAAAGTGTGCGGGAAAGGGTTCCGACAGGCCAGCACCTTGTGCAGACACAAGATCATCCACACGCAAGTGAGAAGAGTCGTCAACGTGCCCGAGAGATGTTGTTGTTTTTTGTTTTGTTTTTTTCCTGACAAAAACGTTCATCTTGACTCTTACTGCCTTGCTCTTCAAAGGAAAAACCGCATAAATGCAACCAGTGCGGGAAAGCCTTCAACAGAAGCTCCACGCTCAACACGCACGTTCGGATCCACGCCGGGTACAAACCTTTCGTCTGCGAGTTCTGCGGCAAAGGATTCCACCAAAAAGGTACGTCACGGTTTTTAGGAAGAACTATCATGGTTTTTTTTTTTAGAATTTCACCGAACTTGAATATCCGCTACAGATGATGTCGTCACCACTTGTTTATTTTTTTTTTTTTGCTGTTGTCTTTCGTTCGTTTGGTTTTTTTTTCACGCGTGCTTTTAAAGAATTTGTGGGTTGCTTATGGGTTGAATCATAAAGGGGGGGGGGGGGAAGGCCCTCATGGACATCATTACGTGGATTTCATAAATACAATAGCGGTGAACAACATTTTGAAAAGATTTCAATTCTTTTTTTCGGCGTTTTGTATCAGCTCCTGGTTTTAGTCAGTCATAATTCATCACGGGGGGGGGGGGATTTTATTGTCCATTTGTATATAAACATGAAAACGCTTAAGTCAATTAATTATTTCAATACATTTATTATTATTATTATTATTATTATTATTATCATTATAATTATTATTATGCGATAATAGGTTCTAGTAATGAGTTGATAGATGGTTGGATGGATTATATTAGTAGAATTTGTTATTGTTGTTGGAGTAGTAGTAGTGTTATAATTACTACGACTTAATTGGTACTTATTCCTTTCACAGTGAATAAAATATCGATTTGCTTATCTATCTAATTTTTTTTTAGGGGGTGCAGAGGGGGGGGGGGTGGTGAAAGTAATGAAAAGAGAAATCGTTGTCGGCCCACAGATGAGCACGAAACCATCAGTGGAAATGGGACATGTCACTTTGCACTGACTAATCCCCCCCCCTTGAAGATGGCAGCATTTGCTCTGGGTCAACTGCGAGACCTCAGCAAAGTTTGGGAATGTACGCCACGTTTGCCACTCGTCACCGCACTTGATTTGGACAAAGTTTGACAACTTCTTGACTTCAACGGCACAATCGCAGATGAATGAAGTTTGCTCAGTGAATCGGAGCGAGCGGCTCTCTAACTTCACAATGAACTGCTGACCTTGGTGGGCGAAACCGAAAACTGGGGGGGGGGGGGGGGGGGCTCTTTATGCTCACTTTTTGCCTGTCACTTTGCCTCTGATGTCACCATCATCGCAATTGACCTGTTCTCATTTTTTTTTTCGCGGAAAGTTTGAGGTTTTGTCGAATCTAATTGAACAATTACAATTTAATTTCAGAATGAACATAAAAATATTGACTGAACGATATTTGCAATTCAAAAGCATATCTATAGAGTGCTTTAGAAAATGATTGTTGATGAATGCTCTACGTGTCTTGACGCACACTCACACACACACACACACTTGCACACGCTCCTGTGTGAGGTCTGCAATATTTTTTTTTTGCACTGATTCAATATGTTTCGACAAACCATGTGTGCCTTTTTCAAATCGGTCAACCAAACACTTTTTCGCTTGCATGTTTTCTTTTTTCCTAATTATAATAGAAAAAAAACATATTTAGATATTTCTTCACGATACTTTGGAATGTATAGCCCTTTATTATTATTTTTTTTCCCCGCCATTGACAGGAAACACAATCAGGTCTCATTCTTTGCTCTTGCATGCTTGTGTGTGTGTGTGTGTGTGTGTGTGTGTCCCCCTCCAGGTAATTACAAGAACCACAAACTGACTCACAGTGGGGAGAAGCAGTACAAGTGCTCCATTTGCAACAAGGCCTTCCATCAGGTCTACAACTTGACCTTCCACATGCACACGCACAACGACAAGAAGCCGTTCACCTGCGCCACCTGCGGCAAGGGCTTCTGCCGTAACTTTGACCTGAAGAAACACATCCGGAAACTGCACGACAGCTTCTCTTCCGCCACAGATAGAGAAGCCAGAGAGCTCCAGAGCTGAATCGACCCCCCCCCCCCCCACCCCATCCCCTAATTCTCCATATGCGTTGCAACCAGGCTCTGCCGAGGCCTCAAAACGGACTGCCTTATGCTCTCCATGAAGATGAACAGATAGGAATGGTCCAGAAAGAAGGTCAGAGTCATATACTCAATCCTGTTCAGTCAAGTCAAATAGCCAACTTCAAGAAAATAAAGACTTTTTTTTTTTTTTGTTTTTTTTTCCGGTGAAGAAAACCTGATGCTTGTTATAAGCGTCACACAAGGATGATTAAATTGTACATAAAGGGAAATGTTATTTAAGAGATGAATAATTTGAGGCACGCCTCTTTATGTTGTACATTTCACCGACTTTGTTCATGTTAATGCATCGGTTCTAAGTTATAATAATGAATGTTTGAGCCACGTTGTTTCCATGATTGAAAAAAGCTTGAAAATAAAACCTGAAAAGAGGCAGTTTCAAAGTCTTTCGTGATGTGAACATGGAGGGAACAAAATAAGCAGTTGAATTCATGTTTGTGTGCGTTTGATAAAAAAAACCAAAAAAAATTAATGAATAATATGGATGGGATTAAAAGAAACTTCTCATTTTTTTTCTTGTATTTTTAGAATTGCACCAATTCCAATGGTGTTTTAATAGCCTACTTGGAAAAAAACAAAAAACCCCCCCCCCCCAACTCTTGTGATTTTTAAAGCTACACTGACAAGTGAGAGTGGCGTAATGGTGAAGTGTTCTTTCAAGTCACATCGACGCCGTCTGCTCCACTGCGCTCTGCGGCCACTTGGCCTCGACATTTATTGACAGACACGATCTCCCTATAATACCACATTTACACTTGACTCGGGCGTAATGTCGCAAATGATCAAAAAATAACATGGACTCTTGAAAAACGAATGACATTAAGCGGCTAAACGGGCCTCTGGGGCGCTCGATGGCGGCGTTTCGGCACCTCATCATCATCATCAGCACCGAAGATAATGGAGCACTCAGGGCGCAGCTCTTCATCTGGACCTGTGCGTTAATAGAGCACAAGTTATTCTCCGCACGGCTCCCAAGAACAATATTATCCCTGCACACATTCTGTTTGAGAGCTCGATCCGTGCTCCCAAATGGAGATCTTTCTATTAACAGCCAATTAGTGCTCAGGCGGCACCGACCACGGCCGCTATTGTACGGGCTGAATACTCACTTGGCTAATGTGACGAGAACGTACACCCTGCTCGCCACCTGTCTGCACCTGTCTGTCCAACCATCTTTGAGATGTTGCATCTTTTTTTTTTTCTTCTTCTTCTTTTTAAAAAAAAAATATGTCACAAAGCCTGGTTTATAATGAGTTTAAAATATCCAAGGATTCGGCTCTGCAAGTGTTTACATATTGCAATGGCAGTAGACTGGTTGTTGGGGAGATGCTAGCCTGTTTTCTGAGTACTGATGGGCAAGGGACAACCCCCCCCCCCCCTGCGAGGCAACTGAGAGGCGCGACACATGCTCCTCGAACACTCTGACTCTTGCCTGTGGGAAGAGCTTCTTTGTGGTGTATTTCAATCAAGTAACACGGAATACACGTCTGGGAGTGAAATTCCCCCCCCCCCCCTCAACAACATGAATAAAATTGCAAACTTATTTTAGATTATTAATTCTTATCATTTTATGTTTGAGCATCTATATATGACATGTTGAGGATGCCTAAAGTATATTATGTTGTTTAATATTAGCTTAGTCATGTGTTTATGTTGCTAGGTTCTGATTGGCTGTTGAAGTAAGAGAAGCAGGAAGTGATTTGAGTTACGAGAAGAGTGGTGTTTTCGAACGTGCTACGGTGCCGTTTTTTAAAAATAAAACTGCATTTAAAGGATTCCATCTCTCCTTTTGCCGTTCGGAAAGTCGAGCTATCCACTCAAAACAACGACGCGCTCAATTTTACAACATCAAGATGCAAGAAGCAGAAATGAGAACGCTAAGATGCAGCTGTTCTTATTCATTCGACCCGGTTTCTTCGGAGCGACTGAAAAGCTTTTCAATGAACGAGTTGCACGGCGCAAGCACATCGCTGCGATTCGAAAGGCGGTTTCTCTTCTCTTCACTTGGACCTCAAAGCAACGCGTGGGGCGACAGGACGCTCTTTTCACACGCACGCACCGAGCGCCAGCCGCACTTTGCGTGCCGCACAAGGCAAACGTCTTTTTTTTTTTTTTTAATGGCTGCGGGACACGGACAACATGGGAGCAGTAAACAACCAACCAGGTTGGCCTTTTTTCCCCCCCTATCCCCTACCCCCTCCCGCACCTCTTCAACATCTGAGCAACTGCCTCAGCATCCACAAACACGTTAATTGACGAGCCGGGCCTGTAATTACTGCGCGCCCAAGCGGAGGAGCTTAAGAGCGCTGGAGAGCGAGGCCAACCGCGCGTTAATCAGCTGTCAACAACATGAGGACATCTTTCTTTTGGGGCTCCCCGCGCCACTGCGGGGATCACCCGGGGATTGAGGCAATTTACTGGCCACAATGGAACTCGTTTGAGACAGGAAGAGAAAAAAAAAAAAAAGAGAGAGAGAGGCGGACTTTTTTGTTTGGCCGATTGAATTGATTGTAAATGGGGAGATTAGCAGGGGAAGCTTCGGCGGCGGCCTGTAAGTGCCCCGATTCGAGGGGGGGGGGGGGGGGGGGCAGAGAAAGAGACCAATTAAGTCGACCAAATGTTAACTTACATCAGTTTCCCCTCATTTTAGCCCACATGAAATTCCAATTAAAGCGTTCCCCCGCTCTAAAGCCTTCATTCTTTTGGAAAAAAGGGTCGGGGCGGTGACATTTATTTGTGCTATCAGGACAAAACACAAAGTTCCCACCGCATCTGCGATGGGCCATTTCGATAGCAAGTTAACGATTGAGTCGTTCTTTTTATTTTATTTTATTTTATTTATTTTGTTTCCAATTTGATCAGCTCTAGAGATGATGTGCAAGAATAAGGACAAGTCCCTTCATGTTTTTGCCCCATTTAAACATGAAGTCTGCTTTGTGTGTCCGTTTTGAAAAGGGGATTTCAACTTGAAGTTATGTCAAAGAATTTGATCAGGCTGATTTTTTTCATCAATCATCACCTCATGCTCTTGTTTTATTTGGACCTCAGCAGGAGGTTTTTCCAATGGCTTAAAAAAAAAAAAATAATTTGAAAATATTTTCATTTCCAAGCAGGATCATTTCGATTGCTTGAAATTGCCGACGATGAGAAGAAAGGAGCGTCAGCACAGAGCGCCGATGCATATGTGGAACTGGGAGTCGCGGCTTGGAATTGAAGCGGATTTACATGGGACAGGAGAAGAGAGCCAATCTCTCTTTTTCGTTAATGGATGCTACAGCTTCTTGTTGCGACAGCTTAGCTTGTAGCAGACGTGTGCACATTGCCGCATGACGTCTTTGATCCACTGGTGAAAAGGACACTTTGATTCGCTCCTCTTTCATCTATAACTGCTTCAGACAACAGGAATGTATGCAGGAAAGTGGTTAAGATTGCACGATTGTCTGTGTCTAATGTGTTGTCTTGTATTATTTTGTCATTTTTTTGGTCAACTTTTCTTTTGATGGCGGCGCGGACACCCGCAGCGGCTCCTCTTGTTTTATGTTGAGGGGGAAGAAATTTCATCTGTGCTGTATGTTACACATACGTACAGCACAATTGACAATAAAGTTGTATTCCATTCCATTCCATTCCATTCCATTCCATTCCAAATTGGAAAATACTTTTCATGCACCACAAACTGAATGTGTAAATGCAAATCTTTTGATCTTATTTTATCTTGGACCGTGTCTAAAAGTCCCCCTCTCCCATGCATCCCCTCATTAGGCACTGGCCCTTTGACACAATGTGCCTTCAGGATTGATTGTAAGTAGCGAGGGGTTAATGAGCAGTGGTTGTATTCCCCGCTTTAAACGAGTTGAACAGAGCAGGGATGGAACAGACTACATTGGGTTTTCAAATGCGGAAAGAATAATCATTTAAATGCACGTAAGCTGAATACGTGGCTTTTTGCATGTGTGGTATACAAAAAAAATAAAAATAAAGGTGACTAAACATTCAAAAAAAACAGCAGCATCTCGAGGCTTAGAGCATTGAGGAATGCGAGATGTGATGCATGGAAATGAGCCACTCAAGAAGCGAGCAGACACAGACAGACGCGTCATTCACCGGCATCTCATTTAAGATTCTTTGACAAAAGTCACCCCGAAATCTTTCTCAATAACAAACCTCATCAGAATTTCTCGAAGACGGCGCTGAGCAGTTTGTTTGGTGGGATGTGCCAATTGTGCCGGCGTGTCAAGTGTGCAGTGAGCCCGCGTGGAGAAGGTTGTCGCTGGGAACGGAGTTGGAAGAGAAATCCCATCATTCGGCTGGGGTCAGACTTCACTTTTTGACCTTCATCCAGTTTCCTTGTCTTCCCCTCACCGCTTGTAGCAGAAGATGCAGATGGTTTGAGGGTCAACCGCTGCGAGTTGGAAACCGAGAATGACGCGAGTGGGACTGTTTGACTGACTCTCCGACAAACTGCCTCATTAGATTACACTTTAAATTGTTTTTAAGATTTGAGAGACTTTGCTGAGAGATGCAACATTTTCACTCATTTTTTCTGAAACTATTGATGGAATGTTGGTTACAAAATTCCAGCCAAATGCGGATTGTTGGGCCCTGCAGAGCAGGACAGAATGAAAACTAATCATTGACAAAATGTAACAAGAGGGAAAAAAAAAAAAAAAACATTAACAGGGGCCCGAATATGTGAATAATGGACAAAAACTCCAGCAATAATTAATTCTATACATTATATTATATCTATCTTTATATTCTTGATATACTATGCAGAGCTTCAGACTGCCCCTAAATAGAATTTTGCTCCTAAAAGACAGCGCAAGTAAATTGTCCACCTACTTGTGCCTGTACGACCGGTCAATTTGCAGATTAAAAAAAAAAAAAAACAACTATTATTGAATATCTTTTGTTGTTGACAAACTTCTCGTCCATGCTTCAGCCCATGTATCAGTACAATAGTGACCGTGAGAGAAGTGTACATTTCCCGCACTATGAGGCCTGCCTAAAAGCATTCAATTAGTCAAACCTCGGTTTTCGAAACGTCTCGGTTCTTGACCAAATCGACCAAATATTTTGAGTTTTTTATGCCTCGGATGACGAACAAATTTCGGTTCTCGAACTAACTGAGAGCACTTGAATGCACCATTTGACTCCTCTCGCCTTCCTTACACGAGGAAGTGACGCTTCCTCGGGTAGACGAGGAAGCGTCACTTCCTCGTGCTTGCTTTCCATTGTGAGCAGACGTGTTCAATAAACATTTTTATTTTAAAAAGAGCGTGGCTTCGATTTTCGAACAATTTCGGTTTTCGAACAGCCTTCTGGAACGGATTATGGACGAAAACCGAGCTTTGACTGTATCTCAAAAGTTCTGTCAAGCGCTTTGCTACACCTGCAGCGTTTGTGAAAGCTCGACATCAATAAAGCTGCATTGCGTTGTATTCCCTTTAGCGTAGCTCCATCAGTGGATGCATAGCGCAACCACAGCCACAGTTGTAGCTTCTATTCTATGCGCCTTATAAAGCGGTGCATCCTATACATGAAAACAGTTTTAAAATAGGCCATTCATTGAAGGTGCGCCCTGTCCTCCCAAGCGCCTTATATTGCGGAAAATACGGTACTTGGGAAGTCAATTTACGGGGGCCTATTTTTGAGTTATCTTTCTTTATGTATTTTGGCAGTCAGAAATGGGCGTTTGCGTCATTGTGGGAGCGAACATGGCTGACTTGATTTCCAGCCATTCGACGTGGCTCATCTCATTCTCTTTCAATTCAATGCCGGTGAGGCGCACACATTTTGATTGATAAGTGGTTCCAAGATGTTTTTGGCACTTGTCAAACATTACTGAAAAGGTCTGATCATGACCAAAGACATCATTATTTTATTCCTTTCACTCTTTATTGAGAGTTGCTAATAATGCTTCCATTCGCTCCAATCATTCACAACACAGTCTATTCAAAAATGTCGATCTTTGCGTCGCTTATTACACCGTATTAAATTCAAATCGCCTGCTCCTGCAAAAAAAAGAGCTGTATTCGCCATCCCAGCCGACATCTCTCGACTTTATTCTAGCAATGTCGAGCAGTGTGTCATTATTGGGTTGGATCAATTGATTTGGGGATGTCCGGTGGGCCCTGCTAATCCTTTTGACCCGACCTGACCCGGCTTGGAAATGTTCTCGTTCTCTTTACTCGTTAATAGTGAATTCTTCTTCTTCTTCTTGTTCCCGCAATTAAAACACCCCCTCGTCTCAATGCAACTCAACTTGCTTGTCCTGACAAACTTTAAGAATTGGAAACCCCCATCAAAAGACTTTTTTTTTTTTTTTTAAATACAAATCTCAGACATTAACTAAGATTGTCATTACACAGTGGTAACTCAAAAGTAGAGCTCCCCCCACCCCCCTCCAGTGGTGAAACCATTAGTTTATTCTACCAACATTTTCACTTCAGGAAGTAAATTCAAAGTCTTGGGCGGCTACAACCTGATAAATTGATAAGAATGTTGCCATTGCCATCATGACGGATCCAATTTCTTATTTATCGTCATTCCGTGAGGAAATGAAATAATACAAAGTTGTATGTTATCATTGATGTCACTGTTATTATTCATCTATCTCATCACAAATATGATAATAAAAATGGTTGCTTTTCTGATCTGGACAAAATGTGATATGCAGAAATAGGTCCTATTATTCCCCATTAAAAATATGCCAAATATTCATGGCTTACCTTATTATTTGTGGGCTCTCTTTCATGAAATAATTATCTTAAGATGTTTTTGAGGAACCAATTTGTATATGCATGTTTACCTTCTTTGTGAATGACACCTTTATGTTTCCCACTTTTATGGAATAACAACTAAATCAACTCTTAACAATGAACTTCTGTACTTGTAGAACAGTGACTATTTTATTCGTCTCCATCTGCCCCAAACACGTGTTTCCCCAATTTATACTAAGTTCATTTCAAACAAACAAACAAACAAACAAACACTCCCACATAGGAACCAATCACGTTTTCCCTCATTTCAAATTCTGTACAAAATATGAACATAAGCTACAAAGAGCAAATTATGTGGACTGTGTGCATGATAGTCAATTGATCAGAGTGCGATGGATGTTCAAATCAAATCCAGCTCCCTGGTGCCTTCCATGGATACGTGTCAAGAGAGAATCAATATGAACAAAAGGCAAAAATACACAAGCGCTTGCCCACTTAGTCTCTCAGTCAATATGAATTGCGCTGCACATTTGGAATTAACCAGGCGACGGCAGAAAGACATCCACGGTAGAGCGATCCATACATGGCGACTCAAGTCAAATTCAGCTGTCCCAATCTCCCTCGTGGGCCTTTAACCCCCCATGCAGTAATGATCCCAAAATTGGACATTTCGGACACTTTGGAGGATTTTGGACTGTTGGACAAATGGACACCACAGACAAAACAGTGACAAATAACTCCACGAAGCTGGAATTTGGCATAGGATGTATATCGATGTCTTGGCCAATTCCCACGGAACATTTTGAGGGGTTGAAAGTGACAAAAAATTAAAGTTGTTGCACATTGGAAGAGGGACATTTTTGGGACGTAATACCCTTCATGCAGCCGCTTCAAAATACTGCATGAGGGTTAAGTAGTGTCTTCATGTCCGGCCAGGGAAGAATTTTAACATTACTTGCGAGCAGGTTCTGCATAAGTGCAAAGGGTGCAGAGGGTGGGGGGTAGGGGGGGGGGGCGATGGGGCGGGGGCATTATTTGGCAGAGCTACATGAGATGAGAGCAGAGTGGTATGCAATTACAGTAACACAAGTGAAGTGGGGTGGGGGGGCGGGGGGGGGGTCTCATTCAAGAAAGTGTTAACACTTGAGTGTGTGCAGTGGGCGAGGAGCTGTGCCAAGCTACCTTAAGGCCAGTGTTGCTTCCTTTTAGCGTATGACATGAAGCCTTGGATCTAATATGAAACAGCATGACCACAGACAAGGCCACTCGGAAGGGAAAGACAAAGAGCCGGCCGGCGGTCTGGGCTCCTAAGCGGAGTTGACGTGCCATGATCAAAAGAGAGACTATGGACTTACGAGCTCGCTCACAGGGGGGGTCACATAACCCCCCCCCCCCACAAACAGCGCCAACAGGCACGATGCTCCAGCTGGCTCTCTGATCTGTCAAATTTTAAATGTTTCAAACCAAGAATGAAAATGGGAAAACTTCACCAGGAAAAACCCCCCCCAAAGACTCCTCAACAATCTCGGCGTCGTCATTGGCACTCTACACACCTGACCTGAGATCTGTGAGATACAAACGGATCGATTTCGGCGTGTGTAATAATGCAGCCAAAATATTCTCCTTCTTCTATGCTTCACTCGCCCCGAACGGCGCGCATCGTGCAATGAGCCGTTATCCAATCAACTTGAATGGACACTTATAGCATTTGCGTGGCTCCTGGGCCCAGCCAATTATGCGCCTGCGTGCTCTCTGTAGACTCGCACTTGACAAAGTGCAACGCATGATCCAAAATCAGGCACTCGCTGGAGGACAGTGGGGGGGGGGGCGACTGTGTGAGGTCTCTGAGGGATGTGGAGAGGTCTGGTCCGTGACAAGAGCAGAGACTCTTGCCTCTCGTAGCCCCGAGGCCCCGGCGATGAGCGAGTCATTTGGAAGGGCTCCAGATCGTGCTCTTCAAAACGTTTTAGATAATTTGCTACATTGAGGTCTTCATCTTCTTCCCTCCCACTACCTAATCCTGTCACCCATGATTGGATACACACGAGTAATACCCCCCCCCCCCCGCGCCCCCCCAATTTGCCTGCTTAAATCCTGCCCTTGACCTCACAGCATTTGCCCCTCATCATCACCCGGCCCCTTCTCAGTCCAGACCGGTCCAGTCAGTGGTGGCCAGAGGCGAGATGACCCCTGAAGGCGCCCGCAGCATTGGGGCCACAGCTGAGGAGCCGGGGCAGCTGCCAACCACCAGCTACTTCAAGCCCGGCTGTCCGGATGATTGCATTTGTCAAGCCGCCACTCCGTGTCAGCCCGTCACAGGCCTGATCATCGTCAATTAGTGGTTCAAGGAAGAGTCGGGGTTGGGGGGCCATTCTGCTTATGTCCATGATGAGAGTACGGTGCTTATCAATCTCGTCTTGCCGTGAAGAAGCAGTTCTATTATTTATTTTTACACACGAAGAATAATTGTCATGCTTTAACGCAATTACCCGTCCAAATTTGGACACTCGGCTTCATATTTTAAACTGTGCGTTCGACAAAGTGGCTGAATGTGTTTTAATATGATTGACTGAAAATTTCTGAGAATGGCTGGCGACCAGTTCACAGGGTGTAGCCTGCCTCTCGCCCAAAGTCTGTGACCCTCATGACCTCTTGTTTCAGTTGACAAAGGATACAGTGACAATTCCTCACCGTGTAATACATTGTCTTCAATTAACACAACCCTGACAAGTAAAAACACTAAAAAAAAACAACAACAGTACTTCTTGAAAATCTGCCAGAACAGCAAGTGATCAAATGATGTGATGTGAAACGTTCACCATTATTTTTTGGGTTTTTGTTTTAGATACGAAAATGACAGCTATTGCAAGTAAAATCATTCTAAAAAAATATATTGATTTGTGTTGAATAACTGACGTCAAAACCAATTCAATCTCATCAGCAGTAGCTCAAACTGAAACGTTCGATGTCCAGTATTTATTTGTTTGAGATTTTTGAGTTGCTCTCCCCCCCTATTGGTTGAAACGTAGTATTACCAAAACAATTCCCAGCTCCTTTTTCGTCCTTATTACCCACATCACATAGGCCTAGTCCCAAGCGGTTTGTAAAATTGTTTTTTTTTTGTTTACATTTTACGAACAGTCTGCATATCCCGAAGAGACTTTTTAAAAATTTATAACTGAAGTGACTGCTTCAAATGAACGGAGGAGGGAGCTACAGTACTGCGTGGAGACTGAAATGTAAGGTACAAACATAGAACATCGGGGTTTTTTTTTCCCCCCCCAGAGAATTTTGTACAATATCCGGGAACTTTGCTCGATGAAAATAAGCGGCACACAAAATAGTTTCCTCTATTGATTCACACAGTGCTTGGACTAAGAAGAAAACTGCTCGGAGAAACCCCAAAGAAGAAATAGATGCGGAAGAAACCCAAGTGTCCCTGAACGCAGCATGACGTCTCAGGTCAGAAGGCGGAGAAGAGACGTGCGCTTGGCCCAAGCCACTTGCGAGCGGAATCCCGCCCCCTTTACACACAAAATGACTTCTGTTAGGATCACGCGCGGCTTGACGACAGAATCAGTGATGTTTGGGGAAATTATCTGTTTGAAATTCCTGCCATTCGAGTGCAAATGCTGATTTTCATTGCGGCAGTTCTCCTTTTAAGGCTTATAACAACAGATAATCTGTCTGTGTCGAGGTCACTATTCCGAAGTGACGTTGACGTCGATTCGTTCATTCGTCACAACAATGGCAGCTCACGACTTTAATTTCTTGCTTGCGACGGATTCGTATAAGGTCAGTGAATCGGTACCTTACTTTGCATTCCTCCGTACTATGTTTTGGGCGCGTAACGATGGTGTTGTACTGTTGATTGAAACGCTTCAAATGGATTCAAATGAAACGTTGTTTTAACGAAATCATGTGTAGCTAATGGGCTGTTTTAAATTGGCTCCCCGTCTAGAATTGCGTACGCAGTAGAAATGAACATGTATTTTTGTTGCAGATTGAAGCCACTTTGAAGTCCTTCTACCGTGTTGTTCGAGTTCGAGGAAACTGAATAATTTGATCATTTTATAAACACGGTTTGTTTGTGTAATATGTGATACGTTTATCAGTTGATGCCCTTTAATGGATGATTTAGAGTTGTCGATAGATGAAAGCAATTGTGATTGACGAACTCCCAACCTAGAAACACTACGGGTCTTCGAGGTTGTACTTAGATATGAAAGAAATATACATGACGAAAAGCTATTATGACCTTTGAACCCAACTACCTCAAGCCTTTTTGGGTATAAAATATTTTGACCGTAGTACTACGGAAGGTGACAAGCCCAAAGTCACGACGACGTTATTACAACAGTCAATTACTTGAGGTTCTTGCTCTGATCGTGAAAAATAAATCAACGTTGACATGACAGATGTGTGAAAGGAAGGCGGCTGAAAAGGCTTTTCAACAGATGTTTGGTTTGGGAACAATTAGATTTTTTTTGCAGGTACTTCACTAAAACGGCTGATGAAGCAGCACTGTAGAACCTCTCAAAACCTTTACAGTTGTCATAATCTGATTTGGCAATGCTTGTCGGAATGTTGCTCAAGGGTACCAAGGTTAGCCATATGTCATCAGACGCTCTTGATTCCCCGATTTAAATAACCAAGTGAAATTAATTGGTTTATACAGTGCATTAGTTTTATTCAATGTTGGACTATTTTGGCATTTGTACTTTGTAAAATGAGGAGAGGATGCCCCAAAAGCCAAATGGATGTATTTGAAATCTTTGTTTTGTCTTTGTTCATAAAAGCTTTTCATGAATCTCAGTTCATAAAAGTAATGCAATTTGTAAAGAGTTCCCAGGGTCAAAAGCATCTCACAATTAACTGAAAATGTAAATAAATTGATCTCCAAAGTTTTAAAACTACGTACCTCTTTTTTTTCAGATTAAAAAAAAAAATGGACGATGTGGATAGTCATCAAAATGGTTGATTACTGTATCAGAACCGATAGTATGCCCGGCGATAACCGGTCTGTACTTAGTCCTGATTTATTGTTTCTACTGCTTGGTCAAAATGTAACATTGTGCCAATGCTAACTTGAGGAACCAAAGCGCTATGGTATGGTCAGTCCAAAGTATGTGGAATGTGTCTTTCAGTGGCTGATCAAGTGGTTGTTGCTGCTGATTATTCAATTAGTGCTGCGGAGGCACAAAGAGAGACACACTATTTTATGGTGTTGTTTGTTTCTGAACTGCACATGCATGCTTTGCTAAGTCGAAAATCCTCCTGTTTCGAACTCAGGAATTTGCTGTTAAGTAATACACGTGGCATGATTAGCAAGTGATGAATGACCGCCCTATGCGGTTAGATGATTAGAAATCGAAATCGGCTTATTGAGACTGTGGTTACAACCGTTCACTCTGCTGTTTGTTGTTGTTGTTTTGTTGTTGTTTTTTTTTACTCAGATTACACACTACAAACAGTATCCTCCCAACGTTAGCAAAATCTACTCCTACTTTGAATGTCGTCGCAAGAAAGGCTCCCAGTTCAGCGAAGTGGTGTTTTTTGGTCTCCAGTATTTATTGAAGAAATATCTCACAGGTACATTTACCTTAAAAAAAAACAACAATCATGGTGTGTAATTATGGTGTATTCTGTTGTTTTTCTACAGGGCAAGTGATTACAGAAGAGAAGATTCAAGAAGCAAAGGTCTTCTACCAATTGCACTTCAAACAGGCCGTATTTGATGAAGAAGGCTGGAGAAAGGTTCTTGAGGTATTTCAAGATTTATAATGTTCAGTGCCAAGGTATTTCAAAGCAAAACAAGTTAGTGGGACTAGAAATGGTCAAAAACACAACGTTCCTTGGCACAGTGGTACACAATTCAATTATTTAAAATGCATGCTGTTAATGGCTGTAATTAGGTCTGAAAATGGGCCAAATCAAATTGTGATCCTTTCAAATCTTGTTTTTGGATTTGGGGGGGGGGGGGGGGGGGGTCACCTCATGATCAATATGTTCCCTTTGTGTCAGAAACACGATGGCCGTCTTCCTATCCGGATAAAAGCGGTGCCTGAGGGCAAGATCATACCCAGAGGCAATGTGCTCTTCACTGTGGAAAATACCGACCCGAGCTTCTACTGGCTCACTAACTATGTTGAGGTAATTGATGTTTACCCTGTGTCGCCTTTTGTCAGGGGGGGGGTCACCAACGGGTAGCCAGCTGAGTCGGCGGGGGTCCTGTTCACCAGCGATGGGCCAGGGTGATTTCATAGGACTGTGAAAGAATGGATCGTTTCGTCATGCAATTGCAAAAATCTTTAGAAATAAAATGTTGCAAATCATATTTGGATTTCCCACCTGATGGGTCATGTAAGGCAATTCGGACCAAACTGTAACAATGGTCATAGTCGGATCAAACAGCCTATACAAAGGTCGGCGACCCCCTTTCTAAGGGCATCATTGAAATCTTATATCCTCGCAATTGGGATCCGCCTACGCTGCCTGCTTTAATTTGTCCCATAACGATCCTATTTGACGACACCTTCTCATTGTTGGTTCTAGACAATGTTGGTCCAGATGTGGTATCCCATCACGGTGGCTACCATATCCAGAGAGTTTAAGAAGATCCTAGCCAAACACCTGAAGGCCACCTCAGGAAGCCTTGAGGGTCTTCACCTGAAATTGCACGACTTTGGCTACAGAGGAGTCTCCTCACAGGAGGTCAGCAAATCTCTTTGTCAAGAGGTTGTTTGTGTACCTGTACTTTTTCTTCTTTGACATATACAGTCTTGATCTTATCTCGACCTCCAAAAGACGTGATCCTATCTCGGTCTTGATACTCTCTAATCTCAATCATGTTTTGGTCTGTTGACTACGACAACACTGTCCTGTTACATCCCCCAATAAACTTAATAGCCCACTTTGAAAAGCGGACCAGTTTCCCCGAGTTCCTCCTGCCCAGCGATACTCTTCCAGAACCACAAGGCATAACCCAAAAAAAAAAGCATGATTAACTCGAGAGGAGGACTCATTAAAAAAAAAAAAATCTACGTAAACTATCTGCGTATTTTGAAGAGCCACGTTAAGTAATGGTCTTGTTTCTTTCATGAATCCAGTCTGCAGCTTTAGGTGGAGCTGCTCATCTGGTGAATTTCTGCAGTACTGACACAGTAGCAGGACTACTAATGGCTCAGCGATACTACGGATGTCCAATGGCTGGTTTCTCCATTCCGGCAGCTGAGCATAGGTAAAAAATAAATAAATTTTTAAAAAAATCATAAATGTGATCACATTTGATAAAAGCTATTAATCATTTAGGACGCAACACTTCATAGTTACAATGTGGGGAGAATTTTTTTTGAGTTCTTTATGAAGTCTTAAAAAAAAAAAAAAGTAAGAATTTGCATGTTCTTTGTATTAAAGTGTTCCGAAGCTCCAAATTTTGGCATGCTTCCCCCCCCCCCAAGTCATCTCCAAATGTTAGGTCATCTAAAATGAGGGGAAATGCTCTTCCTTTTCATCCAGTACGATCATCTCCTGGGGGAAAAGTCGAGAGAAGGATGCATTTGAGCGAGTGTTGGATGCGTTCTCTTCCGGGCCCGTCTCTGTGGTCAGTGACAGCTATGACATCTTCAATGCCTGCAAACATATCTGGGGAGACAAGCTGAAGGAGCGAGTCATGGAACGTGGCCAGGACTCGTGTCTCGTGATCCGCCCTGACTCTGGAGACCCCGCAGAAACCTTATTGAGGTAAATAAGGCGGCTGCTTTGACGCAATATTTCCCAAGCAGGCCAGTTTTATTCTAATTTAAAGGTTTTTTTAAACCGATCTATCAGTGATATCACACCAATATTTTCCACATTTTTCCCATGCAAACCCCCCCCCCCCCCCCCCCCAATTTCTCTGGAACCCATCATCCGATTTTGACGTCTTTCTGCGTTGTACTCTGGTCGAAGTGGCCATTTTGACAGACTCGTTTTTGCGACATCCTTTCACGTTACTAGTCGGTCAATAGCTGATCTTTTGAATGGGGTCATTGAATGATTATTTCGTTTTGTTTAGCCTGCAGCAGGACACATTATTGATAGCAGATGAATTAATTTTAATTAAAAATTGTGTGTCTTTTAGGTCATCAAGATTTTGGAGGAGTGTTTTGGATGTTTGCTGAACTCTGTAGGATACAAGGTGCTGCCTTCATACCTGAGAATAATTCAAGGGGATGGCATTGACCTCAATTCAGTGGATGAGGTATTGATACGTGAATCAGTACTACTGCGTTATGTTGTGTTGTATTTGTTGGTCTTGGGCCAAAAACTTTTATTTTATTCATATACAGTATATATATAATATAAAATAAAAGGTGTACGTAAATGGTGATTCACATTTACATAAACCTATCGGCTGTAGCTTCAAGTGCATTTTGGCGCACGTTTGAAATGGATGTCACTCTAGTATGGTTTTCTGCAGATTCTTCACAAGCTGACTGATGAAGGCTGGAGTGCCGAGAATGTGTTCTTTGGTTGTGGCAGTTCTTTGCTCCAGAAGCTCAACCGAGACACACTCAATTGTGCCTTCAAGTGCAGCTATGTGGAGACCAACGGCAAAGGGGTGAGTCGAATCGCCATTGAAAATTCACTTTCAAGGCGTCCGTTTTAAGAAAAAGTGGCTATTATGAGGGTCTTTCGCCCATCGCTGATTGCAGAATGTCTTTATTTCTTTTTTTTTCTTTTTTGGGTGGGGGATTTCAAAGTAGTTATGTATGATTGAACAATTTAGCATTCACTGACAGATAGGAACCTCTGCAGTAGCATCTCTGGTGTGCACTTGTTATACTTCCATGTCTCCAATTTGGAATCCAACTTGTGTATGAAAAACTGTTTGGGATAAGAGCAGGGAGGACGTTTTTTTTTTTCAAGTGAACATGTTAGTATGACAACAGGGGGGCGGTTTTCCCGCAATAATATCTCTTCCCTACCTGTGCGTATCTCTTTCAGATGGACGTATACAAGCAGCCAGTGACGGATCCATCTAAGGTGTCAAAGAGGGGTCGTCTATCGCTGAGAAGGAACTCCGATGGGCTCTTCGAGACCGTAGAAAGGGGAGCCGGCAAGCCTGAGGAGGTGACACCGATCTTAGAATCATGTCCTAAAACTGTCCTAACTTATCGTCAAGGTATTTCAATGACTGTCAATTCTTCTCATGTAGCTCAATAAAATAACTCTTTAGACTGGTTTTAGAATTTGTGCTGAGAGGAACTACAATACACGTCGCATCTTGGTGGCGTATTTATTCGATCATTTTAACTCCCCGACGTCATTTTCATCGTAGGCTTTTCAGTGCTGCTGATCTCAATGTTTCCTGTTTTCTGTGTCCTTCCAGGATCTCCTGGTGACCGTGTTTGAGAATGGATGCCTTCTGCAGAATTACTCGCTGGAAGAAATCCGTAAGAATGCCAGACTGCGGGAAGACGAGATGACGCCGACCATGCATAACCACGAAGAGGAGCTGCTGCACAAGCACATCATCAATGGGACTCATTAGACCAGATTCTAAAGCTGCTGCTGTGTGTACAGGTGTGTAGCTCGGGGTGCCTCGTTTTCTTAAATCTACCAAAGGGAGGAAGGAGTATGCAAGGTTTTACTTTTTTTTTTTTTTAAACCAATACACCAAAAGCTGCATATGGCAAACGATACACACAGAGTATAATCTCAAGCAGTCCACCGAGGACATTTTTTTGGTAGATTAACTCCAAACACGTTCATTCTGAGCCAGCAACATCTCGGGCTTGATGACAACCGAAACTCAGGGTCAACAGTGTTTGCAAGGTTGTTGTCCCCCGACCTTGAAGTATACATTTTAAAGATTTGTCCGCTGTTTTTTTTTTTTTATAGTTCATTTAGTACCTCTACATCAATACTCGTCCTATTGTTTTTGAGCTTGTCTTTGTTCAATTTTTTTTTTATGTCAAACTATAAACTGTTAGTGAGAATAGTAGTGCTACTTGGAATGAGTGTCACAGTGTAGTACCGTATTTTTTGGGACTAGAATTAACACCCAAACCGATAGATAGTTTGGCCGGTCCGGCGGCTTATACTCCGTTTTGACTTGTATATATATTCCAATGACAGCTCGGACTGGCACCCACAATCCCCCGTTCCCTTATACTTTGGTGCATTACCACAGCCTTCTTTACACCAGCCGTAATGCACCAAAAATATTTGCCAACTGCCAAAAGAAAGTAGAAGAGGAAATGACTGACTAATCAGAAAAAACAGTCGTCATGCCAACAAATGTGGGGACGTATCGCTAGTGACGTATCGCTAGTTTAGCATGCGGCTTCCGTGCGCCACCAGGATTGACAACATCTAAAAGGTGCAATGATCAATCAACCACAATATGATTATTTTATTTGAAAGGGGACAGCGCAATTTCCAAAACACATGATTAAAAATGGTTGGGGGGGGGGGGCACATAGATGTGGACATGTAGCATTTCCAACTGCAGCCTGTTTATCCCGGATCGTTAGCCTCAGAATTTCAGAAAATACCTTGTTTGGTGTCATTTTATTCCATCCATCGATGCTATTAATATGAACTATAATTCTGCTGTTTTGGCAAAACCTTTGTTTGATCAAGATTTTGTCATGCTGTTCTCCACAGACTAGATTTTCAAATTGTTCTTTGAGAATTCTCTTAACCGTTCGTGGTTGGACCGTGTAATTTATGTCCAGAGTAAGTTTGGTCTTCAGCTGTTTCTTTTACGCTGTGTTTCCTCCAAGAGTTTAGGCTAGCGTGGCTGGCCTGCCTTTGATATCATCAGTACGCAGTTCAATGAAATAAACAGTACTCGTCATCGAGAGTAGGGATGAGCTAATTTAAATGATGGCACGGCGTACGTCCTAACGAACCAGTTATGACAAAAATGCAATATAAATAGGGACAAAATATGTCCTTTTTTATATATTTTTTTTAATTGAACCAGGGCAATTCACTGTTTTGTTGAAGGAGCCAAACAAACCCATTGAGTCTCCTCTGCATGACGAGTCCACCGTCCATGACACCAGCCGCTTGTCAAACTCACCAGACGCATTTGTAAGCACTAACGGACGCCCCTTTTGCTGACCATGAACAGAACTATGCGCCGCCTGTACAGTAGGTGGCGGTATGCACCAAAAAGCTGCATCCCGCCAATAAATTAAGAGAAGGAGGAGAGGAGGAGAAGAAGAACGACGACGAGATTGCGTTCGTCCTTACTGATCATGGATCCGATGTAGATTGTATTAAGATTTTGGCCAAAATGCCGTGTCGGATACTGGTTACATGAAGCCATTTTAAACTTTAAAGCTTTTGGCATTTTAAGAGTGATAACAGAGGTAGACAGCCAACAGTCTACTCACGCTACACTGAACAGCTGAATAAGTTGGAAAATACTGGACATAACGTGTGTGGGGGTTGGGAATGTGATTTGAGTAGACACTATGATGTAGATATGCCGGTTTGTAGTGCCCTCCATTCACCATTTTAACTCATTCAAAGACGTTTTTTTTTTTTTAAAGAATCGAGGCATTTAATCTCAGGTACGTCTTGTACATGTATTTGTTTTCATATGGGATGGTAAAGAAATGTCCGGCACAAAATTGAATCACAAATGGATTTTTTTCATCTGATGTCCTGTGACATGTTTTTCGTTTGTTTTGTTTGACATGTGAGTGTGCCCGTTCAGTGGGAATTATGCAATAAACCCTGCCTCTTTTTCTGTGTTCGAAGAGTTTCCATTAACTTGAGTGACTGTAAAATGGCCGAAAAAGAAATAAAGGCTGGCATTATTTCTACGTTCGTATTCTGTAATGGAGATGAACGGGTGGAAGTACAACTACGTGATTTGTTTGTCATCCAGTCGTCAACGTTATTACCACTTAAGTGATCACGTGTGAATATGAACAGATTTGACTGCTTTTGTCAGGTTTGGCGCTACGCCGGGACTCGCCGATAGCTCAGTCAGAAATGTGTGTAACAGGAGCTCCAATTAAGACACGCCAGCATTTTATTTGATATGTGAAAATACTGTCGTTATTTTCTTAGCTACCTTCTGTATCGTTTTAGCCCTCCTCTAGCCCCCAGGAGAGCAAATAAAACATCCTGGAGCCGTCCCTGTTGTCAGCAGTCACATCATCACCCTCCTCCTGGCCATGGAACAGCTGAGCAGCCAAGAGCAAATCACTTGAAACCTATCGGGACATAAAAAATGTTCCTTCAGTTTACCATCCTAGACTTCTAAACTTCGATCATTTATGGATTTTGATGACAGTTGCGTTACATGCATAACTACGGAAGAGGATAAGGGCCACTGAAGAAAAAAAAAACAAGGTTGGCAAGATTCTCACTTTTATCTCAGAAGTCTGACTTTAAAGGCAGAATTTTGACTTTATTCTCAGAATTCTGACTTTAAAGTGAGAATTCTTTAAAGTCAGAAGAATTCTGAGATTAAAGTTTCTCCCCCCCTTCACACACACTCTCTTCTGCCTTGACAGCTGATTAGTTGTCTGTTGTCGTGGAGATGTCCGAGACCGTAGGTGGGGGCGAGATGTGGGATTAACACACACACACACAAAAACCCTCCGTGTGCATAATGGCCTTTCCATAGTACAAGATAAAATCCTCCTGCCAACTTAATTCCACGCCGGGATCATTTGACGTCGGGGCGAGAATGGCGCCGATGTCTCCTCTGTGAGTCAAGTCGTCATTGCCGCGGTGGCCAGCCTGGATGATGGAGATTCGCGCGGACGTGCCCTGTTGCGGGCGCCTGGTCAGGGTGTTACTCCCACTCTGCTTTTTGAGTCTCCACGGGTCAGCCATCGACACAGGTTAGACGTCCACCGTGACGACCAACACGTGTGCGCAAATTTAGTGCGGAGCAGTTTTAAGTGCTTCACAGTTCGACCCTTTATTTATTTATTTTTCGTAGAACTTAACTCAAAGACCAATTGAAAATTGTTTTTTTTTAACGCCGAAGATCAGCAATATTGAGTTAGCCACCGAAAATACAATAACCACATACAAAACACAACGGTGGAATTGTGATTATGAACATTCATTGCAGGCGTACGCAGATAACCTTTGGAGTGAGTGAAGTCGATATACTTAATTTGAATCCTTTTGGTACAATGTAGCAAACTAACGGTCCTCTTTCTTCCTCCCAAATGGGGCATACTGAGCTATTCTGATTCATGACATCATTAATTTAAGTATCATTGAGAAAATGGATTATTATGTTTTCCTTCAACTTTATGTGAAGACTGAAATATGAAAAATCATTGCTATGATACAGTTGTGAACTCATCCACTAAAACAATGCTGTTACATTTGATTTCAAAACAGCCTGAACTCATTCACGCTTATTAAGTATCGATTTCTATTTGTGAAAGATGAGTCCTTAATATATATGAATTCAGATCCTTTAGCGTAGTGGGCGATTTAAAGCATATCGGGATTAGCTCTCACATTTTGACCTGCCTCTCTTCAAGAAACGTGTGAGCCCACAAAACGGCTTCCTATTGGCTGACCAAATACTCATTTACAAATTAAAATCACAAGTACATATTAATTTCATGAGGAAAATCCTTATTATACGACAATAATCATCGAGTATTCTCACATCTTGTCATTATTTTTTAAATTAAGAGTAATGCTCTTGCCTGACTCAGGCCACTTCACGACTGTTGGACAAGCGTCATGTTTTACTTTGAAAAAGCAAAGAAAGGAGTTCTCTTCCAAAAAGCCTCTCATACACACATTTGATGTGGCTTGCCTGGACGCAGGTCTCATTTCTTCACACACAGTGTTGAAATGCACTCACACAATTCACTAACATGCGCTAAAACGATACTGAAATCCTAAAACGCGGTCGTACGCATCATTCAAATCTCTATGCGAGCTTGTTTTGGGAGTTTGTAGGAGTTCATTTGACGAGAGAAATTCAGTCATGCGTACGAGAGCATTTTAGTCATGTTAATACCCCCCCCCCCCCCACACACCCTGAAAGTCTGTGGTGCTTATAAGAACGTTTCAATAGTGAGTTTGAGGGCTAATCCTGAATTGAGTGGCCCCTCATCTACTTTTAGTCAAACAACCAGCCAGCATCAGTGTGCGCGTGTGCATGAAACGAGCATCTCTTGAGTCGGCCCTGCTCAGCTCACCCATGGATGCACAGCTTGTCTATACTGCTGCCCCACTGTCACGCCTCACCGCTCAAAACGCCCTCACATTTTAAACTGCCTTTCATGCTTTAAAAAAAATAAAAAATAAAAAATAACTCAAATTGGGATTTTACTCTCACATTTGCCGAGTGGAGGGAATGATCGTTTCCCACCAACAGGGGCTCCGGGGCTTTGGGACATTCCTGGAGGTCATTGTAGGAGGAGCTAATGGTCTCCCTTGGAAACAGAGCTAATAAACTCCACGGGTGATAGTAAATTTTCCTCATTATTTGGCCTACGGCCCAGATGATGGACTTTCCAAAGCCGGAATCGCCCACCCGTGTATCCTGGTCCGGCCCGTGGAATAACACCGCTGCTGAGTCACGAGGTTGTGTGATGGCTTAGGGCAGATTTCTCTGCTGCTATTTTGCCAAATTTTCAACCAATCCATGGACAGTTTTCATGCGAATAGTGACTACAGCTTTGTCTCATCACGAAAAAGTGTAGAAATATTCGTGTTGAATCTAATCTTCTCTTAGGTTGAATTCTTGGATCTCTTTTGAATTCGGTGTCATGTGGTGGGTGTCGAATGGTGGTTGTTGGGGAGGCGATAGATAGGACTGATTCGTTTTAAGGAGTTAACTGTAGACCAGATGGTGTGCCGGTCAGAGCACAGGTAGGAAGAGACAGGAATTCCAGGGGGGGTTTCAATATTCTTTACTGTGGTCTTGAAGTGAATACAAGGAAATAAAAACAATACAGGGTGATGTTGGTTGAGGAGGGCTGAAGAATGAGTAGGAACGAAGGAGATGAATGAGTTTGGATTGAAGGCTTGAGGGGGGTGGTTTGATCAAGGGATCGAGTAGGGAGATGATGAATTAAGAGCGATCGAATAGAGATTGATGTTGAAGGATCGAAGGAGGGAGATTGATCGAAGATGAGGGATCGAAGAATGAAGAGGAATCGAGTCTACAAATGTGAGAAAAGAAACTTCAATGTTATCACATAACATTCATCATATTCCTGGATGCAACCAAGGAATAATAAATCAAATGCAGGGTAATGGCACCATCTAGGGGCCACGTGAATTAACTACACTTACATTTAATGAAACGAAGGCCGACACACATTTGTACAAAATACAAAACACGGTCGTCTCCAGAACGGGAAGGAACTACAGACGTCGCACCATGAACACAAATAAACTTATAATTACAAACGATAACTCTGTATTAACAGGTGATCGCCGTTAAACGCGGCGGCGCGATGCTAACGTGCTAATGTGGCTAACACTCGCGAACGCGGCGGCCCGATGCTAGCATGCTAATGCGGCTAGCACACTCGCGAACACCAGTCGCAACTAATTAAACAGGAGAAATACACCTCATGGTACTCACGTTTTGGTCATGTACTCGAGTGCTTAGGGAATCGCCGATGAGGTAAACGGCACAAAGGAGTTGAAAGGATAAAGGCGGCCTGAAATAGATCGGAACGGAATGACCTTGGTCAGGATGCAAACCCGGAACTGGCAGGTGCTGAAATAACGCGATACTTAAATGCGTCAACGCGAACGTCTCGCGATAAATAAAGGAACGAGCTGAGCCTTTTCTACAATGGTGAAGATTCAGTCACTATCCATGGAATCCAAAGCTGCGCGCCGGTTCAGTTTAGGCCACAGCCTAGGTGGATTTTCCGTATGAAAACTTTGTACTCCTTTTGACTAAACTGACCTTGAGGTCCTGTTGTTGCTGTCAATGTAATGAACTAACTTGGTTTGTGGTGTGTTTGTCTTATCAGTGAATGTGGTGGATTTCTGCGGTCAGACAATCCGGGGTGATGGCATGATCATCAACTCCCATCAAGAATCTAAAAAGTACTACTTTGTAACAATCGGGACCGACTGCCACCTCACCATGCAGGCCAGCTCCCCAAAGGACAAGGTCCAGTTCCACTTTCGCTTCTTCCTTGTCTACAGTTTGTTGCGAGTTGCCCCTCTGAGCCCAGCCCCTCTGTTACCCGAGTCCCCACGCGGCTCTGCTCCCCTAAGCCCCAAACTGGAGCCCACCTCTGGGGAAAGCTCAGGGGATCCCTGTCACGCGGGCTCATTCGTTCAGTTTTATGATGGACGGGACAGGAATTCTCCTCCTCTTGGGCCTCCTCTTTGTGGCAAGAGTCCACCACGGCCAGTGCTGTCGACAGGAAACTACCTGACCCTGCGACTTGTCACCCGTGGGACTCAGCCCAGAGTAGACTTCGTGGGGGACTTCACATCGTTCAGACTTGGTAAACACACACACACACACGCGTGGACACACTGCTTGTGGTCTAAAATTAGACATTGCAATATTTTTACCTGGCTGAAATAAAAATAAATTGAAGACTTCACCAATCGTTAATATGCAAAAAAAAAAAGAATCATGAGAACTGGACTTCTTGGTTATTGGAGACGTTCTAGCTTTACTCTTAAAGGCTTCTGCAGCTCTAATACTCAGACGGGAACACCAAGCAACCTCTACTCAAATACATGGCCCGATTTAGGAGGATGTGGAGTCTGTAGGTAATTTGCATCTCAAAAGGGAATGGACATTCCTTTGAGGACAACAATGTGAAAATGTTGGACAGAGAGGACTGAGCAGCTACTATATGTCAAACGAAAGGCCCGCGCTGAACAGAAGAGGTTTGAGCCACAACATGAGCTCAGGATACCGGTACTTAAAAAAAAAAAGAAATGTTTTCTTAATCCAGGTTTTCTAAAAAAAAAAGAGACCAGGACAAGTCAGGCGGTTGTCAGGAGTTCCGGAGTACTCTGGAATTGGATTCTAAAAGAGGAGACACAGATAAGAGTTGACGGGAAAAAACTTTTTCCAAGACCGACAAAGTACAACGAAAGATGCTGGTGAGAAAGAACCAGGATACTACTTTCCAAGTACTGTTCAGAAATTACAAAAAATTAATTGCCGTTCTTTTTTTGGAATTTTTACTTCACGATGTAAGTTCTTCAAGACTCCAAAACAAATATTATAAAATATTTAGGAAACCAATACTTTGTCAGGGAACCCAATAAAAAAATCAAACATTTCTCCCCCTCAAGCACTTCTTTTCTCATTCATGAAATTAAAAAAAAAAAAAAAACTGGTGAAAATACAATAAATAAAGGGTAAACAATTAAACAATCCCAAAGCCTTTGGTTAAAAAAAGCAGCAAGCTTGTGCAGAATAAAGGTCGTTTTTTTTTTTTTTTTTTTGTTCTTTTGCGTTGTTTTTTTTTTTTGGCTCATTGTTTTTGAGACGTCACGCTCTTTCTCCTCAGGATTCAACCAGTCGTTTTGCAGCAGTGAGCCTTACTTCACTTGCAGGAATGGCAAGTGTATCCCACTCAGTCTGGTGTGCGACGATAAAGGCATTGACAATTGCGGGGATGGAAGTGACCTGGAAGAAAATCTAACCACAGGATGCAAAGGTATCTTTCACGTGCTTTGAGGTTCCACCCCTAAAATTTTCAACCACACCACAAGGGTTTGTCAAAGTCAAAACCCTTATGATGACATCTCTTGATCTTGAGAAAAGGAAAAAAAATAACAAATCCCATGGAGCCAAGTCGGAGAACGGAGATTCTCCTTGGCCAGGAACGGATGCTTAAGGGCATTGTGAGTAAGTGCGTTGTCATGGTAAAGCAGCCGCAGGTTGTGCAGTCACAGCTCTCGCCTTTTCTCAGGAACAAAAAAAAACAAAAAACGCAGGATCCCTTTGTACACGTGCTGGTTGATCATCTCGCCCTGTGTTGCTTTCTTCGGTCTTTGTGATGTCAGACTCCAGTCCATTGAAAGCTGTGGCATTTCGTCTCCGGGTCTTGCGCAAAAGATCAATGACTCATTCTTGGTGCTGACTCGACCTCTCATTCATTACAATGCTCATTTCTGTATCTAGGTTACCGTATGACAAAGCATGTGCTCAATTGCTGCTGAGAGCCGAGGTTGCGCTTATCCACACAAGAACGATTACAGTGGAGTGGGGAAAAAAAAAAATCAGTTTTGGGTTTGAAGCATCGATATTTTGTCACGCCGGTCCTGGAACTTTTCTGACACACTTCTCAAGTATTTTCGAGCCCTGCAAATAATGCAAGGAGGGCAGTTTGAGCTGCTTTATCGCATTCGTCTTTCGTGTATGTTCACAATGTGTTTGAAAAGTGTAGTTTAATATTTTTCAAGTTCAAGGAACTTTTAATATGTTGAAATGTGTGTTTCGAGCATGTGAACAAAGTAAAGCCAAAGAAAGTGTTGTTTTTTTTTTTTTTTTTTAGTGTCTCTCCAGATTGTAAACGTGGCTCGGTTTCCGCTGCAATCCACCTGCCTCCTACCTTTCAAAACGTGACCTTTGTGATTAAAATGGTTGATCAAAAGTCTGTCCTTCCATCAGCAGGTCAGCTTGTACCACCCGAGCCACCAACAGCGAAACCAACCCCACCTCCATCTTTTGTAAATAACCCCACAGTGCCGATTCCCGTGCACTTCAACTGTGGAATTGCACACAGCACTCCGAGTTATGAGTCCGTGTCAGGTACGTGGAAAATACATTTACCTTCAAGTTTGACATTTTTGCTTCTCTCAGTTGTTGGATGTTGAAGCATTTATAAGTCCCCCCCCCCCCCCAGAGTCTGCAGCCTCGGCATCCTTGTTGGTTCTCTACATCATCCTGGGTTTGGTGGCGGGATGCGCGCTGCTCTGCTGGTGCTGTTGGTCCCCCGGCTGGTTGCTGTGGCGCTTAAGTATTTTCCGCTTTTTGCCATTCTGCAATTCGGCCTGCTCCTCTTGCCAACTCTGCGCCAACAGCTGCACTCACAGCAAGGATCACCGTCTGGCCAAAGTCACCCCGCAGGCGCAGCTGAACGGGACGGCGGCCGGCGCGGTCGGCACCAACGCGGATGAAACGCTTTCCGCCGGCGCACTTTAGATACGAGGACTGTCTGCTGGATCGTGTTTGGCAAAAAGACTCTGGCTCTAGGGGACCAGTCAGCAGTGATTACTAAACATGGACGCCGCCTGTATGGACCACATCAACCTTTTGGCGGGGGGGGGGGGGGAATGGGTGAGATCTTTCACTTGTCAAGGGCGTTCTCGAGACTGTGACTACAATTTGCGCCGCCACACCTTCCAGCGCAGCTTATCGGGTGGTTTTTGAAGCATTTATTTGTGTTCATGCTCTCGTTTTTTTAGTCGATGTGTTTTCAACATCTTTTTCCAGCTTTGACCCAATGTCTGACATGGACTCAAGAACGTGGACTCAAAATAAAAGATGCCCTCCTGCTTTGCGCAGCTGTTCTCCTCAACTTCCAATCTCAGCAGTTGCGCTGTTTTTCCACAGCAGGGAAGTGTCACGATCTTGTGTCCGCCACCCTGAACGGGGTCACGGGAGATCTGGTGTCTACTCCAGTTGACTTGATGCCAGAGGGGGTCTAATCTCGATGAATGATATCTCAAGCACATTCACCCTATTCACAAAATGTTGAGTATGCAAAGTGGATGGATACCGAAGTACGCAGAGAACATCCATCACTCCACACAGAGAGGTACATTGTACATTTTTTTATTCGTTCGCTGCAATGACTGTTCTTTTCCATCATCTAATTTTAGTGCTGTTGGTTGTGTGGCTTTTGCAGTGTGCATGTTTTAATGAAATCCTATTTATCCCAATAGAATGTGTGTAACATGTGAAATTATTCTCCAGGGACACAGTAAAAGGGGACATGTGACATAAAATGGCTTTCTGTTTATTTCTCGACACATATTTGGGTCTTCGGAGTGCCTGCCAATCGTTCAAGCGTGAAATGAAACAATCAAGTCAATCCTTGCTCCCTGCCTTTGACTGAAAATCAAAATGTGTGACAAACATGGCAAATCATTGGATGTTATTTATTTTATTGCCCCAAAACAAGATGTATAGTGCATAAACTGGGATTAATTCTTTATTCTTGACTATTTTGACGGAAAGCATGTCATAAGCGTGTTATTACACAGCCGGGAACACATTTAACCCTTTCATGCACCCTGGAACTTGATAACAGGATAAGCTGTCCACTGTAGTCACCGCTGTCACTTAATGGGTTAAACTGTGGAGAAAAAAATGCACAGAGTTGTGGAACTCCCTCTTGTATTGCCCCGGATAGTGGCAGGTAAAGTCAGGATTCATGTGTCCACAAACGGGCATGAACTTCAGATGGAGTAGCTCAATAGCATTTGCTCCAGCAGCCGCTCTGTGTGTTGTTGTGTGACTACATTACACAGAACCCACAGCGGTCTTTGAAATATTTGGACTTGTGCAGAACTACAGTGTTTCAAAGCTTCGTGTTGCCACGCAGCAGCACATTCATGTACTTCTATATACTGTACATGTGTTTGTGTGTGCCTTATACCCTGAAAACAGTTTTGAAACAGGCCATTCATTGAGGGTGGCCTTATAATATAATATAATATAATAAAAATGCTTTTTTAACCCCCATGCAGTAATTATCCCAAAATTGGACATTTCGGACACTTTGGACGATTTTGGACTGTTGGACAAATGGACACCACAGACCAAACAGTGACAAATAACTCCACGAAGCTGAAATTTTGCATAGGATGTCTATCGATGTCTTGGCCAATTCCCACTGAACATTTTGAGGGGTTGAAAGTGAAAAAAAATTCAAAGTGAAAAAAGTTGTTGCCCATTGGAAGAGGGACATTTTTGGGACGTAATACCCTTCATGCAGCCACTTAAAAATACTGCATGAGGGTTAAATGTGTTTATTTGTTATTCCCCATTTCCCTTTTGTGACAAAAATGTTTGTCCCGGTTCATTTCATGGAACCGTTCAGCTGGTAAGGAGAGATATTCCCGCTTCGCCTAAAAGCAGGATGTTATCTTGGCCTTTACAGCGGTGCGGCGCAGAGTCTCTGTTGTTCTCCGTGACTCAGACAAAAGTATCACACAGAGCTTGTTTGACTCGGGGCCTGGCAAAGAGTCCACAACTTCACACTGTGTGTGTGTTGACTTCGGTATCCACTGACAACCTTTCAAGGTAAACGTCTTGGGGAGCAAAAAAAAAAAAAGAACCATTTTGCCTAGCCCCCCCATTGTCTCTTTGATTTGGCTTTCTATTTCGGACTCTTTGTCAAGTTGTCTAGTGTTCGCTCTGGGGTTCATGTCTCTCAAGACAGCCTGACTGCGGGGCGTTGACTTTTACTGATCTTTTGTGAGACAGTAAAAGCCCCAGATAGAGGAAATGAATACAAAAAAATGCCTTCTTCTGTCCGTGTGTGTGTGTGTGTGTGTGTTGGCGGGGGTCAGATAAATGACTTGAGGTGTTTTGACCTCCGCATTTGGAGTCCATTGTAAATTTCATGGTGAAAGAGTGATCACAGTGTTTCTCTCAAATGTAGTAAGTCATCGAGTGGCGAGTCAAGCTTCAAACGCGCTGCTCCAAAAGATAAGCCAATGAATGGCTTGTGTAACCACCTATTTTTAAACAAACACACAAATTACCGCCACGGTCACTTTAGATCAATTGTTAGCACAGATATGATTTCATACCTCACACCGACAGGTTCCTGAAAGTATTTTTGGGAACCGAGTGTTTATCATGTTGACTCCGACTCGTATTGATTTTGCATTGTTTGTTCACGTGCAGGCTCACTCTGTTGTCTGCAGACTATCTCCACTCACCATGCGTTGAGATCCACGTGGGCGCTGGCTGTGCCGCCCACTAACCTTGACTCTTTAAAACTTGAGGTCAGCCATTAAAACGCTGGAGGCGGGGGGGGGGGGGAAGTGATCATGAATTTCCGTTTTTCTGAGGCTGTCTTTGAACGCCTCTCAGGTCGAACGAGAAGAGAGAAGGCACGGAGTCGGACATAGATGTGTCTGCTAGATTAGCCTACTATCAAAATCTTTTTCCATTTTCAAACATGTTTTTTTTTTTATAAAGCTCCAGGGAGCCACTAGATGTCGCTAAAGAGCCGCATGCGGCTCTGGAGCCGCGTGTTGCCGACCCCCGGCTTACCGTGAACAGGGTTGCTGGAGCCTATCCCAGCTGACTTTTTGTTCGGAAGGCAGACTTCAACCTTGAACTGGTCGCCACTCAGTCGCAGGGGACAACCAACCAACCAACCAACCATTCACACCCACATCCTCACCGTCACTGAGTGGGATCCGATGCCACGACCAGCAGCGACCGCGCTTCCTCCCAAATTCCCAAAAATATGCACGTTTGACCAATTGAGCACTCTAAATTGTCCATAAGTGTGACTGGTTTAAGTGATGTGCCCTGCGATTGACCGGTGGCCACTCCGGGGTGAACTCCACCTCGTCAACGGTATCGCTCATGGATGGATGAACTCTATCCATTAGATTTTAAAGTATAAAATAGACTTTATTGATGTGAACAAAAAACATTGCATGTACTGTATTTCAAGGTTTGTCAAGTGGGACGCAAGCAAACCGTTTTTAATTCTCCCACCAGGGGGCGCCATCGCTCAGCGCTGACATTGACAACCTTTCACAGGCAGTACTGTATAAAAAAAAATTTTTTTTAATCCTTTCGCAGTGTGTTCATCATAACCAACACGGTCTTTACTTAACATGAAAAGTGTTTGTGCAAGGGTTCAAAACATTTATAACGTACGAGTGCATGAATGAACAGTTGCAGTTCCATGAGCCATGGTTCAAGTGTAAAAAAAAAAAGAAGCACTTGGAGCTCGTGTTCAAGCAGACGTTGTACAAAGTCGGTGGTGCACACCAGTATCTTCTCAACAGCAGTCTCTGATGTAGAAGTTTAGCTTCTCGAAGCGTGTAGCCGTTTGGACAAACTTCTTTGACTGTAGACCTTGGTGAAAGTCATGCCCTGGATCATGTCCTCCTCTTGCTCTTCCCACTTTGCCGGCACCTTGTCTTTGCATTGTGTCGTGGGGGCAACAGTCTTTTGCTCCTGAGGCATCACGAGGAGCATCTCCGCGTCCATCGGCTCCGCTGAAGAGAATGGCTGAGACGCCATCTCAATCAGTCCGATGACAGTCCCCAGTACTGCAAAAACGGAGCCCACGAGGTAAACCTTGAGCAGGTGGCGACTGGGTTTCTGACTGAGCATGTCCTTGGCGAAGAGTATGAACTCGTTCATGCTGTTCGTCTCCGGTGACTCTTCGGCTGATTTGCAAGAGTTGGGTGGAGGCTGTAAGAAAATACATAAATACAGATTTATTTTTTTTAAATGGGGGGGGGGGGGAATTTTTTTAAGACAAATGAATTATGACACTGGCAATCAAACATTATGAGCAATATTATGGTTATTAAAAAGCGAATCCTTGCTGCGCATATTAGCCTGCTTCTGAAATATCGACTGATGACTGTGTCGCAAGACCTTATCCAAATGAAAAGTTCTGACCAAAGATTTGTCTTTCTTTGACATGTGTGTCAACAACCTCACCATGTTTAACCCCCATTAACCCCTTGATTGTTTTGCATGGCAGTTATCCATCGTAAAAGTAACTGAAGGCGATATTAGTTCCTGAAGTAGAATTACTGAAGATGAATGATGAATTTTACAGTTAAAATGCATGCAAAGTCAACGTGATATATTTCGAGTTGCTTGAAATAAAACACATGAGCAAAAAGCCCAACGTTTTTTACCCATTCCCATTCAAATCCGGAAAACTTACCGTTGCCATTGTCAACGAGAGGCTCATCTCAATCGGGACTTGGCGTCTGTTTGAGCAACTGACTTTGACTCGATGCTCTGATGCATTTATATCCCAAATTGTCCCCACCCATCATGTGTCACTTGCCCAATATTCATGAGGACAGCAGGGGCAGCCGTGCCGTTGTGCAGCTCCTGGGCCTGCTGCCCAGGAGCTCCTGTGACGAAACGTCCTTGCCCAATAAATGTCACGTCTACTGTTGACCAAGCGCAACACAAGTTCTATCGCTCAAAGCCAGATAGCACTTTCTGAGGTTCATTCGGGCCCATTTTGACAGCTTGGGGGCAACAGAAGGCCTGGACCCCCTCAAATAAATGCCCCCCCCTACCCCCCCCGGGGGAAAAAAAATGAACATTTCACATATTTGTATTATCTCATGCCTCTCTAATGTCTTGCTCATTTTTTTTCTCCAGTTGATTTCAGGATCGCAAGATGCCTCCCCGGGTCTTTCTTTTGGACATGTTTTTGGCACACCGTGACGGTGCTTTGCAGACTTGATATCAATAACATCCAAATCCACAGATTGAGAGGAAAGGTTGTGTAACTGTCACCTCCTCCGACCGACCGACCGACCCTGAGACCGCTGCTGCCACCTGTGGTCCGAGTGGAATTGTACAGCCCTCGGTCCCACAGACGCAATAAATGCATGTGTCAGATGATGACTAAGAATGGGTTGTACAGGAAATGTGGAAACGCAGTCGCTGAATCCGAGGCTTGATGATGATGAGAGAGTTTATCCTCACGCTAATGTCGCAAAATCCACATCTTTTTCACCCTTTCATGCGCCCTGTAACCTGATAACGTAATAAGCTGTCCACTTTAGTAACCGCTGTCCCTGGAAGGGTGAAGATCATTTGAATGATGACACACGAGGTGGAACTCGCTTTGTCGAAGGACTTTTCTTGGGACCTGGAGGTCGGGACTGTGTCAAGGACGATTGGATTCTTGATTGATGGCACAAACAAAAACAAAAACAAACAAAAAACATTTCCTTTCCAAGCACTGTGACTAAAAGCCATGAAGACCAAAAATGACATCATGACATGGAGCAACTAACATTTACAACTTCATTAGAATTGATCACCTTATAGTGATCCTGGAATCTTAGCGCTTTGAATGCGAGTCCATCTTTTCATAACTAGTCCTTTTTAAGGCTGGTCATTCCCGACAAATACGTGCTGTAAAAAGCCCACAAAAAAAAAACACCAAAAAAAACCATACGTGCTGAACAAAGGTCAAGGTGAGGTTTACGAAAGGTCATGTACGATATACCAACATCTCACCTGATGTCATACATGATGGAATTTTGAATTTTAAACTTTTGGACAGGTTATGCTCATATAGTGTTTCGTATGAAATCAGGGTCGGGGGTGGGGGTGGGGGTCGCGGCATTTGATGTACAGTAAATAATTTAGAACCTCAGGAGAGTTTTTTCACAGTTTTATACATTTTTTTCAAATAGCCAATGAGCATTAAAATCTCTTTCTACCATTCCGCGACCTTGGGCTGGTGTTCAAAGAAAGAAGATACCAAGTTGCTACTTAAGACATGAAGAACACCTCCACAGAACGGCAGAAGGCATGACGGTACTTGTCTGAGATGTGTCGTCTGTGTGTGTGTGTGTGTGTGTGTGTGTGTGTGTGTGTGTGTGTGTGTGTGTATGAGTGCGCACACGTTGAATCACAAGACACTCCCTGTGCTCGGTATTGCTAAGCATGTCTGCGGAAAGTACAAAAATATGATGCGCGGGTGTTCAAATGGCCCCCGAGGCTACCTTTGCACACAAGTGAGTAACGCCAAAGCCCTCAGGGCAACCGGAGTGTCTGCTGTTCAGATGGTCTTGTGACCACACAGCACAGATTATTGACTGATTCCTTTTTCCGACAAACAGATCCGACATTTGTGATAATGGTCATCATCATTCCTGAGATATAAAATGAAGGAACGTCTCAGATGAGTGATATTTGGTGAAAGTGACCCCCCCCCCCCCATGGACATGATGGGCCTCAATTCGTCCGAGCTTCAAAATCGATGTCGCATTCCGCAGGCGGACCATAAGTGAGTCGTCTTCATGTGCTATTGTTGCTATCCTTCTTTTTTCTCATTTTCATCTTCTATGACCAGCCCCAGTGTTGTGTGCGTGATTCATGGAGACATGGGAGTGGTGCTAAAAGGGTGTGACTCTGACACACACACACACACACACACTCTCTCATATCGTCCAGGTGAGTCTACAGTTTGTATAAGGGCAGCGAGGCAGCAACACAAGTAACCGGACTTGGGCATCGACCACCAGGTGACCCTCACGTTTAAAAAATCTACACCGAGATGCTTTGGAATCCGCTTCCCTTTTGCCGATGAGAGCTAATATTTTGGCTTCCTTTTTCTCTTCCAGACCCGTACATGAATAAACCCTGAAAATGATGCTAATTTTACTTCTAACAGGTAAGATTTTTTATTTATTTTTTCTTCCCCCTCTTCAATTTTTTTTCTTTCACACTTTTCTGGTGCCGTCTTTCAGCACCCAAATCTGCCGTTTCTGTCCCATAAGTGAATGGAATCTTGGAGTGGAACCAAGTGCTAGCTAATATACCGCACATACCGCATACGAAGAATGAACCTGCATGCTTTCTGTCATGATGGCACATGTTTAAAGAGCTATTATCGCAGATGGGACTTGGTTTGGGCCTGCTTTTCCTTTCTTGCGAGACTTTGATTGTGTGGACTTTTTTTTCCAAATTGCAGCACACTGAAGTTAAATAACAACCAACGTTGTCAAATCATTCACTTGAAGTATGTGATCGACTGTAAAGAGAAATGGATAGAAAGAAAGATAGATAGATAGATAGATAGATAGATAGATAGATAGATAGCCTCATTTTGAATTGATGCATACCTGTCAACTTTTCGGAGCGCCAACCTGTATAAACGACCAAAAAAATCCTTATAAAGAGCAAAAAATCCTTATAACACACCAAAGCATTTTATATGTCAAAATAACGGCAGAAAAAAAACCCCACAAAATTTTCAATGATATTTAATGTAGATCTCCATCATACAATGTCTGGTTCATGTCTAATCATCATTCTACTTAGTGGCATTACTGTGTTCAGAGTTGTATTCCTGCGTTACTTTAAAGCAAACGGAACTATTTGTTAGGGGGGGGAAAAAACTGAAATTTTCAGAATGCGTATGATTTGTGCGATACGGCCATATACGTAAGATTCACCACAAAATCCGTATGAACTATGGCTAAACCGTATGAGTTGACAGGTATGTTGATGGAACTTTCCAAATGTAAAGGGGGCGAATTCCAACGGGTTAGCTCTGACAAAGCCAGGATCTCAGAAGTAACATCAGCGTTTCCTCTTCCAGCCGTGGCTACGGTATCTCACGCCCAGACCGACTGTAGACAAGGTGCTTGTTACCCACGCAGCAGCGACCTTCTTGTGGGTCGGGCTGATCAGCTCCACGCCTCATCGACATGCGGGCTGACCGGCCCTGAAGTGTACTGCACGCCATACCAACAGGTACGAGCCAGCAAAATTTATAACAAAAAAGCTCCCGACACAGAGTTTGTTTCCATGAGGCCTTTACGTTGACACTTCTTGACATCGAAGGGTCACGATAAAATAATGCTAATTGGTAATCGCATTTGCCTCAACCCATAGTTCACATCACTACATGCTAAAAAAAAAAAAAAAAAGGATGAAACTAGCGGTCATAAATGTTTTTGTCTGCGGATCTGTAAAAACACATTTGTTTTTTTTCAACGGTTTGCCCCGAAAAAATTGATGGACTCCAGCATGTGTCATATTTTAAATGATCCAAGATAGTATACATTTGTGGAGTAAAAAAAAAAAAAAAAATCTGGATTTGGGGAAATTCCGCTTTTTCAATAGCGGAAGATCAAGATCACACACACACACACACACACACACACACACACACACACACACACACACACACACACACACACCAGAATCATGTCTTTGTACCTGGTGATTGCAACACATGGAGGCATATGAGGCAGAGGTCATGGTGAACACGCCGACAACACATACAGCAAATGTCTGTGGTAGTTTTGGCTGGACTGCCCAATGCCCTCTTAGTCAGTTTCCTTTTGGTGCCAGACCCTCATTTTGCAACGGCACCCTTTCACCAACATTTTTTTTTATCTGGGGAACAGTCTGCAACACCGACCACCAGACCGTTTGCAGACTCAGCACCAAAACTTGCATCCCTCCATAATTTTGCTGTTGGAAATTGGGAATTTTCTCCATTGTGAGACAAGTAAAGGTTTTCTTTTCTTCTCTTCTCTTGCATGCGAGCCATTTTAAAATAAAGGCCGACGATATCATCTGAAATGTTAATGATTTACTTCTTTTTCCATTTGGAATTATTTACTTTTACACTCTCCCGCTCTCAAAAGCTCACCGTCGAGACTTGCTCAAACCACAAATAACAGCGTTATGAATTATCATGTGTCAGTAGGCGGGGGACACCCTGAACTGGTTGCCAGCCAATCGCAGGGCACACATAGACGAACAACCATCCCCGCTCACACTCACACCGCGGGACAATTTAGAGTGTTCTTCCGGGTCATCGTCCGGGTAACTGAAAACAACAAACAAGGACGTGTTTTCACCCGTCGGCGATTTTTATTGAATTGTACTTTGATAATTGGCTTGAAATACAAACACATTATATCTGTTCTTGATTATCCCCCATGATTCTCTCCTTCCCCGAAGTAGTGTCGTCTCTCAATCAGCTAGCATGAGGGTGAAGCTGACGTTAGCCAAACTGACCCGGAAGTACAAAATCGCGCATTTTTAAAAAAGCGTCCCCTTTCCAAAAAAATTGCAATATCTCGCAATCATTGCAAGGGAATGAAAAACTTTGCGAGGGAACGCAGTCCCCTAGGAAACACTGTAGAATGCATTTTTGTGTGAAACCAAAAACAGGCACTCTCCCGCTCCTCAGTTACGACCATTGCCTTCTCTTCCGGGTTCTTCCCCCGCCGCTCGCTGTCACACACGTCGGTTACGGTACACTTTGTCTCTCATAAAAAATAAAAAGCGCTCCCCTCCCATTCATTTCTTCCGAGTGCAGCCTATGTTCTCAACCAATCAACAGTTCATGTTTCTTTTTTTTTTTTTTTTTTTAATCTGTACTGGCATTGCCGCGCCGTGTCGAAAGAGCGCATCGGCACTTTAATTTGGGTGAACTCGGACAGTAAACCATAAACATTTGATTCCCTGACCGTTTGGGTTATGGTTGGGATAATTTGTTGAACCTTTACGCCTTGCATTCTGCACACACCGTTGTGAATCTGCCTGAGGGAAATGTCAGGTTTGTTTGGCGTGTAGTCTGCCCCTCTCTGGAGGTGAGCACCGTATGATCCATATTTTATTTTATTTAGCTGGGTGACTTTGACCAGACAGGGAGAGGAGAAAACAACACCCATGGTTATCTCAGAGTGGACATACTCCCTTATGGCGACCAATAAAGATCAACAATGATTAAGACCCCAAATTAACGCTTTCTCAGTTTACGGCTCCATTCTTCAGCCTCACTAAATAGCATTGACCATATATTTGAATTGAATTGAATTGAATACAACTTTATTGTCAAATGTGCTGTACGTATGTGTAACATACAGCACAGATGACGTTTCTTCCCCCTCAACATAAAACAAGAGGAGCCGCTGCGGGTGTCCGCGCCGCCATCAAAAGAAAAGTTGACCCAAAAAATGACAAAATAATACAAGACAACACATGAAACACAGACAACACAAACACAGACAACATTGTGCAATCCTAACCACTTTCCTGCATACACTTTGTTGTTTGAAGCCGTAATAGATGAAAGAGGAGCGAATCAAAGTGTCCTTTTCACCAGTGGATCAAAGACGTCATGCGGCAATGTGCACACGTCTGCTACAAGCTAAGCTTGAAAGCAACAAGAAGCTGTAGCATCCATTAATGAAAAAGAGAGATTGGCTCTCTTCTCCTGTCCCATGTAAATCCGCTTCAATTCCAAGCCGCGACTCCCAGTTCCACATATGCATCGGCGCTCTGCGCTGACGCATTTTGGTGGCCTGGAATATATTAATCATCAAAATCCTAAATGAATATCTAATGTATTTTGAAATGTACAATTCAAGAATTGATTTTAATCACATTGGCTTGTTATACAAACAAGCTTACTGGATAACCCATCTCGTAATCTATTCTCGTGAAAAATGTTATACCAGAAGCAGTGATTAAAAAAAGATAGATTGAAAGGCAGTGCAGCGATTGGATTTGGTTGCTATTTAGTTATATTTAAACATGAGTTTGATCATATAGTTAGTTAGTAGGTCACGCTGACCTAGTCAAAGTCAATAAGATGCAGAACCTTTGACACCATTAGAAATGTAACCAGTACGGACACATGTTTGCAATTAATATTGACATTTTGTTGTTGTTGTTGTTTTTTCTACTGGATGCATTTTTTGAAATACTTTTCACTTTGATCTTTGTACATTAGCTTTACTTCAGCTCACCTTGATTTCATTCGTTCATGTCATCAGATCACTGGCAAGAAATGAATGCAAATACATGCCATGTTTGTTTGAGATGATAAAGAACTGTGCCAAAAGCAACACACGGTTAAAAATAACAGCTGGACTTTAATCAGACTCAAATCTGCTCAGGTTTATGTGGCGCGCACTCTACTGGATTGCTGGTCATTTTGGGTGAATCCACCAAATGTAAATTCCCTGATCAAGTTTTATCTCATGTTTTTGTCCTTGTTTGTAAAAGAAGAAAAAAAGACAATAAGTAAACAAATGAACAAAAAAAAAATGTGAATGCTTTTCCCATCCATTCAAAATACAGAGTGCAGAAGTTGCTCGATGACGTTATTTTGTCAGTGAGTTTGCTGAGTATTTTTGCAACAATTGTAAATGTGCGGATGACACCAAGCGCATTGAAATGGTTCAACCATTTAAAACGTAAATGTCTCTATGCCTCACATAAGGGAAGGTCAAACCCAGATTCCAACTATTTAGGTAACCTCAGCCACTCATTTCTTTGATGTTGTTTGTTTGATTGAACAACCCCAAACCACCGTCTCTGAACTCGTATTGGATTTTAGCAGACGAAACCCCCTGCACATTTTTCATCATGTGTGACCTGAGGCACGTAAGCGTAATGAACTTTGGTGAAACATGAATGTTGGCAACAGCAGCAACTCGGATTGTCACCACGTTAACTTATTTATTCATTTAATGCTGTCATTAACATTCACGGTTTCATGAAATAAAAGACACCCGTTTTTTACGAGCCTAGCGGCTTATCGTGCTTTTTTTTCGGCGGGCAGTTGCTCATTCTGTGTACACAAAAGCAAAGCAATGGCAACCAAAATGGCATCGTTTGAAATGAAGCTCAGCAAAACACTGCTGTTCACTTCGAGTCGTTTGCTCATGTGCATGTGTGCATTTGATCTCAGAAAAAACCCTGACTGTGACTATGATGATAAACAATGACTTCTTGGTTGCAGATATGGCTGCATGTACAGTATATCAATTGTGTCAATATGGCCGACTGTAGTTCACCGAGGTGTTGCGCCACCTTTGGTGTAAAGAACATTTCTTGGCATTTGGCTGTCATTCAGTTTTTTGTTTTCTATTCTTCAGAGGAAGATGAAGTGCTGCCCATGTGACTCCAGAAACCCAAATGGACCACTGGCCCACACGGTCAAGGAAGTGCTCTCCACTGCCGGACCAGAGAGATGGTGGCAGTCCATTAAAGGTTGGCCCCCCAAAATTTTTTTTTTAAAAGCATGGGGGGGGACTTTTGTTCTGATGAATGATTGGGGTTCCATGAGAAGGAATTGAGGTAGACTGAGGCACAGTTCAGGTGAGAGAGTTGTTGCGTCCTCTCACAACTGCCACAACTCAACCCATAATGTAGTTGAATCATTTAAAGCTGATAATTTTTGGATGTGATCTATATATTCTAAGAATCTAGATGATAATCCTGTCTCCTCTCTCTCTCTCCCCAATATTTGATCATAATACATGATTGCGCTTTTACTTTTGTTTTTTTTTCCCCCTCTAGAGGTGTCTCCAGTAACATTTCAATTGGACCTCAACAATCTTTTCAAGCTCGACAACCTGATCCTTAAATTTAAGGTGTGTAAAAAGGGCAGCAGCGTTTCTCGTAGAGCATCATTTCCTCTCATTTGTGTGTTCCAAAAACATTTCTTTGATTGGACCTGAGCGCACTTATCATGTTCGGAATCCGATTTTCTCCGCAGGGGCCTCGTCCGAGTGCCTTGGTGATCGAGAAGTCTTTGGATAACGGCAGGACATGGCAGCCTGCTTTCTACTTAGCTACGGACTGCCAGAAATCCTTTCCAGGGATCTCCACCGCATCGCCCGTGACTGAGGACCAGAAATATTGTTTTACGCTGCCCCCTACTGAAACGAACCCATATCAAGATCATACGGTAAGGACAACTCCAATTTCTCTCGCGGCCTCCATTTTTTTAAATCTTCTCTTCTGATGGTGAAAATACCCAAAATACTTTTTATTGATCCCCCACAGCTTCTTAATAATCTTTGTATTTGAAATAAAATATTGCATTCAAAGTAAAATTTTTGCTCTTTTCATCTTAAACATTAAAAAGTGAAAAGACATACATAGTCGTATCCACCATAACCGCTTGTTCTCATAGGGTGTTGGAGCCTATCCCACTGCAGTAGGCGGGGCAACCCTGAACTGTTCTCGCAGGGCACACAGAGACGAAATGACCAGGGACAATTTTACGACATGCATGTTTTGAATTCGAAACCCACGCAAGCCCGGGGTGATTTTCTTTGATATATATATAGCTGGGATAATATGCCTGTGAAGACGACGTGCTACTGGGCTATATATATATATATGAACCCTAATATAAAAATGACACTATTTTTACAGTTTATGAAAGAAAAAAAATATATTTATTTATTTATATATTTATTGATTTATATTTGAAAAAAAAGAAATAATATATATATTTTTTTTTTTCATAAACTGTAAAAATAAATAAATATATCTATTTTTTTTTCTTTCATAAACTGTAAAAATAGTGTCCAAAAAAACATATATATATATATATATATATACATTTTTTTTTTTCATAAACTGTCAAAAAGAGTGTAATTTTTATATCGGGTTTATTTTCTAATATTTCCTCCAGTCTGTGTTTAAAGTGCCATACTATGTGGCTGTTCCGACAAAAGTCATTTCATGGTTGACTCCATTCAAGTGAGGACACAATACATAAACCTTAGCGGTTGAAAAGAAAAGAAAAGAAAAGAAATGGAATGCAGCATGATGAATGCAGAACACACACGTGAAGTGCAGGTATTCTCTTTTCCAGATCGAGTTCAGTCCACTGCAGCATTATCCTTATCTCCCGGATCCCAGCAACCCAAAGATTAAAGGTTAGTTTTTGTGTTCCTCTGGAGTGTATTGCATGTAGGATGTTACTAGACCCTTAGGAACCCCAGTTAAGAAGGACCATGGAGTCCCCCGCCCCCCCAAAAAAACTGGTTAAGGACCAAGCAAAGATATTTGATTTTAAAGAATTGACATTTATGATTGTAAATAACAATTCAACTTCTGACACTGAATACTCATGCAGAAAAAATTGTGTGTGTGTGTGTGTGTGTGTGTATCTATCTATCGATCGATCAATTGATCGATCAATCGATCGATCAATCGATCGATTCCCTTGCCATTGGATAATGACCAAATGATCATGACAAAAATGAGTGGACTTTCCTTTTGCTCCTCAGATGCGACCGGTTTAACGGGCCTGAGGGTAACCTTGTCCGAGTTGGGCGACGTGCCGCGTCAACCGGGCAGGTCTCTCAGTCGCTTTTTCGCCTTGAAGGAGATGAAAGTGATGGGCAGCTGCATGTGTCACGGACACGCCAGTCACTGTTTGCTGGAGGCCGTCAATAAGGTTCGATTGCCGTCGCTTACGACCAACGATCGATAAGATTGTTTTGCCGCATCGACCGGTCTTGTTATATGCTGTCAATAAACTGCAGGTGAGCCCGCAGTGTGACTGCCAGCATAACACTGCCGGTGTCAACTGCGAGCGCTGCGACGAGCTCTACAACGATCTACCCTGGAGACCTGCGGAGGAAGGCAACACGCACACCTGCAGACGTAAGACACACACACACACACAGCCACACGCCAAAGTTCTGGAATGACGGAGATAAGATGTCTGAATAATCGCAGTCATTTGGTTCAAACGCCCGTTTGGGGAAATGCGTTTGGACCACAACACGTTTTTTTTACCAGTTGTGTACGATATCTGGAAACCAAAGCAAATGAATGTATCAGCAAACTCCAGTACTGATTGTGTAGCAGCTAATCAATTCTTTTTTTCATGTACACCTCAGGCTGCGAGTGTAACAACCACGCCCAGCGCTGTCGTTTTGACCAAGCTTTGTACGAAGCCAGCGGCCGCAGGAGCGGAGGTGTGTGTGAAGGATGTTTGCACCACACCGCGGGATCACATTGCGAGCAGTGCGTCCCGGGCTACCAGCCCAATCCCAACAGCCAGATGGATCGTCCCGATGCGTGTATACGTAAGTCGTCGGAATGAAAGGCCATTTGGAGGAAGTTTTTTTTTTTGCAGTCGTGCATGTGTTGAGTTTGTCCTTATTTGAGCTCTTCTCCTCCAGGTTGCGTCTGCAATGCCGAAGGGACAGTGAACGGGGGGCGATGTGACGACAACACGGGCCTGTGTCAGTGTAAAATGAACGTGGAAGGGCCACGCTGCGATCGCTGCAAACGAGGCTATTACGGTCTCTCTGCATCCAATCCTCTGGGTTGCACGAGTGAGTCAGACGCTTTCTTAGACTTGTTTTCAACAACGCACACTCTATCCACCGCACGTTTTTTCATGTCACTTTGGGGCGAATTAAGATATGTTCAAGACACTTCAGGCATTTCATTCATGTTTCCCCTCTCCCACCCACCCCCACCCCCCTTTCTTCTCTCCAGAGTGTTCCTGTTTTGCAGAGGGATCACTGTCAGACGTTTGCGACGCAGTGACTGGCCAGTGTCCTTGTCGGCCGCACTTCCACGGCCTTACTTGTGACGCATGCGCAAGAGGCTACTGGAAAGCGCCGCAGTTCCAGCGCTGTGAACTCTGCAACTGTGACCCCACCAGGTCCTTCGGCGATACTTGTGACCAGGTGGGACCGACAATGCGCGCCCCTGCTCTCGTTCCCTTCCAATCAAAATGGCACCCGCACTGCGTAATATGAAGCGGGAGGCTTTTTACTCGAATTGAGACGGGGTTCCCACGGGTCCTTAAAGTTCATAAAAATCCATAAAAATAGACGTTGTGAAATTAATGTCCTTAATTTTCCAAAGAAAGCTTCTAAAATCAAGAAAAATCCTTAAAATGTATTTTTTATTCGAAAATAAATTGACGTTTTATATTTTCTAAATGTACATTTTTGTGTACTTTATTTGAAAATGAATTCAAGTATTTTTCATTTTCCGAAAATTAAAATTTGACATACATTATGTCAAATAAACGGTTAGCTGATTGCCCCTAAAAAATAAAGATGTGCCCTTCCTTTGGCAGCAATGATTTGAACACCAGCTCAGTGATATGTGGCTTTCTGTTCAGCCCGCATATTGCCGAATCCCCGGCTAAATTGAGAAAAGGTCCTTAAAAAATGGCTAAATTAGCCCTCAAAAATCCTTAAAAGGTCCATAAATAAATAAATAAAGCAAGTGGAAGAGTGGGAACCCCGTGAGAAGGATTTTGGACAAAAACTCATGCATAAAGGGAGAAATTAAACGATGAGGACTGATTCCTGAGTTCATGGGTCTATGCAACTTTATAGCCTTGAAGAATTCCATTTCTTGCTCAGTTTGGTTCATTGCTTAAAAATGTGGATGGAAAAGCGGCCCGGTGGTTGACTGGTTAGCACGTCGGCCTCACAGTGCAGAGGTGCAGGGTTCGATTCCGACTGTGTCCTTTTTGTGTTTAGTTGGCATGTTCTCCTCAAGCCTGTGTGGCTTTTCTCTGGGTATTCCCGTTTCCTCCCACATTCCCAAAACATGCACGGCAGGCCGATTGAACGCTCTAAATTGTCCTAAGGTGCGAGTGTGAGCGCAGACGGTGTTGTTCTATGTGTGCTTAAAAGCCTTTTTGGACCTTTTTTTTTTGTTTCTCTTTCTAGTTGTCGGGTCAGTGTCAATGTCGGCCAGGCTTCGGAGGCCAAAAATGTACCGATTGCCCAGCCAACTCCTATGGCGACCCTCTCATTGGCTGCAAGCGTAAGGCGGTTTCTCTTGATATCTTCTGTGTGGTCTTTTTTTTTTTTCTGTCATCATCGTCATTACGGTAACGCAGACGCATGACAAATGGTTCTGCCCTTTGGGGTTGATGTTTTGACATGCCTCCATCTTGCAAAAGTCAACATGGTGGGAAAAAGTCATGATGACAGATGTGAAGAAAGTCTTATTACTTTTCCTTGATGATGATTGTTGGCATTCATATTTTGTAAATCAAGTCGTCATCGTCATCATTCTGCGTGAATCGTCCATATTTCAACGGTTGATTTTCCTTTGATGTTCCCCAGCTTGTATGTGTGACCCCGAAGGCACCCAAGTTTGTAACAAGCAGACGGGCAGCTGTCTGTGCCGTCCGGGCATCACGGGCGCCCGATGTGACTCGTGCATGAGAGGACGCTGCGACTCTTTCCCCACTTGCAAGATGTGTCCTTCTTGCTTCTTCTCCATGGATACGCAGCGACAAAGCTTCAGTTTAGCCCTGGAGAAATTCACCTTGAAAATCCCGTCTCGTCCGGGAGGTTCTGGCGACCTTGGGAATTTGGAGCCCCGTATTCGAGCGCTTGAAGCTCGTCTGAATTTCATTCGGCTCTCCATCGCTCTTCCTCCCAGCTCCGCGAGACAGATTGATGACGCTCTGTTCCAACTGAGGAAATTAAGGTGTGGAAATATTTTTTATGAATATTGATATTATTACTTTAATGTGTTTCTGATGGTGCAGTTTATTCACATGACCTCCGGGGGCATGCCGCCGGGGGTTAATTGGCACGATGTGAAAGTGTGAATGTGAGTGAGAATGGCGATCTGTCCCGATGTGACCTGTGTGTGATGGACTGGCAATCTGCCCCCCGGGGGGCCGCCACTTGTCCAAAGTGAGCCGGTATACGCTACAGCAAAGTGAACAAACAAACAGCATACGTGCGATATCAAATGGATGGATGAATATGAATGCTTGAGTTCACTCGGTTCCATTTTGTCTCACAGGGACCAAGTGGACAAAGTCAACAATGGCCTCTCTCCTCTGCCGCAACAACCTGATCCGAGCAAAGAGCTTGACAAACTTCAGGGCCTGCTGGCCACCCTAAATATTGACTACAATATCAAGAAAGAAGCGATGAAGAACACAATCAATCCCAGCAATACGGGTCAGTGATAAAAAAAAAAACTTTTAGATTCGGTCAGACACTCACTTTTAACCCCCATGCAGTAATAATCCCAAAATTGGACATTTGGGACACTTTGGACGATTTTGGACTGTTGGGCAAATGGACACCACAGACAAAAGAGTGACAAATAACTCCATCCATCCATCCATCCATTTTCCGAACCGCTTCATCCTCACTAGGGTCGCGGGGGGTGCTGGAGCCTATCCCAGCAGTCTTCGGGCAGTAGGCGGGGGACACCCTGAATTGGTTGCCAGCCAATCGCAGGGCACACAGAGACGAACAACCATCCACGCTCACACTCACACCTAGGGACAATTTAGAGTGCCCAACGAGCCTGCCATGCATGTTTTTGGAATGTGGGAGGAAACCGGAGCACCCGGAGAAAACCCACGCAAGCCCGGGGAGAACATGCAAACTCCACACAGGGAGGCCGGAGCTGGGATCGAACCCGGTACCTCTGCACTGTGAAGCCGACGTGCTAACCACTGGGCTACCGGGCCGCCCTACAAATAACTCCACGAAGCTGAAATTTTGCATAGGATGTCTATCGATGTCTTGGCCAATTCCCACTGAACATTTTGGGGGGTTGAAAGTGAGAAAAAATTAAAAGTGAAAAAAGTTGTTGCACATTGGAAGAGGGACATTTTTGGGACGTAATACCCTTCATGCAGCCGCTTCAAAATACTGCATGAGGGTTAAAGTGATCCTTGATCCCTGAGCCAAGTTTGTTTGGCATTTTGCACTTCCGCCTATTTCAGAATCCAATCCAGTCTGCTCATATTGAGTTTTTCCCGCTCTTTCAGGTGCTTTCAATACCATCAAAAACGCCTACGGTGAGTCTGCGGACGCCGCAAAGAAAGTGGATACGAGCAAAAAAACGGTCCAGGAATCAGCCGACGCCAGAGAAGACACTTTAGATCTTCAGGAAAAGGAATTTCCAAACACTACTCGAGAGGTCAACAAACTAAACCAGAGCATGGCGTCCCGCCCAGACCTCACTCCCGTTGCTAAAAAGGTAGCGGCTAGGCCAGCAGCATTTTAATGACCGTACTTTGGCTTGAAGTTGTGTCTAAATGATGACTATTTCTCCAGGTATGTGGCAGTGTTCGGTCCGAGCCCTGTACTCCACTCACGTGTGAGGGCGGGGACCTTTGTCCACCTGAAGGAACTTTGCCCTGTGAGAAGGGCTCAACGTGTGTTGGTGCCCTGCCTCTGGGCAAGAGGGCAGATGCCGATGTGAAGGATGTCAAAGATCGTCTGGAAAATCTCAGCAACAAGATCACGGAGGCGGCAGAGAAGGTACAACTAGTACACACACATACATAAATATATCTACTGTATATTTATTAAAAATAGCAGTGGCGGGCGGTTCGTTTTGGACCTGGGTTTTCAGTGGGTATATAGCAGGGATGTCGCACTTATTTTAGTTGCGGGCCAATTTGGAGTTACTTCTTCCCTCGGAGGGCCGTTATGACAGTGAAACCACAAAATGATTACTTGTACACAACAAATGAATGGTTGACTGGTTTTGAAATCTGTCCAGTCAACTAAAATACAGTCCAACCTGGGTTTTCGTCCATAATCCGTTCCAGAAGGCTGTTCGAAAACCGAAATTGTTCGAAAACCGAAACCACTCTTTTGAAAATAAAAATGTTTACTGCAACCGAGGACGTCACTTCTCTGCTCATGGTGCGAAGTTTTTTCGAGAACGCATAAAAAGGCAAAACTCGAAATTTTTGTTGAAAACTGAATTGGATGAGAGGAAGCGTCACTTCCTCGTCTCACTGTGATTTATTACAGAGGACACTTTGACATTTTGGTACGGATCTTAACTCGTTGACACATGTGATTTGCTTTCGCGGGCCACATAAATTGACCTGGCGGCCAGATCGGGCCCCCAGGCCTAGAGTTTGACACATGTGGTACATAGTGATCTAATCACACAGCCCCACTTAGTAATAATTAGTTATTACTAATTATTACATAGTAATAACACCTCCATCACAATATGTAGTCCTCCCCCCCCCCCCCAAAAAAAAATATTCATGGACTCTTTTATCTATATCATTTAACTAAACCTATGTCCTTGTACTTTGACTGTATTTTTAATTCGCAGCTCCAAAACACCGAAGATAGCACCAATGGCATGAGACAGTCAACGGACGATCTTTCCAACAAGATAAGGGAAGCCAGAAATGATCTCGAAGATGACCTAAAAGAGGCAAAGGATGTTGTGAAAGAGCTCAAAGATTTCCTGTCAGGTACAATTATTTGTCGCGTATCAGGATGACGGCTCCAATGATATGGGAAAATGTTTGTCATGTTAGCTTGGGTATTCGGAACAAGTGATGGCTTTTGATCGGGATGATATGAGCACCTAGCTTTATCCACCATCGTACTACAAGCTGTTTTGATATCAAATGGTTTATTTTCGCCAAAGATCGGAATGTTATAACGTGTGATGATTATATAACTCAAGTGTCAATCAAAACTGACCATTATTATCTGTGCTGATTGCCTTTAAACAGTTTGTGTGTTGGATTTCATTCTATTGGACAAGCGTACTTCTCAGAAAGAATGCTTTGTATGATTGTGCAACTTGTCTCCTTTCTGGATCCAGACCCATCATCCAACCTGACACACATTCAGGATGTGAGTGACCGGATCCTTAAAACCAAACTGCCTTTGAGCCTGGCCTCTCTCAAGAAGAAGCTCGACGAACTGAAAAATCTTGGCGAAAACCTACCAGACAGTACGTCCATCTTGAACGAGTCAGAGCCGCAGTTGGATGCGGCCAGAAAACTGTTGCGGGAGGCCCAAGATACCAGGTGAATGTCCAACCTGAAAAGTTTGCGGTTTGCAGTAATCCCTCGTTTATCGCGGTTAATGGGGACGTGGACCTTCGTGCTTGAGCAGCTAGGGGGTATTTTCGCCCATGTAGGTTTCATTGTAGAGGAGTTTCACTGTACACGTCATTGACACTTCATCAGGCGTCACTTCCAGCATGAAATGTCTTCTTTCTCAAATTCATAAATGTGTGATTTTTCTGAACCGAATGATGTCAACGTTTCTGTTGAGTCCTTGGAGTGACAATTAATGGCCTATTGACAGGGACACGGCTCTCGGGGTGAAGGACGACGTGGATGAACTGCTGGCAGGCTTTGACTCCGTGGAGGACTCCCTCACTGACATGGAGGACAAACTCCAGACCAGCATGGATTCCATAGACAACTTGAACAGAACTCTTACTAAGGTAAGAAGACCTGGGAAAAAATGATGGACAGTGTGCCATGTGATTATCCCGTTGAAGGTGATGGAGAAACTATCCGCGGGGGAAAAATCAGAGAAGACATTTGGAAAAAAACGATTCCGTTTAATAATAGCTGATTTCATCCAGGCCAAAAATCAACTGAAACCAGCAGAGAAGACTCTGGATGACGTGTCGTCCGTGATTAGTCCGATCAAACCGCAACTGGATGAGCTTAAAGACCTGCTGCAGGATGCAGCCGAACAAGCCGAGGACGCGCAGGAAACCGCGGACCAAGCTGTGGACGAAGCGGCGGATGCCGATAAGGTCGGTTTGGAGAGGATCAGAAATCCGGCTTTAGGACGAAGATTTTTATTCAACGCCTTAACGCTATTAAGGCCTTAAACGCTAAACTGCGTGCTGTGTGTTTGTACAGGCAAACTGTTAATGCAATACACGTTTCCATGTTTGTTTTTCGGAGGATATTCAACGATTTTTTTTTGTTGCCGTTTGTTCATCTAAATGTGTTTTTGTAAATTATGTATGCTTGTTTTTTAAATGCACATTTTTATCCTGTTTTAAGCTCATGTAAAGCGTCTTTGAGTATGATGAAAAGCGCTTTCAAATAAAATGTATTATTTATTATTATTATTATTATTATTATTATAATGTACGCATACATACATATGCTAATACATACCTTATGTACCATGAACATGCTTTTTTTTTTCTTTCTAGGAGCTGTTGACGGTGCAGCAGCAGTTTGATCTTCTCAAAGATAAGGCGACTTCCGGACAGCCTCCTGGAGGAGCAGGGCCAGGGGACGAACGGCTTACAAAGCTCATGACGGATGCTGGGAATCTGACCAACACCACTGACGGCATGTTGGATGCTCTGCAAGGTAACAGATTGACCTCATCGATCACTCCATCGAATTGTGTTTATGGAGCACTTTTCGTGCCGTGCAAATAAAACATCGAAAACACGCGGCAACACGCGGCTCTTTAGCGACATCTAGTGGCTCCCTGGAGCTTTGTAAAAAAAAAAAAACATGTTTGAAAATGGAAAAAGATTTTGATAGTAGGCTAATATAGCTCAAATCGATCAAGATACATGTTGTAGCTCCGAAAAAAGAGAGCTGTGGTGTTTTATTTTTTTAAACGTACACTTTATTTATGCTTTTAACAGTCTCGACAAACACAGACACGTCTGCGTCCGACTCCGAGGCTGTCTTTGAACGCCTCTCGAGTCGAACGAGAAGAGTCTCGTTCGACTCGAGAGGCGTTCAAAGACAGCCTCCGAAAAACGGAAATTCGTGATCACTTCACGGACACTAAGAAAATACCATTTGAGTGGATTCTTAGGCATCCAGAACGGATGATTTCTTTAACCTAGCGTACATTTGAGATCGGTGGAAAGAAACTATACATAAATGGAACCAAAAAATAAATAAATCAATCAATAAATACAAGTGAAATCATGATTTCAACCCGAAAGACATCTTTAACCTCGTTCGTTGCCTCTCCGCAGGAAAAGCCGATTCGCTGAAGCAATTGCAGGATGAGATTCTTCAAAAGTCCTCCAAGCTCGAGGGACTTGATGCCAAGCTTAAAGACCTTGTGGCACAACTTCAAAAGAAAGGCCACGATTTGAGTGTCTGCCAGGGCTGAGGGAGGAGTCGCTTTCAGTCTGGTACAGGGACAAATCTTTCACAGAATCCGTCTTCATTAAAGCGGACATCCTCCTTAACCCTCAAAATACTCTTGTTACTCGGCTCCATAACATTGCACCTTTTCTTTGACGGGTTTTTCGAAAGATATGATTCTTCATGAAAAGAACCACCTTTGCTCATACTCTATCAAGCACTTAGCGAGGGTGTCAATGGTTCCATTGCAGTCATCTGCCGATGTGTATGTCTTTTGTTTGAAAAGTGACATGGGAAAAGGTCAGCACAAAAAAATGTATCAGTTTGCCCTTGCATAACCTACAGGCTGTCACAAAGATTTGATGTCATTTTGTTGTCTGTGAATAACCAATTTTTGCTCAAATATCCGAGGTGGAAAACTAGGTTTCGTGTACTTTATTCTGGCAGAACAATGACACACCACGTGGGTGCTGTGCATTTGAAAAGCTCCGTGCAATCAGTTACAAAATCCATATCCGTTTGAAAATATCTGAATTTGGCTGACTAGAATTTTTTTTAAACCACATAAAGCCCATTTAATTTAGTTAAAGTGGGGCGTAGCTACTCGATTCATGTAACAAATGATGTCAAATTCTTTTGGACACCCTTGTATACTATTATTTATTGTATTTTTATTTGTGCACAACCCATCATATTTAATAAAAGCTTGACTTATGCTTCATTGTGTGTAAAAGATGGACATGGTACAGTATAAGTATCATCACATTGTTTTATTTTTTATTGGGGGGGGGGGATGCATTTCACTCCATTTTTAATTCTTTACCGAGTGTTTATACCAGTTTGTGGCACTTGATAAATTCATTGAGTAGACCCCCTACTATTCGTAAATAGGGAAAAGCTGCGTACAACTGACGGCTATTGAAATGCATTGAAGGGAAAAAGAAAAGAATGAAACCAAATCTTAAAAAAAAAAAGGTCATTTAAAATGTGCATTTTCTATGAAAAAAAAGCAAGTGAAATGGAGAGTTGGGGGACAAAAACGATACAGAAAAAATATCTGCGATAATGGAAATCCGCTTGGATACGTATTCCAAACCGCAAAAAAAAAAAAAGTTATTTCAAAGTTATTATCCATGACCGACTCAAAATTGGGCCCCTTTGATGTGCAAGTTGTATTTTTCCATGAACTGATGTCAAATATTCCAGATAACATGAAATCCAGACCGATCAAGTTCATCAGCTTTCAACAAAACATTTGAATATCTTCTGAGCTTCGTGAAAAGGAGGGAAAGAAGAGAGAAAAGTGCAAGACCGTTTTCAGCGAAACTGATGGTGTGAGTCATGAGAAAACATTTTCCTCAGCTCTTGAGGGCAGAAGTGTGGGGGCAGTCAACGCGTTGACCTCTTCAAGCCAAGAGCGATGCCACTTTGTGTTGTCACCTGAAATTGCAGATATTGTGGCATGAAAGGATTTCTGAAACGTTTTAGTTTTGGAAAATAAAGGACCAAGAGAGTGAAAAGCCTTTTGACTTACGTGAGAATCGTCTCATGTTTATCAGCCAATCACATGACAGAACAAATGCCAGACTGAAGCGGCGGCTCCTTCCTCTGCGCCACAGCTGTAGCCGGGCTACAACGCAGACGGGATTCATCGTTACGGGCTAATACTGGAGCTAACATTCATCGCTATAGGAGCATTTCTAACCTTTTGGAGGACATGAAAGAAGTGTCGTTCTCTGAGCCCATTGAGTGGATCTCTCTTGGTTCCGCAAGCAGGTAGTTGGGTTCCCTGTGATGGCCTCCGATTGGAGGACAGAGACCCCTGCTGGGCTCAGAAGCCATGCAAGCGAGGTGACCGGAGGCGTGGAGAGGATTTCCATTTGGGTCCATGCAGAGCGCGTCATCATCGGAGGTCCCGAGAGATTCTAAGTCAGTCTGAGAGGAGGTCTGGACAATGATGTGGGGCAGTGAGAGAGGAGTGACCGAGCAGTGCTCCCTGCGGGACACCTGCAGCTTCTTCATGTGATAGATGGCGGTAGTTGCGTGGAAGGCTTGCTGTTGACAAGAGAAATGCGGTGAAAAATGTTATTTCTGTCCTTGCATGAGACAAACATGTCACTTTAGTCGTTAGGTTCTGAAATAATCTGGATAGGAGTGGATACCACAAACGTAGACAAGGATAAGAGCGAATGACAAAAATGTGTTTATTAACAAAAACAACCTTCAAACACAACTTTTCCACCTTCAAAATAAAAGCCTCTATTGTTACTAACCTTCCATTTAGCTTTGGCAAAGTTCCGTTCCATCTGCTCACAGACCGAACGATAAATATCCAGGTCTTTAGCTGTGTTCCCAGAAATCCTGAAAGAAAGTCACTTAGAATTATGAACTGTGTTGCAATAATGGGGTCTTCATATTAAAAAAACAAACAAAAAAAACATTTCGTAGTGTAACCATGTGTGAATATGAAGGACAAAAAAAAAAACCCAAATCAACTCACCATGGATGTCGCAGGGCCTGTTCGGTGGTGAATCGTTTCATGGGGTTTTTCTCCATCATATTCCGAATGAAGTCTTTTGCTGTGAAGATATTGAATAGATACACAGAGTCCCATAATTGTTACAAACGAAACAAAAAATCCATGCCTATCAAGCTGGCGATTGAGTCAACCATCATAAACTGTTCCAAGAATGGAGGCAAAGAGGAGTTTCATTGGGGTTTTTTTTTTTGCATGCATTGTCTACTTAACAGCGGTGACAGATTGGATCTTTGTGCAACACATTTAATGTCTACGCTGTTTTTTTTATTGGTACATTGAACAATCTACAGATGATCATATCGGGAATGAGGATGGTTCCAAAAAGGTTTTTTTTTCGTACCTGACTCAGAGATCTCATCCCAAAAGGGAGCGTGAAAGGCGTATTCAGCTCTCATGATCTTTGAAAACAGACGCGTCTCGTTCTCCTCAAAGAACGGAGGGTATCCGCACAGCCTGGAACACAGAGAGAACTCGCTTCAAATATCTCATCGCTTTTACTGCAATACATTGTTATCTATGTAGCGCTTTAGCAACAAATGACAGTATCGTATAAGTTAAAAAAAAAAAAAAAAGCTACTTACAAGATGTAGGTAATAACGCCAATGGACCAACAGTCAACAGCTTTGCTGTAGGGTTTTTGGGCCAAAACCTCTGGAGCTACAAGAGAAATTGATCGCATAATATCAATATAGCTTTAGCAATTTTTGGTTAAAAGCAGAGCAGATCATCAACTAAAAGTCTTTGCACTTGATTCTATTGTGTGTAACTCACCGACGTATCCGGGTGTACCGCATGCCGTGGACATCACGCCATGCTCCAATGTTTTTGAAAGGCCAAAATCGCTAACCATGATTTTGGCATTTTCATCCGCATTGTAGTACAGCAGGTTTTCAGGCTACGAGAAGAACAGAGAGAGATTGAGAAACGTGGCCGAGTAAACATATTACAGTTTAAGAATGAAACTACAGTCAAACCTCGGTTATCGGACATCTCGGTTATCGACCAATTCGGTTTTCGACCAAAAATGTCGATTTTTTTATGCCTCGGATGGCGAACAAATTTCAGTTCTCGAACAAACTGAGCGCACTTGAATGCACCATTTAACTCCTCTCGCCTTCCTTACACGAGGAAGTGACGCTTCCTCGAGTAGACGAGGAAGTGACGCTTCCTCGTGTTGCTTTCCATTGTGAGCAGACGTGTTCAGCAAACAAGTTTATTTTAAAAAGAGCCTGGTTTCGGTTTTCAAACCATTTCGGTTTTCGAACAGCCTTCTGGAACGGATTATGGACGAAAACCGAGGTTGGACTGTATATCATTGTCTTTGCGTGCATGCGTTTTACCTTCAGGTCCCTGTGCACAATGCTGTTTTCATGCAGGTAGTCGACAGCCTTCAGCACCTGTTTGATCACCAGGCTCGCGTCCTTCTCCGTAAAAACGCCTTTATCTAAAATCCGATCAAACAGCTCCCCACCTGACACCCTGCACACAAAATGAGGAATGTCATTCGGATTTATGTTTCGTCTCTTTGACTCCACATATGTAACCAAGGGTCTCAAGGGGATACTGTACCATCATGAACACTTACAGTTGCATGACCAGGTAGTAGTGCGTTCGACTCTCGTAAAAATCCTCCAGTCCTATTACATTGTCGTGCTTTATCCTGAAATCATAGGAAAGACGTTTCAATTTCATGAGCGCCATGAGTAGACACGTGGACAAAATTGTTGGGACCCTCCTTAACCCTATCATGCATCCAATAATGATAACCTGATAACACGATAAACTGTCCACTGTCGTAACGGCTGTCCCTGAAAGGGTTAAAAAAAAAAAAAAAAACCTCCTCAAAACTACCTTGAAGCCGGCAAAAGTCATCATACAGTCAAAGCTCGGTTTTCGAACGTCTCAGTTCTCGACCAATTCAGTTTTCGACCAAAGATTTCGAGTTTTTTATGCCTCAGAGGACGAACACATTTCAGTTCTCGAACAAACTGAGCGCACTTGAATGCACCATTTGACTCCTCTCGCCTTCCTTACACGAGGAAGTGACGCTTCCCCGTGTTGCTTTCCATCGTGAGCAGACGTGTTCAGTAAACATTTTGATTTTCAAAAGAGCCTGGTTTCGGTTTTCAAACAATTTCGGTTTTCGAAACTCATGAAGCTTGAAAGGTGCTCTCTCCTGATAGCATCGTGGACCACAAAAATAATGTCTCCCTTTCATGAGTGCATTTTCAGAGACCAATGTTGTTACTTTCTGCGTGGATACAACACTTTTCATGAAGGTTTATGCGATGTAGGCGTCTCTATCTTTCAGAGGATAGCTGTGTGTGTGTGTGTGTGTGTGTGTTTTACCTCTTCAAAACATTGATTTCGTTTTCCAGGTTGCTGTGGGTGAGGTGCTTTTTTTTCAGACACTTCAGAGCGAACAATTTCCCCGTTTTCTTCTCTCTCACCATGAAAACTTCCGAAAAAGAGCCCCTACACAAAACAATGACAAAGACATGAAGGAAAGTTGGGTCAGAAAGTGAATGCTCGCCAACTGGCCGAAACATTGTGAACGCACAATCTTCACGAGAGCCAATAAAAGAGCTCTTTTCCTTTTCAAGGTAAATAATAATCACTTTTGATTGACGCTGTCTGTGAATTGTGAAACGGGAGAAAGCACAGCGGAAAAACAGAATACCGTATTTTCCGCACGACAGGGCGCACCTAAAAGCCTTCCATTTTCTTAAAAGCTCACAGCACGCCTTAAAAATCGGATGCACCTTGTGTATGGTCATTACGGTAATACGTCAAGCCCAAAATGGCTCCTTGCGAGAGACGTGCGTACAAGTGTTTTGTTTTTTGTTTTTTTTTTGCTCCAAATGATTATGCGCAGCCGTTAAATCAAAAGTGTTGTAAAGAGCTGTCATATTTCTGTCATTTCACGACAGGTATCATGCAGCCCTGCATTCAACACAAATACTGTATATTCAGTCCGACTCCTAATCCCATAATGAAGTTAGGCTAGGATGTTCCCACACTGCTGCGGTCTGACGTCAGTGATCAGGGACAGACAAACACACACACACACACACACACACACACACACCATACTTATTAACAGCCAGTCCATGATAAGAGAACTTTAAGCAGCTTTGAGTCCACAAGACAGTGATGAGGTAACAGGCTTATAATGAAGTTGACAAGTATTTGACGCAGCTCACTCGCTTTCATTTTTGTTGTTGGTGAGGCCAACTTTGGCCTCACAATGTGATCATGGCGAGAGCTCGGTGAGGGACGTGTCCATTCATTTTACACGTTCATGTCGAAAAAAAATCAAACGGAAGAGGAAGCGCGACGCACAGTTGACGTGTAAAAAGGCTCGTACCGTATTATAAAAACATTTGACTTACAGCTTTGGTTTTCGATCTTTTTCTACTTTACATACACACTGTTACTGTTTCGTGTATCCAAATCACAAAGCGGTTGCATTTCATTAAGTCTACAGTCTACTGTAGAATCGGAAACATTATTAGCTTTAAATATGTTGCACTATCGAGCAGCATAGCAAAAATGGGACGACCTCGGCTAGAAGGTGGAGCTGTGAATAGTTTACCCAAACTGTATTAAAAGTTCCATTGATCAAGTCAGCTGTGCGGAAGGCCATGAAAGGATTATCCTTAAACCTGTGCCAATCTGAGACTGGAGTGTCCTCCTTTTGATATTTGGTGGAGGGAAATTAGCGTCACTGGAAATGGCAGCAATGAAGTTGGGAGGGTGGCATCTTGTTACCCCGTCGGACTTGTCTCAAAAACGTTGTCATCCGGAAGGCGACAGTACTTACGATCCCATCTTCCCCTTGAAGTCAAAGACATCTTTGATGTTATTGATGGGTTTCTTCCAACTACAGACAATCTCCTTCCGCCCCATCTTGGCTCTGACGTTGCCGTAGACTCCTGCAAAGCAAAGGGCATGAAACTTTAACCCCCCATGCAGTAATGATCCCAAAATTGGACATTTTGGCCACTTTGGACGATTTTGGACTGACACCACAGACAAAACAGTGAAATATAACTCCACGAAGCTGAAATTTTGCATAGGATGTATATCGATGTCTTGGCCAATTCCCACTGAACATTTTGAGGGGTTGAAAGTGAAAAAAAAATTAAAAGTGAAAAAAGTTGTTGCACATTGGAAGAGGGACATTTTTGGGACGTAATACCCTTCATGCAGTCGCTTAAAAATACGGCATGGGGGTTAAAAAATCGTAACATACGCAAATTAATCCGGCACAACTGCGATTCTTGTGACGACAAAGAGAACCAAAAAAATGGTTCTGGTAAATATTGACTGTGATGTCGTGGATGTAACAAGTACGTGTCACACATCAATTATTCTTCTATTGAAAAACATCAAAATAACTAAAATACGGATCGTATGGAACCAACTAAATTGCCTGTACCTCACGGTCATATCTTCAATCGATATTTACATTTGGAAATTAAGGGAACGATGCGAAATGGTCCTTCATTGACCCGTTTCACACCCCACGTTCCTTTTTTCAGTCCAGGTTACATAAATGCTTGCATGTCCACAGGTGAGGTCAGTCCCATCTAAGTAAAGCCTTTTTGTACCTATCAGTTGCACGGCATTCAAAATCGTAGGGGATTAGAGGGAGATAGATAGCAGTGGTTGCTTTAAGCTTCTGTTCGATGCTGTCCTGGATCTGCCCTCCTGGTTCTCACACCCCCTGGCTCTCTCTCTCTCTCTCTCCTAAAGTGCTCCTCTGTGTGTCTGCTGAGGGAATGGATTAACACCTGATTCCACAATGGAACTGGGTCGGTCCATAATCTTAGCCTTAAAAGAGCACTGTACTTTAGACATGTAAAATTGACGACCGCTAAATGACAACTAACTGTACTGAATAAGAATTAAAAATCAGAAAGCAAAAAAAAAAATCTACACAAATATAATAGCTGCCATTTTTTTTCATTCTTCTACGCAGCTAGCTATTGTGCTTACATTATCATTAATGTATTTTTTTTTAAATAACAACAAATATTTATAATAGAACTTTTTAATACATACATACATCGGAGCAGTACTATAATTACCCGTGTAGAGTCTAGTGGTTTCCAAAAAAAAACATTGTGTAAAGTCACATACGCATTTTGTTGTTGTTTTGTTTTGTTGTTGTTTGGGGCTTCCAGAAACCAAAGACTGAAACAACACATTTTTAATCCAAGAGTGACTAAAATGACTATAAAAGTTTTTTTTTTCGTATCAATTGAGGAAGGTGTACATTTAATTTGTAGATCTGGCTACATTTCAAAGGCAGATGCATAAAAACCAAGCTTTTCAAAATGGTCAAAAGTTCTAAACCAAGCATTTAAAAATGGTCAAAAGTTCTAAAACATCTTCCAGAATGTGTTATTGTGTTATCTACCACTGAAAGGACTCAACAAACTATCCCGGCAGAAAGAATTTAAACACGTTTTACCTTGAGGAGCGGCGAGAGATGGGAGTGCTGAGGTATCCTTGGCCGGTACCTGACGCTCACATGTCGGGTGCAGCCTTTTACCAGCAAGGGGGCGGAGCTTCTTCCATTCATTAGTCGCAGAGATCGCGAGATGTCAACTCACCGCCGTCAAAATCTCGTTAAACGTTTTGGTTTCGCTTTTTTTGTTTGTTTGTTTGTTTGTTTTTAGCAGAACGGGGAAGAACACAATACATAAAATAAAACATACGGGTGCTTTCCAACGGATTAGTATATCAGAAATAATTCCAAGTTAAATTCACTGATGCTAAAGATCGCCGAGCCGCGCGGTGCGTTATGGGTTCCTCGGTTGCCAATTTTGAATGTGGTGGGGGCGATATAGACACGAATTATTTGGGCCATTTCAACCGATGAAAAGTTGCTGTTTTTTAATTTAATCTATTTTAAACTGTGTCATCGGTTTATTTTTCCGTGCGCTGACCACCGTCTTTTTTTATTAAGATTAATGAAGCCTTTTATGACATTTTCTTTCCAGCGAAGCGGGCCTGTGTGCGACTCCGGACACGGGATATTTGTGGTCATTTGCTCTGCCCCAGAGCATGGGTTAGGGATTTTAAGGCATGAAATTTATTTTTAGCGCATTGTATAAGCTTACAACGAAATTTGGTTGCCACTCCTTAGTGCATTTCGTAAAAAACAAATAAATAAATAAATAGATAGATAAAAAAAATAAAATGGGATAACATTTCGTCTGTTATGTTGCAAAACATCGCCTATGTTTCCTTTAAATCGTTGGTTTTGTGATGCGTCACAACTCCCAACATTGCCAGCAAAATAAAAATATCTGAATTAATGTGTCGTTTTGCTCACATGCACGAGCCATTTTAGTGCCATAAGCATAAATGCTTTGTGGTGTGCCCCCCCCCCTCACCTCCTGCACCACCCCTGAAAGAAATCAACAATACCTGAGTATTTGTCAGTTTTTCTTTATTTTACAAAATGTTAATGTTTTTAAAACTTTCACACAGAGATAAATAATAATTATCCATTCATCCATTCATCCATTTTCCGATCCTCTTTGTCCCAGGGGACACCCGGCCAGCCAATCGCAGGGCACACACAAACTACTCGGGAATGTAAGAGAGCGGCGTGGTGGGGCACCAAAGGTAGACCAACGAGACGTTACAATTTTAGGCCAACTTTTTCATCCGCATGGACCTTTTTCCTGTCAAGAAAATGTCCATCCATTCATACATTTTCCGATCTGCTTTATCCTCACAAGCGACGCGGAGCATGCGTGAGTCTATCTACCAATGGGTGGCGGTAATGCACTATTACTGTCTCCAAAGCGCTATCCAACACAACGAAGAAGACGGCGACGAAGAGAACGGCACTGTATCAGCTTCCTCTTCCAGGGCTGTCTCCTACGTCATATATTGACGACGTGCACGTTTTTTTTTATATAGCTAAGTGATCATCTTTACGAACACAAGAGCGATAAATCTGAAATAAAATTCAATAAAATGTGAAGTGACACGAACCAATTGGTGACTCAAGGTTCGAAATTAGTTGGCATTATCTCAGAAGTTGTCAGCGTTTAATAGACTTAAATGGAATACGGAGTAGAAGACAAGGTCGGGTTGGGCTGTGCTACTTTAGCAAGTTAACCAGCCACTAGTATAAGCAGGGTAGTTTTTTTTGCTAAACAGCAAATTTGACTGCGTGTTTTTTTTTTTTTTTTTAAATATGCGACGTGTCGAATTGTCGCTGATGTAAAATATTACTTCCGTTAGTTGTCTGAATTAGGTAGGGTCATTAGATATCGGTGGAAGGCTGCTTCCGAAGTGATTACGCATTTAGCCTGTGTTAGCATTCTCATTACATTGCAATTTGTTCGTGTGCACAGTTGATCCTTTTGGTTAACCCTACAGCCCAGGAATATGGCGCCGCGCTTACAGTTGGAAAAAGCGGCTTGGCGTTGGGTGGAATCTGTAAAAGCTGAAGATATCACACAGGAGCATATCGAGCTAGCGTACCGCATCAGTCTTCCGGCCTGCAAGAGAGGAACCTGCAGGTACTTTCAGAAATGTCCCATCATTTTCAGTTGTGATATAACCGTGAATAACACCCACTAGTATATTTTCTTTGATGGAAATTTATCAACCAAACACAGCGCATCAAGTCTTTATTCCTCGTATCGGACCGTGTGTATTGCGACACAACGTCAAATGACATCAATGAACATCACGTTAACCAATAAGAATCTTCAACGATCGGATGTTAGATCCCCGAGTTCAGTCTTATGTTTACGTACTTAAATTTGCTTAGAAACTCGTATCCAAATTGTTAGCCAGCTATACAGCGTATGTATATGCAATTGTTCTTTGAATGTCGGGTTTGATTAGTGTACATGCTATGACTTCAGGAGGAACTGTAAAGGCAACCCCAACTGTCTTGTTGGCATCGGCGAACAGACGTGGCTTGGGGAGATTGATGAAAATTCTTTCCACAATATTGATGACCCAAATTCGGAGCGAAGAGATACGGTACAGTATTTGATCAGTTCAATCACTGTGCACAGTACAATACAATATATTCTATTTATTTGTAGTACTGTCTTGTTTTTCTGTCTCTTACAGAACACATTTGTCGGTTTGACCAATCTGGGTGCTACGTGCTACGTCAACACCTTCCTGCAGGTGTGGTTCCACAACCTTGAGTTGCGAAGAAGCCTCTATCAGTACTACAATTCCCGTGCAGAGGAGCACAACGCAGAATCCGGTACAAGTACAGATGCTTTGCGTTTGGTAATTCAGCTGCTTTAAAATGTGTGCGGCATTAAAAAAAATAATAATTTTGTACAACAGCATAGTTCTATCAGTGTGCTTACTTGCACTAAAGAGAAGTACTACACTGCCTTAAATTGAAAGCTTTTAAAAAACATGTTAACACCTTAATCTCACCATGTTCAACTTTTATGTGCATAGATGTGTCAATTCAAGCACCATGGTCCAAAGGGTTACTTTAAAAATGTATTGCGATAGTTCGTCGTTACCTGTTATAAAGTGTATTTAGTCATGTATTTAAAATACCAAAATATTAAAGTATTTTATACTTGAAATTACTTTGATACTCCATATCAAGTGGTTACAGTGTATTTACAAATTGTTATTGGGACAATCCTAAGTGCGTCACCGACACCCATCAGAAATCGAGCGGTGATGAGATATGAACGATTTTCGAGAGTCTGTACATGTATAAACACTATTCACAAATATTTATGGAAAATGTAAAAGGTTCATGCTACACTGATATTATGAAAGTGGGACATTTAAATAGAATGATGCACTGGTGATTTCTTCATTTCGAAAAAAGTTAACAATGATAGCGACACCACAACAAAAATGTCGAAATGACTCGTCATGTGACCTTGAGCATCAATTACAGCTTAACAACAACGTCTGCCGGTTGTTTCTGGACAAATGTGGAACACTGGCTCTGACAAATACTTGATGTGTTTCAGATTATGAACCTCAGTCCATTTGTGAGCATCTGCAATATTTGTTTGCACTACTACAGAACAGCAACAGAAAATACATCGATCCTTCAGGGCTGGTTAAAGCTCTTGGCTTAGACACTGGGCAGCAGCAAGTAAGAAGCCAGCCGATTAACTTTGCGACTGCTTCAACAATACGTTGCCCCACAAAGTACTAGTCATTTTTTTTTCCTCTCTCAGGATGCCCAGGAGTTCTCAAAGCTCTTCTTGTCCTTGTTGGAGGACACATTGTCCAAGCAGAAGAACCCAATCCTGCAAAATGTCATTCAGCAGCAATTCTGTGGACAGTTCTCCTATGTAACTGTGTAAGCAAACCAACTGCCACTTGATTCTCAAAGATGCATCACGTCCGTGGACTGCCCCCACTGTTGAACTGCAAAGATTCATTTAGTCACCTGACCCAAGAGAGAGTTTCTAATTGCAATCAATGTTGTTTTCCCAGCTGTAACCAATGTGGGCGATCCTCTGCGCTGCCTTCCAGATTCTATGAACTGGAATTGAATATTCAGGGCCACAAGAACCTTACAGAATGTGTTACAGAGTTTCTGAAGGTATGTTAAGGTCAGAGTAACATTAACGCAATCGAATGAGTCCTAGAAATACAAAAGTACTGATTTGCAGTATCAGCAGTGAATCTTAGAAAAAAGACATTACAATTATTGTCAGGATGCATTTTAACCTTGAGTTGGGCAATGAACCGAAATGTAATTGTGATTTCCGTTTTGGCTCGACTGAACGCTGCCTCGTTATACTCGTTTTACTGCCATAACTGCAGTAAAACTGCAACATCAATAAGCTCGATAAGCCCCACCCTCAATGGGTTCTGTTTACATTCTTGGGGAAATTACTTACATTTGCCATTGATTTAGGCGATATGAAATGTTATTTTTCACCTTCTACCTCTGATGTCATTTCAAACAAAAATAAAGTTAACGTTACGATTTTACTAACAGGCGCACCTGAAAGCCTTCCTTTTTCTTAAAAGCTCACAGCGTGCCTTAAAATCCGCTGCGCCTTGTGTGTGGTTATTACGGTAATATGTCGACCCCAAAATGGCTCCTTGCTAGAGACGTGCTTCCAAAGCAGAGTTCAAATTTAAGGCGATCGGGTTACGCAGTTGAACACGGAAATAGAGTAGCGGCAAGAGAGTTCAACGTTAACGAGTCAATGTTAGAACTTTCTGTTGGTTAAGTGAACCGCGTCGCTGCTTTATTAAATACGTTTTACTGACATCTGATCGTTCTGTAGCAACGCCACTCAACAGTTAAGCTATCTTCGCTGTTGTCGTTTGTTCAAAGCTCCTTTGATCTGTGACGTGGGTTGCGTCGGCGCTGATTGGTTGAAGGACTGCTGACGAGCGTTTCACTTGAGTGGCGTTGCTAAAGGTTCTGTTGGCATTTCCTTGAGCGTAGCTCCATCTAGTGGATGCATTGTAGATTGCGTCTTCTAGTGCTTTGCGTCCAATGTATGCCAACATTTACAAAATAGGCCATTCCTTGAAGGTGCGCCTCATAATCCACTGCGCCAGCAGTCAGTTGGCAGTCTTACCCATGATTGCGGTTTTGAGTCATGAAGCAGGCTGGGAGTTTTTTAAAAGCCTCGGGAATGGTTTGCGGGTGTTTAGAGTTAACTTGTTGATTCAGAAGATGACGTTCATAGCTCCTTTAGAGTACCTTTTCATGATATGCTAATTTTTTGAGATTGGAATTTGGGTTATACCCCTCATACCATTTACACGACCCGCCACTCGGTCCAACGTTAACTCTTGACGCTTCTCTTCACTTTCCAGGATGAGAAACTAGATGGAGACAACCGCTACTTCTGTGAAAGCTGTCAAAGTAAACAGAACGCCACCCGCAGGATTAGACTGCACAGTCTCCCTCCCACCCTCAACCTGCAGCTCATGCGCTTTGTCTTTGACAGGTTTGTCCCCCAAAATATCTCTTCAATTCAGATCCATACCCACTTAATTATCTCGTTATGAAACATGCTAACTAATAATGACGCATCATTAAAACTCATTCAGTACCAGCCAATTCTAGACCATGTCTGAAAAGACGTTAAAAAAGGTCTTTGGGAGTGAATGAGTTCAGAGTTAGTTACCCGCTTACTGACAGCTTCTGGGATGTAATCTCTAGACAAACGGGGCACAAGAAGAAACTCAACACCTACATCAGTTTCCCCGAGCAACTGGACATGGCGCCCTTTTTTGAAGTCAAAAAAGGTATCCCCACTTTTAATTTCACTACTCTTCTTCTTCGGTCAGATATGTGTGGTTACAAAAGGATCAATGACGCACTTGTCATACAAAATGGATGGACAGAGTAGGATTTTAACCCCAAAATGCCATGAACTGTCGGGCTCTGTGTGAAAATGTACGTTCCTCCTAAAACCGCGTAACTGGTTTGGCTACGGATATCATTTTGGCCCAGTCTGTTCCTTATTGTCGAGACCTGAACTGAGGCGCGGGAGACCTGCAGTTTTTTTACCATGTTGTTCTAGGTTCCTTTGTGACCTCTTGGATCTTCAATACAGTAAAGCCAAAGTATTAGACCTTGCCGTACCAATTCTTTTGGAGAGGACTGTATAGTTCTGTAGTTTTGTGAAAACTCTTTGGACTGCATTTGAATCCTTTTGCGTGTGTATTGTCCAAATAGCCCTGACCCAAACCGTGTGTCACATTTCTAGATCAGAAGTGTGTGTATGAACTGAGTGCAGTGCTAATCCACCGTGGCATCAGTGCCTACTCAGGACATTACATCGCCCATGTGAAAGACGCTCGTACCAGCGACTGGTACAAATTCAACGATGAAGAAATTGAAAGGATGGAAGGCAAGAAGCTACAGTTGGGTACAGAAGAGGATATCGGTAAGCGGCACTCCCCAAGTGGACGTCATGTAGGAGCTGATAGAATTTTCACTTCTGCTTATGTATTCACGACCTCCTTGGTCTTTATTTTGGTCCTCAGCTGAAACGGTGAAGTCTCAGACACGGAAACCCAAGTGCAGCAAAGGCTACCACTGCTCCAGAAATGCCTACATGTTGGTGTATAAAATCCAGGAAGAGGAAACCGCAGATCCCGCTGTGGCCCCAGTTCAACTGCCTGGTAGGTTGAATTTCCGTTCTTTTTTTGGGTTTTTTTTTTTTGCGTCAATGATTGACAAACCACAATCTTGAGAAACCTCTGTATGAGTATGTCACACCACATGGGGTTCACCGCAACACACTACCGGCTTAGTGTCGGGGTAGTCTTGACTAACCTCCGCAGTCAACATCAATGTCCGCTGTCTTGTCTGAGGTTTTGTTTCACTCCTTTCCCAACTCCCAAGAGTTCCTTCAGAGGTTGGTGGAGCAAGACAACCATAAATTTGAGGAGTGGTGCAGTGAAATGTCGGACATGAGGAAACAGAGTGTGGATAAGGGCAAAGCCAAGCACGAAGAAGTGAAGGAGCTGTACGAGCTGCTACCTGCGAGAGACGGTCAGTAAGCACGTTCCCCGACCACCTTGGAGGAACGATATTTGGATTTTAGGCAGGAGAGTTTGACCCGGGATTTTAGTTTCTCTCCACTGCGCACATTTGCATTTTCTCCTCACTTGACCGTATCTGTTGTGCCGGGGGGGGGGGGGTTTGGTAAACATGTTCACCATGACACATTTTCATGTTTGTAGGAGAGCCGTACGAGTTTATTCCTCTGGATTGGTTGAAGAAGTGGTTGGATGACTCTACCGCCACCAAGAAAATCGACAACTCGCACTTCTTGTGTTCCCATGGCAAACTACATCCCGACAAAGTGGGAGATACCAAGAGGGTTTCTCAGACAGCCGGGCAGGTCCTGTACGAGCGCTACGGTGGGGGGCCAAGGCTTGACGGTAGGAGAAAGACAAAACGGGTTTTTTTTTTTTTTTGCTGCTTGGGAAGCTAAATCAACTCATTTTGCATTCACATGAGAAATGTGTGACCAAAGCAAACACACGACTTGTCTGAAAACTGCAGGCTCCACTCTATGCCGGGAGTGTGTAGAACAGCGATGCAGGGTACTACGTCTAAAGAATCAGCTTCATGAGGACTACAAGGAAGTCTCCAATCTGGTCAAGCGTACCATCAGGTAATCGTAGAAGTGATTAGGTCACGGATTAAGTTCTAATTTGCGTTCACTCACTGATTTGGATTTTTTTCCTTTTTTTTTTTTTCCTGAGGCCTAAGCAGAAAAAAAAATTCCAATAACCGATGAACTCTTTGAATTTTCCAAAAAGAGGCAAACCCTAGAATGCCAGACAATTTAGAGCAGATCAGATCACAATCGTCTTTATTGGCCAAGTATGCAGAAACGCAAAAAGAATTTGTCTCCGGTTGTACAGGCTACGCTAGTGTTAGCAATAACAATCAATGACGATAAACAAGGACATAACAAATAAGTATCAGCAATGCATGTCCTTTAATTCCTGCCAATGCCTATTTAACGGCGTTTACTGTTTCATGAGAAAATAAGGTATCTGCATTTATTACATTTCAAACTTTAGCCGATTATTGCGATTTCGATAAGATATCATCGGTCGCGCTCTGCCATTATTAATTCAATCTTCAAATTTGTATGTCTCCCATCCATTTTCTGGTTTGTTCCAGTGATAAAGTTAAAATGCAACACCATTAACTAAAAATACATGCCAACTAAAAGTTGTATTTTTGTTTTTAAAGTGTTTTACTTACCTGTCTGCGTGTCTGTTTCTACCAGCGGAGACGGTTACTGGGTGGGCAAAGCCTCCTTGCGCAGTTGGAGGCAGTTGGCTCTGGAGCAACTGGAGAAGGATGAACACGAAAGCGAACCGAGCAATGGTCAGAGCAACGGGAATGGCTCGCATGCCAACAACAGCCAGGGTAAGAACATTTCTTGGTCTTAACTCACTTTTACACAATCAGGATTTTTGGAGCCAATCGGCAATTACAAAAAAATCAATAAATAAATACATGTTACTGATATCGGCTTGAAAAAAAAAGTTGTATTGAATATGTACAATTACAAAAATCTGTGATCATGTGAGACCGCAAAAAGTGAACTGCAGTATGCGAGGGAAGACTATGAGCAAGAAACGTACAAGAACTTGAATCACACAATGCCGACATGAAGAAGCAATCTGCATTGAATTCAATCTATGAGTGGCAACCTGAATTTGAGTCCTCGTTTGCTTCTAGACTGCAGTCCTGAGGTCTCAGAGGGCAACGAGGAGGAGATGAAGACATTCAATGAGGACATTGTCTGCAGCCACGGTATGTTCACGTGGAGCATGTTTACGACGCCTGCACAAGTTCCAGCTTTCATGTTTGGGTGATGCGGGTTCATGTGTAATGGCAAACGGTTCTTTCTGCATCAGGAGGTCTGAGTATTCTGGACACGGAACGTAAACTGGTTTCTTCTGAAGTTTGGACCAAGCTCAGGGCATACTTCCCCAAAGCCCTTGAATTTACCCAAGACCAAAGTCCCTGTCCGCAGTGTCTGGTAAGTGGTCGCTGATCCCTTACTTTTTTATTTAACTTAAAAAAAAAAAAAAAAAAAAATACTGTCTTTCATGCTAGCCCGCGCTGCGTCTCAACTACTCAGTGATGAAAGTCCTCCGGAATTCTGGATTTTCAAATTTTCATTAAAAAAATCTGGAAAAGGAGAGCTGTGGTGTTGGTTTTGAAAACGGATACTTTATTTATGCTTTTCAGTCTGAACCAAGATAGACACATCTCCATTCCATGTCCATATATATATATATATATATATATATATATGGACAACATATACACTTCTTTGGTACATTTGTATATGAATTTGAGATCATTTGTATGCACGCTTTTATATATATATATTTTTTAATGTATCGCTGAGGTATTGGATCAAGACTTGCATTCGGCAGATCCTTAAAACCCAAAGACTGCGACTCGGGTGCCAAAAAAGTGTGATCGGGGACATCCTAGTCTGCATTAAATCTGTCATGAAGGGAGGGACGCAGAATCCAAACAGTTCATGTGTGTCCAGACACTGGAACAGGAAGAAAAGGACAACGAGGCTGTGAGTAAAATGATGGCTCTGGACCAGAAGAACCAGCTACTCAACCTCTTCCATGAGAAAAACCGACCAATCCTCACCAAGTGGCCCCAGGTGACAAAATCGATCAATGTCAGTGCGCTGGACTTGATGCATCAATCTGTTGTACTTTATTTTTCCAGGACACAGACATACTCTATGTTGTCCCTCTGTTTTTTGTGGATGAATGGAGAAAATTTATCAGGTATGTTTTTTTTTGTAGTTTCAAAACAAACCAATGTGTTTTTCTGTGTGTATCTGCTGTATTGTCACAATACCAAAATTTGATACGATTCCTGCATAAAGTAACTCGATACCAGAACTGAAAAGATACCATGGCCAAATTATTTAAAATTTGCATTAATTCAAATAATTAATATAAGGATGCTAATTTGAATACCTTTTGAGGAAGAGTACATTTGAGCATTTTACACACTTTAGAACAATTATAAATAAATGCTCCTAATCTCCAATCTGCTTGGCAAAGCAAGACATTCAGGACAAAAATTTGCACTGATTGGGCGATGTCACAACTGTTGACGCCTACCAAACTTTTCCTTTGACCGCTCACGGCAACGGATGAAAATGTCACCAGCAGGCGCTTTGTTTTGACCAAGTCATGTTATCCCAATATTTGGCACATGGTGTGGAATGATAGTTGTTTACAATCTAAATATGCAAATAGAGTATCTTAAATAACGCAACATTGATTTTGTTTTGTGTGCAACACAAATCTACAGCTGTCCATCCATCCATTATCTGAACCACTAATCCAGACTAGGGTCGCGGGCATGTTGGAGCCTATCCCAGCTGTCTTCTCGAGGTCGGCGGTATATACACTAAAATAGTCACTCGCCAATTGCAGCAATCTATAGTCATGCATATATTACATTTACTTTAGCTGTGTACTCGTACAAAGCAAGGTTGAGTTGCATATGAAGTACGTGCTTGGGCCATTTATGTAGTATGGTTTGTTTTTTTTAATTGAATTTTCCTCACAAGATGATGAATGTATCTCTCTGTCCTTCTTTTTTTACTGACAGAAGACCCACAAAATCCTCCCCAGTGTCCAGCGTGGGCAACAACCTGCTTGTATGTCCGCACGGAGGCTTCATGTTCACCTATGACTCCCTGATCAACGGAGATGCACAACAGTGAGTTCCAATAAGTAACGCAAGCCTTTGAATTATATATTATACAAGGAGGAACATTTTGAGCGAGCATGTGGACAAAAACTGACAGAAAATATCAATTTACAGGAAATAACATTTTGGGTCAGTGCAAAAAAACACATTTGTGGGATTTTTTTTTAAATTGCATTTACATACTAAAGATTTAAAGGCAAAGATACGGGAAAAAAAGGAGCTTTCTAAAATAGCTGACAGTGACATTGATGTCAAATGTTTAAAAGCTGCTCGGTGTGAGCTCTTGTGACATCATCATTTGTTTTGATGATGTTCTCTACAAGTTGTATCATTTACAACTCGCCTTTAAACACCTAGAAATGTGTCACAAGCAACCTGAATGTGAGCTCCTGCTGCTGTTTTGCTTTGTCCTGCACAGCATTGTTCTGCTGTGGCCCAGTGAATGGGAGGTCATCGGCAAACTCTTCATTGTGGACCAGCCCATCTCTATCAACTGCGTCAAGCAGACCACGCCGACGGGTCCCACCACTAAATACACCACTCAGCCTGGTAAGAGAACCGTTTTTAAATTCTTCTTTAGTTTCACAGAGCAACTTCTCATTCACCTGTTGCACGATGATATTAGGAACAAGCCTTGTATGTTATGGGAGAAAAAACACTTGGCTGCAACGGAAGCATAGAATTGAAGCCAAGGCTCCCACATTTTGCATGAGACAAAAATTCAGGGCATACCACCAAAGAAATTCCACCAAAATGATGAATACTGAGATCTGATCTCAGGTCATCCTTGTGTCGCTTGTCTATTTGTGGCGATATTTCCAGATCTCTGCTGGGAGTGCAGAGAGGGCTTCCTTTTCCAGCAGCAGAAGGACCTCCGAGAGTACACCCAAGCCACAATTTACATCCGCAAAATCATAGAAGACAAACGGGTATGAGGAATCCCGAGATTTGAATTCAGCGGTCGATGAGTGCCAACGTTATTGCTATCGCCACTCTTGACGCGCGGCCATCGAAGTGACACTTGATTTTGCCTTTTGGAAAAGATGATGAAAGAAGCTGTTCCTGAGCTGAACGCCAGCAGCTCTGAGGCAGAGGAGGAGAAGGAAGAGCAACCGAAGGTAGTTGGTGAGAAAGATCCAGACTTCAGCCAGGTAAACGAAGCACCGTTGTGTTTGCTTAGCAAATCAATACTCAACAATACTTCACACATGTGAATTCATGTTTGCCAAACCGCAAATTCGCAAGGGTCCATTGTATGATTTGTATTCACATATTCAGTCTTGTTTTTGATAATTTTTTTTTTTTTCCAGTCAGAAGATGGCGCCAAGCGTCTTAAACTAAGTGACGGCAGCACCCCAGAAGAAGCGGCTTCTCCAGGAACCAACAACACTAAATTCGGTGGCATCAGGAGAAGCACTCGGCACCGGAAACTCCGAGGTGAAAAAGCCCTCATTGTGTCTGCAAATCAGACCCTCAAAGAGCTGAAAATTCAGGTAAGGCCACCCCACGGGAGTTCTACAATGTATTTATTTAAAAAAAAAAAAAAAAAAAAGAATTTGAACAAGAAAAACATCTGGGTTATCCTGAATCGTGAGGATTGCGATCTCCTATTTTTTGGGATCACTACTATACAATACACTACAATAAAATTGATATCGCGCTTTCACAACAGCAAAGACTTCAAAACTTTGCACTGAATCATTTGATATGAACTGTAAGGTAACAAGCAAAGCGCATTTCATTTGTTGTTCTTGCAACTCTTTAGATTATGCATGCCTTCTCTGTGGCGCCGTTTGACCAAAACCTCTCCATTGACGGGAAAGGTCTGACCGACGACTCGGCCACATTGGGAAATTTGGGCGTCATCCCAGAGAGTATCATCTCTCTAAAGGTAAACAACACGCAAGTCACCAGGTCACCCTTCATGCTATTCAATTGCGCTTTATTTCCACGTGAATTGTTCAGAAAATGACATTTAAAAGCATTTTCATGCTATTGTCTTGTCTCAGGCTGATGAGCCAATCGCTGATTTTGCAGCCATGGATGACGTCTATCAAGGTGAGTGTCGGCATTAATAGAGGGGGGGGGGCAGTGGGGGGTGAGAGTGTCAATCAAGAGATGTGATTTCAGCTTGAAATCAAGGGTGTTGAAGGTTGAAGGTCTTGAGGTAGTGGTTCCAGCAACAAAATAAATCATTCATAAAAAATGTAAAAATAATAAAGTTGTCTATTCACCTATTTCCCCCGCCCCCCCCCTAACACTGTTAATCACTTAATTTATAGTGGGAATGCCAGAAGAGGGCTTTAAAGGTAAGCATTTTCACACCAGCTCTAAATATAAATACATACATACATACAGTGTATATATATATATATATATATATATACCGGATATTCCGCAATATAAGGCACTTAGGAGGACAGGGTGCACCTTGAAATGAATGGCCTATTTTAAAACTGTTTTCATATATCAGGCGCACCGCATTATCAGGCGCATAGAATAGAAGCTAAGATAGTGGCAGCAGTTGCGCTATGCATCCACTAGATGGAGCTACACTAAAGGAATACAATACAAGACAGCCTTATTTAGAGAGAGGCCTGGCTGCAGTTGCGTTATGCAGCCACTAGATGTAGCTAGGCTAAAGGAAATCGAATACGATCCGGCTTTATAAGTGCTTTTCAGAACATTTAAAATACTACGTCCAAGAAATCAGAATATTGATCCATATATAAAGCACATCGGATTATAAAGCACAGTCGGCTTTTGAGAAAATTGAATGCTTTTCGGTGTGCCTTATAGTGCGGAAAATACAGTGTGTGTGTGTGTGTGTGAGTGAGACGCTTTTAGGTATCGAAGCAAAACATCGATTTATAGAATGTTTGTGCGCATTTATTTACAGGCACTGGGCTTCTTGGACATTGAAGACAAAATCTTTGACGTCGCCATGTTTGAGTTGAGCCATGCTTTAATTTATCAAGTGTCAATGTATAAAGAAGTGCTTTATTTTTTTTCAGTAGCCATTGTTGAATGGTGACAGTGATTCTGCTGGAAGCCAGCTATTTTTTATTTTTATTTTTTTTTTCCTGCTAAAGGCAAGTTCTCAATCGTTGTCTCCGGACTTTTTGTTGCACTTCTGGCTCATATGTTGTCTTCCCTTCTGTGCTCCAGTTTTTGTCTTTTGGAATTTTAAATTATGGAAGAAAGTACAGTGTACTGTTCATGTGGAAACTTGTTTAACTTGTACTCTCACTTGAGATTATCCAGGTGTGTTACGTGAATGCACAAATATGTAAAAAAATTATTGTTACCTCACCATATGTTGTATAGCAGTTATTTCCTACAGAAATGTTAGCAATGCAAACCTTATTGGTTGAACGTTTGGAACTGAATGCAAGCAGTGTACTGTTATTGCCACTGTTATTTCTTATTGACAATAAAGTTATTTTTCAAATCATTCTACTCATACAATTCTCACACACAATTATTTAGTTCCCATGACAAATTATATTTTCAAAGATTAAATATTTTACCATTGACAACTCTGTTTGTAATGACCCAAAAACTGGCTCAGCTCATCCATGTCACAATGGCCATTTGCTCTCAATTGAATGTGCACATTTTGCAATATACAATATTTCATATACATTTTAAGGATTTGGAGTCTCTAAAGCTGTTACTGTTAATTCCACAAACTGCTGCAAAATTGTTAAGTGTGAGCGGACAGAGTTACTACAGCATTTGAATATCCAGATTTCAACGGTGACGCACGGACAACGTCGGCGGACAATGGAATGAGCAAAAAATGAGAAAGAGCAAGTATTCCCGGGGTTCTGAGTGTGCTGTCCATACAGATCGTCAATCAAATAAATGTAAAACATTTTTGTCCGTGAAGGTTGTTCAGTTTCATAAATGTCATGAACATTCAGTGTGCGCACAGACGTCTAGCCATACAACGTGCCGGTATTCTCTGTATTCGGGTTTCTTGGCGTCCTCACGTGGGTTGCGCTGACAATTGAGCCCCTTCCGGCTTCCACTTGGCGTCGCTGTCCGCACACAATTTAAAAAGGGCGTGGCGTAGCTTTTTTTTCCTTCTTCACCGGAAATGTCGTCATCTTGTACGGCTCCGGGTTGTCGCCATGTTCAAAATCAGCGAAGCTTTATTGCACGATCTGGATTTGTCCAACAACGATGTTTAAATAAAGAAATGGATCGTTTGAATAAGACAAGGTAAAGACAACCGCTGAGTGAGAGCGTCATGTACGGTGCTTGGGATCGTTTTTTTTTTGGGTCACCGTTAAAATCGGTCTATTCTCCCCCACGGCCTAAACCTTTGTTGCCTTTTTAGCATCAATTGCTATAGCTAATTTGGTCGAGAAAAACGTTATTCTTTGGATTTGTGTCCAATCCTGGTCGTGGTTATTTTACACACCAAGCTCTTTTCACATGTATTAGAATTTAGGTTTGGCAACAGTTCGTTCCAGTGACCCCTTAGTTCCGTTTTGTTGTAGCAACTGCCTAATTGCGTAGGCCGAAATAAAACACGTGCTGATTTTTTTTTTTTACTCCCAATGCGGAATTGAAATGAAACCGAAACGTTGTAAGCATTTAACACAATGTTCTCTCTATCAAGGGTAGAGGAAGCTTTCTCCTCTGCGGAGCAGATCAACAAAATGATCGAACTCCCAAACTACAGCAGCCAGTTGATGCAGCAACTGTGGACCCTGCGGAAGGAGGGCCACTTTTGTGACTGCACGGTCCTGGTGGGAGACGAGCCTCACCGTGCACATAAAATAGTCCTGGCAGCTTCCAGCATGCTTTTCAGGTACTGTGAATATTGGTTTGACTCAGAACCTTAGGTTAAAAATATTCGGACACTAAATATGATTGCATTTCTATTTATATCTGCAACCGTTGCATTGTGTATATCGATGATTCTCAAAAGTGTGCCTGCCGTATGGTAAGTGTCCTCATCCGATATTGATATTGGTCCGATATAAAAAACTGTATCGGATTATATCCCCCCCCCCCCCCCCCCCCCCCCCCCCCCCCCCCCGGCACTTAAGGTAGCCAGAAGTCAAAGGTGTTTTCTGACTGAAAATAAACTCTCTGTATCCCTTCAGGTCGCTGCTGAACTATTCTGATACTGTCTCCATCGACACCACTTTGGTTTCCTCGCAGGAGTTCGGCTGTCTTCTGGACATGGTCTACACAGGCAAGCTACCTTTGGGAAAACACAACGTCAGCCGCATCATCGCCGCTGCAGACAACCTGCAGATGTTTGATGTCGCCGTGAGCTTTAAAAATGTCCTCACCAACATTATCAGCCAGCAGCCGCTAGCCTCCCCACCTTCGACGCAGACCCCGACCCTCACCCCGGTCAACAAAAGCCACGGTCCAAACCCTGACGTTTCAGTTGCTTCGCCGAGGAATGACGAGTCGGCTGAAGACGGGACACGGGGGAAGGAGAATTCAGAGGCGAATAGCTGCCAAGATACGAATGAAATGGCAAAGGAGGAGCCTGCACGCAAAAGAGTCTGTCCAGAATTGTCCGAGTCTCCGGGTCAGTTTCTAAATGCATGTCAAATATTTTTTTTTTTTTTAAATTTCATGATGATCATCATCAAGATATCAATAGAGCGTCGAAAGACTTTGCACGACAGCCACCTGTCAAAGCAAAATGGAATTCTTGTAACTATTTATATTTATTTCTGTCCTCAGCGGCCGAAGAAGACCAAGCCACAGATGCTCTCGTAGAAGAAGACGATGGAACCGCCACCAAAATGACACCGAGTTGGTTGGAGCGCTCGTCTCAGCTGAGCGAGAAACTTGCCAGTGTGCCAGACATTGTTCACCTCTTGAGCCAATCGGCGGCACACAGCTCGCTGGATGAACGGGAGAGACGGGTATCCGATCATTTATCGTAACTTCGGTACATTGTGTTTTTTTTCTTCCGTATTTAGGAAGAAGAAAAAAAATGCCGGATGATTCCGAGGTTCTGTACATGCCTGTGCGCATGATCGGTATCAAAATGCCTTCAAAACAATGACACCGGCTTCTCTCAAAACAGTGAAAATAGACAGGATTTTTCTTTGAGATCATGATTTTTTTATTCCGCCACCCCCCCTGCCAGTTAGTGTGCAAGTGCTGTCAAGAAGATGCCCCGCCCGCAGTCGTGAGTCAGCTGTTGGGCCAAGTGGAGAAGGGACTTGTCAGTGAGCAAGCTCTCCTGAAGCTGCTGCGCGCTGTCCAACAGGGGGCGCCCTCCTTTTCCCCTCCCTCGTGGCTCTCGCAGCCGGAGGAGACAGATGGACCTCAGGCGGCAAGTCAAGCAGCAGAAATATTGTGTGAGCACGCGCCACTTAATCCAAATGACAAACTAAAAAAAAAAAAAATGCCGCCTTGGTGTGACGGCGCTGATGAAGTTGTCTTCGCCTTCACAGCCGAGTCCGAAGTGGAGAACGGCGGCGGCAAAAGTGAACTGGAGCCGGAGCGCAGCAACGCCGACGAGCCCGAGGTGAAAGAGGAAGACGAGCACTCTTCGTCCTCCAAGTCTTACTGCTGCCGCTGGTGCAAGAAGAATTTTGCCTACAAGTGCCGAGTGGTGGCCCACATGAAGCGCTGCCCCATGTCCAAGGAGTGTCAGCTGGAGTGTCCGCAGTGCCCCTCGAAGCTGCCCAGCAAGCGGGCTCTGCAGCGCCATTTGACCGAGGCCCACCCGAGTCACGCGGCAGACAAGAAGAAGAAGAAGGTCGCCTGTGACCTCTGCGGGCGCACCTTTGCGCACCCGTCAGGTGAGGGCCTGCTCCTGCGGCAGATAAGAAACGGGGTTTGTTATTCTTTTTGCTTTGCCGCGCGCGTCTCCAGAACAGTTCAGATGGGTTGATTCATTGCTTTTGGAATCTGAAATATGAGGGGGGGGAAAAAACGGAATACGTTTATATCGCGGGGGTTACATTCCAAAAAAGAACCAGTGAGAAGTGAAATCCGTGAAGTAGTGAACTTTTTTTTTTTTAAACAGTTATTACACAATAATTAAACCTGTTTTCAGGCCCAATTACAAACAAAACAAATGTTTTCAACAAATAACTCTAATAGTTTTTGGAAATACAGTCAAAGCTCGGTTTTTGTCCATAATCCGTTCCAGAAGGCTGTTGGAAAACCGAAATTGTTCGAAAACCGAAACCACGCTCTTTAAAAAAAAAAAAAAAATCTTTATTGAACTCGTCTGCTCACAATGGAACATTACATAAGGAAGCATCACTTCCTGGTCTACCCGAGGAAGCGTCACTTCCTCGTGTAAGGAAGGCGGGAGGAGTCAAATGGTGCATTCAAGTGCGCTCAGTTTGTTCGAGAACTGAAATTGGTTGTCATCAGAGGCATAAAAAAAATCTAGATTTTTGGTCGAAAACCAAATTGGTCGGGAACCGAAATTTGTTCGTCATCCGAGGCATAAAAAAAATCGAAATTTTTGGTTGAAAACCAAATTGGACGAGAACCGAGATGTTCGAAAACCGAGGTTTGACTGGACTGTACTGTTGACACACGTTCCCGCTGACACATTCTGATTTAAAGGGTTAAAAGCATTAAAAAAACTGCACCCAAAAAAATCCGTGAAGCTGCGGAAAGTGAACCGCGTTAGAGCGAGCGATCACTCTATCAATCTAGCGCGCAAGTGAGTTTCCTTGTCGCCATCGGGATCGGACGACAGCTTGAGTTTTTTGTTCCATCTCCCGCTCCTCCTTGCATGTCAATACCCGTCCAGGTATGATTTACCACAAGCGCACGGAGCATTTTGAGGAGAAGCCGTACGCCTGCGAGACGTGCGGCGCCAAATTCCCCGCCACCTCCTCTTTGAAGAACCACATGCGGCTCCACACCGGAGAGAAACCGTACCACTGCAAGCACTGCGACATGAGCTTCCGAGTGGCCGCCGCGCTGGCCTACCACACCAAGAAGAAACACTCCGAGGGTGAGGCGCAAAAAAAACCCGGACATTTTCAGCCGAGCCAATCGATACGTCGGCCGAGGGTCAAATTCGGGGACGGGAGACGGGAATTCATTTTTTTGCTCTTTCGTCCCTTTTTAGGCAAAATGTACGCCTGCCAGTATTGCAAGGCCGTCTTCGCCCAGTCCATCGAGCTGACGCGGCACGTGCGGACGCACACGGGCGACAAGCCCTACGTGTGTCGCGAATGCGGCAAAGGCCACAGCCAGGCCAGCGGCTTGACGGTCCACCTGCAAACCTTCCACAGTAAGAACACACACACACACACACACACACACGCCAATCAAACGTCTCGTTGTTTCGATCAAACGTGCGCGTTTCGGTGCAACTTTGAAACGATGCAATGGGCAATCATGCTGTTGGATTGAATTTCTGCCCCCCCCGCCAGACATGTCGCAGCCCCTCAACTGTCAGAAGTGTTGCCTCAGCTTCCAGACTTTAGAGGAGCATCAGAAGCACATTGAGGAGCTCCACGTCAAGCTGATGCACAAGTGCCAGACGTGCCGCAAAGTTTTCACCAGCGCCACCTTGCTGGAGAAGCACAAGTCCGTCCACACCGGGGTCAAGCCCTACGTCTGCAACCTGTGCAATAAATCTTACCAGGTAGGACGGGACCGATGACCGATGGCCGCCTTTCTCGTACTCTTCGCTCTGTATCGCGACCGTTTCCCCCTCTGCGTTGCCGCAGCAACTGTCGGGCCTGTGGTACCACAACAGGACCAACCACCCCGAGGTGTTTGCCAACCAAACGCAGCAACTGAAGACCCTGGTGCAGTGCGACATCTGCTTCAGGTTCTTCCCGTGTGCCTCCAGTCTGGCCAAGCACCGGAAAGCTGAACACGAAGGTGACCGACGCAATTCCTCGATAAAACGGCGACGTTTTGCTTGGCGCAATGTCATGAAATACAACATCAGATGAATACAAAATTCCAATTACAGTCACAGCTCGGTTTTCGAACGTCTCGGTTTTCGACCAAAAATGTTGAGTTTTTTATGCCTCGGACGACGAACAAATTTCGGTTCTCGAACAAACTGAGCGCACTTGAATGCACCATTTGACTCCTCCCACCTTCCTTACCCGAGGAAGTGACGCTTCCTCGTGTTGCTTCCCATTGTGAGCAGACGTGTTCAGTAAAACATTTTAATCTTGAAAAGAGCCTGGTTTCGGTTTTCAATCAATTCGGTTTTCGAACAGCCTTCTGCAACAGATTATGGAAACCCTTTATTCCTCTTTATTGGTCGTATTCCCATTCTTAGACAGATTAAAGGTGCGTTGCTGCCACTCAATGGATTGGAACGGAACATTATGACTATTGCTTCAAACGGAATCTTATTTTTATTTATTTTTTTTCAATACATCATCAACATACCGTATTTTCTGTACGCTAAGGCGCACCGAGACTCATGCAATTTTCTCCAAAGCCAACACGGTGCGCCTTATAATCCAATGCGCCTCTTATATGGATCGAATTCTGATTTCTTGGACGTCGTATTTTGAATGTTCTGCAAGCGCTTTGTTACAGCTTGCAGCGGTTGTGAAAGCGCGATATAAATCAAGCGGTATCGTATCGTATTGTGTTCCCTTTAGCATGGCTCTATCGAGTGGATGCATCACCTCGGCCACTATTGTAGCTTCTCTTCTAATGCCGTGTGCCCTATACAGGAAATCAGTTTTAAAATAGGCCAATGGTCGAAGGTGCGCCTTATACTTTCGTAGCACCGTATTGTGCGGAAAATACGGTAAAAGCATCTCTGTTGTCGTTTTACTCCATTAGCCAAACAACACATTTACAAGCACTTGCCTTCTTGACTTGGAGTCAGCTGATTTCTTTTTTTTCCCCCCTCTTAAAAACAGCGTAGATTTGTTGTACTTACTCATGTTTTCTTTTCTCTCTCTCTTTCTTTCTGCTCCCCTCATTCACAGATCCGGCGTCGTCCACCCTGCAATGCGCGCACTGCCAAGTCGTGTTCAGCGGCTCCGCCGAGCTGCAGGAGCACATCTGCAGCCAGCCGGCAACGAGCGCCGACCGGTTCATCTGCCCCTTGTGCTCTCTGATCAGCGCCTCCCCGACGGAGCTGCAGGAGCACCTCGTCTCCTGCCACATGGAAGCCCAGCAGACGCAGGAGGAGGAGGAGGCGACGAGCCAAGAGGCCTCCTCCGGCGTGCACACGTTAAAAGCTCAGTTGGACATCACGTCACCTTTTTTTGCGATGTTTTTTTTTCTTTTTTTCTTTGATCTCTCAAAGCTTGCGCCACATGAACTATTTCCTCAAAAGAACTCGAAAAGAATTCCACCTGTTGCTGAACCTCACCCTTCATTCATCAATATGATTCAAGACCTTACCTAATATGACCTTTGATCTTATGATCCTTATTATTATAAAACCTGATATGCAAGAGAAAAAACAGGCACATTTAGACATCTGATTATAATATTTAGCTTTAAAAAAAACCCAAAGTCCAGTATATGGGCAGGCATACTTTTGGACATGAAAATTTGCCAAAGTAGCAAAGGAATATTTTTACAAAACACAATCTTGAAAGTGCTTTGTTGTTAAAAACATATTTTCGACATTTCAATGGAATTCTACCGAACCAGTACAGTGGAGACTTCAATTCCCCCCCCCCCCCAATTATTTGCTGAAATGTTGTTTTGCAAAACCTCACCTGAACTTGCCAAAATAAAGCCGGCCTCTTGTCATTTTGTTCCCAACCAGGTGATCACCGTGCATCAGCCGGAGGGGGAGGCGAGGGAGTCGGCCGACTCTGAGGAGCAGTCGCAGGCGTCGGTGAGCCAGCAAGTGTTTGTGGCTCTGGCGGGAGAAGGGGAAGGCCATCCGCCGGCCGAGGTGGTGGAGGTCAACATGTACGATCTGCTCAACAACTCGGTGACGTTCATCTGTGAAGGCAAACCGTCAGATTTGTAGACACTTTCTGTCCCATCTCCAACTGGTTCCACAACCCCAAAAAACTCGCCACTCTTGGGAGTTAGGGTTAAGGTGGAGTCCTTTTTTTGTCGCAGGTTAGTGTGTTTGATTGAAAAACTTGTCAACAAGGCTAGCTAAATAGCTTCACTTTGTCCCATCTTTTTCATGACAATTAAATGCCCCCCCCGCGAATTGACAGCGCTGCATCTTATCAACATTCAAAACGGGCACAAAAGTATTTGGATAACGACGACGACCATTATGAATTTTAAATAAAACAATCCAAGATCTGCATTTGACTTGCAGACTTTCGGCTTTAACTTGAGTTGCATTTTTATTGGGTCTTATTTCTTCTTCTTCTTATATTTGGACAAAATGACAGGGTATAAATACAAGTTCCCCAAACCGTCAAGCTACAGCTTGGATCGCTCTTCAAACTGGAGCGGCAAGTGAGCCCGTATCCATTTCATACGCAGCGCGTCGCGCACTTTGTGCTATTTATAATCTTCTGGATATTTCGAACATGACTAAAGTGGCAGATGTCATGCATAAATCAATGAGAAGAAGAGAACTCACGTCAGCAGTAGTTGGTTGACACGTGTACCGCAACAAGTTCCCAAGCCGTGCAAGATATTTTTCAATGCAGGGGTGGCTTCTGATCATGACAGAAGTCGCAGTTGCTCAGATAGTTTCCCCATGAAAACCCTCAGGAAGAACGTGAATGTGTTTTGTAAATCATTTGTCTTTAGCAATAGCCTTTTTTTTTTTTTTTCAACCATGTCTTTGTGCAAAGTAATACATTCTCTCGAACGCCTAAGATCAGGGGTCTCAAACTCGCGGCCCGCGGGCCAACTGCGGCCCCAGGGACGATAATTTGCGGCCCCCGTCTTAATATTGAAGATTAATGTTCGTGCGGCCCGCAAGATTGATATGAATGACACTTGTTGTGTTCGGAGCTGAATGAACCAATCACGGTGAGGTATACGGCTCTGGAGGGCGGGACATCGGCCGGGCTGTCCAGTGCTTCGCTCACTCATTCATTCCTCCAATCAGCTGGGCGGAGGAGAAGCCGTGAAGCGGAGTGATCGGTCACTCCGCTCGGCGCGCACAGTCCTCCGCTGCTCTCAGCATAGAACTGAATGAGGCGCTATGATCCGTGATCCAGCCTGTGTCTGTGTCTGTAGCCATCTCCGCGAGTGAAACTGAAACTTAACAGCGAAAGTGTGCATGCGCCACAGACCCGCGCGACTGAAAGTTTAAGTTCAACCCGAGACTCATTCCAAGTGTAAACATATATTACAGAGCCCCAGAGATGTCTCAATCAAAGCCTGCCGTGAAGAGAAAGGTCGGTGATGAGCACAGACAGTTTCAAAAAAAGTGGGGAGTGCAATATTTCTTTGTTGAGCACAGGGGCACCCCGACGTGTCTCATTTGCACTGAAAAAGTTGCGGTGCACAAAGAATACAATTTGAAACGTCATTATAATACGAGACATGCTGAGGAGTACGAAAAATACCAGGGAGATGAGAGAGCCAACCAGGTTGTCAGTCTTAAAACACGTCTTCTGAGGCAACAGGATTTCTTCAAGAAGGCTACCAAAGACAGTAATGCAGCAGTCGAAGCTTACGCCGTTTGTGAGTTGATTGCGAAAGCAGGAAAGCCATTCACAGAAGGTGAATTTATCAAAAAGTGCATATTACAGGCTGCACATATTGTCTGTCCAGAAAAGAAAAGTCAGTTCAACCACATCAGCCTTTCTGCCAACACCGTGGCAGAGCGCATTTCTGACCTGTCAAGTGACATTTATGATCAACTGTGTGAGAAAGCACAATGTTTCAGTGTATATTCAGTGGCTCTTGATGAGACCACAGATATCACAGACACTGCCCAGCTCGCAATATATGTCCGTGGTGTTGATGACAATTTTGAAGTGATGGAGGAGTTGCTCACAGTAATTCCAATGCATGGCCAGACCACCGCGAAGGAAATATTTCACCAGCTGTGTGATGCCATTGAGAATGCCGGTTTGCCATGGAAGAGCTTTGTTGGAATAACAACCGATGGAGCCCCATCAATGATAGGGAGGAAGAATGGACTGGTAGCACTTGTTCAAAAAAAACTGGAAGAGGAGGGTGTGGAGGAGGCCATAGCTCTGCACTGCATTATCCATCAGCAGGCCCTTTGCAGCAGATGCCTGAAGTTTGACAATGTGATGTCTGTCGTTGTGAAATGCATCAACCAAATCAGATCCAGGGGCTTAAAGCACAGAAGGTTCCGTGCTTTTTTAGAGGAAATGGAGTCAGAATATGGGGATGTGCTCTACTTCACTGAGGTACGTTGGCTCAGCAGGGGAAACGCGTTGAAGAGATTTTTTGAGTTGAGAGCAGAAGTAAAAGACTTCATCGGGGTTGCTGTTCCTGTGCTAAGTGATCCCAAATGTCATGGACTTAGCTTTTCTTGTTGATATCACACATGAGCTTAATGTACTGAACAAGAAGCTACAAGGCCAGGGGCAACTTGTCAGTGCTGCCTATGACAACGTGAGAGCATTCTGCACTAAACTTGTGTTATGGAAAGCCCAGCTCTCTCAGACAAACCTTTGCCATTTCCCAGCATGCAAGGCTCTCGTGGATGCAGGCACACCATTCAGTGGTGGGAAGTATGTTGAGGCCATTTCGAAGCTACAGGAGGAATTTGATCACAGATTTGCAGACTTCAAGACACACAAAGCCACATTTCAAATTTTTGCGGACCCCTTCTCCTTTGATGTGCAAGATGCCCCTCCTGAGCTTCAAATGGAGCTCATTGACCTGCAGTGCAACTCTGCACTCAAAGCCAAGTTCAGGGAGGTGAGTGGAGAAGCAGACAAGCTTGGGCAATTTTTGAGAGAGTTGACCCCCAGCTTCCCTGAACTTTCCCGAATGTTCAAGCGGACCATGTGCCTTTTTGCGAGCACATACTTGTGTGAGAAGCTCTTCTCCGCCTTGAACTTCAATAAGTCCAAGTACAGGTCCAGACTTACTGATGAGCATCTTCAAGCTCTACTGAGGGTCTCCACTGCTTCCTCCCTCAAGCCAAATGTGACTCAGCTATGTGAGAAGAAGCGCTGCCAGGTCTCTAGCAGCAAGAAGTAGGCAAGCGAAGCCGTGTTCAGAATATTTGTAAATATATAAAAAAAATATGTTCAATGTTCCATTCAAGTTCAGAAAGTTAAAGGTTAAAGAGCTGTTAATACAGACATTTGAAACGGAATAAAAATAATTAGTTTTCTCTACTTAGCCAGCCAGTGTATATCTACTGTATGCTCATTATTATTATTTATTTTTTTTATTACTGATTTATTTATTTTTTATTCATCTTTAAGTTAATTTATTTTAATTCATTATTTTTTTTAAAAAAAAAAGATATTTGATAACGTTGGAATGTTTTATCAGCGCTTTTCTTGTGGAAATCCTGATGCGGCCCAGTCTCACCCAGACTCTGCCTCTAGCGGCCCCCAGGTAAATTGAGTTTGAGACCCCTGCCTAAGATGATTAAAAAATAAATTTAAAAATCCATCAACAGACTCCATTGTCCATGCCAACTGCTACTGGTTTTGTTTGTGTGGTTCGGATGCACTGATGGACAACCTAATTTATGACGATCAATTCCTATGAGAGGGACCAAAAAAAAAAATCTGGAAAAAAGAAACCCTAAACCTCCTTTTGCCACAAGTCAACAAGATGAATGTCATAGCGCTAAAATATATGGCAGAATAGCAGTTGAGCACATTTCAAATTGTTTAGAGAAATTGTACACTTGTGTCCTCCGGGTCAAAGATAAAAAGAACCATCCGGACCGTTATGGTGGGCAAAGTTCAAAAGACGGCCTCTGTGATTGTACGGGGGGGCTGTGTTAGCGACAACAGCGTAGCTTCGTAGTAAAAAAAAGTGCCAGTACGAGACTGACCTGCCTGCAGTCCAGACCTGCCTTCCGTTGGAAATGTAAGACACATTATGAGGCGTAAAATACAACGACGGACAATAGCTATAAACTATCTTGTCTTTGTAGTGTATTCAGTTAAACATGATTATGCAAGTCAGTGCATTCTGTTTTTATTTATGTTTACAAATAATGTCCGAACTCCATTGGAATTGGTTTTGTGTGCGGCAGTTTGCATAACACAGCCGAAGAAAAATGCCAAAAAGCAATGCTGTCGCATTGTAGTTTTATCGCTGTCAATGGGGGCATTTCTTTAACTCACTCGAAGTATATCAGGGCATGTGTTCAACCTGAATGTTAATTCAAGCACAATGGAAATAAACAATACAAAAATAAATACTTGGATTTTGGGGTGGGGGGGGGGGGGTTGTTTACATCCTCACAAACACACTCGAAAAAAACTCAAAAACAATAATATACACAACAGCAGTTATTTGAATATAAAATTGGAACGTATGGTTGATTCAATCTTCCAATATGGTGGCCATCCATTTATGAAACATTTCCAGGTCACGATCGGTCTATCCCTGCTAAATGAGGATGAGTGGCAGTCGACATCGTGGACCACCAATCACTCCCGCAGCCGCTTTCGTGACTGATCACATCCCTCAGGCTCTTCGGAATACAAATCACTCCCGTTTTTTCCCCCGCCTTGCCTTAGCTGCTGATCTTCTTACGAGGCAAGTAAGCGTTAGTGATCTGGTTCATCACCACCAGAGCAGGAAAGACCGGCAACGAGAAGACGGCCCACCACGCCGGCCCCTTGACGGTGGCCTGATACCAGTCGGAGAGCATCGCCGCCATGATTGTCAACGTGGCCAGCAGGTAGACCACCAGGCCGCACGTGCCGTGATAGAGCTTCAACCTGGGCGGGGGCGTGGAGAGACACAGCAGCTCCGGGTGGACCGCGCAGACGCCGCACGCGGCTTGAAGCGCCGAGGCGGCCAAGGTGCAGACGCCGAGGCGGCCGTGCCAGGTGGCCAGGTGGCGACTCTCGGACACGTTCTTGCTGGCCACGATGAAGCCGAGGCCCGTGGCCGCAACGAGCAGGACCAGAGTCTGACAGAACCAGTGCAGGCGTACTTTCCACTTGCGGGACTTGAAGCAGAAGAGGGACAATTCGGGTGAGAAGATGAGGACGCCTTCTGTCATACACAAGCAATACTAAGAGAACGGGGGGGGGGGGGCAAAAGGAGGAATTTGTCAAATGCAGGAATTCATCCACTTTTGACCAAACCAGCATTTCAAACACTTTTCAAAGCTCCGGCATTCATTCCACTGTCACGTATACGCTCCACTTATGAGTGTCTGTAACATAATATTGCACAGCTGATGGAACAAAGTCAGTAGGTTAGCGCTTGATCTATTATTCAGAGTGGAGCGCAAGATGGAAACAAAGACTGCAGGGCCAAAACCTATGCTGAGCGCTGACAGGAAACGTCACATCAAACTGGACAATTTTTCTATATTTTAACTCTACGATGCTGTTTATATATTTCAAATGAATTAAAAAAAAACAACAACAGCATTGTAGCCCTCATCTGACTACATACACCAACTTTATCCCAGCAGAAATAGCGCACTCATTATTGGGCGTTTTTCCAAGTACGTGTTTTGCAGCAATTGACATTTTCCTATTGGCAGTGATGGTTGATTGTCTTATGCTAACGTCAGAGTCTCCCGTCTCCAAAAATGAACCTGCCAAAGATAAACTTCATACATCGTATGAGACAATGTGTGTTATGTGTGTCGGTATCTCCATGAACTTACCGCTAGTGCCATACATAAGGGATGCCACGAAAAGAGACCTGAAAGACAAAGAGAGTTGTGTTTACAATTAATTATAGTGATGATTGGGTCCATGTTTTTTATTGCAAGCCACCGCATTAGGAGATCATTAAGTCCATGTTTGGCCCTGTATGCAACTGTCATCGGACAAAGAAATGCTCATTTCAAAGACTCCTTGGGAGGCTTGAGACCCGATTGCAAAGCCATTCAACAAGATCTAAAGGGCCTACAGCTAGAACACAGGTAATAAAACCAACCGGGCCAGTAATAAAATGGAAACTGTAGTTTTGATATGAAGAGACCAGTCCGTTTATATGCTTGAAAGTCGTTTTTACTCCAGCAGCACCAAGAACGTGTTACAGGCTTATTCGTGTAGCAATCAATAACTGAACTCTTACGACACCTTGTGGACGGGAGGTATGACAGCAGGTTAAAATGGCTGTACAACAAAACAATAATAAACAGATCTACAGAAACCATAAGGGATTCTTTTCAACACGATTGCTATCATTCCGGGGGGCATTTGGGAAAACCGGATTGACTGTCACTGACTGACTGACTGACCGAACCGCGTTGACGTCCACTCACTGGTTCCGGGTCTTGCCAGCACAGCGATGATGAGGGTCAGGCTGAGGCCAGTGACATGAGCCGCTATCACCGCCGCCCTCCGCATCCAAGCGTACAGCCAAAAGTCCCGCATCCCCAGCCCCTCTCCCACCGGGCTGTACTCGACGTCGGAGCGCATTTCGCCGACACCTGCTGCTCCGGCCCGACGGTCAAAAGTGACTGCAACGCTCCGAGAGCTCCATTTACATTGCAAGCAGTAGGGGGGGCGGCAGAGAAGAATTCACTTCCTGCTTTTGCCTCGACCGGAGTTGTTCTTTTTGGTTGAACGGTTGTTTGCTAACTCGAATAGCGCATTAGCGCCGTCTATCGATCTGCAACGGTTACTGCTTTGGTGAACTGGAGCCTATCCGAGCTGATTTTGGGCGAGGGGTGTTCTAACTTTCATCGATGTTGAACTATCAACGGACGCTTCTTACTTAAGTAAAATTGTAAAAGTAAAAGGGGGAAATGCCATGAAAGACAAAAACCGAATCTGCGTCACAGGGACCCATTTGGCACGACACCACATATTTTATTTTAAACTCTCAAGGTTGTTGTTTTTGTTGTTGTTGCGTCATTTAAGCAGGTGCAATCAACGTTCAATCTTCCAGACAATGTGTTGCTCATGTCCAGAGCTGCTCTCCAAATGCAGAAAATGTTGAAACAATGTCTGAAATCCTTCAACTTCATTCAAGACCTGAACCTTTGGCAAATGTTTTTGGATTGCCTGATGGTATTGTGAATTTGAGAACATTATAAAGTCAAAAAACCTGTGTAAAAGATGTTTAATTTTTTTTCTTTAACAAACCGACATATTTAAATTAGCAGCAACGGATGATCTTGAGGTATTTGAAGTCCACAGCCATCCATTTAAAATCTTTTACCCCGTCACCCTTAGACGTTCATTCGGTTGATAGCAAAGACACTGAGACTCAAGTCTATTCCCGTCATAGGATGCGTACAGCACCAGTTCACGTGTACAAAAGTGCGCATGTGCACATGCACAATCCTGTTGCCCGAGTCAAGATGGCTCCCTCTTGTGGCAAGTAAAGGCAGGCACAATTAATGGTGCAGTTTTGGCTGTGGGGCAAGAAAAAACAAACAAAAATTAATTCCGACCACTTTGACAACAATAGGAGTGTTCCGAATTTCACATGTGTAGCGATGTAACGATACCAGTTATATGAAAATTGCCAAGATATCGTCGTCATGTTACAATATGAAAAGCATAACTTTGTCAAAAACTAAAATAATGCAGCCTTCACACGCATGTATATACTGTGTGTACATACAGTATACATAAACATTATATATTATATATATATATATAATATATAATGTGTGTGCTTACACACACACACACACACAGGAAGAGTTCCTCCAATTTGAATTTGGAATGATCTATATTGTAATTTCCAATTTGAACGCCAGAGTGCGCCAAATCCAATTGAAATTTACAACCGTCCACACAAATGCAATGCATCGGAATGATATTGGAAAAACCGAACCTGATTTGTTCATGCAATGGATTATACAAAAGTGATACGGGTGTTGTTTTGATGACTGCAGCATATTCACATGATATGATTTACCTTTTGGGTGGCCAGCTTCTTCTCCATGCCCCCAGCCAGGCCTCCGCTCTTACTGTCCTTCCATGGGTAAAAGTTTGAGCGAGGAGAAGAGGAGTCCGGAGTGGATGAGGAGGAAGACGAAGAGGAGGAGGAGGAGGAGGAGGAGGGGAGCAGGCGGTGCGCTGAGGGCGAGTGCTCCTCAAGGCCGACGACCCCTTTACGTTTTTTCATCAAACCCTGGTGCTCGAATGCCCGCCCGCTGCCCTGCCCGAGCAGTCCCGAGTCCCCGACAGTATTCCGACAGTAGGAATTGTTCATGGAAGAAGTCTCCGGGGGTGATGAATGAGCCAACGTAGGATGAGTTCGTCTGTAGGTCCAGACCGTCTTTGCGGCCGTCGAGTGCGACTCTGTCGGAGAGGGCGGTGGGCGGGGTTTGCTCCCTGGCGAGAGCGTACCATTGGTCTGTCCGTGGGAAAGAATGGGCGCTTTCGGGGCGGCAAAGGGGGAAGAGGCTATGGAGGGCGGGCGGCCCCGGTCTTGGAAGGAAATGCAGTTCCTGTTAGGGCCCGAATGCTCCCCTTCCTGGGACGGGGCTTTTCGTTTGCGGACGGCGGCAGCCGTCGCCGCGTCTTCACGCAATCTCAGCATCTGCTTGCTGGGACGCCCGACCGGGTTCTTGGTCCGTCCCGGACCTGCGTGATGCGGGCCCACGGGATGACCCGGAGATGGCACGCGACTGCCTCCGACGTCCCCACCACTGCGCCCGGCGTTCTCCGACGGGATGTTTGTGGAGTGTCTCCCCGGCCCACGACTGGAAGATGAGGATGACGACGCCGTTTTGAGGGAGGCCTTCATGTGAGCAGCCGATCGTCCTTTGGAATGTAAAGGCGATGAAGTGGAGGAAGGACAGCTTATTGAGGTGGGAGACGACGAGGGAACAATCTTGGCTGAGGGAGCTGGACACTGGTGGTTGCTGGCTTGAGGTATTTTCCTGAGTGAAAAGAATATGAACAGCTTTTAATCACTTTCTCAGTGGACGTGAGAACAATTTTTCCAAATATGGATGCATCAATTGGTCAACAGCAAATTCAAATGCGTGTGCCCCAATGTATTTTATTTTTTTACACAGATTTTAAAAGTGTCTATTTTTGCTAGCGCGTCAGTTTTTTGAGATAGGTTCATTTTTTGTTTACTTGCATCTCTGATTAAAATTAAAAAAAAAAAAAAGATCAACACTCTTACTCCTAATTGCTTTTGTCCGCCACATCCCCCTGCATGCAGCGAATATTTTGAAATGACTTTGAAATATGTATTCAGTGTACCTGCACACTACTCCAAAAAGTAGCTTTCGGGTGAAATTGATGGAAAAATGTAAACAAAAGTTTTTTTTAGTTAACCAAAAAAAAAAAATGTAAATGTCTCAACTTGTCATTTGCCCTTGAGCATCAATTACAGCTTGAGAACGACACGCTGTTCACAAGTGGACTTATGATCTGCTGAGGCGCGGCATCCCACTCTTGTTGCAGGGCAGCCCTCAAGTTATTGAGGTTCTGGGGCGCAGAGTATCGAGCCTCGACACGGCGACTCGACTGATCCCGCAGGTTTTCAATCGGACTCGGGTCTGGAGAAAGTACAGACCCATTCCGTTTGAGGTACATGCACTCTCCAAAAACCGTTCCTTGATGATGCAACCTCGATTGAGCTGGAGCATTGTTGTCCATGACCATGAAATGTGGCCCGCGTTGTTCTTGTTTGGGCACAATCACTCGGATCAATCATGTTATATCGGGTAGCACGGCCTTGTCGGGCAGTTCTGAACCAAACGGACACATGTGCCCAAACTGTACCGCCGCCACCACCAAAAGCTCATCTGGTGCCAACGGTGGCTGATGCATGGCGCTCTCCTTGATGTCTCCGACTTGGTTGGCAGCCATCATTCTTGCTCAACGTGAATCGACTTTCATGAAGAGAACAGCAGTGAGGCCCACCGGTCCCTCGTCCGTCTTAAATGCTGCCCGGCCCATGTAAAACAATGACACCTACGCCTGCTGGTGGTGAGGTCAGGTCCCCCTTGCAGGTCATCTAGCACGCAGACCACACACTGATGGAAACGGTTTAGAACGCTCTGACATCACATTTGGGTGCCTCTCACCTTCCTGGACCGTGCCTGGAGATGAGTGGCATTCATCATCTGGTTTCTCAGGGCATTGTTCACAATTTTTGCAGTCATCCGCATGGCATATAACCAAAGCATGTCCACTTCTACATCTTTCTGTGACTCTTCCAGTCCCTCTGTCGCAACCGATGATGGTCTGTGACACTCTAAGCTCAGTGGCCACTTGGTCTGAGAACGTCCCGTTTGAAGCATCACAACGGCAAGGTACTGTTGATCCACTGTTAGGCGTCGTCTTGGTCTGATGATGTCAAAAGCATGATGAGGACGACTGTTTAAAACACCGGCTCCAATCCAACCAGGACATTTATCGCTCGATCCACGGATCAAAACGTGAAATTTTCGCCGTTAAGCTCCTCATTAGAGAAAAGCAACTTGTGCAAAAAGTACCCAAACATTTCACTGGATTCTTGGTCCGAGCTGGGAATTGAACCTGGCACCTCTGCACTGTAAGTTGGACACACTAACCGCTGGGACCATCGGGCCGGCGTTGGCAAAACATCAAATAAAAATCTGAGAAAAAAAATGATGTATTCCATCCTGAAAATAGGAAACAGAGTAGCGTGAAACTCCTCTACGACGAAATCATGTTTGCAGCAAGACATTTTTTCACAACAGGGGGATTTTCACTGTAGCAAATTTGAAACAGGAAAGTGGGCATGGTGTGAATGCATGAAGATTTTTTTTCACACTAGGGGGGGTATTCTCACCCATGTAGATTTCATTGTCGAGGAGTTTCACTGTAGTTAACGTTGATCGAACTTACTTCCAAAGATGGGCGCTAATGTGCTGCTCCAACATGCTGCTAAAAGCCGACCGCAGGTGGTGAAGCCTTCTGTCAAAAGTGTAGATGCCGTGGCCCAACACAATACCGCCAAATGAACACATCTGCAGAGAGCAGATGCATCATATTGCATATTTATTGGAGGACTGGCATTCAAATAATAGGAACATTTTTGGTCATTACTTCTGGAAAAAAAACCCAAATAGTCTTAAAAATTTGCCGAAAACGGCGGTGGAAAGGTGCACCCAAAGTCAATTTGTAGCTATTCTTGAACCATTTGGAGTGTCAGCATAGTTTTGGTCACTTTTTGAAATATTCAAAATGTCACATTATGAATATTTCTCCCCATACAGTAAGAAGTTTAGCGGTCAAAAAAAAAAAACAACTTTAATAAACAAATCGGAATATCTCATCAATTGCATTTTGAATCATTTTTGAAATGGTCAAGAGACTTTATGGACAGCCTGTACATTGATGCCAAGTCCTTGGTTTCTTTTCTCAAGGTCAATAATCGAAACGAACAAATGCTCACTGCGATCGGTCTTGGGTGCGCAGCAGAAGATGGGAACTCAACAGGCTCCTCTGCTCCTTCCGTTTCACTTTCATCGCTGGAAATTGTTCCATGGACAAGAGGGGATGGAACTCGGAGGCTTCCCTCATCCTGCAACTGCCCGTCGTCATCCGGGCTGGCCTCCGAATTAGCTGTGGAGCGACTGTAACGACACGGTGAGGTCACATAGTAACAGCTTTTATTTTGGGGGCGGGGGGTAAAAAAATACCGAGCCCGAGTACAATGCATTCTTTGCTTTGTTTTAGCAAAGCTAACCTGAATGCAGGGAGGCTGGCCAAAAATCTCCGGCAGTGTGGAGCCCCGTCTTGTTCTCTGGGTGCCTCCGGGCTGGGGGACCGTCCAGAAGAAGAAGAACCTCCCTCCAGCGATTGTGCCCCCTTCTCACGAACCTTCGTCTTGAGCTCGGCCACCAGCTGGTCAAACTTCTTACTGCGACCCAACACCTTCCTACGCTGGTGGATGGAATGGATCTGAAGAAGGGGGGGGGGGGGCAAAATCCAATGCAAATTGTGTTGGACATTGCATTTTGAACAGCAATATCATCAAACTCAAGAAGCATAGCTCACTTTTACTGTTGAATCATATGTTTCCTTTTGAGGAAGAAGTTAAAAAAAACAACCTTGCATTCAGAACAGGTTTAAGATTAGATTTATTTCCTGTGTGTCTCTCTCCAATCACTCATTCCATTTCCTGTTAATCAGGTCATCCTATCAACTAGACTGATGCGGCCTCACAGGCACTTCCTGCTTGACACACACACACACACACACACACACACACACACACACACACACACACACACACACACACACACACACACACACACACACACACACACACACACACACACACACACACACACACACACACACACACGCCATTTTCCAGATTAAGTATCCTTGCTGTGCTAGAAGCCATCCTACCCACTCTGGATGGGTTATTGTAGCTTTTTTTTTTTAAATTCAAATATCTCAACATTTGTTGGAGATAAATGTACACAAAACTTTTACCAACAACACATTTGAGAGTTGTCTGAGATGAAACCACTTTTTTTTTTCTGTGCGGATAATCAGAAGGGGGGAAAAAACTCCAAATAAAAATTGCGTGACTGCAGCGAAGTTGGGAGCTTACGTTGCATGTCAAGAGGCGAGTGCAGACTTTCTTCCTGTCAGGATCGAGGACACCGCAGTGTTTGTCCAAGTCGCACTCTCGTTCTGGGAAGAGCAAAAACCCATTGATGTTTAACGTCACATTCAAAGCAACAATGGACATATTTCATCACAAAATAGCATTCGATTGTTGTATTGAGACAAACAAACTAGAAAAGAACAACATATCCTTTCAAAATTTTTTTTTTGACATGACCCCCAGATCCCCCCCCCTGCCCCCCCTGCACTTACTGGAGGCCACTTTGTTGTACGGCTTGGGAATACGGTGGCTTTGCGCCACGGAGCCTGGAGAAGAATCCTTCCTTTGGGTCGGGGGCCTTTCAGTGGGCGAAGGCCTAGCAGGTGGGGTGCCCCCGTGTGGCCATGGGGGGTCTCTGATGGATGAGGGCGGCGAGCTCATCGGAGGCTCCAGAGGCGGCGGCTGCTTGAATACGGATGAATCCGCGTGGCTGCCGTGGGATGATTTTTCCAGCGGGGAATGTCTGCTCGTGAGAGATAACCGAGCATTACGAGATTTCTCCGTACAGAATAATAAAAACAACAACAACAGCGTAGGGCTGCACAGGGAAGTTCAACGTTCTGTAACTTCGGTTGAATTCATTTGCACGGACAAAAAGATGACAAAAGTTGATTCTGCAAATACATCAAACCACCGATTCCCCCCCCCCATTCTTACCTCACTCCTTCCTTTGTGTTTTTGGCGGGTCTGTGCTGGGGTGGTGTCGAAGGGGCTTGTGGGGGCGGTTTCACTGACCCGCTGCCTTGGCTTCGACCATCCCATGCTGAAGCGGGGATGGAATTGGTGCCCTGAGAAGGAGAATGGCTGTGATGGGTCCTCTGCTGGGCTTGGGGAGCCGGGAACGTATCCGGGCATAAAGTTTGGCCAGAGGACCGTGTCTCCTTTCGCAGTGCTTCTCGAATGCCTGTGGCTTCACTACTTGACCGCAGTGGCTGCACACCACAAGGTAGAAGTCGTCATAGCCGGGGTACAGACCAAAGATTGACATGTCTGGTAGAAGAACCGAGAGGACTGTTCAGTGACAAACATGGCAAATGTGCTTCTATTTGATCAAAGATGATAACCGTGAGGACTTCAAATCATGAATACAAACTCATTTAACGGTGGCATAACTGTTGATTCATTCTACTGCAGTCAAAGCTCGGTTTTCGAACGTCTCGGTTCTCGACCAATTTGGTTTTCGACCAAAAATGTAGAGTTTTTTTATGCCTCGGATGACGAACACATTTCGGTTCTCGAACAAACTCAGCGCACTTGAATGCACCATTTGACTCCTCCCGCCTTCCTTACACGAGGAAGTGACGCTTCCTCGGGTAGACGAGGAAGTGACGCTTCCTCGTGTTGCTTTCCATTGCGAGCAGACGTGTTCAGAAAACATTTTTATTTTCAAAAGAGCCTGATTTCCATTTTAGAACAATTTCGGTTTTCCAACAGCCTTCTGGAACAGATTATGGACGAAAACCCAGGTTGGACTGTACCTAGTTGCCAGCTCACATTAAGTCCAAAGGTTTTTCTTATGTAAAAAGCACGCATGGTCATTTTCAATGAGGTTGAGACACAGTGTTTGTACATCTCAATTTGAACAGCGGTTCACTCATTTTTACCTTTGTCGAGTACAATTTAGAGCACGATTGAGAACTATTTTCTTATGTGAAAAATGATGTGAAATCAAAACAAGTTGAAGCTTGACCAGTGACGTGGACCAGACTATTTGACCGATGTTAAAGTATCACAACATTCATTTTGTGGGAGTATGTGCATGAATACAAAATGCATTTGATGATATCGAACTGGAAGGTAGATTTATGCTGTGGTGACCATGTGCCATGTCATGTCATTTCCCCATGCCTGTTTTTCATTACACCGTGTACGGTCAGAACTGCTACATTTGATCAAGAATGTGCATTTATAATTATATAATTAAAATACTGAACGTGGGGAATCACAGAAACCTACACTGCAGATAATAATCTTATTGCCAACATTATAAATAGAGGCATCTTGTCACAAAGCTGCTGCGATAAAAAAACATGACAGAAAACAAAAATAGCAGCAATGGGTTGTTTTCAAAAGTTGAGAACGGACGCTCGACCTACCCTCCCTGCTGAGTGACATTGCCTCTGCAGCCTTTTTGCCATTTTTATTGCAGTCATCGACACCAGCTCCTAAAACGGCATACATTAAAACAAACAATCAAACATTTTCATTATGCTTGTCCAGCTCCGAGAAGTGTGGCATTCATATGAAGTTGCACGATGGGAAGTTCAACTCAATGCTCACATTTTTTTTGCATGAACGCATAAGAAGGCCCTTGAGCTATGTTGAACAAACGGCTGCATAAGTCAACTTTTGGGACATTTAAGGTGGTGGTGGTGGTAGCACCAAGTTCAATGTATTATCGTAGTTACAAGGGAGGAAAGTGTATTCATGGTCAGAAGCTGACTTTACTGGCGAGTTGTGAGCAGACTTGCAACTGTATGGATGCCAAACAATGGGTGAGCGCAAAATACTGAAAGCTGGGAAAGGCCAACTAGTTTGGAAAGGAACTATCACAGTCGACTGCCTCGGGCGCACAAACATAGTCAACGTCAGTATATTGGCAAAGGAAATCGGGGTCAAGTACTCGAATAAGGCGGAACCCCCCCCCACCAAGAGTGGCGTTTAAATATGGCAAAGCTTGGGCCATCATTTACATGGCGGTAACAGCATCCGACTCCTCCTCTGTCACCGGTGTCGATGCTCAGAAGCACCCGGCCACTTAACTGGCACGCTAACGCGAACGTAACTATCCTGCCGTCAACGAATTGTGTCTAGCTTGTTAGCAACCTAGCCTAGCTTTTCACGGCAAGAAGTTGCACGCACAGCCTCTTGCCATACTAGCTTCATTCTGGTCTGATGTCACCACTGCCCGGCTCATTTTGGATCACATTTGGCCACATCCGACAAACACAGGTTACGTGGCTTTCAACACAGCTCCAGCATTATAATACAAACTGCAATGGAGCCATATTATTTACCATGGTCCCCTTTTTTTTTTTCTCCCCCTGACAACATATGCAGATGGACCCAGTGGAGAGCAACATGTTAACCCATCCAGCGCTAGGACCCGGCAGGGTCTTTGTTTGGGTAACATGGCTAGCTCTTCCCTACGTTTACACGAAAATAAACCCTCGGGTTTTTTTATGAAACGGATTCGCAGCAGCCAGATGTGGCATCATTACGTTCTCTTACCATCAGGCGCTGTCACGCCGGACCACTCGGTCCAAGCAGTCCAACTTTGACCCACGAAATCATCGAAGCTAGGCACCCGCCGATCGAGAGCAGCCATTACTTTCACTGCGCGTTCACGCGCCGCCATCATCACTGCGCGGCAAACTGCTTACGTCATAAGTCGCGCACGCGACAAGCTAGGAACTTGTCGCGTGCGCGTTTTTTTTTTTTTTCTCGGATACGTTAAGTGAAACAACCACAGTGACAGTTAATGTGTCGAAATGTTACATGGGCATTTCTCCTTTGAGATTTGAACACAAAACGCCACGGCATTCTATGATTCGGTGAAGATAAAACTACAAAAAAAGTTACTGGAATGCTTCCTGTTCCGAGCGGAGTGCTGTGTCCACCTGACAATGGAGTCTTAAAATGTGTTGCCCAAAGTACCTCATAACATCTGCTTTTACGTACCTGCGTCTGTCATTTCCCTCAGTCTTCAAGGCTGGCGTGTCTTCAGTCGATAAAAACACAAAATCAAGATAAGAAACATACATACATACATAGACGGAGACTCATCAAGCAAGCACAGTGAGCCATCTAAAATGTTAGCATACAAAGGCCAATTCAGTGTAAAATGCACCATTGCCGTTCAAAATAGTGAAAATATTGAGAGCTCATTGAAATCAAAGAGTCAGCTTGGACTCACTTAATTATGGTGGATGGTCTCTGATTCAAATAGGGACAGCTGGTCTAAAAATAAAAATGAAGCACTGTATTTTATATTTTTAATATTCTACAAAGCACGGGGAACAATGAATTTAAAGTCTCTTTCTCATGCAAAGATATACAAATTTTCATAAGGATTAAACATCACAGCAACATTAGGCCTTCAAGGATTTACTAGAATCAATCGCCTGTTTACTCCGTGACTGTGGAACATAAACCATGACATGCATAAACGTTTTTTTGTTTTGTTTAGGTGATTCAAAATAAACAAGGCAGTTATTGTTATGTGATATCTGTGTAATAAACATTTTCCTTCACTAGACTAACTACTGTTTCTGACTAAACAAATGACTCTGAGTGAGTTCTTCCATGGTGATCAGAAGTCACAGGCTACTACACGTGAACACAACTTGACCTGTGCTAATCCCTGTAAGTGGTTAAGCGCAGTCATCTTGTCTTAACCATGCTTGAAACACAGGGTGTCACTCAAACAGTGGCGTATAACTCAACTTTTGAATGAACAGTCAGGCTCCTCTGGGCAAATGTGACATTCAGGGTATTTTCCCCAATGAGGTGGTTTAGGCCCATAGGAGCAGGCCCTGAGCACCAGAGCCATTGAGGCCCAGATATACCACACCAGACAAGACCCAAGGTGTAGGTTGTGCAAAGAGGCACCTGAGACGATCCAACACATAACTGCAGGGTGTAAGATGCTGGCAGGGAAAGCCTACATGGAACGCCATAACCAGGTGGCTGGCATAGTCTACCGAAACATCTGTGCGGAGTATGGACTGGAAACCCCAAGGTCAAAATGGGGGAAACACCTCCGAAGGTGGTGGAGAATGACCGAGCAAAGATCCTGTGGGACTTCCAGATCCAGACTGACAAGATGGTGATGGCGAACCAACCGGATATCGTGATCATAGATAAAGGGCAGAGGAAAGCCCTTGTAGCGAATGTAGCCATCCCAAGTGATGGGAACTTCACAAGAGAAATACTAAAGGGCTCGGAGAGGAGCTGGAGAGAGCCTGGAAGGTAAAGGTGACAGTAGTGCCTGGGGTGGTCGGAGACCCCCCAAACTGGATGAGTGCTTGCAACAGATCCTGGGAACAACATCAGACATCTCACTCCAGAAGTGCTGGGAACAGCAAGGATACTGCGCAGAACCCTCAAGCTTCCTGGCCTCTCTCTCTCTCTATATATATATATAAGTGAAACTCCTCTACAACGAACTCTACATGGGTGAAAATACCCCCTAGTGTGAAAAAAATCTTCATGCATTAACACCATTCCCACTTTCCTGTTTCAAATTTGCTACAGTGAAAAAACCCCTGTTGTGAAAAATTTCTTGCTGCAAACATGATTTCATTGTAGAGGAGTTTAACTGTATATATAATATATCTATATATATATACAGATAGATCTATATCTATATATATAAAGCCTACACATGAATTTATTAAATGAACCCTGATTAGTTACAAGGCACTCAAGCGGCAGTTGCGTTGGCAGGGTTCACATACGGTATTAGATGGTAACATGATTGTTGGAAGCCAGTGTAGAAAACAGCAGGATCACATACAACCAACATATGATGCCACTTGTTACTCACTCAAGCAAACGGATATGCAGTTAGATGCAAAAACATATTGAAGACCAAAGTACAGTAATAAAGATAAGCTGCGCATGGAAATGAAAACAGAAACCCCATTTTTAAAACATTGCACTGGCAAAAATAACGAGTGGTATGCATACAAATAAGGTCATTAAAAGTTATGGCAAAAGACAAATCTTAACGTTGTTGAACAGATTCAATGTAAAACTGTTCAACTAAAATCTAAATGATTCCACTGCAGTCCTGTAAACATGGAGACAGCGGGGCTGGATCCTGATACAAGCTGAAAACTGGCCTTCCAAGTGCGGATTTAACATTCTTTTTTTTTTTTTCTTATGTTTTTTGTTACACTTTATCCCCGGAAGGGCAAAGAAGCTCTAGAGTAGACTTTGGCAAAATAGTCTGCAATTAACAGTGACATTGACCAAACAAACAAACAAACAAATGGTGAAACAGCAGCACCCGCAGCTATCAGTAATTCAGATGTGTCTTTCGGTTCACTAAAATTTAAGGTTGTGGAGCTGGCAGCATGTCTGTCACTACCTGCTCTGAAAACCCTGAAGGCAGTTCAGAAATGCAATCAAGCACTGTCAGGAGTTTTAGTCAACAGCCCAGACATAATCTAACCTTTAGGATAGAGTACTTTAACCATTTTGGCGGTAGGCTTTGGAATCTGCACAGTATCTTGAGGCAATTTACACAAAGTAGGTTACTTTCTGGCAGTTGTTCCCGAAACACAACATTAGCTTTTAGCAGGTGTAAAGGGTGTGGTTTTTATTAAGATGTTTTAGATGAGAAAATAGGATATATTTCTCGTTTTAGATGCATTCATGTTGCATAATGTGATTATTACAAATTCAATTTCAATCAAGATGGGACATTGTGTTAAACATTATTTAGAAAAAACTGAATAAAATGATCAGCAAATTACATTCAATCCATATTTTAATGAATACACTGATAAACTTGATTGTTTTTAGAAAATACCTGCTACCCTGGGCGGGAGCTCATCTAAGATGGACTGATGCAAAGTGGAAAAGTGTTCTGTGGTCTGATGAGTCCACATTTCAAATTCATTTTGGAAATTGTGGATGTCATGTTCTCCGGGCCAAAGAGACAAAAAGACCTATCTGGACTATTATGGACTCAACGTTCATAAGTCAGCATCTGGATGGTGCGGGGCTGTTCTCGTGCCAATGGCATGGGTAACTGGGTAACATGGCCCCATTAATGCTGGAAGGTACATCCAGGTTTTGAACAAATATATGCTGCCATCCAAGTAACGTCTTTCATTGAGGTCCACGCTTATTTCAGCAAGACAATGTCAAACGACATTCTGCACGCGTTACAAAAGTGAGGCCTCTTAGTAAAAGAGTGCAGGTACTTGCCTGCAGTCCAAACCGGTGAACGAATGATTTTGCGAAAAACAAAGTTTATCAGTTTAAACATCACATATCTTGTCTTTGTAGGGTATTCAATTAAATATGGGTTGAACATGATTTGCAAATTCTCGTGTTCTGTTTGTATTTAGGTTTAATACACCATCCCAACTTCACTAGAATTAAGATTGTACGATGAATAAAAAAAAATGGGAGTGCTTTAACCCTGGTTTGGTTATTTGTTATTTGTTCACATTTCTTCGACCTTTTGATTGTTACATATTCCTGAAAATGTCATTTTCAGGAATATGTAACAATTCCTGAATGTAACAATACAACCTGGCTACATGTTCTGTTGTGTCAACGAATGGACAAAAACATCTCATACCGCAAATTAAGATTTGGTTTTTTTTACCAACAAAATATTCTTACATTTAAACTTCTATTTTATTTTGCAGGAAAACATCAGGGGAAGGCAGTGTAGAAGCAAATGGGGCCTGCTGTTTCATAAAAAAAAAAAAAAAGTTTAGAACCCATAATGTCTTCTAATATATGGGTGCAGAGTGTTTAAAAGCTCTCAAAAAAAAAAAAAAACATCAGTTTGAAGTCAAGTGAGAATAATATGAAAATGAACATTCAATCAAAATCGGGAGGATTGCCTTTGTTGAGTGGAACTAGTGAGCCCCCCCTCTAACTTAAGGCCCAGGGGCCCCTCCTTCCTCCATGGTGGCAGGTGGGCTGGGATCCGTGTGGAACGAAGTCTCCTTGTAAATGAACCAGCAGTTTCCTGCCCAAAGGATCAGATTCAAAAAGCCGAAAATCTGTGAAAAGACAGGAGAGTAGATGGGAACTTGAACACCGACCGACAAATATTCTGTCGTTTTATAGATTGCCCGAATACCAAAATCTACTCCTTGACAGCAAAGCCAGTTCAACCCATCAGGCAAGATAAGCAGATGCCGAGCGAGCCACAGGGTATAGAAGATGTGCCAAAATCGGGTGAAAATTCACCTTTGATATATTTGATATAATTATATAGAACTTCATTCAAACAAATTACTACTATTAACTCTTAAGTCAAACCGAAAGAGGAGCAGAGTGAAATTAATGTTAAGAAATATGCGAAGAAGAGCAAGGTGAATTCAGTTGAAATTAGCGCTGAAGCCCAGGCAGAGCGGCGGCGCACCGTTTGTCATTTAAATATCAAATGTTCCAAAGGGTATGTATAAAAAAAAAGAAATAAATAAATAAAATAAATTGGTTTGTACAATCACTTTTCTACAGCTCTTGGTGCAAATGTGTCTTAATAAAACTCTAAAGCTCATTGAGAACATGAACATGATATGAGAGGGACAGGATTCTTTTTTTTTTTTTTTTTTTTCAAAACTGAGGAACGACAAACCTGTTAAAGGCTAACTTCACTCACCACTGAGGCATTTAGGCGTCCCATGGAGGGAAATTCTCCCGCTTGACAATGTGCACAATTCTCCACCAAGTGGTCTGGGTTTGTGGCCCATTTAACGTCGGTCAGACCTTTGCCCCAGGCTGAAGAGGACACGAGCCACAGAAAGGCGAAGGCAGCAGTCACCAGCAGATCCTTGTAGAAAGCAAACACAAGCATTGGTTGCATGCTTTATCTCACGCGATATATATTCATGTTTGTCTTTTCTCTTTAAGAGAAGGAATTTCATCTGTTCATATGGGTCTCATATTTTGAAATATGGGATGGTCTCTGAATTTTATACATTTCTTTCTAAATAATCTCTCTGAACTAATGGGATATGACTATGTGGAATATCGAAAAAAAAGCACTCACTATGAAGGGACCACGGGTGTTCTGACGATAGACATGCTGGTAACCCAAGTAGAGAATCAGCGTGGCGGTGCAGTAGAGGAAAACCAAACACGCCCACACACACAAAGAACTCTGCAGAGGAGGAAAAGTCTCCCTGGAGGAAGGTGTGATTTGAAGGACTGCCGTCACATGACGGCATCTCATAAGGATATGCTGACAACCTAAAGGAAATAGGAGGAAAAAAAAACAAACAAACAAACGACACTTTACAGTCAGCCCAGTGACTCTGGAGCAGGATTCACGAGAGCAATCAGAAAAATAAACATCCTCACCTGGCTTGCTTGCTAGTCCAGGAAAGCAAGAACAGGATATAGAAATAAAATATATTTTAAGTTGCAAATTCACTCAACTGATTGCAGGGCTGATAGGCAACAAAATGGGATACATTTTTTCTTTCATTGAATAAACAAAGCTAATGCCAAGGAGTAGCATTAAGAATTCCAATATTGACTTTGGTTTTCAGCACTGCCAATCGAAAACCAAAATTTGAGGTTTTTTTTGTTTCTTTCGTTCTTTTCAACATTGAATTTATAAAAACGTACATGCCCTTCCTTCAATTTGATTTCAGGCTAATCAAATATAAACTGATGTTGGGAAATGTGAACGGGCACTTGACTGAATCTTATTTACAATTTATGACCCGGAACCTCTGTAGGCTAAGAGAAACCATGACTACGAGAGGTCCTTTTGGATAGCAAAACTCAGCTGTGTCTTGATCGAGGAGCCAACACAGGATGAATAACTAGTTTTGAAATCAGAGTGTTGTTCCAGTCAACCTGAACTGTTTCGCTGAGAAGTTTACATTGAATCCGGGTCACGTAAATACAGGGGGAACGATTAATTTAAAAATCCAATTGTTGCAAGTGGCCCGTTTTCAACATTTGTTGAAGGGAAAACAATTGGCAATTTTTTTATATTTTTGCAAGCAACAAAGTCGATATACTGTACATCATTTGCTTTCGGGTCAAATAAAATGGTGTGGTGGACCGGATCTCACCCGCGGGCCTCGAGTTTGATAGCGGCGCTTTCGGGGTCAAATAAAATGGTGTGGTGGACCGGATCTCACCCGCGGGCCTCGAGTTTGATAGCGGCGCTTTCGGGGTCAAATAAAATGGTGTGGTGGACCGGATCTCACCCGCGGGCCTCGAGTTTGATAGCAGAGCTCTACACTAATACTGATTCTAAATTCACCCAAACAAGACATATTACTTTTATCGAGTCACATTTTCTACCTGAATGGGTATCCAAACACGGGCTTTACATCGATTGCTTCCGCAGGTCCAGGACATTTGAACGTGAAGTGAGATGTCCCGGAGTAACCTCCAGTAGTGGCAAAGGCAAAAATGGTAAAAACCTGACACGGAAAAAGGGAGAGAAGAAAGAGAAATTGTCAGCTGCATCTGAGACGGCAGTATTAATAAACCATTAGCGAGTAATCAAGTCTAAAATGGCAACTTGGATGGATGGCCAAGCTAATTATGGGCGTTGACAAGATGGCATTGGGCAGCTGCGTCCATTGATTTAATGTACAGTATTAAAAAAATGAAATAATTTCTTGTGGATTAGTGCAGTACATGTTATGGACTCCAAATGTAAAGTGCATGATAAATAAAATCTCTCATTTTTTACTCTTATTTTTTTTATATGGTGCATTTCATAGACAAAATGGCTCAACGTGGTTCAGATAATTTAAAATAAAACATTTAAAAGCATTGACAAACAAAAGAATTAAAGACATTTAAAAGCAAGGTAAAGTGATCAAGAGTAGCTCACTAAAATTGATGAAAAGAGCATACGGTGCAGGAACAACATTTTAGAAAACAACACTTTAAAATTGTTTGAAAGACTGTAATTATAGTTATGGCGGGGGGGGGGGGAGCACTTTTCGAACGAACCGGTAGACGAGTGGTTAGCACGTCAACAGTGCGGGGGTACCGGGTTCAATTCCAGCACCGGCCTTCCTGTGTGGAGTTTGCATGTTCTCCCCGTGCCTGCGTGGGTTTTCTCCGGGTACTCCGGTTTCCTCCCACATTCCGAAAACATGCATGGCAGGCTGATTGAAGCCTCCAAATTGTCCCTAGTAAGTCAAATTGAGCTCAACTCAATTTTACGCCAACAAGGCGCTAATTTCTTTCTTGCAAAAGTCCACAAAATCAAGAGAGAGTATTGCCACGCATGTACGCATTGTTCCTCAAGTGTTTTAATGGCTGTTACGTTCCACTGTTTTGGTTTGACCTCTTTTTAATATAACAATGCATGTCAGCAAAATGCCTTTTGTCAGGGAAGGGGATACAAGCTATGCTGACTGAGCACAGACACTAGCAGGAAGAGAGGCAAGCGATTCACACTTCCTCTGACCCCGGACATGAACTGACTTTGCAAAAAAAGACTAACCCACACCAGGGCAGGTAACCTACAAATCTGCGCGTTATAATCGATGAATATCTTGTGTGTTTTCATTCATTCTTCCCCCCATTTGGGTTATTCACGCCAGGGTCACAGTTGAGTTGGTACATATCTCAACACACTTCAGGTGACCAGGCAGTCAGTTGCAACTCACTGAGGGGGAAACTGGACCCCGCTGTCTGCACCATTGTAATGATATGCTGTGGTTGTTTATCATTCACGTGTACATGTCAAAACATTGAACTTTTTTTTCAACCCAAGGACCAAATTTGAAATATTTGGTCCTTGGGTTGAAAAAAAAAAAGTATGGGAATGTGTGAAATTGAAGAAAAAAATATTGCTTACACTGATGCCGTTGTATTGAAATTGCCTGTTAGCATGTGGCGTAAGCGTAAGAACCAAAAAGACTGAAGTCAAAGTCGATGCTTAAAATTGCTTTCTTCATAATGACCAGCAGGGGGAAACTGTTTTGAAAATTGGTCATTTATACGCAATAACATTGCTACAAATCTGTCATTCATCTCCAGGTACATCCTTTTCAGACGTTGCTTGCCTTCAAGTGGCAAAGCACGGATCAAGTCAAACAGCGCAGCATTTCAACTTCCTGCTCGGTGGATTTTCAGGAATGGGTTTCAACTTGCAAGTACAGTATCTCTGGAACTGCAGACGATTTCTCAGCTTTCATCTCAGCCTTGTTTGACCCACCCCACCCCACCCCACCCAGACTAACGGAACCGCAAATAAACCCGGTCGCCAGGGCAGGGATTCCTTGAGCGAGTCCAGTGTCACATCGCACTCTGCCTTCTGCAATCAGACTCAAGCATTCCGCACAACCTTTTTTTTTGGATTTTGTGTATACTCGTGTCACTTCACTGATATATTCCAAACATTTTAGAAGACACATTTATTGTTGTAATTTGAATGACTACATAACAGTATCAGATTTAACACCAACAACAACAAAAAACTGGAACTGCGCATCATTCCCCACAGTGTGAACTTAGCCTGCGTACGGTCTCAAATGCATTTGTATACAGTTTTAGTGTTGTTAAAAGTTACTGTTCATAATGCATTTAATTATGAAGAGAAAACATAGGCTGCCAAGTGCTTTGCAAGTTCTGGTTGCTTCTCTACACCCTTCATACAGTTCTACAGTACACTGTAGCAAAGGCATGAGCACACTGCATCAGAAACATTATACGTTTCCATTATTAGCGGTCCAATGGATAGGGCATTCCGCAAATGATTTCCTTTTTTTACTACAGAATGCTATCGGATTACTCCCTACGCTCAATATCGTTTGTAGATATTCAGAGTTTGACTCGCCAAATTTGTCAGAGCCGCTGGTAAGCACACGGCATCTGCTTTTTCTTCTTAGTGCCAATCTGTTTCAAATTTCGGATTCAGTTTCGACTGTGGTGAAAATTTGGACTTTGTTGCCATGGGAAACTGTTTACAAATAAAAAACAAACGCTCATAAATTCGTAATCTTGATCCGACGGCATTAGGGTGGACTAAAAAAAGCAATTGTGTTCACTTCATCATCAAAATAGGATGTATCAGCCCTCTGATGAGAGTATACCGCAGCCCCGTTAGCTGTTTGGCAGCAAACTGCAGTTGACACACGTTCGTGTGCGTGTGTGTATGTAACAACGGTACACACCGGACGTTTTGTTATCAGAGACATTGTTACCAAAGACAATAAAGACTTCGCATTTAACTGAAAATAAAATAACAATTAAAATCATGCACCTCAATGTTGAAAAATGAATAGTGTGGGAATAGCAACCCCACGAAGTTTGTTTCAACGTCTTTTGACATCCACCACGCTCAAGAAATCTGAAACAATTACGTTACGTACCCATTCTAGCACACGGATAAATCCAAGTGGTTCTTTCAATGGTCCCAGGTCCAGAGAAAATCCGGACACCGTAGTCTGTGGACATTTGACAAATGAGTAATATGACGAACAAACAAGGGAATTTAATCACGTTACCTAACGGGCGAAATAGCTCTTGCAGTGAAATAACAACACGTACCTGCCTGCACTTGCGTGTCACTTTGAAGCTAACTGGCCCTGGCCTTGTTAGCCAAAAAGTTTTAGCAACATGCTACCTTTTGACAGCTGACAACCTGTCGTAACACAGGAAGATCACCTACCTGAACAGAGTCCATCGAGACGCGGAACAGGTAGAAAGTTTGAAACAGTATCCTCCACTTGTCAAATCGATAGAACTGATTTAAAAAAAAGTTGCCAAGTTTGAATTAAAACAATTGCATTCAACGAAAACTATGACACTAAAGCGAGACGGGCATACGGGTGCCACCTGATATATGGGAAACTGAAGCCGTTGACAGTTACCCCACGACTAGAATATACGTATATCCGGTCTCTGCCTTTCAGAATAAAATAATATGGCAACAATTTTACGCCATTGAATGGCTTTACGCCACGGATTTATATATGACGAACTATGCCGCTTACTCGCCATCTGGTGGAGTGAAGCCACCGGCGGCCGTTTTACGTTGCCACTCACAAAGTCAACTTAACTTGAATGCATTCAAGTTCAAGTTAACTTTATTGTCAAATGTGCTGTAAGTGCAGTACAGATTACATTTCTTTCCTCTCAACCACAAGAGAGCTGCAGGTGCCCACGCTACCATCAACAGAACAATTAACATAAAATGACTAAATAATACCACACGACACATAAGACACAGACAGTCGTGCAATCTTAACCACTTTTCTGCATACACTTGTTTGAAGCAGTTATAGATGAAAGAGGAGAGAATCAAAGTGTCCTCTCTCCAATTGATCAAAGACGTCATGTTGAAATTGTGCACACGTCTGCTACAAGCTAAGTTCGAAAGCAAACAAAAAGCTGTAGCGTCCCTTGACGAAAGAGAGATTGGCTCACATCTCCTGTCCCATTGATTGACCGAGAAGCACTAAATGGAAGTTTTGTCAAATGGTACTACTGTATTCTGTTGTGTGACTGTATTTTAAATAATACAGTACTGTACATAGTAGCGTCCAGCAAAGAAGCTTCCGTTTTAAAAATCTTTCAATAAAGTTAAAAAAAAAAAAAAAACACGGCAGCCGCCATTTTGCCTGTAGCCGAACACGGCAGCCAAGGATTGTACGACAGTACTTCAATCTCAAACCATTTTTCAAATCAAGAAACTGGTAATTCTCGCACTTTCTATGGTTTCAAATCGATAGCAGCATCTGTTTTATGACGTGTAGCTGGTGTTGGGTGGTTATTTTTTTAAATATCTACATTTAATTTAAGGCTGGATAGAAACGTGTGAGTAGGCCTCTGTTTCCTAGCGCAAACAAACCGATATTATGCAACGCCAAAGTTGAAAGAACTTTACCATTTTTTAATGGAGTTATTGATATTGTGTCTAACTAGCAACAATTGATTAAACATTTGGATTATATCAAATTAGCCTTCAGCTAACATTCGACTAATAACAGCGACTTTTCATCAACGCTCGGTTTCGTCGTTTTCACGTGAGTTGTATCTATTTTGTATTTTTATTTTTTTTACAACATACACATCGTGGCCGTTAAAGTCGCCATCTGGATTTAACCAAACTATTAGGTAAGAATCTTCCTTTGGTTAAACGTTCCCGGTTTCTAGTGTGTTTCAAGAGCTCCGTTTCTAAACTGCATTGTGGGAGACTCATAGTCCTGGGATATATTGTAGGTTACGATCTTTCAGAAATGTCAAATTATGAGTCTGCGTCAAAAAGGGGGGCCAAGAAGATTGGTGAAATAGCAAATGTATTTAGTAATGGATAAGTAAAACCTGGACATTGGTGGTGGTAAGTGATCATCATGAATCGTGGATTGAGAAGAATCATGAATGCCAATTGATGCCTGATTTGGAATGTTTTCTGATGTTATTTAAAGTGGAATTGCACCAGACCAAAAAAAGTGTTCATGTCAACTATATTTCAGAGGGTAAAAATGGGATTAGTTTACCTGAAATATTTGAATGTTATCATTTGATAATACAGTAACTGAAGTGTTGGGATAGACAAAACAAGTATTTATTTATTGATGTTGTACCCTATAGTCAGAATTCTCAAACATGTGCAATAATAACCTCTTCAGTCCTGTGGGGAGTGTTTTTGATTGATTTTTTTTAGGTTTAAATCCATCCTTTGGTCCCTTGCCGTGATCCTTGGAAATGGAAAACATACCTTCCTTTGAGAATACTTGGGCAGAAGACTTTTCCCCCCCCCCCCCTTTCAACATTGGTAGATAATACCTGGCCGTTTCCCCTTCTTTGATCATGCAAATGTATCCAAGTGTGCAATAATTCATCCAGCCCAAGAAGAGTTGTTTTCGCCATCCTCCAGGCTGCACCTGTGCCCTTTTTGCAACATGAGATTTTTATATCTCTCCTCCACTAAGATGCAGTTTTTTTTATTGTTCATGTTCCGCAAATTATTTTTAAAAAAACAACCAAAATCTTTAAAAAAAACCAAAAAAAGATCACGAAAAGGACTTGAATCCACCATCAGTGTAGTTAAGCAATCCGCCAGCCATAAGTGCCCTGGGCGATCCACACCCCCATTTCACTCTTATCTCATGGATCAAGTGTTCCTCCAGGACTTCATACTGATACAAGGACACCCCATCATCAACCTGCAAAGGAGGAAGAGACTGCCTGTGCCCACCTCAGGTAATTTGCACCAGATAAATGCAAGGCAAACAAAAATATTATTTTCATGGAGTATATTATGTGCTCAACATTTTCCACTACCTTGCAACATAACCGCGTCAAAAAAAAACCCAAAACGAATCCTTTTCGTCTGCTTCAGCCAAACAGCATTATGAATTACACGGACCATGATACTTTGCACCAATTGGAACACATGACTAAAATGTCTGGGCAAGCTTATTTTCTGTTACCACTGTTATTTTTTGTACAAAAACACAATATTGTGTTTTACTTTTCTATCGATATTGTGACTTTTTTTTTTGAGTATGGTGAGATTTTTTTTACTATCGACGACTACCCACAATATTGTGATAATCATCGTATCGTGACGAGATCGTATCGTATCCACATTTTCGTAATCCACATGTCTTGAAAATCTGGAATTATATTACAGTCTGTACAATGAACTGATCTTTGTTTTCAAGGAATCCTGTTGGCTTGGAAGAAGAAGCTACTGAGTTCAAAAGACATAGCCAGATTGGTGCCAATCAAAACATAAACCAGGCTCACAATGCCTAACAATGGAGATGACTGCTACTTCTTTTACTATTCTACCTGCGCAAAAGTAAGCAATGTTGGTGTTCGGCATTCAGGTATTCTGGTAGTCTTCAACTAAAGTCACATAACATTGTCTCTAATTTATCCCGCAAGGGAGACGGCTGCCCTTTCAGGCACTGTGAAGCAGCGATGGGCAATGAGACTGTCTGCAATCTCTGGCAGGAGGGACGTTGCTTCCGCAATGTCTGCAAGTTTCGCCACATGGAGATCACAGTAAGAAGCACTTTCAAAACAATCAAATGAATCAAGTGGCGATGATGGCATATTTTGCATGTCTGTACAATATCATATCAATATCTTATATTGTATTCTATTATTTTAATCAATCTTCAGCAATTTTAGACAAGCCCATTTTACCTGCATAATTGAAAAAGACTCAAATGTATTGACATAGTAAGCATATAATCAGACCCTACTTCTAATATTACCTTACGTTAATACAGAAAAACCGGAAGGAAATCTCATGTTATTGGGAGACCCATCCAGCCGGCTGCCAGAAACCACACTGTGCCTTTTTCCACGAAAAGCCACGTTTTGTTGAGGGCATTCTTATCCCACCGGACACAAGTGAGTGTATTCCCAGATGCTTTGACATCAGCAAGTTTAAGAGCATTTCAACCCCCCACCTGTGAAGTTCAGCTAAAATGACCCATGACATTATCCCAGGTCAAATCGAGAATGAGGAACAGCAGCATGAAGAGCCACCGCCACCACCGCTGCCAGCCACTCCTCTCCCCACTGCAACTAATCCTCAGTTGAGAGGAGTCATGAAGACAGAAACCCAGGAACCAGTTCCAAGCCCTACCCATCCACCTGTGGTGATTAATCCAGCAGATGATGATGAGGATGAAGACGGTGAGTTTTTTTTTTTTTCCCCCAAGTGTGTTTCAGTGTAGTTTGAGGTCATTACATCTACAGCGCGCTCGAAAAGAATTGGAACAGAATTGGTCAATTCCTTTTGGGCAGCCGTGGCCAAGAGGTTAAGTTCTTACCTTCCGCCATAGGGGACCCTGGTTCAAGACCATCCCCGGGCACATGACTGCAGGCTCCTTGCACAAGACATCCGGACAAATGCTTGTTTTAAAAAAAAAAACACGCAATTTCAAGCCTGGCACCACCATTTTTCTGGCCTCTGTTGAACTGATGAACCGAAGTGAAACACTGAGTTCAGCGATTGTGTGCACGTGTATGTTTAATGCAAATTTGCAATTTTGCGCGCGTGCATGTGGGTGTCCCTGTGAAATGCATGCTGTTTTGGGATGCGGTTCGATGATTGTCTTTGCTATCCCAAAGACATTCCATCCCCCCCAACCCCAATGATGAATTACTATTTTGCAGTGTGTTTTGCCCTCTTATAACATTTTTGTATTTCTGCTACCAGACCAATTCTCTGAGGAAGGAGACGGCCCCTCCCCAAGAAAAAGATGCAAGCCTGGTGAGTTCAACTAGAGACACAAACTTAAAACAAATACTGAAACCGTCTCCAGTGTTTTTGGGCACAAATTGAAGATGTTTCTTGACAGATGAATCACACAACTTTGGAGTGAGCACCCTGGAGGAGATCCGGCTGAGGAGGGCCCTAAAAGCGGGCATGAATAGAGCTATTCCAAATCAGAGTGCAAATATTTCTGTAAACGGCGAGAAAGAAAACATCATTTCAGCCATCCGGCTACCCTTCAATACATCAAACGAGGGTAAGAATATGTGGTGTGTATGTCTCTAATAAAAGACGATTCCATCTGTATATCAATGTAATTTACAGTGGAACAATTTGGTTTAATTCACTGCTTCTGGCGGGGGGCGCTGCGCGTTTGACCTATGGAACAGGCTTTTTAATTTTTTAATTTTGATTTTTTCTACTGTTCTAGAATAAAGTGCAGTTGCACCTCCAGTACATTAGGGGGCAGTAGCTAGGTGGTAAACTAAAAACACTGTCGCATCAATGAAAGTTCTTTCCATTTTCTCAATCCCAGGCAAAATTGTCTTTGAAGAAACTTTGAGATCAAGAGTTAGCGTTGCTGATAGGCTTGAGAGACGTCGGGGCAACACCTGTAAGTTTGCATTTTTGCTACATCTTATCAACTTGATCATTGTACTCATACAGAATCCAATGACCTGTCACAAATAACGTAACAACTTGTCCCATGTTTAGGTATAGAATATGGGGAGGTTGTTCCTGTGACAAACAGCCTGGCAAAGCGTTTAGGTAGATTTGTGAAAGAAGAACAAACATCCTGTCAGAAAGGTAAGTACTGTTGAAGTAGGTCCTAAACAAACTTACCGTTGCTATGTAATTTCTCAAGAATAACATGCACCTCGAAAATTGGCCTTTAAAAGCCAACGTTTTTTCTTTCTGGTCATGGATTATATGGCCCTCCAATTTGCTGCAGAAATGCCTGCCAGCTTTGACGAATTGACCGTCATTTGTTACGGAAATCACTGAATGCTACCTTGTTACTCCTGTAACATAGATTTTTACGAACAGCAAATCAATAAATCATGATTCACATGGTTGAAAATGAGCAAAAATACTCGTAATAAAATAGTAGATAATTGTGACCTGTTTGACAAATGTCACAGAAAACTCGAAAGCATTTTCAACCAATTTAACATACCAGTACACTTGAAACCTGGTTCCACGTTCTCTGGTCCTCCAACTTACTGAGGTGCGACTTGTCTATATTAAAATTAGAGCTCAGACTCATACCCAAAACCCTGTTCGATTTAATTTGACATTTCCACTTGTCACTACTGACATGTTGTTCTTCTTAGTTTAAAATAGCTTACATGAACGAGAATCCCATGTTGCATTGTGGCTAAAGGTAGAAAGAAGGGTTGATCATTGCGCCGATAGGGAATAAGGATGGATTTTTCTTTTCACTGGTGTACATCTGGATTGAATAATGCCGAGTGTGTTTCCCCAATATTTTGATGTCATGATGAGCTAATCAAGCCCGATGTCCCTAATATTTTGCCCAGACATTGTATGCTAGCTAGTTTGTGTTGTGGTAGTGTGGTCATCTTTGAGGGGCGTGAATTTTGGGGCCTTTATGCTGATTAGGTTGATTACCCCCGAAGGCCGAGTCGATTGTGGTTTGCCTTCTTCAATAATGCTTCATTATGTTCGTTTTGTCAACAGAAGAGGGCAGTGCAGTATCAAAGAGCACACCCCAGCAAATTCGCATCAAAACTCTGGAGGAAATAAGAATGGAAAAAGCAGCCAAGTCTCGTGGCCAGAAGGACCGTCTTCCTCCGATGAATACAGAACACACTGTCACAAAGACGGCACCCATCCAGACACCCAAGGCCGTAAAGCGAACGAGCTATACCAAGGATCACTCTATTGACCACAACAAAGCCCCCAATGAAATACTCCACGCAAAGAGAAGAAAAGAGGATGAGCAGGAGCAGAACCTCAGTCAGAAGAATTTCAAACCAACAGCTGACAAAGTCCCTGGCAAATATCAGCCCGATCCAGTGGTGCCATTCCCTGATTCCCCCAAAGTAGGGGAGGTTAGAGTGAAGACCTTGGAGGAAATCCGCAAGGAGAAGGCAGCCCGAATTCAGTCTGATGAAGTCAAGAGTCCAAACACAGAAGAGAATGGTGCAAAGAAGCCACGATTGCAGCAAAATGATCAACTGACCTCTCACGGTAAGAGATTTTACAATGTAGACTACACAATAAACACGTGTGGTCATTTTAGTTTTCATGCATCCTACTTGAACCTATTTAAAGGCGGCTTGGTGGACTCGAGGTTAGAAGCTCCACCTCAGAGTTCTAAGGTTGGGATTTTGAACCCAGCCTTCCGGTGTGGGCATTCTTTTTCTACTTGATGCATTTTATGCTTGGAAACATTTATGTCTGAATTTGGGGGAGGGGGGGCTTGGAATGGATTAGGGCATTTACATGGAAAAGGCATCTCTACTTACAAAATGTTCTAGTTAAGCTAGTTTGCTGGGATTTGCTCCAGCTCACCTACAGCCATTGTAAGGACAAGTATAGTAAAGGGACAGATGTACATGTTTTTAAAAAATACTGTATATAGTCACATAACAAGCCATATTTGTGGAATTCTGCAGGTGACATCACGGCAGAGAAGAATGTTGAGGTGACAAAAAGGACGTGGAAAGCTCCTGAGGTTAGACCTGTGACCACCTCTATTGTTGTGTTTTGATTGATTGCCATTTTTTTTGTAACTGTAATTTTGTCGTGCCTTTCCAGACAACCTCCATGATTGTCAAAGTCAAAACGTTTGAGGAGATTATGCGCGAAAAACATCGGCGCAAACAGGAAATGGCTGGGCCAGCTTCTATCAGCCAGCAGGCCTCTGATGCATCGTCTTCACCAAAACCATTAGTTCGTAGTACGCTGAAGAAGATTCTTCCACCACCAGAGTCTTCATCACCCATCTGCAGCACTCCGGATAGGAGCAATGTCCCACCTGGCAAAAATGTTCGTCTTCGCAAGCTGAAAACCGTCAAATCTGAGACGGAGTGCCCGCCAAACATCTCTACTCCAGCTCCCATCACAGCTGTGAACTCGGTTTTAGTGAGGAGTTTAACCCCATCGCAGGAAGACACTCTCTTACTAAGCCCGGACAGCTCCACCAAGATCCAGTGTAAAAACACAAAAAGCTTCATTTCACCATCTTCGGCCAAGCAGACGACTCCAGAGAGACTCCGTGCAGCAGTAGAGAGTCCGACTACTGATAGATCTCGTACCACAGACAGAAAAGGTACATTGCACTTGCATGGCTTTAGGCAGAGACTCGTGGGGAAGAGGGCGGAGTGAAATGGGGCTGCGCTTGAAATGTTCACATCTTGTTTAAAAGTTAGAAAATTGCAAGCTCCCCTTTTTAAGGGAAATGTAAACATGTAGCTGAAATCGCCTCCATTGATTTTCATTGTGTGTCTTTTCCAGTGCGGCCCAAACTGAATGTGAAGCCGTCTGTCATGAAGCCTGCCATGCAAGTGAATGCGGCCCAGAAGAGGAAGAGAGCAGTGCGGTCTGCGGTAGCTGCCGTTAAACCTCTAAACAGCGCCTCCATAGTTTTCCAGGAATCGCAACAGGAGACGGACAGTAAGGAGGAGGTAAGCAGTGGAGGGAAAGTTCCATTTTCTATGCTAGGTGGTTCGAAATTCAGTTCACAGTTCAATTTTTTTTTATGAACTTGTTCATTTCATAGTCCATATTAAAAAAAAAAAAAACATTTGAAGATCTTCACCCCCATTCGAAAAAAATAATAAAATACAAGGAGACACTACCCTCAAAGCACCAGCCGGCATTTACCAAGCAGACAGCTAAAATTTTCACCCTACACACATGAGCAAAAACTTGTTGCTTGAATGTTTTTTTTAATGAGGAATTAAAACAAAAACAGGACTGTAGTGTTTAATGCGCAAGGACAAATACAATCTAAGGTAGGACCCAGCCTGAGGTCGGAAATGCGTTGTCTCTCACACACACACACTCAAACCCCCACCTCGTTCGTCTTCAGGACACTGTAAAAAAACACACACGTTGATTTTACACTTCCATTCCCAACAGATTGAGAAACAGAAAAGACTGAACTATTTCCATATTTTCACTGACCTTTGCTGATGTTTACTGCATTGAAGGTGCTGACCCCTCGAGTTTCCTGTAGTCCAAGCACATTGTTGGAACGCAAACGCAGCCCAAGTGAGGAGCCACAGATCCTCCATCTTTCAAAATGCAGTCCAAGCCAAGAACCCAAGCTGGATGTCAGCCTTGCTACTACCATGGAGGCCTGTTCTGCCTCGCGAAGGTACTAGTTCATTAAGATCTTGCAAAACTGAAAATTGTTGTGTCTCCAAAAGCACTACTTTTCATTAAATTACAAGCTGGTATTATACCTTTTAGATTGCTATCACATGCCAACATCAACACACCACCTCCCCCGAAATCATGGTCAAACGCTAATGCAATGTGCTAAAAAGTCGCTAATTCAATTATGCCGTCATTAAACTAGGATATCATGAACACATTGCACATTGTCATCACCTTCCGTAGACATGGAATTACTATCGGCGCGTGTAAACTGGGACTTTACAGACAATTGTGAAAAAAGTGCGAGAGTCATGATTGAAAATATGATTATTGTGCTTTTGTAAAGGTTTTTACCCACAAAAGAAATTCTGACGAGTGTATCCCTCCATTAGCTCTGTCCCGAAGACCACTCCTCAAAGTAAATCACGGAGACAAAGTGTGGTAGGGTCACGCAACTCGACATCGGCCGCGGATGACTTTGAAGAGCTCATCAACGAATTCACAGAGGATCATCTCGATGAAGAGGTGGACCCTGGCATCGGGGAGGATGATCTGCTGCAGGAACTGTCAGACATGATTGGCAGCTGAGGCCATTTTTTCATTAAAGCAAATACTCTAGCCCAGCGCAATCAACAACACCAACATTGTTTCCGGTTTACTCAGTGCATTTATGCTTAAGACCCCTTTACTAAGGATCTATGTTTGTTGTCTTTTTCTGGAATCTTATCTGAAAGCAGCATCAACAATACCCGGTAGATTTTAAGTGTTGGAAAAGGCAAACATGATCAGAGACAAATTGTGTATACTGTGTATGCACTGGGAAAATCGAAATGTATGTACATATTTAAAAAAAAAAAAATCCGCTGCTCCTATTGCTTTTACTTTCCAGCAAAGATTGTCACTTTTACTTTCATAGTGACTTTTTTTTTAAAAAAGCAGTGAATGTCAGTTTTATTTTAATGTTGTAGATCCCATGGAGACCACCGTCCTCCTGTGTGATTTGTTTTTTTTCTTAAATGTTGTACAGTGTATTGTTTATTTCTTAGATGTATTCAGTGGGGCTGAATTGAAACGATTAATGGTGACACCTCAGGTAAAGATTTTGTTTGTATCCATCTCTGAAAAAATATTTGAGCAATAGTCTTTTTTTTTTTTTTTCATTTAATGCATTATTTTGAAAAGTCGAACGACCAGTAATCACTACAACTTATCCACGAGTTCACTGTCTAAAGTAATTTCTGCACATGACTGTAAATAAAAAAAAAAGCTTTTATTTAACAACCTGGCTTCTTCGTCACTACTAAGCAAACCATAACAAACCAGCTTGTACATAGCCGATTCCGTATTTTACGGGACGGGTGCCAACCTTATGTTCGCCAATGTATGCGCCACTGGCCGTCCCGTCAGATGGAACGCACTAATGACTTTGCCCCTCCTAGCTTACCATCGCCATGAGCACGGAGCTCAAATGTCTTATCTACTCATGTCTGTGACTGAACCACGTTCGTGTACTGAACCATATGTATGTATCCATCTAGCTATCTGTCTTGCTATCTATCCATCTCCGTGGCTGGCTGGCTGGTTATCGAAAATTAAATCCGTGAACCGAAGGCTGACGCCAGCAGGCTTTTACTTCCGGTGCTGTGTTTTCAAGCTTCACAATTGTGCTCCTATTTTATGTCTTCAGTGTTTTTATTATATTAGATCCCTGGAAATGTTTATGATAGCTTTTCATTTTTGTTTGTAGTTTTTATGTATGCTGTTGACAGAAAAAACGTTAAATGTTAACAACCAAAAGAGGGGGGTTCACTTCCGGGTCAGCAGACGTAAACAGAGGGGCGCTCCTCAACGGAGAGCTGGAGACAACATGACCAAGCTGGAGCTGTTGAACGTGTTTCTGAACGACAGAATGACAGCGGCCGCCGAGGAGATTTTCCGAGCCGTCAAAGACACCTTTGTTGAATATCAGAGTGAAATTCACCGCTCGAAAGAAGAAAACGAGCGTCTGAAACGGCTACTCAATGTCGCCGTCCAACGACTATTGCTGCAACCGGGACCAGGTAAGGACGAAAGGTGTCCGCTGTTTTTGACGTATCACGTCACATCACATGTTGATGTTTTATTTGATCTGATTTCATTTTTGGCAAGGGTATTCGAGATTCAGCCCCTACTCAAAGGTTTTAGCCATTACACTGAAACGGGGACTTCAATAAAAAATAAACAAATACATTACTATAAACTCAACTCGGGTTTCATCAGTCCACAGGTTTTCTCTTAACAAACACGAGATAATAATAATAATAATAATAATACATTTCATTTATAAGAGGCTGATACTGACGAAAATACAAATCTTTATTACAAAGAAAACAAGTAAAATGTGGGAACAACAATGTGCAAAAATGCAGAATAGGGTAACTTTATCGATGAAGACCTATCATGCATAAAAAATAGTTGATATATGGTTAATTGTAATCTTCACAGCAAACGGTAGTAATTATGACGAAAAAGGATAATCACATCAACACATACACTCAAAACCAACACGGTCGGATAACAAAGTGTGCCTCAAATAATACCTTCCAATATTTCACCTTGCCTCCGATGTACTGCCCAACTCACCAAACAAAATAAAATTTACTTAAAAAAAAAAAAAAGCAATTAACCATTACAAATAGCTGTCAGAGAAAAAAGGAACACAAAGTCTCATCAAATCTAGTTATGGAGGGAAAAACTGTGACATATATATATATATATACACACACACACACACACGAAATATGTGTGTGTGTCCTATAGATTGATATTATCTATATTATACCTAATTGCTAGAGTTGTCTGTAACTTTCCAGAAGCCTGCGCTGTCCAGTCCCAAGATCACCACATCTCCGACTCTGGAAGGGGAACCGGTGTGCAACCGCAAGTGAAAAAAGAGCCCAACCTCGGAGACGTTCACACTGAGTGCATACATGACGGAAGAGACCCCGGGAAACATTGCGGTCACTTTGAGACACAACTTAGGTCGCGTTCGATATTCGATCAAACGGTATGTCGTCGAGATCCTGTCTCCCCTCCTTTGCCATCCCGGGAGACAAAGACAGACCGGGACAGCAAGGGACACTTTGCAGCCAGCGGCTCGTCATCCACTCACACCGTCCCTTCGGACGGCAAAGACACTCACGGCGATCCTTGCGTTGCTGCCGGAAATCGCCCCGAAACCACCCGAAAGATCTCTCGGGATCGGTCGGACAGCGGGCGAAAGGACCGCAGGACACCAATCGAAAGCAAAGTGTCAACCCGCTGCAGCTAAAGCACATGAAATCCCTCAAGTCGGCCCCTTCCCGTAACGCTCACGCGAGCATCCAGAGGTGGCACAGCTGTAAAGAGTGCGGAAGGGCTTCAGCTTCGCCTGCCAGCTGGAGGTCCACATGCGTTGGCACACCAAGGAGAAGCCGTATTGCTGCGCCGTGTGCCGCAAGAGCTTCACCACGGTCAGCATGCTCAAGAGACATCATCGAATCCACACCGGGGAGAAGCCCTTTCGCTGCCACGTGTGCGGCAAATGCTTCAATCAGTCCGCGCACCTCAACACCCATTTTCGTCTGCACACTCGAGAACGAGCCAGCTGGAACCGAGCGCCGTTTCCGAGGAACCCTCAGTCGACTGGAAACTGAATGAAATGGATGCTTGTCGGCACACCGCGTACAAAGAGCCTCTTTGTCGCTGTTGTTCGGGTTCTCTGTGTGAATAAAACATGTTGTGCGGCGCATTGTTTTTCTTTTTTTTCCCATTAAAAATTTTTTTTTTTTTTTTTTTTTTAAAGGTCCATTTTGTGCAGCACACATCCTGCAATTAATTCCAGATTATTATTGCAAGAAAGGTCATGAATGTTTGGTGTTTCCACTGATTTTTTTTTTTTTTTCAATCATTCCATGTTAAAAAAAAAAAAGAGACTATAAGAATATAATAATAATAGTGAGCCAAATTAAACAAATCTGATGTCATGATCAGCTTTAAACCAGAATCCACGATATTGTTTATGTATATTAAACAGTGTATCCTCAAAAACTGTGTATGTGTGTGTGTGTGTGACATGTAATTTCAAGGTTAACCAATCCTCTATTCAGAGGCCTTTTAGTGGCGATGCATTCAGCAGCATGCATCGAAAGAAGCTTCTGTCCAAATTTTTCTCAGAACAGGACCGGTTGTCCGGGCCAGACTGTTTTTTTTTTTTCCCCTGTCGCTCCCCCGAACAAGATCACCACGAGGATAAGCGGATCGGAAAATGGATGGATGGATGCATTTAGCAGTTTGGCCGACAGTTTGGGTGTCTAATTTGAAACAATTCATACAGCAGTAGTCCTGCCACAACATGATTCCTTTCGTCCTTTTTTTAAAAAATTTTTTTAGGCAAAATAAAAATAAAATATAAGGACTCAAATTATCATCAGATGAGGATAGTTTGAGCGTGTGTTTTTTTTCTCTCCCCCTCTCCCTCCCTTGTGGTTTCTTTTTGACTTCCGGGTTGAGTGAACGCTGGCGCGTTTGGCTGCCGCTGCTCAACCTGCACTGTATTTTATTATTCTTATTCCTGATTGTAAAGTGTCCTTGGGTGTCTTGAAAGGCGCTTAGAAATAAAATATTATTATATTATTATTATTATTATTATAACCAGCACTTTATTCGCCCAGTTTCAACAATCAATATTTTGGACACAAGTGCACTCATGTGGATAGTCGCAAATCAGCATCAACGAATTCGGCACAGAGTCAGCAACTGTCCGTTGTGTGTGTAATAATGAGAATAATAATAATAATAAAAAGTAGAGTCTGGTATTAGCGAGCAAACCATCATCATTTTTGCAACCCCCCCCCCCCCTCCCTGGTGGCGTGCACGCTGCACCTTGCGGATCAACGCGAGAACAGCTGAGACGACACACAGGGAGGAGGTGTGCCGAATCCAAGAAGTCGGAGTAGGAGTAGAGAGACTTGTGCGCCGCAGCATCGAAAGGGGGAACGGCGGCGTCCCAGCACGGCGAACACACGGACAGCGTCAAGAGGTCGGTCGTCGCTGCTATTCCGATGCTACCGCAGAGCTGAAAAGAGGGCAGGTAAAGGGGGCGCACGTTTCCACTTTTATACGCTGGCGGATTGTTTCGTAGTTACTGTGACAAGCCATCACGGTGACGCATCGCATCGCCTCCCGCACCGAGTGACGTCAAAGACGATGATAAGAAATATGACCGGTGCTGCGGATCGAGTCGTTTGTGGTTTCCGGACGCCGGTATAGATGCCGACGTACTGCTTCCCACCACTCCCCACGCATCCGCTGGATCATGCTGCGGTTTTAGGAGATTATTATTATTTATTTTATTTTTTTTTGCTGCTGCTGCTCTGCGCAAACTGTAGCGATCATGTTCCAAAGTCCACTGAAATGACTGCGCCTTGCCGAGCCTTGCCGAGCCTGGCGGATGGATGATGTGTGATGTAAGGATAGAAGTAGGTGTCATTGCAGATGATGTGCAAAACAGGGACAGTGAAACAGCGATGAAATTGGATTTGTTTGTTTGCCCCCCCCCCCCCCCCCCCACCAAGGTTGCAGGCTCGGGATGCACAGGGCCTGCCAGAACTGTTTCGCTGCACCACGTCGTCTTGAAATGGAAACGGGCCAAGCTAGTTACAGTCTATTGCTTTTGCATCGTGTCTCAAGTCATGGACACCCTCCTGTATCTTGTTTAAGGGGGGGGGGGGGGGGGCGATGTGTGTGTGTGGACTCTGCAGTAGATTTGCACAATGACCTTGGACTTAAGCGGCAGCCGTTGCCACAAAATGACCACAAGTCTCATGTACAGTACTGTAGTTAATGTGTTCAAGCTGCAGGGCCAGTGATTTGACAGTGACAGGTAGAGAAAATGTACAATTCGCATGATCAAAGTGAGCGGCTGGTGGTCCGCCACGATTGGTCAATCAATCAGAAAATTTCAGTTCTCGTGACCATGAGAAACTCTTCCATTCATGCCCACAGTCCTGTGTCATAGTTCAGGCTTCAAATGTGTTGAAGAAGAATTATACAGTCTCCAAAGGTTGTGACATTTTTTTTTTTTCAATGATCCTGCATCGATATAGAAAGGCCAACTTATTGACAGGTGTATTGAGAGCTGTCGTAAGACTGAACTGAGCTCTCTGTTTGTGTTCACCACATAAAGATGTGCGGCACCAAAGGAAACATTGCCTTGTTTTTCCAAGATGTGCCTAAAGGTTGGACGTAGTTACAAAAAAAATTATAGCAATCTGTTTAACCCTCGTGCAGTATTTTGAAGCGGCTGCATGAAGGGTATGACGTCCCAAAAATGTCCCTCTTCCAATGTGCAACAACTTTAATTTTTTTTCACTTTCAACCCCTCAAAATGTTCAGTGGGAATTGGCCAAGACATCGATATACATCCTGTGCAAAATTTCAGCTTCGTGGAGTTATTTGTCACTGTTTTGTCTGTGGTGTCAGTCCAAAATCGTCCAAAGTGACCGAAATGTCCAATTTTGGGATAATTACTGCATGGGGGTTAAAAAAAAATATAACAGTCTGTTTAAAACCAAAATAAATGCATAAAGGTAATATGTTACTTTACAAAGTGTGCTGTATTATTTTTGGGGGAGGGAAGCGCTGGGGAAGGCCAATGGTGCGGTGCTGGCTGGCTGGCTGGCTGCCAGGTGTTGAGGAGAAGGAGAATACGAAGAGATCACAGGGCTGGATGGAGGCAGGGAACCATTCCGGAGTTTGCTGCTGCCCCAGGCAACAGCCTCCACTGAGACGACCACTGAGATGAATACATGCATTTTATGGCATTGACCCCCCCCCCCCAAAAAAAGGCAGGTTACAGATAGATCAGTTCCACATTTTGCTCTCCCACACATTTTTCATCTTTAGAATTTAAAATACACAAATGAGAAAACAAATGTGTGGTCATTACAGTTTCAGTTTGACCAAAAATATGATTTTTAGACATTGTATATTTTCATGGACATTTACAGATGAATGGAATCGGTCAACGGTGTTGCGAGGCTGCTTTCAGTTGTCCAGCCGAGGGCAGCAGAGAGCTGCTGAAAAAGTGCATATTCATGGTTACACATTGTTATTGTGACTTTCACCTTCTCCCATCAGGGTTCGCCACAGCGAGTCGCACACATGATTTTTTTTTGCACGATTTTTACACTGATTGGCTTTCCTGACACAGCCCACACAATTTTTTTTTTAGCTGAATTTGTGACGGGCAGGAATCAGAAACAACATGTTATGCTATACAGTGCAGAGGTGCAGGGTTCGATTCTGGCCCAGGCCTTCCTGTGTGAAGTTTGCATGTTCTCCCCCATGCCTGCGTGGCTTTTCTCTGGGTACTCCGGTTTCCTCCCACATTCCAACAACATGCGTGGCAGGGTGATGGAACGCGCTAAATTGTCCTTAGGTGTGAATGTGAGCGTGGATGGTTGCCCTGCGATTGGCTGGTAACCGGTTCAGGGTGTCCCCCCCGCCTACTGCCCGGCGACAGCTGGGATAGGCTCCAGCACGCCCCCGCGACCCTTGTGAGGATAAAGCCGATCAGAAAATGGATGGATGGATATACCTTATAAATTCAATCTGAAATAGATCACAAGATTGATGACACTAATCTTTGAAGCTTCATATATCACATTGGATCTTCTGAGATGAATTCTTTGAAGTTCCTGTTCTTTCCATAAACGGGGCGGCATGCAACATGCTCACTGGGTGGGATCCAGATTTTTAATATCCGCAGACAAAGCAGCGATGAGGAAATCCTGGCGCGATACAAAGGTCGCAACTCCGTTCAGATGATGCGCCCTGACAAAACTCGAACAACAATTTGGCCACGGGCTACTTTCTAAATCCAGCTGCACTTGTAGTTGAGATGAAAATATATGCAGGAGATCAGATCCACGGAGACAAAGCATCTTATTTGGTCAACAGCCGCTCGTCGGACAGATGTTGTCAGAATAATTTTCACGTTTTTTTTTTGGGGTACTGATTGTCTCATCTATTTTCAGTTTTGTCTTGCGATTGACATGCGGTACTTCAGGTTTGTGCATTGCCCCCGTTCGAGAATACAGTCAAACCTGGGTTTTCGAACGTCTCGCTTCTCGTCCAATTCGGTTTTCGACCAAAAATGTAGAGTTTTTTTTATGCCTCGGATGACGAACACATTTCGGTTCTCGAACAAACTGAGCGCACTTGAATGCACCATTTGACTCCTCTCGCCTTCCTTACACGAGGAAGTGACGCTTCCTCGGGTAGACAAGGAAGTGACGCTTCCTCGGGTTGCTTTCCATAGTGAGCAGACGTGTTCAGTAACATTTTTATTTTCCAAAGAGCGTGCTTTCGGTTTTCGAACAATTTCGGTTTTCGAACAGCCTTCTGGAACCGATTATGGACGAAAACCCCAGGTTGGACTGTATTTATGTCACATGTCTTTTGGTTGTGCAGATGTCTCAAAAAGACCAAATGAGCAGAGCGCTATCGTACAGTTCACCAAGAATAACAAGACTGCTACGAGAAGACTCATAGATAGATTTGTGTTTGGCACCACAGCTCTAACTCATTCCATCAAGGGTTCGATATGACACATTGACCTTCTCCGATCTAATAAGCCCAAGCAAAAGTGCAGCTTTGCTTGAGATGACTGGGCGTCAAACGCCATAGCAGTCTCTTTAATTTGTTGGCTTGTTTTGTTATTTTTATGCTTTCTGCTATTTTGAGGATCGCGTTCCCTAATAAATCGAACCAGAATGCTTGTAGCATTCAGAGGATATGTGGCCATCAACGTGATGACCTCAGTTGGATCGCTTTTTTCGATCCCCTACCTAATAACTTCTGCTATTATATGTTGGAACAGGTAACGCATGGTTTTTAGTTCGTTTTTTTTTTTTCTTCTCCAATCGTGCAATATTCGAGGAATGTTTACTGTACATCGAAGGTAACCTGATGTTATTTCCTTTTTTTTTTTTTTTCTGAATGGGCCATTGTGAAGCTTGAAGCCTGTGCCAAAGATTGACGCCTAGCGGATTGCTCCCGCTATATATCCCATCTGTCACCCTCACCGTTTTTTTTTTTTTCTCTTCTAAAGCGGGACGGGCTACGGCATGCTAGTTGGTCGGAGCCTCTGAGTAACAAAAGTCCTTCTTCAACATGAAGAACCGCCAAGCAAGTGGATGTAAAAAAAAAAAAAAAAAAGCTGCTTCAAAATGAAAGGAAAATAGAAGATTGTTTGTTTTTTCTGGCAGTTAAAGACTTTTGTTTCCATTCGCACCAAGATTGGGGATATTATTAAAAGCTCCTTCGAGGGATGACATGTTAATAAGGTGAGGACGTGAGCGGGAAAACCGGTCCGCCTTGCGCGGATCACAATTTTCGTTCTCTCTTTGTCATCTGTCACCATGTCTTGCAACCCCCCCCCCCCCTTCTTTCCTTTCAGCACCTCGGCAGATGGGCAGTAGGCATCTCTCACTCGGTCTCTCCCCTCTTTTCTCTCCCACTCCCTCTCTCTCTCTCTCTGTGGGGAGCGGTCTTTTGATAGTTTCACTAGCCCTGCGATGTACATCCCCTCCTGCTGCCTCGGGGGTCGAGGGGGGGGGGGGGGAGGCTCGCTCCCCATTGTCTCTATTGTTTTGCTCTTGAAAGTGGGTTAAGACAGACAGCAGCAGTGGACAGAAGGGATGAAGGACTGAGAAAGCTGGGGGCAGTGATTGCAAAAATGACCAGATCAACCCAACAAGGGTGGGGCGTAGGAGTTCAAGACTCAAATGATGAAGTGACGAGGTGGGGGCGGGGGGATTGTTAAACAGAAACGGATTAGTAAGAGATGAGATGTATAAAACACATGGCGGCAGTTGATACAAAAATCGGATGAAGAGTGGTCACAGACATCTGTGACACCGAAAAAGAATGTCAAGTTGCATCATTTATTTAGTGTCGTGGTTCATATTGCTCAATGCGGAAGGTGTAAGGTTCACTTCTTTCTCACTTTGTGGGCTGTTCACAATCCCCATGCAACTGACTGGCAACCAGTCAGGGATGGAGTCCAAAATCTTTCAGTAGGGGTCTCCAACCTCTTGGAAACGGAGACTTGAGTTGAGTTGAGTTCCCAATTTGACATCCACTTCTCTCGGAATACATTTGCTCTAATCCATTGGGGATTAATCATCTCAATCTCAGTGTGATCGGTCGTTTTTGTCTCTCCGCACCAGGTCCAAACTGTATTCTGTTTTTACGAAGGAGTTCAGGTTTTACGATGATTCCTTTTGAGTTTGTTCACATTCGTCATACAGCTTCAGGGTTGAAACTCGATTATTCACACTTTATTTTTTTTAATTCAGGATGACTCATTCCCCTTCCCAGCATGAAATCAAAAAGAGAACTGTCTAAATGATGTAAAACATGGTGTGTAAGTGATGACTAGACCACAGTTTATAATACTGTAGCTATCCACTGTAGACCCATTTTTTGGGGGGGCCTTTAGTTTGACTTGAATATATTTGTCTTCTCTGCATCACAAGGATACAAACTATGTTGCACGGATTGGGGCCGACTGCAGATTGCACTGTATAACAAATATGTCCTCTGCTTCACCTCTGTCGATTGTCTAATCCAAAGCAGCACCAAGTAACATGTAATGAAACTCGTATTACCAGTATTCACAATGACCGAAAGGAAAGGTATGAAGTTGCAGGATCTAATGAAGCACAGGGAAACATGACCTGACAAAAAGATTTGACAAGGAACCGATAAATGAGTGAACAGAAACCGGGAACGAAATACCAACATAACTGACTAGACAATCTGGACCGAGCATGAAATCAGATACACTCGGAAAGCAAACCTAATCAGATCGAATTATGCAAAACAAATCGAGAAGGTCAACAATAGCCCAGATCATGGCACACAATTCCCTCCCTGAATGACAGATTCCAGACACCCATCCATTTTGTGATCCGCAAAAAAAAACAGTCTCAAAGAGGATGGCTGAAAGGAGGCCTGTAGATACAAGGGGCAGACTACATGGCCTGGTTCTCGGACAATCAGGGCTAGTCTGGTGTGGATCTACCTTGACTAGGGTGGGACAAAAGGTACCTAGTTGTGGCGATTTAGGTGGTCGGTCATGATGGTGGGCCCTATGGCGATGCCAGGACCACGAATAAGATTTTCACACACCATCTAACATAAATGGTGGCTGCAGCATGTGCGCCATCAAAATGATTGTTGACTGGTAAGGCGGTCTGGACTGGCCAGTATTGACTTGGTCAGGTGACTTTGGCAGGGATCCGGGTCACCCAGTCTTTACGTGGACTAGCGACTGATGCAGCAGTCTGGGCCAGTCAGGCTAGGGTCTAGGGTTAGGGTTAGGGTCCGGACTGCCTAGTCTTGAAGTGGTTGGACGACTAAGTAATGATCTTGCTGAGCAGGTACAGTATCCTGTGGAGCAAGAAACGCAGCGTTGACTTACCGAGGAGCGAGAACAGGGCGCCTCCGTTCTCCACCATGTCGTTGTGATGGGGAAATGGCCAAACGGGTACTGATTGAGGAGTTGCCTGGTCGCCCGCCTGTGGAGAATGAGTGCAAGACTGATAGTGTGTGTGGGCGACGACGTGTGCTTCCAGCTGGGTCCTTGTATGTTTGATTTATTCTGTCACGATTCAAGGGTTTTCTTCATGGTGGAGTGAGAACAAATAAGGCAGGTGAGGTGGATCCAAGCCCAAGGCAGCAGGAGAAGCAAGGCTAATATAAAAAAAAAAAGGTTTATCAGCTTGATCATTAAATATCTTGTCTTTGTAATATGTTCAAATACTGTATAGGTTGGACATGCTCATCATTTTATTCAGATTTTATTGATGTTTCACGCAACGTCTCAACTTCATTTCAATTGGGGTTGTCATAGTAGAGCAATTGAAATTCTTAGTCCCAGTTTAAGCATGTGCTTTATGAAGGAGGTCATCGGGCTCATTTAGGACTGATTCGGATTCTCTCAATCAGTGGACAGTCTGGGTGACTAATCTCTTGATGATCTCGCGATGATGATGATGCCATTGTTTGTCTGACGACTCCGAGTTGTGTTCATGACATCTTACGTGCACTGGGAGTGTATCATGGCGATGAGTGACCAGACATTTAGTGTGGCCTCAGGCAGTGACGTGTCATGGCACTCTGTTCACGATTTCTGGTCTGATAGAATTTATTTTGTGATTTCCTCGCTTGATTTTCTGTTCAAGCTAGATCTAGTGGATGCATTGTAAATTGCACCTTATAATCCAGTGCGTCCAATATATGAAAAAAAATTAAAAAATAGCCAATTCATTGAAGGTGCACCTCATAATCCAGTGCGCCTTTTAGTGCGGAAAATACGGTCATTACGGTCGATTGCCTTGAGACATTCTTGTCTATTGAAAACCCTTCACATACGGTATGTACAGAACATCCCCCCCAAAAAGTCACACGTTAATAAGCCCCGTTAGAAGACACGGACATATTGAAAACGAGTCAAAATTAAAATCTGGTTGTCAAAAAGAGAGAAAATGTGTAAAACGGGGACAGGTGATTCCAACATGTGGGAGAGACAAGTGGCTTTTATGACTGAGAGAAAAATAAATAAAACCTTGACTCACAAATAGTCTTTGTAATGCAGGACCCAAAAGTGCACCCGAACCGGGGCCTCCTCAACCTTCCCACAATCCTCTTGTTGTTCATTTCCATCCAATTTGATGAGCAATGAGTTGCCTGACTTGAGCAAACAAGGACTTTAGGACTGCAGCCAAAATCACTCTTGGTTTCTCTGTCCCTCTCGTTCACTGGCTCCGTACGGGTGTGTGTGTGTGCAAGCTGCATGTCAGGGCTCATCATGTCAGCATGACAACAACACTCAACAAATTAGCGCTTGTACGACATTTAAAAGGGGGAAAGCGTTGTGTAAATAGTCCAGTAAATGCTAGATCCCCCCTTGTCTGTGTGTTTTATACCAACCAAATGTATATCCGAAACATGTCATAAAAGGAATGAACCTTTTCAATCATCAAAAAATGGAATCATAATAATCATTAAAAATTCAGGCGAGACCGTGGTCAACTGGTTAGCACGTTCGCCTCCGAGTGCAGAGGTGCAGGGTTCGATTCCAGGCCCCTGGCCTTCCTGCGCGGAGTTTTGTATGTTTTCCCCATGCCTGCTTGGGTGTTCTCCGGGTACTCCCGTTTCTGCCCACATTCCAAAAACATGCATGGCAGGTTCATGGAATAGTTTAAATTGTACCTTGGTGTGATTGTGCACACAAACGGTTGATTGTGGCTGGCAAATGTTATCCTGCTAGGCAATGGAAATTCGACACAACTGCAACTCCGACGAAATCACTCCAACGATTGATTTCATTTAACACCCGATTGCGCCGTGGCTGCTTCTGAAGTCAACGTCATGTGATTTGAAGTAAAGTATTCCTTTTTACACCTCTAAGGTCTGTATTTCAAATGGAGTACTCAGTGTGATTATTTTTTTGTCAGCTCTGGGATTCGGGATACAGTGGAGTCAACTCACGAAACAAGATGAACGAGCTCGGCGTTGCAGCAACATCTGAGCACAACTCGGATCGGACTGCGACTTCACCTCAATGACTGGTCTTTTGGCTTGTTCCAAGCACATGTAGCACATCACGTGTAGCCACCGTTGTAGAAGCAAAGGAAAAGGCACAGGGAGAGAAAGAGACAGGCAGGCCATGTGAGGGAGGGGGGGGGGGGGGGGGGGGGCAGCTGTTCCAGGGAGCCAAAGACTCACAATAAACAAGAGAAACACACCGGTTATTGAGTTGCTGTTGCTATGGCTACGATGATGCTGGATGTCTGGCCATGCCCTACAAAGGTTCACAAACAAACAGAGATGGCGAGCTGGCCACATTTATTCCAGTAGTCAAGTTAACCCTCATGCAGTATTTTTAAGCGGCTGCATGAAGGGTATTACGTCCCAAAAATGTCCCTCAACTTTTTTCACTTTTACTTTTTTTTCACTTTCAACCCCTCAAAATGTTCAGTGGGAATTGGCCAAGACATCGATATACATCCTATGCAAAAATCCAGCTTCGTGGAGTTATTTTTCCACTGTTTTGTCTGTGGTGTCCATTTGTCCAACAGTCCAAAATCGTCCAAAGTGTCCAAAATGTCCAATTTTGGGATCATTACTCCATGGGGGTTAACATAAGACATGTGAAGGATGACTGACACATTTTTGACGAAAACTGAACTTTGATCCATCTATCCATCATCCATCCAAACATTAAAATGATTTGTAATATTAATTTCATGTCACTGATGGTGCGGTGGCACACTGGCCTAACTTGGAAAGTGCACCTTTCGCCCAAAGTCAGCTGGGACAGGCTCCAGCAACTGGTTAGTTTTTGGTTTTTTAATCCCAATAACAAAATATTATGGCATGACCAAGTATCAATATTGGGTACTGATGAGTACTAACATGGGTATGTGTGCTCCCACAAAAAAATGTTGCCTCTGATGCGCCACTGTCAAGACCACTCCTGCAAATGCACTCTGAAAGCGGCTACATTTTCAGCAGGATGCCGTAGCAGGATGCTAATTGTCGAACACGTGCCAAGCCTATTGTCTACACCCAACCGCCCCCCCCCCCCGTCACTTCACACACAAAAATCTGCCTCACCCCCCAAAGGCACACGTGAACTCCAATCCCCATGTTTTGTCTCCGACAACAGAAGGTGGGGTCGTTTTATTTTCTTCAGTTAATGAGTTAGCCGGGGCCACAAGGACCAAGCGGAGGCTCAAGTCATTTATTCATTTAGCCCCTTTAAACCTCAGCGTAACCTCAAGACCCTCCCCCCAACCCCCAACACACCCGCTCCCAAACAAACACAGACACACACACACACACTATGCAAATAATTGGACCGCACATCTCAAGCTGATTTTTTTTAATTATTATTGCTCACGAGGCAAGAAAATTTTAAGGAGTGGATAAACATACGGAAAGTACGACTTGGGTGTTTCATGACACAATAGAGTGAGACAGCAGGTGGTCAGCAGCAGCAGCGTCAGAGTCATACACACACACACACACACACACATTGGCAAAACATGCAACACGTACAAGCCCCTTGCAAATGTAATGACATGCCAGGATGACAAAAAGTGGAGACGACTTGACTAGCCATCTGCGGAACATCTGTGACAATCAATAACAGACTCACTCACATAAACAAACCAAGGCATGCTTGAGTAAACAATACGCGAGGAGATCCATATTTCCACTCGGAACAACTTGTTCTTTTCCAGGATTCTAAATGTCAGTAAAAAGGTAATGAAAGACAAGTACCACTCATATATATATATATATATATATATATATATATATATATATATATATATATATATATATATATATATCCCGAAGGAGTTCGGGATGCCGAAATGCCCTGCCTACTGCCTGCTGACAACTGGGAGAGGCGCACGCCCCACGACAGATAGAGAGAGAGAGAGAGAACCCAAGCTGGGGGGCTTGTTGTTTTGGATTGTCCAGGCGTGCCTAATGGAGTGACCAGCGATTGAAGATTGCGACGAAATAAATCAGGCAAAGGCCTGCGCCATTTTGTAATTACGCAATCGGCAAACAAAGGCCGTGTGGTCCCAATTTTTCATTTCACTCATTTCACTCCATTAAGTCTGACCTCCGTCACTCAAGCATCGTTAACCGGCCAACTCTGACTGAGTGTGTGTGTTTTTAAAGATCACACACACACTGAAGTTTTAACGCCCCTTGACCGAGCTTCATAGGCCATCTTGACATTTGATTTGGACGGCTTTCTCACATGGAATTAATTTGCAAATTGCCCCTGCTTGTTTGTGCCATGATGCATTTTATTTTTCTCTGCTCACCATATCAACATCTCTCTCTTTAATCTGAATGATTTCATTCCCTGACAGATTACAGAGAACCTGCCATGCGTGCAGAAAATAGACTACAGTATAGAAAGGGACTATTTTATCATGTCATTAAAACACTGGCGGTGAAGTGAAAGATTTTATAAGTCATCGCTGTCCTTTGGAGGAGACGGCGGTATTTATCTCTGTTAGACCCGTCGAGTTGAACTTTAGCAGGCATATCCATTCCGTTTTAATACATAAAAACGTGTGTGTGTGTGTGTGTGTGTGTGTCATGTTCCTCCAGAGGACGACCTTTGAGGTGATTGGCCATCCACCCTGCCAAGATGGGACGCTCTAGAATCAAATTAGTGCGTGGCTTAGGCTGGCCTCATTAAAAGCAAAGAGAATACGCCATCAAAGAGAAGCTCAGTGACAGAAGACCGCAGGAACGACAACTTTGCGTCTTCATTTTCGATTTTATTTGACGTCCCTCTTTTCACTGCGGCGATGCTCGACTTTGTGGAGTCGCTGGGCAATAATACAATCCGCTCCCTTCCAAACGTATTGGAACGGTGAGGCCACTTCATTTCTCTTTGCTTTAGGCGTTCGTTATGTTCGCCAGATGTGTCCTTTTTCACTGATTATCGAAGCAATAAATTGCACGAGGGAATGAGGTTTTGCCTGCAAAGACTGCGTTGTTCTAGTTATGGAGAGCTGTCGAAAGGTGAAAAAACAAGCACATTTTGAAGCTGATAGAAGATGCAAATTCAATCAGATCCATTTTGAATGCACTCCAATTCATCGCTGAGTGTAATCAGTAAAATATCTCAAACATGGACCAAAAAAAACAAAACTAAACCCCGCAGCTGTTGACGACAGAGACACTTGAGAGTTGTTTCGGAAGACCCTTAACAGCTGTTGGTGACATCGGCAGCATCTTTGAGTGAAGCTCATGAGCAAAAGTACTACAGATGCAACGCTAGAAGATGTCAAAACACTCGTTAACGAGAACAATATGAATACCAAAGGTGGAATTTCCCATAACTTACAGAGATGAGCTTCAAAAATTCTTCCTCAGATGAATTCTAACCTCCACCAACGAGCGCGAACAACGTCAACTGTCAAATGCGGTGGCAGTACTTCAATGAAAGTACGAAAATGGACAATAATGCATTAAAAAACGGAAAATCAAGCGAGGAAATCACAAAATAAATTCTCTATCTCGTTCTTTCGGTCACGACCCATAGCTGGTGACCATAGATGAGGGTTGGAACGTAGATCGACCGGTAAATTGAGAGCTTCGCCCTTTGGCTCAGCTCCTTCTTTACCACGACAGACCGATACGACGTCCGCAAAAGAATCCAAAATAGCAAACAAAAACCATGACTGAGGCAAAAACCTGTCAATCACAGAAACATGACCAATAAATAACATGACCTAAACATGAAAACATACATGCCACAAAGAAACAAACAATGACCCGGCAGTCCTTTGAAAGCAATACTTTGATAACGACCAACAGGTGTGCAGCTGCAGGGAGAGCCCTACAGTGCCACCTGTTGGTCACAAACAGAATCTTGACAAGAGAATTTATTTTGTGAGTTCCTCGCTTGCTTTTCTCTTTTGTTTGTTTGTTTGTTTATTGAACATAAAAACATATACAGTAATAAATGGACAGAGTAAGGTAAGTAAAATTGTAAAAGGAAAAGAGAAATCAGTCATCATACAACACAATTATTACGTTCAAAGGAGTAGGAAGAAGTAAAAAAAAATTAATCTAGTCCTACCCCAGGACTAGACTTGATGCATAATTTTCCATTTTCGTCGTTTCATTGAAGGAATGGTTCATTTACGTTTTTCCGAGGCGGTCTCGAACGCCTCTCGAGTCGAATGGAAGAAGAGAAGGCCCGGAGTGGCGAGACATTGCCTTGAATAATGTCTGGCGACCGTGTTTCTTCTCCTCCTCCTCCGTGTTTCTCGTGAGACCGCTCAGTGAAACGTCTCTGTGTGTTATTTGATTAAAAGACTGTCGCTGTCCAATGGTACAGTCCGTGTGTTCTCTCTCTCTCTGTTGTTTCTCTTACCGTACAATTCACAATCGTCCTTCACATGAACAAAGCCGAATTGATGGGAGCCCACACACATGCCTAGCGTGGCACGCACACGCACACACACACACACACACACACATAGACGCACACGTACGATTCTGATGTCGACTATGCACTCGCTTCCATTTTAATGAAGGGAATGAACTTTGCATTTACAGAGCCATCCACCCACGCCAAACACAAGAGTGTGTATTCGCGTGGATAGTCATGTTTTATCTGGTCTATGCACTCTTCCAGGGGGGGGGGGGGGCACATACTACCCCACACATGCGATGTATTTATAAAACAACAGGCATACACTCAAATCTGTCATCAGCCCTTCATATCTGCATAAAACCGGGGTCCTAAATGAGTCATAAATCCGCGTGTTTGTGTGTGTGTGGCCAATGCCCTGGGTAGACTGTGACCTGACACCCGATTCAATAACCACCGGAAACAGTTGCCGTGTGTATTTGCGTGTGTGTGTGTGTGTGTGTGTGTGTGGTGGTAAGGTGGGTGGGGGGTTTGGGGGGGGTCATTACAGGGTTAATTAAGGCAAGGAACCCGTGGGCATAAATCGTTTACGTTGTCCTAATTTCTCCTGTCCTTCCTTCCTCCACATTTGTTTAATTGTTTTTTTAAAGTAAAGAAATATAAATGTATATTCCTGAAATGCCTCTGCACTCACTTTTTCCTCATCGTCACTCCACTCGGTCACATTGCGTGGAAATGTCATATTGATATATGATCAAGAACAAATATTGATTTCAAATTATTGTTATTTTCCATCCATCCATTTTCCGATCCGTTTTATCCTCACAAGGGACAGGGGTGGGAGGGGCTATCCCAGCTGTCTTCAGCCAGTAGGCTGGGGGACACCCTGAACCGCTTGCAGGGCACACAGAGACCAACAACCATCCGCGCTCACACTCGCACCTGGGGAACATTTACGGGTGTGCAATCAGCCTTGCCATGCATGTTTTTGGGAATGCGGGAGGAAACCGGAGTACCCGGAGAAAACCCACGCGGGCCCGGAGAGAACATGCAAACGCCGCACAGGAAGGCCAGAGAGCTAGAATCAAACCCGGTACCTCTGCACTGTGAGGTCGAGGTGCGAACCACTGGACTACTGGGCCGCCATTTTTTATTTTCATTTCAGCCAATTTTTTTTTAGCCACATTTGCGCTCTTCCCTCACAAATATGCTTGTGACCTGCTCCATTGCTTCACAAAATGTCAGTTCTGCTCTTAATCCGGAAAATGTGTTTGTTTTTTATTTATTTATTTATTTATTTGCTTACTCAGTGCCCCCCCCCCAACACACATGCACATACAAAAATGGGTGCGCACTAATTTACCGTGACTGACCTTCCTTCCAGCCATGTCACACCATGAGAAATCTCAGATGGCCTCCAGCTAACAGGGAGCTTTCCTCTCCTGTTCTACATACGTGAGCAGCAGTGTGTGTGTGTATGCGTGTGTGTGTGTGTGTGTGTGTGTGTGTGTGTTTGTTTGAGCGCGAGAGAGAACAAAATTGAGTTTTCACGATGCACGCTCGCCTTGCTTTCATGCATGATCAGCCCTGTCTTCTCGGTGACCTGTGTGTGCATTTTGTGTGTGTGAATGTGTTCATGCATGGCTGCCGTGTGTTTGAGCGTTTTTTGGGTTCATGGGTTATAGCGGTGCGACGGGAAGGATTTATTTCATCACGTACTGGAACAACACTGAGAGAATAGACTGTCGGACATAAAGTAATACGTTTGCGTGGGACAAATCGTACATTTTACGTCATCAATGTTGGTCGGCGTGTTGTGAAGGTGTTTCGGAACAACAGAAAAGACTTTGATCAATATTTGACAAGGCCAAATCAGGCGGCGGAAGGTCGATGCTTTACTTTTGATGCATGCGATTCCATGTGACTTAAATCTGTAACAGTTTAGCTTTAGATTTTTTCACGTCGACATTCAAAATCTGGCGTCGTTGGCATTGTCGACGAGGGCTAACTATAAAAAAATCCACTTGACGCGGTAGTCGAGTGTGCGTGAATGTGTTTGACTGCAGCGTGTGTCTAATCTCATGAATAATTCATGAGGTGGGAGGGGGGAAATACGACTGGGCGGTGACAGATGGAAAACAGTGTGAGAGGGAGAGCAGAGATCTCACTCACACACACACACACACACACACACGCACACACACGGCCGGACGGAGAGGCACTGAGAGTCGAAAGAGCGGAAAAGAAGATTTAGGGAGAGATGATGAAAAAGAGCCGATGAATGAAAATGGCGAGCAAAGAGCGACAATGACATTTTTATACTTGCCACCTTGGGTCAGTGATTGCCTATTTGATTGACAGCTGTCCAGTCTTCTTCTTTTTTTTCTTCTTTTTTTTAAATACGGATGGAGATACAATACCGCGTGGCAACCTGGATTTCAGAGTCACGCTAAGAAAGGTAATAGTGTGTGTGTGAGAGCGAGAGTCTCACCTGTCTGTCTTCTTTGCTGACGCTTCTCAAGACAAAAACCGACTGCTGGTTTTTCTCCTGATGTGATTCCTATGAAAGTCAAAATCTTGAAACATTTGACAGGTTTTGAAATTCATGCGCAGTATATTTTTGGGAGTAGAATGGATGAGTCTCAGTTTTGCATTTTTTTTTTTTGGAGGCTGTGCGAATGCCACACACACACACACACACACACACAGAATAATTGGCCAGTCTCGAATGATGGGAAACGATTGGTGACGTCAGTGATGTTTTCAGCGCATGCTGTTGCGCTGTCTCCATTACTTCCACGTTTTGACATCCGGCGGTCAGGCAGGGTTCAAGCTGTCATTGCTCCATTAGCCTGCGATTGATGAGAAATATCGAACTCACCGTTGGACGAGCGAACCCGACGATTGTCTTCCTGATTACACACATGAATATTAACGGTTCTATGAATATCCCTGGAAGAATCCAGTGAGCCTCTTACCCGCCTGGATTATGTTCACTTTGTGTTGGTGCAGAATTCTACGAATAATTGGAGATGAATTTTCAGGAAAAATATTGAGTGAAAATAGCTCTTCTTTATCCATACGGCACCGCTTTGAGTGTGTGTGTGTGTGTGTGACGTCCCCGCTTGGAGTGGCAACTTGTGAACTTGAGTCGTGTTTGTTGACTCTTTTGAAGGTTTTACTGCTCAACATGCATTGATAAGCATACTTGTCTATCGGATCTATTAAAGCTTTGATGTGACTGGTTGTGCATGACAAGTGGGAGCATTATATTAGATTTCGTTTTTTGTTGTTGTTGTTGTTTTTTTAATGGCTGTGTGTTTGTGTGTCGTGTGGGATCATTGGATGTCCAGTATATGCACTGTGGTACACACACACACACACACACACACACACACAGGCCTTCTTTGTTCTGGAGTATTGTAGGGCTGAGGTGAATGCAGCCAGAAAACAGAAAAAAAAACTGAGAGAGCGAGAGAGAAAAACACTGAGAAAGACGATTAGCCAGTCCGGCCTTTCAGTCTTTCCTTGCAAAGATGTTGTTGAGAGAACTCAGAGTGTGACACGTGGTTCAGTTGCTGCGTAGACTAGAGTCCAGGGGGCGACGAAACGTTTGTGATGGCCACATTTGGACATGAAATTAAAAAAAATGGTTCCATTTTGAAATAATAAATAAATAAATAACGAGGATTGAATCCACATCCAACGGTGAAACAGTAACTTTGGCACACGAGTGGCTGTTCTCTCATGATGAGCTTCACAGCAACATTCACAACAGGTGTTTGGTTCTTGTCATCAACCAAGAAATGTCCAGGCTCAATTTCCGAGCTGGCGTTTGGTTATTCTCATCACGTTGCTCACATTTGGACATCATCTGACCAAGACGAGACCTAACAGTGGATCAACAGTACCTTTGCCGTTGGGATGCTTCAAACAGGACATTCTCAGACAAAGTGGCCACTGGCCTTCGAGGTTGCAACCGAAATGCAGAAATACAGAAACTGGAAGAGTCACAGAAAGATGTAGAAGTGGCCGAATCCCCCTTGCTGGATGACAAGAACTCTCCGAGAAACCTTATACATACAATGCATGAATAAAAAGAAGTGAACTGCTGGATCATTCCGTACATGCCATGCAGCCAGCATGATTTTTTTTTTTGTCATCTGTCTGCCACCAGACAAACATTTCGCTCAACGACTCAAAACTCATTGACGTTGGCTGCCAGGAAGGAAAAAAGGCTTCGATCATGCAGGTGTCCAATTATTTTTCCAATTACGATTATATGCTGTCTGTATGCAGAAACTCTTCCAAGCATAGAACGTCAACCCGATGTTGTTTGTTTATGCCTAATATTCGTGTCGATGTCTTACCTGGTGAAAAACCCACCCAGCGTGTCTTAGCCGGAGCTGCAAAACGATGAAAGCTGTCAACCCGCTGAGATGGTGTTTTTGTAGCCACTTTTGAGGCACATTATTCCAGAACAGTTTGGTTGCGCTTCAAATTTGTACCGCGACTTTCCCAGTACTGCGTTTTAATGTCAATGTTTTCAAATGGGTTGTTATGTGGAAATCTGGTGCATTATTTTGAATCCATATTCAAAGAAAAACATGTCGACTCTCGTATCCTAATCATTTGCAGTTTCGCGTTGGTTTCCCTGCCTTGCGTATCTGCTTTTTGATGATTTATGTAATGGTGGAGATTTAGCTTTGGGGATGTCTCCTCGGTTAATCTGTTGGCTGGGAGCAAGGGAGACAGTCGCCCATGAGTGCCACACATGTCTGTGCACGTGATGCCAAATAGAACCACGCTCAAGTCCTCCTTTGAATTGATTAAAAATATTAAAATGCTGCTAAAATGGACCAATCGCTTGAATTGGAAGTTTTTAACTCATTAATCCTAAACGAATAAATCGGATACAATCAAAGATACCTTTCTAAGATCATGGATGTGATTTTTCTCTCTGTTTCTCATGAAGTGATAGGAAGCAAGTTGAGGAATAGGACATTTAACCCCCATGCAGTAATGATCCCAAAATTGGACATCAGAGACAAAACAGTGACAAATAACTCCACAAAGCTGAACTTTTGCATAGGATGTACATCGATGTCTTGGCCAATTCCCACTGAACATTTTGAGGGGTTGAAAGTGAAAAAAAAATGAAAAGTGAAAAAAGTTGTTGCACATTGGAAGAAGGACATTTTTGGGACGTAATACCATGGGGGTTATAAAAATACTGCATGAGGGTTTAAATGAGCAGTCGTATTATTATTCTTTTTTTTGTCAGCTATTAAGGTGCTTTTTATTGTTCAGGTGGTTGTCAAAGAAATTGTCGACGGTGAATTTGAATTGGTTCATTGGAAGAAGGTTATTTGAAGAGGAAAGATGAGTCCAGGTGGGTCTCCAGATGTTGCCCCCCCCCCAGCCAGGTACTTAACCTACATCGCTGCTCATGCTTCTGTCAGTGCGTGTGTGCGATAAAAGGCTCGGGGATACCGTCTGCTTCACCAAGACACACTATCATAGGCACTGACAACCGACATTTAACACCATGCAACTGTGTGTCGGGTGATTTTTTTTTTTTTTTTTCAAAGTGACGCAATCGTCTCTGACTGGCTGACTCTAGGATTCCGTCCAACTGTCCTATCCGAGTGAACGCTCAATGCAACTCATTTGACATGTGTTGCATTTTGGCTAACCCTAAAAATGCTGTTTGGTTGATTTTTGGGGATGTCTTTTTCAATGCAGCGAGTCTCTCGATCGGCCGGGACAAAGGGCTCAGCTTGCCGATGGCCATTGCTCCACTCGTTCGTGAAATCGTTCCTTTAATTTGGGAGCAATTCCACTGCTTTCACAGGACATGTTTTTGTTTGTTTTTTTTCTTTTCTCATTGCAACTCCAAAATAACTGGACTGCACGTGATTGGCTTCTTTGTTTCGCCCATGTGCAGCCTGTGCGTCAACAAGTCCACGTTTACAAGGCTGCGGGGAAATGTCATGACACAGCTTCTAAGATAGAGCAAGCAAACACATTCAAAGCATGGATGGTCTGCAAAAGGCGCTTTTTTTTTTTTTTCCCCCTGCAATTCTTTGCTCGTTTTCCCTCTCTCGGCTTGTCCACATGAACATTTCAGAAACTTGGAAACACATCTGGACATCATTTTCTTCTTTTCTTTTTCATTCGATCCAAAAGTGCATGTCAGCGATTTCATCCATCCAGAAAAATTCGTGGGAATCACATTTTACAACCCGGCTCCACAATCCAACTTTCCAAACTGCGTTGAATAATAATACATAAAAACACAAGTGAGCAATTTCTTTGGCTCATGCAGACTTGGACCAAACTTTTTTGTTTGTTCAACTCTGCGGCACGCCGGGAGACCGGTTAGCACGTCGGCCTCACAGTACAGAGGTGTGGGGTTCAATTCCAGGCTCCGGTCTTCTTGTGTGGAGTTTGCATGTTCTCCTCGGGCCTGTGTGGCTTTTCTCCGGGTACTTTGGCGTTCACCCAGATTCCAAAAACATGCACCGCTTGATTCATTGAAAAACTCAAAATTGTCCTTAGGTTTCAGTTCAGGGAGTTGCCCCGCCTACTGCCCGAAGACAGCTGGGATAGGATCCAGCACGCCCCGTGGTGGCTCTTTGTGACGATGAGCAGGTCAGAAAATGGATGGAGGGATGGAATGGATCAACAAAACTCTATTTTCTCACCAAACCACATTTTGGCATCCCGTGTTGATAGCTTTTGGCATCTCATTGTGTTCCAGGATTTGATGATGTTTCTCTGTACCTGTTGGTGGTCGCCGACGGTTGGTGCTCCCATTCAGTCGCCGACAATGGGGTGTCGAATGTCACCATCATTTCCATCCATCCATCCATTTTACGCTTCATCCTCACTAGGGTCCCATTCAGTGCAGTAGCTGTCGCAGGGCACACAGAGACGCATGTGGGTGTGAATGATCATGTTTTTTTGCAAGCCCGGGGAAAACAATGGGAAGTGTCAAATCAATGAATGTCACCATCATTTTACATTTTCAAACCAAGAGCGGAGGACCGGACGGCTGGACGTAATGCTGCACTATTGGATACGGTGTTTGTGAACGGAGATGAGAAACAGAGATGCTCCTGATGTTCGCCACGCCCTTACAGATGGTGCAACACATTCACCTCTTCATGATGGACTAAATGGATTTGGGACAGATTTAATGTCATTTCGTACAAGAAAGGAAGGGCAAAAAAAGAGAGACGGAGCCTGTTCGGAGTAAATGAAATTTTGTAATGGGATAATTACAAGAGAGAAAGTGGGCAGGACAACTGTGTCTGTGTGTGTGTTGTGTGTGTGTTGTGTGTGTGTGTGTGTGTGTGTGTGTCTGACTGAGACAACGTGCCAGACCAACCAATGGCAGAATTACTTTAATCAGCACCGTAACCTCGAGGCAGATGGGCCCATCTAAAAAAAATTAGGCCTGGAAGACACGCTAACTACCCACGCACACGCGCGCACGCACACACACACACGCACACGCACAGAAAAACACAAACATGCTCTGCGTTTGCCATGAATTAAAGATCCATGTTCAATGAAATGCAGTTTGCCAACTCTCCATCCATTAAAAAAAAATAGAAATGACATAAAAAAAAATGTACAACTAAAAATAAAGACGATAAAGGAAATGAAATACATTTCCCAGGTGTACTCTTCATGATGTGGCTGTGACATGCTTCCATGACAATGCCCCAAAGATAAAAAAAATGAGAGGAGACGTTCAATTTCCAAACTAATTTGGATCCGTGTGCTCATTTGTTACGTGGAACGTGCATAAATCAAGGTCCTATTTCACATTAAAATGACTGGAAATGTAATTCATGTTCATGTCAACGTTATTGTCAAATGTGCTCCATGTGCAACATACAGCGCAGATTAAAATGTCTTTCCTCAGGAGAGAGAGAGAGAGGAGCCGCTGCGGGTGCCCCGCGCCACCATCAAAAGAACAGTTCACCTAAAATGACAAATAATACAACAACACAACGCATATAAGACACAGTCGTGCAATCTTAAGCCCTTTTCCCTCCATTCGCTTTGTTGTTTAAAGCAGTTTCCGATGAAAGAGGAGCGAATCAAAGTGTCCTGACATCATGTTTGAAAATGTGCACACGTCGGCTACAAGCTAAGTTTGAACGCAAACAAGAAGCTGTGGCGTCCATTGACTCAAAAGAGATGCGTTCATCTCAGTGTGGGTCTCACCTCAAGTCTTAACACCGAATATTGCAATACATCTGCGAATGGAGGCTCATTTTTTGATGACTATTTCTCTTGATAAATAATATATGGACACGCACTAAGTATTTATGGAGGCTGTGTTCTGCCTCAGGTCAAGATATCACATCCGCACATTTTTAGGTTGAGATTTTGGCCAGGATTTGAAAGGAGGTCCTTGATGTTTGCAGTCTAGTTTGCATTTGGTTGAGGTTAGCTTTTCACAGGTTTAAAAAAAAAGAAAGAATCAGGAATCAGGACATTTTCTCACACTCTCCATCTGCAGCCCTCTGCGCCCCTTATCTCCTTCAGTTTGTTTTTTTTCTGCCCCCATTTTCCTCCGTCTTTTCTCTCGTGGCGCGGTTGCTAGGGAGCCCCGCTGACTGGAGGCGTTTTTCATTGGACTGGAAGGAGAGGATGAAGTTGAAAAGGAGGCGGGGGGGGGGGGATTGATATCGGGTGCTGGGGGGGCGCTTGAGGAGGAACACAAAATGAAATCCAGATGTGCTAATGAGGCTGGATGTTGACCGACATTCTTGCTGAGGGGGAGCAGTACAGGGAGGTCAGGATGCATATTTGAATATAAACGGGCGGAAGGTTTATAGGAAAGCAGAGACAAATACTGACAGATTAAAACGAAATAAGAATAATCATTGGCAAATAGAAGATAAAGGACATCTGGCAGTGGTCATTTAAAATCAAGATGATGCGTCTCTCTAGCAGTGGGGGGGGCGGTCATGAATAAAACCACTGGGACACGGCCAGACTGTTGGCTCTCATTTATTTCCACACAAAGGATTGGAAAATTCTGGAGTCCCAACACACGTAACCATGAAGAGTCTATTGTGGAGGTTCTGTCAGCATCTTTGGAACGGAAGCAGTTGTTCGTTTTACGCTGGTGTGTGTGTGTGTGTGTGTGTGTTCATTTGCACAGGCAACTTGATGTCCATATTTGAGGTCAAAACACAAAAACCAGTCAACCAATGCAGACATTATTCATTCCGATTTTCCGCTCTTGTCTTTGCATCATTATTAGTGTTCCGTTGTTTGAGGACTGCAGTGTGCAGTACATTTATTTACCCACACAAAGTCATAAATGAATTAACCCCCATGCAGTAATTATCCCAAAATTGGACATTTCGGACACTTGTGAGTGTCCGAAATGAAAAAGGTTGTTGCCATTGGAAGAGGGACATTTTTGGGACGTAATACCCTTCATGCAGCCGCTTCAAAATACGGCATGAGGGTTAAACTAGTCGAGGTGCACGAAAATAATGACATTTACTTGACAATGGAATTCTTTACGAATGTTGTGTAATTGGACGAGTGTTTGGATGTGGATATTTTTAATGAATGTATTTCTGACGTCTCCAACTGGAAAACCATTTTTTTGGTCAATGAAGATGTCTGGGGGGGGGGGGGCTGCCAGCGGGTAGGGGCGGCTTTTACTGCGAGCAGTGTGCCTGAAGGGATCACTAAATGGCCTCTTTGTTTTGTCATGAATATGTGATGGCGTGACAAAAGTCAGGCGGAATGCATTTAGGGGGATTTGGATGTCTGGGCTCGTCAATATTGCAAGACAGCATATTGAGGAGGAATATACATTGTTCATGAAAAAAAAACAAAAAAAAAAGAAGAGGCCAAGCTGCATAGTGAGTCCTTTTTGTTTGGAAGTACTTTAACCCCCATGCAGTAATGATCCCAAAATTGGACATTTCGGACACTTTGGAGGATTTTGGACTGTTGGACAAATGGACACCACAGACAAAAGAGTGACAAATAACTCCACAAAGCTGAAATTTTGCATTGGATGTCTATCGATGTCTTGGCCAATTCCCACTGAACATTTTGAGGGGTTGAAAGTGGGAAAAAAAAGAAAAGTGAAAAAAGTTGTTGCACATTGGAAGAGGGACATTTTTGGGACGTAATACCTTTCATGCAGCCGCTTCAAAATACTGCATGAGGGTTAATGGTGATGTCTGAGAGGCATCACACCAGACACAAAATTCATTTGAAGCCTTTCAGGGACAGCAGTTACTACAGTGGACAGTGTCCTCATGTTATCATGTTGCAGGGTGCATGAAAGGAATAAAAGGGAAAAAAAAAAATGAGTCCATGCTCACAACTGAGACCAACTCCTCCATTGTTGAACTGGTTTGTCATGACGTAACTCACCTGAGAAATAATCTGGTTTGTCTTTGGCGCCTGATGATCACATTTTCATTGTCCATGACAGTTTTCCCCCCTTCAAGCTCTTGCCTCTCCTCCCCCCCAAGTGCCCCTCCCTGGATGCATGCCTGCCTCCATCCTGTCTTTGTTGCATTGATGGGTTGAAACGGACAGGGGGCAACAAACTGATTGAGGTCTCCTGCCTTTTATGACACCCATTTAGAGGCCGTGAGCTTTGGTTGGTCCGCGGCTGTGGGTGAGCCGCAAAAAAACGATTTTGATGTCATCCAACAATGCGGGAGTACGATCTGCCGGGCTTGCATTTCCAATGCTGTGTAGCAAAATGACGGCTCATGTTAAATCCGTGTGGATCAGGTCCCTTTTGACTGACACCCCAATTGTATCATCTGGGGAGACCAGACGAGACCGTACACGTGTATTAAATACAATCCCTAAATATGCTCATCTGGAGCTTCCTTTCCTTCGCTTGTTTACCCGCAGCACCTCAACGCACTTTTCATCCATTTGTTCTTTCCATCTTTTGATCCAAAGTAGGTCAGTCAGCATCATTGGGCCGCAGCTCCGTCCAAGCATGACATCCATACACACATGCGTTGCTATAAACACACACACACACACCCACATTTATTTCCTGACAACAGCTCATTCAACCTGCACCTCTCCATCCTCAAGTCTTGCTTTCCCTGGAGGATTTGATCTGAGCAGTGTGCTGGCTTTGCAATCTGACACCGCTTTGTTTTGCCCCTCCCCTTCCCCTTCCCCTTCTTCCCCCTTCTTCTTCTTCTTGGCAAAAGTGTTAATCGAACAAGTCTTTGTTGACGATGATCAACAGCAGACATTTGGAACGAATGTTCCAAGTCTGTCTTCGTAAAGGAACTAGACGGCCTCTTTTCACGCTCGGATGAATCCGACTTTGCCTACAAGCTCGTCTGTTGACACCAAAATCAAAAATGTTTGCGTGACGATGCGGGTGACTCGCAATTAAAGGCTTAAACGCCAGACGCCCGAGAATCAGTCAGTTCATCTCAGCAATATGAGAGCATCACTTGCTCGACAGTGAAATGAAGCCTTTTTTTTCGAGGATCATCACACCAGAGCACGAAATGATCATAGCGAGTGTGACAAAGTATTTTTTTGCCGCCCCAGGTAGGATTTTTTTTTTCCCATATTCCTTTTATTGTTTGTAAAGAAACACCAATGACAAAATCGCTACTAATGCGTTCATTTCATGCAAATACCTCCCCCCCCCCCCACCTTTTCCTCAATCATCCCATCGGCTTTCGACCGCGGTTGTCATGGCAACTCCTTTCAAAGCCATCTGCACGACGGAAATGATGTCACTGACACGGGCCCGTCCCCCCACAACCACTTTAACATGTAACCTGTGACCTTTGTGTGAGTAAGAGCCATTTATTTGAGGGTGTGTCCATGTGGTGTGTGTGTTAAAAGAACATCACTGGTGGCCTTTGGGGGCTTTCATTAGGACTCCTCCTGTTGCAGGTCAGTAGGGAAAAGCAGGTGATAGACTGTGCATCAAAGTCTCCACACTCTCATACAAAAGCACACCCACTGTCCCAGGAGATGGCAACGGTGGACGGTTAATGGGGTCGGGGGCCGTTCTCTATTTTGTTATTCACTTCACACATTCTCTTTATTCTTGTGTGGAGGCCGAGAAGCGTTGGATACTTTGTCGATGCAAAAATGATGAGTTCTGTGGGAGGAGTTTGGGGGCGATGTAGTTCTGTAGTGACTGCACGTGTTTTTGGAAATGAATACACTGCGACTGATTTGGTGGCAATTTGGTTAACACAGAAGCTGAATGTCCATCCATCCATCCATCCATCCATTTTCCGATCCGCTTTATCCTCATAAGGGTCCCAGGGGTCGAGGGTGCTGGAGAACCGGACACCCTGAACCGGTTGCAGGGCACACAGAGACCAACAAGCATCCGCGCTCACACTCACACCGAGGGACAATTTCGAGTGTCCAATCAGCCTGCCATGCATGTTTTTGGGAATGTGGGAGGAAACCGGAGCACCCGGAGAAAACCCACGCAGGCCCCGGGGAGAACATGCAAACTCCACACAGGGAGGCCGGAGCTGGAATCGAACCCGGTACCTCTGCACTGTGAAGCCGACGTGCTAACCACTGGACTACCGGGCCGCCCCGAGATTTTTATTTATTTATTGTTATTGTCACGCTCATTTTGCCCAATCAGCAGATTTAGTCGCACATTCCGTGGCCTCGGGAACCAGATCAGAGCTGCTGTATACCGGGCCCAGGAGACAATGGGAATTTCTACATTTTTAATGGGCCGCGTCTGTAAAAGATTGCACACACACACGTCTGTCGTTGCACAAAATGGAAGCAGCCCGTGGAAGCAAATCACGAAAAGTGTATGATGTGTATGATGTGAAAATGAGGTTCGGTTTCTGTTTGTCAGATATCATAGCTTCGCTCACCCACATCCACTTCAAGAGGGGGCAAATAAGACGGTGTGCCCTTGGGCAATGTACTTAACCCAGTTAAGCATTTTGACTCCAGATGTCCAGTAGGTAACGTGCTGCATTCCGAAGTGGGATTAGTTGATATTTCTGGGGCGGCAGAAAGGCATCTGTCAGGACTTGTGCTTTGAACCTGGAGGATGCCAGTTTGAGTCCCGATGTGGGCAAAAAAATGGCCACTGATTGTTTGAGAGATGCCAGATTGAGTCCAGACTACTGTTGAGGTTGCCCGCCGTCAGCAAGGAATTGACAGTGAAAAAAAATATGTTGTTTTCTGGAACGATCCTTGGATTGATTTTTTTTCTCGCGTGTTTTATCCTCCCATCAATAACATTTCTCTTCACGTGTCAAAATGTGTCGCTTTGCAGCACTTTCAGACACTTTGTGTAAATATTTGTATTTGACTGCCCGTTGAGGCGGTGCAGTGTCAAAGAGTCTTTTTAAGGGTTTTCCACAATCCTGCAGGCAGACGATGTTACAGTCTCGTGTTTTGTGTGTCTAAGTGTGAGCCTAACAACCAGGGACGACAAAATAAAACAAACAGAGGAGCATCTCGTGATCCTAAAGATCTCCGGCTGGCGTGCAGAGGAGTTCTTTGAAAGCACAAGCTAGTTGAAGAAACAAGGCAGTTGCAGACAGTCGGTCCTGAGGCATTTTGGGTTGTCTGCATTGTCTCTCCGTTTCTGCACGGCTCCAACATGTTTTGTCATGTTTGCTAACAGACACAAATGAGCAACAAACAGTCGTGCTTAGCATCGCTAATTTTACGGAACAACTTCAAAATAAAGATGAATAATATCTCGTTTTCTGTCTCATCAGGTCACCAAAGTGGTCGCAGACAAAATAATATCGCAGTCCTCATCGTTATTAAGGTAAGTCATCATTGAAGCCTGGATGTCGATATACTGTACCATAAACCCAAGTTGTAAATCAGGGGTGGCAAACTCCTTTCACATTGTGGGCCACAAATAGATTCGGTAGATGTCAAGTGGGCCGGACCATTAAAATTGATACCATACTCTGCGATAAATAACCAAAATATCATGTCTTTCCTTTGTTTTGGTATAAAGAAGCATTGGCGCATTGATAGCGTCTGTCTCAGGGACAGATTGAGACTGCTGTTTTCTTCTCTGATCAAAACAATGTTGTCTTCTACTCTGATCAAAACGGTCTGCCCCTAGTGGATAATCCACAAATTGCATTTTATTAAAAATAATAATAAATAATGTTGCTGAACATCTTTGCCACCTTCGACGAACCTTGATGAAAAATGCGCACACACACACACACAGGTCATTGTGCATCTGCATCCAGTACAGTCTACCACTGCAGTTTTTTTTCAAACTCTCCGTCTCTGTCCGTTCACAGGTCAGCAGTGTGACTGACCGAGAGAAGAAGAATCAAGTCTGTCAAGAGTGGTGAGACCGGCCGATCAGAGGAGGCGAAATGTCGAGGCAAGGTGGCCATTTGGGCCTGGCATTGATGTCATTGCAACTGCTGCTATGGCACCAATGTGTGACAATTGAAGTGCCGCAAGATCGTAAGTGACTCAGCAATCACTTGACTCAATTTTAACCAAACCTGAATCCATTTTCTGCACATTTTCTTCCGATCTTGAACAAAGTTACGTGAATTGTCATTTTAACCCTCATGCAGTATTTTGAAGCGGCTGCATGAAGGGTATGACGTCCCAAAAATGTCCCTCTTCCAATGTGCAACAACCTTTTTCACTTTTCATTTTTTTTTCACTTTCAACCCCTCAAAATGTTCAGTGGGAATTGGCCAAGACATCGATATACATCCTGTGCAAAATTTCAGCTTGGTGGAGTTATTTGTCACTCTTTTGTCTGTGGTGTCCATTTGTCCAACAGTCCAAAATCCTCCAAAGTGTCCCAAATGTCCAATTTTGGGATCATTACTGCATGGGGGTTAATAAACGCAGATGTTCGCTGCAGATACACAAGCTCTATCTGCAAGCACCACACACACACACGCACACACACACACAAACTTTAAAATAGCTGCCCTGAATGGTGCTAAATGTAATTCCATTTTACATTCATACAAGTATATTTTTACACAGCGAGCTCTCGTGCAAAAATCAGAACCTGCATGCTAAGGAATTCTGTCTTGCTCGGAAGACATTCAAAGTGCAACGGCACAAAATCAGCCCCGATTGTGAGCTTTGCATTCATCTTATTTAATGTCCGCTGTGCATAAACGACTCACCCTGCTTTGTGTTTTCCTTCTTTTTGCTCATCATGTCAAACTATGAACAGGTAAGTGTGTGTGTTACTTTAATGTCGCAGAAACTCTTGTAGTTGGAGAGCATGTAACAATATGCTAACGTTGTAGAATGGATAACATAGTCAAATACGGTCATGTCATATAGGCCATACTAATGTGTGTATGTGTGTATAATATATGGTTATTAACAACATATTTACAATTTGCCCCCCCCCCCCCCCCCCGCCCCACTTTCTGTCTCCCTGTTGCTTTACGTTGGACTAACAGCAAAGATCCTGGCAGACCGTAAGTCTTTTGTGTGAACGTGTTCATCTTTCACACACTCACATTTGATGGATCCTCTCCTCTGTTGTCTCCAAGCCTGATTTAATACTGAAACTGGGTCGGATAAACCCGGACAACAAAGTGCTTTAATTTAATGAGATGTTTCAAATTTTAGGCGGGCGATTAATATTGCATCAGAACGCGCTTATTTACATCTCTCTCTCTCTCTCGAATGATGTTGATATATTTCAGTGTCAGTAGAATGCAGGCACGTCGCCAGGTTTTTTTTTTTTCTCTTCCAGGGTTAAGATGAGGCTTGAGCAATATAACCTATCGCGCATGGAACTAAAAGACCCCCCTCCCCTCCCTGCCCTCAACAAGACACACAGGATACAGTTGCCACACAAAAATGGAATTGAAACAGAATGGGCTACTTGTGAACTTTTTTCATGTTTTCACATCTAAATAAATAAAGATGTACATTGGGGGGTGGCTGCAGGGGTTGATGCACAGATTTTGACAGGGCTAATTCTCTCGCCCCCGTGTAGCGCCGTCCGTGCACGCTAGCGAGTCCTCATCTGAATTCTACAAGCTAGTTTGAAAAAAAAAAAACCCCTGTTTTGGCTGAGTTCCCCCTGGCATCTTTTCCCATCGCTCAGACTCTACATATTCACTTCACATTGGACATGATGCAAAACGTGGCTACGGCATGCCACGTGCATGAAATGTAGAATTAGCATAGCGTTTGAAGAATGGAGCCTTTAGCTGGCATGCATGCGTCATTAGATTTTCAGTCTTGCTTTGTAGCACAACTAACCATGTCTTATAAATACTCCGATGGCCGCCACGACAGTATACAAAACATGCACAATAAAAAATAAAAAAAAAGTGGTCTTGATGGATGGGCTTAGCTTTTAAGTTTCTTTAAAAAAAAAAAAGAAAAAGAAAAGCATTTCCTAATGGTCAATAGTGTTATGTGTGTGTGTGTGTGTGTGTGTGTGTGTGTTTATTTGTAGTGGTTTAAAAGGGCTGAGTGAGCTGGAAAAGCAAATGGCAAAGCCATGCTGGCTCTGTTTTCGTGAGAGGGGGTTGTCTTCAGTAAGACATGAATTATGTATAGTGCACTGAAAACAGCTGGAGGTGGACAGGAAGGGATGGACATTTAGATCAGGCTGTACAACACTTGAGTTTGATAGATCACACACACAAAAATCGCTATTTATTTATTTATTTATTCATTCATTCGTTTGTTTGTTTCTTTATATACACATAAATACAACCATACCGTATAAGCGCACAATTTATACGTATATAACATTTGTGTGAAGCAAGTTCGTGACTTGTACTTATTATAGTTGACAGAGAACCAACAGATCCCCACCAGCTCAGGTTCAGACTGTCAACAATTGCATTTAGCCAAAAAGTACTTGAACAGATGCATTTGTGAAATAGTGTGTGTGTGTGTGTGTGTGTGTGTGTGTGTGTGAATGTAGCAATGCAACCACACACACTCGTGTTTCCTTTCTTCCTTCAGTGAGACAGCCCCCTACTATAACCAAACAGTCGGTGAAGGACTACATTGTTGACCCGAGAGATAACATCATCATCGAGTGTGAAGCCAAGGGCAACCCGGTGCCAACGTAAGGAATGCACCCATGCATGGACGCACACACACACACACACACACACTGTTTCTATTGGTTACATCAGCAGTGGGACAGGACAGTGGCACATTGTTTATTTGGGGTACTTGGCTGTGGATAAGGGACATACTTGCACACACAGACTGCAATTATCATCCATCCATCCATCCATCCATCCATTCACCCATCTGTTAATTCAAGTCAATGCTTAAAAGTGGCGTGCTAAATATTTTCCTCCCCTTTGACACTGTGTAAAGTCAACGATATGATAAAAAAGGTCCGAGATGAGTAGTAAAAAGCATCCGAATGAAATCCATCCAAAGTCATGAACTCTTTCGTTCTCTTTTTTTAATGGCTCAGGTTCTCATGGAGAAGAAATGGCAAGTTTTTCAACATTGGAAAAGATCTGCGCGTCACAATGCAGAAACGCTCGGGAACCCTGGAAATCGGATTTCGGAATGGAGGACGGCCGGAGGACTACGAAGGAGAATACCAATGTTTTGCCGGCAATGATCACGGAATGGCGATGTCCAACAAAATCCTACTTCGGGTCTCCAGTAAGAATACCGGCACGCACGTTTATATCGTGTCCGAAAATACTTGATCCACTCCATTTTCCCCCCCTTTGCCATTTTCCAGAGGCCCCTCTGTGGCCTAAGGAAGTGCTGGAGCCAGTGGTGGTGACTGAGGGCTCCTCGCTGGTCCTTCCCTGCAACCCCCCTCCGGGCCTCCCTCCTCCATTTACTTTCTGGATGAGCAGTAGTGAGCAGCATGATACACGACAGTACACATCTTCCACCAATAGTGCAAATTGTACACCAAAAACACACACACACACACGCCTTGCACACAGTATTTAGACCACGTAGACTTGGTATAAAGTCCAGGGATTGTCACACACCTTCTGTGTGTGTGTGTGTGTGTGTGTGCCATCTTCTGTACCATATACCGGTGAAAGATATAAATACCTAGAAAGAAAATCTTAAACGTTAAATTTCCTCTTTTCCCTCATGCGATATCAAACACGAACGTATTCCATCTGGAAAAAAAATTACCGTAATTTCTGGACTATAGACCGCACCTGATTATAAGCCGCACCGCTACCTTTTTAAAGACAAAAAACATTTTGTACACACATAAGCCGCACCCGTCTATAAGCTGCACCTGTCTATAAGCCGCAGGAGGCCCATATTGTTACATGAGATATTTACAAAGAAAGACGGTACACAGGCGGCCGTTAAAAAAAAGTCCTTATATCGGCCGCTTCATTAAATAAGCCGCAGAGTTGAAAGCGTGTGACAAAAGTCGCGGCTTATAGTCCGGAAATGACGGTAATAAATAAAGGAATTGGCCTCACTGTTGAAATACGTTGAATGTGCAATCGTTGTTTCCGCTTCATTTTCAGATTAAAACCAATGTATCTTTGTCTGCATATCATACATCCACGGTCACGAGCACGTTGTCAACACACCTCCGAGGCGAATATTGTTTTAAGTCCAGTCCTCTCTGTCTTTGCCCTCCTCACTGCCGCAGTGATGATTCCCATCCGACAGGATAAGCGAGTGTCCATGGGCTTAAATGGAGACTTGTACTTTTCCAACGTGATGGCCCAAGATGCTCGCAACGACTACAGCTGCAATGCTCGCTTCCTCTTCACTCACACGATCCAGCAGAAGAACCCCTTCACTCTCAAAGTTCTTTCCAGTAAGTGGACAACACGTCCGTACTCCAAACCCAGGCAAACCATGCTGGCTGATAAAAGATCGCTGGGGTCGGGCGGAATCCTTGAACCTCCAAAGACCCCCCCCTCCCCAAAGCATTGCATGGTCAAAGAGAGCAATCCATTTTCAACACTTTGGATCGGTCAATAATTGATAAAAAATAGCACATACGGAGAAAAGGAATGAATGAACACCGACACATTTGTATAGATTTGTGAAAAAAAATATTGAATGTACCAAATTGTGACAAAGGAGAAGGTTCTGACCTGAGAGATATCAACATCCTCATTTAACAACATTACGGAGAAGCTAACGCAAGGGAAATATAACCCATAAAGCCTTTTATGGACATTTAAACAAGTATTGCACGCCAAAGTACCTATTTTGGAATATGTCTCCATCTAGAAGTGATGACATGTCATGGCAAGAGATGGATTTATCCAAAGAGCAAAGACATTTTCTTGGTAGTACAGTCAAACCTGGGTTTTCGTCCATAATCCGTTCCAGAAGGCTGTTCGGAAACCGAAATTGATCAAAAAACCGAAACCAAGCTCTTTTGAAAATAAACATGTTTACTGAACACGTCTGCTCACAATAGAAAGCAACACGAGGAAGCGTCACTTCGAGAAGAGTCAAATGGTGCATTCAAGTGCGCTCAGTTTGTTCGAGAACCGAAATGTGTTCGTCATCCGAGGCATAAAAAAACTCGAAATTTTTGGTCGAAAACCGAGACGTTCGAAAACCGAGGTTTGACTGTATATTGCAGCTTTTTGCCAACCAGCGTATTTAGCGCGTGTTTTCCGAATGTATTGATTTATGGTTGGTTTTATATGTGTGAATGTTTTTGTTTGTGCATGCTTGTTCATGTGTTTGCAGACGATCCTTATAATGACACCTCTTACAATGAGAGTGACCCATATGGTGGTGAGTCACGATGTATGGGCGCTTCTGTCCAATTGTAACATGATTAGGATCATGAGAGCAGCTTACGTCATACTAAACATCCTTCCATCCATCCATTTTCTAATCCGCTTATCCTCACGACGGTGGCGGGCATGCCGGAGCCTATCCCAGCCGTCTTCGGGAAGTCGGTTGCCAGCCAATCAAAGGGCACACACACAGACGAGCAACCGTTGGCGTCCACAATCACACCTCGGGACAATTTCGAGTGTTCCATTAGCCTTCCGTGCACATTTTTGGAACGTGGGAGGGAAAACGGAGTACCCGGAGAAAACCCACACTGGCGTGGCATGAACATGCAAACTTCCGCACAGGAAGGCCAGAGCCGGAATCGAACCCCGCACCTCCGCATTGTGAGGCCGACGTAATAACCAGTCTCAAATAAATATAATGATGTGAATAGACAAGGGAATCTAAAAATGAATTTATTTTTGCCTTTTGGGGGCACTGTATCTTGCTCAAGGACACTCTGACATGGTCTCGAGACATGGACGAGTGATCGTACCCACAACCTCTGGGTTGGGAGACGACCACTCACACAAATAGCTAACTCACTAAATAACAAACTAACTTACTAACTAAATAATAAATGAATGAAGGCCAAATAAAATGCAAGACTATAGATATTAAAGTTGAATTCCATAAGTGTCTTAGTGAGGGTTTAACCCTCATGCAGTATTTTTAAGCGGCTGCATGAAGGGTATTACGTCCCAAAAATGTCCCTCTTCCAATGGGCAACAACTTTTTCACGTTTTCTTTTTTTTTCACTTTCAACCCCTCAAAATGTTCAGTGGGAATTGGCCAAGACATCGATAGACATCCTATGCAAAATTTCAGCAAAAAACAGTCCAAAATCGTCCAAAGTGTCCGAAATGTCCAATTTTGGGATAATTACTGCATGGGGGTTAAGGTCATTTTTGTCAATGTTTCTCTCTCTGATCTTCAAGGCCGATAACCAAAACCTCAATTTTTGTCCTGATTGAGCTTCCGTATGTCGTGTATATTTGGAAAGATATATTAGGTACCTGTTTAATATACGACTCACATTTCGATATTGTTCCCTGTGTACAAAGACGGCACTTTGTCGATGCCGACTTTCCGATCTGCTGGGCAAAGCTGGCATCGACTTTTGCATTTTATTTATTTATACCGTCGATCTGTGTCTCCCTCCCTTCTTGCCACACATTTCTCAATGTGTTAATCTTTTACAAAAAAAGGCCCGACGGTGTGAAAGCCAACTTGTCGAGACAAAGGCTCTCTCTCTTTCATTTTGGCAAGCTTGGCTTGGCAAAGCTGGAAAAGTCGCCAGCTCGAAACGTTTTCGAAGCAAATGTATCAAATGAATGATTGAAAATAGTCTCGATTGCGAAGCCACAATTATGTCACCCAAGATAAAAATTTAGAGGACACTTTTCACTGGCCGTTTCTTTTTAGACATTTCATGACAAGCCCTGCCGCCTCCGTTGCCTTGGCAAACATTAAGGAAGACGGATGGCCCCCCGTTGCTGTTTCTGCTTCTCTTAATGTCTTCCTGTGAGAGAAGCCAGAGGCTGTTGGACCCATTGACCGACCACAGTGACCTCAGCAGACTGGAGAGCGACAAGGCCTTCTGGAAATGGAACACGGCCATTAGGAAGTGATCAGGATTAGAGCGTTCGATTTCGGTGGCAGTTTCGATAAAGACAGTGCACCGTGCTCGAAAGAACCTGTTAGCGTTTGGCGTTCGACCCCTTCCATGCACCCTGTAACCCGATAACATAAGCTGTCCACTGTAGTAACCGCCGTCCCTGAAAGGCTTCATGGAGAAGAGGCTCGGATTTGTGTTTGAATGTCATCTTTTTCCTCATTCGCAGGTCGCAAAGTCGCAGAGTCCACGCCGACCTTCCTCTCACCGTCGGGGAGCGAGAGCTCCAAAATGGTGCTCAGAGATCAGCAACTGCTGCTGGAGTGTATTGCTGCTGGACTGTGAGCTAGACAGTTGCACGCACACACAAAGAGGGCTCGAAAGTCAAACCTGGGTTTTCGTCCGTAATCCGTTCCAGAAGGCTGTTGGAAAACCGAAATTGTTCGAAAACCGAAACCACGCTCTTTTGAAAATCAAAATGTTGACTGAACACGTCTGCTCACAATGGAAAGCAACACCAGGAAGCGTCACTTCCTCGTCTACTCGAGGAAGCGTCACTTCCTCGTGTAAGGAAGGCGAGAGGAGTCAAATGGTGCATTCAAGTGCGCTCAGTTTGTTCGAGAACCGAAATTGGTTCGTCATCCGAGGCATAAAAAAATAAAGATTTTTGGTCAAAAACCGAATTGGTCGAGAGCCGAGACGTTCAAAAACCGAGGTTTGACTGTATTATTGGTTGATTCTTCGGGGTGGCAGGTGGGAGGTGGCAAAACTTCAGGTGGGAGTGGCAGCTGCCACCCCTTTGCCACCCTGTAAAACGGCCCAATTATGACCAACGGTACATGTTGTCGATATGTTTATCCGTGTATGTCTTCACCCACAGTCCCACACCGGCGATCAAATGGTTTAAGAAGGGTGGCGATCTGCCAGGACACAAAGTGAAGTTTGAGAAGTACAACAAGACTATGAAGATTATCAACGTGTCAGAGGAGGATGCTGGAGAATACGTTTGCATGGCGAACAATCATTTAGGTAGCATACGTCACTCGATTTTTGTTCAAGTCAGAGGTGAGTGAATCGCACCGACGGCGTATCTGTAAGATGCCAAACGGCGTGAAACTGGGTTTGCGCCATCCTTGTTCCACAGCGGCTCCTTATTGGCTGGACAAACCAACAAACCTGGTGCTAGCTCCAGAAGAAAATGGCCGCCTGGTGTGTCGGGCAAATGGCAACCCTAAACCGACCATTCAATGGCTGGTTAATAGCATCCTATCAACAGTAAGTCCCGTCTCATGTTCACACGTAAACGACTACATTGCAGGCTATAATTTGAGGTCACATTTCTTGATGGGTTTTGTCATTACTACGCTAAATGTAACCGGCTCAAATGTTTCAGAATAAGAATGAATGTTCTCCGTATTTTTCCCTCCTCCTCCTCCTCAGGCTCACTTCCCGATCCCAGTCGACAACTGATGGGCGACACCATCATCTTCCGCTCGGTGCAGATGGGAAGCAGTGCCATCTACCAATGCAATGCCTCCAACCAGCACGGTTATCTTCTGGCAAATGCCTTCGTCAGTGTCATTGGTGAGCCGTCGAGGGGATGCCATTTGAAAACACCAAAAAGTGAAAAAGAATCATATTACATGGGGGAAAGTCGTACCTTTGAGAATAATGTCACATTTGAATGTCATGATTCCCATACAAACATAAACACATCTTTGGATTGAGAACTACAACCAGAGTATCTCGCTTTGGACCTGCCATATACTGTATTCAATATAGATGATATTTAACCTGAAATATTTGGGGTTTTTTTTAAATGAAAATGATGGGCAGAGAGAGATTCCAATCCTTAATTCTTTCTGAGAATGGAAAAAGACATTTTTGCAAAATCACAATAAATGCCTCATAACAGATGACAGTATTTTGGAGTCGCGATCAGAGGATGTTGTTCCTATTTATCGGCAGGTGAAGCCCCTTTGAGACTTTTCCGCGATTAGAGCAGTGCTTCTTAACCTTGTTGGAGGTACCGAACCCAACCTGTTCATATGCACGTTCGCCGAACCCTTCATTGGTGAAACATAAAGAGAGATTTTTGTTTGAACAAATTCAAGACATAAAAAAAAACAACACATTCATTAAAAATGGGGAAAAAATGAAATAAAATGACATGGCCTAAGTATAGTTTTTAAAAATTGTATGATGTACTATCACGACAGTCACACAGTGACTACTGAGCGAACTAAATTTCCCGCAGCACTGTTTGGACAAACAATACAATGTGATCATCTGCAGCGGGCGTGTCCTAACTCATTGACCTTGTCTTAACCTCCATGACAGAGGCTCCGTCGAACCCCTCAGATCGATTTATTTATTCATATTTATATCATTTATACTTGTGATATCCCAACTTGACCCATGCAAAAAAAAAAAAAAAACACACACAAAGTATCCGAAATGTCCAATTTTGGGATAATTACTGCATGGGGGTTAATCACATATTATTCCAGTATTCTTTCTGCTGTGCTACAAATTCTGTCTGTTATTTATTTATTTATTTTTTTTACTGTGATTAGAGATGATATTCCAAACCAATTTCCTCTATCCAGATATGCGTCCAAGGATGCTGGGCCCGAAAAATCCACTCATAAAAGTCATTGAGAACAACCGCACCTTTCTGGACTGCCCCTTCTTCGGTTCCCCTATTCCAGAGTTACGCTGGTAAGCAATGTGTAAAAAGTCGCATGGGTGTTTCCGAACTGAATTCAATTTTGTCTTTGTCACTTTTTTTTTTTTTGTTTGTTTCATCCCAGGTTTAAGAACGGACAGGGCAGCGGTCTTGATGGCGGACAGTACCGCGTTTACGTGAACGGCACGCTGGAGATCAAACGTGCCAAAACAGTGGATGAGGGCACCTACACCTGCGTGGCCAGCAGCATTCTGGGCATGGCCGAAAACCAGGTCCGCCTGGAGGTCAAAGGTCAGACACCACACCCGCGCGAGGGAGTCGGTCCCAATTGGAACGCCGCTATCACTCATCCCTCTCCTCCGGAGGTTTTAACCATGCCTCTTTTTGCCGCGTTGGATCGTGTGTGTGTGTGAGCTCTTTCTTTGTGCCAAATAGCCGTCGCAGAACACATAGCTTGTGTGCCTTTCTCTTCTGTTTCTGAAAAGGTCATTAAGTGCCTCTTTTTTTTCCATGGATCGACACTCAGATCAACAGATTTCAATTTCAGTGCTCTTCCAATGACTTGAATTTTGTTCCCAAAGAGCTGCTGTAGAATCACATCAATGTGTATGTGTGTGTGTGTGTGTGTGTGTGTGTGTGTGTGTCCCTCTTCAAATTCACTCTTCCATAGAGCCGAGCCGTATAGTTTTTGCTCCCGAGCACCAGTCAGCCGTCAGGGGCTCCACAGCTCGTTTCAACTGTAAGGTGAAGTTTGATCCCAGCCTTGCCGTCGCCGTGACTTGGACAAAGGACGACAAGCCCATCTACCTGGGACGGAGGTAACAGCCTATCTGGGTGGCCTTCACATGCAGCTCAGCGTTTTAGACCTGAAGCTGAGTTGATCAATTGATTATGTTTTTTTTTTGTTTTGCATATTATTAATGATCAATTGATCATGCCTGCAAAATATTCATTGGAATTGAAGTGATTTGGCAGGCAGGAGTCCATTATTATTATTATTATTATTATTATTATTTAGTATTGATGTTATGATATACATAGTACTCCAAATAAACGTAAATATATATATAAATAAAAGTTGTCCATCCCTGATATAAAGTAGCACGAGCATTTCATTTGATTCATTCTATGAATGACGTCTTCCATGATACATAGATGATAGCGATGACGTTTATTTGAGGCAAAACATGAATGATGCACTTGCTGATTAATTTTTAAAAAACTGTGCAATATATAGCCACAATATTAGAAAATATGGTATTTAGGTTTTCATTTCTATCCCACTCTCGCTTGATATACTATTTTTATTTTTTTTTAGCAAAATGGTTTTTGGAATGATTTCCCTTTGTTGTTGAATGCATTTGTGACTATTGTGATCGGTCGAAAACCATCATCATAAAGATGGTGTATGTTACGTAATGACTTACCGGTACCTTTGTCTACCAGGCTGAGGAAAGATGACGAATCACTGACCATCGCTAACATCAACGAGGCAGATGAAGGAACGTACACGTGTACTGTTAAAACAGAGATTGACCAGGACTCAGCCTCGGCCCGTCTCACTGTATTAGGTACACGTACATACTGCATACCGGGTTGTAGAACGACAGCATTTAACTTCCGCACACAGATAAAAAAATAACATAGACACTGACACACACACACCAAGCCTTTGTTGTTGGATGTTGCCTGCATATCATGCATGATGCTCGTAAATGTACACACTAATGACATTGTCTGTACTTCACCTTTCTTTTAACTGCATGTATCGTATCTTATGCAATAATACGTTTTGTTTGCTTTGTTGTAGCATTGTCGTAAAAATGAAACGTGTGTCTCGGATCTGCTTTTAAACGTCTGAGACATTTGCAGTGATGGTTGTCCCGTGAATAATATGCAATATTTTCAGGAGGTACGGTATCCTATATTAAAAAAAAAACAACAACAACAAAAAACACCTCTTTGGGTACAAAAATGGCACCTATTGTCACATCCCTGGCATGAATTTGAAATCATCAATTCAAATGTGTCGAATGTTACGTAACACGTCTTATACTAATGCCTGCGTTTATTGTGCACCGAATGTCTTCTGTTCATAACAATTGTGCTTCCATCCATTCTGACGAGCAAACTCTAACCACTATACCCCCTTTCCTGGCCCTTGACCCCGCCTCACAGAAGAAGCCTCCCTCAACCCCTCAGTTTCTAGTGCCTTGCCTCCAGGTAACCTACAACTTGGGTGGATTTTCTTCCCTTTCTTGTGTTTCATTACTGCTTTGCCTTATTTGATGGGTTTCACGCGTGCCTCTTTTATATAGTAATGATTGACTACTTACAATTCCGAGATGTTCACGTGATTGCATTTGTTGACTTATTTTATGCAAGCATGCCCCCCTGTTCATATGTCTTACTTGTTCACTGGTCAATTAGTTGAACAGGTCCAAGTTATTTTGATTACCGCTTGGCTATTGCACTGACTTTGCTCAAATCAGCTTATAATTTTAAACATACAGTACGTATGCCGTGTGCTTTAAGATCTTGTTTCCTTGTAGACCGCCCAGACCCTCCTATGGATCTAGAACTGTCAGATCCAGCAGCCCGGAGCGTTCGCCTCACCTGGATCCCTGGAAATGACCACAGAAGCCCTGTGACAGGTCACTGTGGAAACACACACACACACACACACACACACACACACACACACACACATTCCTGTACTTGTGGCACAGTGAGGACCAAGTAAAAAGGCCTACAAAGCGAAGACACACACACTATCAGCAAAGTAGTGTAATGTTTCTCTCTAAGAGGAGTGGACTAAAACAGGTCATTACCAAAAACAGGACACTTTGCGAGGCAGAAAATACGATTTCTAAAATAACAAAACTGGTTAAGTTTTGTACAGTGAGCGAAAACCAACAGGCTTACTAACAAGAAGGCTTCATAACAAACTTATACTGTATTGACATTTTCTTTGGCTGGATTTGTTTTGCATGACTTATCTCCACTTTATTTTGATTGATCAATAAAAGTTGTTTTTCAGATACCCTATCTCAATGAGAGAATGAAATATCTTTTTTTGCGTAATCCAGCAAATGAACAAACAAACCAGCAAATGAAAAAAAAAACAGTAGCTCTGGCCGGCACAAACGGATCATCGCTGATAGAGTAACTTCGGTCCAGAGCAAAGATGAGATCTATTCCTTGTATATTTCTGACTGAGTTTTGCACCACCTTTGCAGAGTTTTTGGTCCAGTTTGAAGAAGACCGCTGGGAGCCAGGTCGATGGCAGGATCTAGCCACCTATCCTGGGGACCTGAACTCCGTCATTCTGCAGCTCGCTCCTTTTGTCAACTACCAGTTCAGAGTTATCGCCATCAATGCGGTGGGCCAGAGTGCGGCGAGCGTCCCCTCACCAAAATACCAAACCAGTAGCGCTGGTGAGTAGCATCCTGCTTGGTTTTAGGTCGATGGAAAATTAGTCTTCAAAAAAAAACAGCACGCTAAAACATGGCTGTATATTTACACAGAGGCCAACAGGCTGTGAAAGATCACAAATCACCTCGACCTGTTATAAATATTATCTATGTATTCGCTTGATAAGGACATTCTGTTATATTTCACATCAAGCTCCTGATGTCGTACCCAGAGGCCTCCGAGGCTGGGGCTCAGAGAAAGACAACATGGAAATCACTTGGGAGGTAAGTTATGTGCATCGTAGGCAGGAACTGCATATTGTGTGAGGGCTTAAATGAGTTGTGTACCATGTCCAAGTGCGCTATATACGAAATCACGTAATCACATCCCTTATATTGTTACTATAGCCCCCAAACAATCTTTAAGTACCGTATTTTCTACACTAGAAGGCACACCTAAAAGTATTCCATTTTCTCCAAAAGCCGACCGTGTGCTTTAGAATCTGACTTCAGATTATCGATGGATGTTTACACACCAGCTACAAGATATTTAATTGGTTCAAAACAAGGAAGTGAGAATTGAGACAGTTCAGACAGCTTCGGCGTTGTAAATATTATTTTGATGGAGAATAACTTACGTTAGCGCGCTACATTTTTCAAGTAGGGAGCCCAATAATGTTTATTAATAACGATATCTTGCAAATATGTACAAATACGCATCTACTTTCCATTCTTGTTTATTTCTTCAGCCGCTGCTTGATCTGGAGAAAAACGGCCCTAATTTGCACTACAGTGTATGGTGGAGACGAAAAGATTCTGATGGCGAGTGGAACAATGTGACCACAACAGGAACCAAACACGTTGTCCGCAACACAGAAACCTACGTACCCTACGAGATCAAAATCCAGGCCAGAAATGAGCTTGGAGCGGGACCAGAGTCAAATCTGGTCATTGGATACTCAGGAGAAGACAGTAAGTCGATGCACATTTCGTCCAAACTCTGAGCAACCTTTTGCTACATTCGGTTTGGGTGGTTTTAAGCCATTTTGTAGACTCCGTGTTTTACTGTATACGGTAAGTATTCTCAAGTCAGGAATCATATTTGTGTTGACCAATCTTTCCTTATAACAGAATTTCCTTATGTGTGAAACCATTATGGTACATGTTCTTTATCGTCATGCACGTATGTTAAGGAAAATACATGTGTAACATCACAAGCAATAAAATGCAAACATATATGGTCCAAAAACTGTTTATTACACAAAAACTGCATCATACAGTACAGTTATGTGAACAAAATACAGTTTAACAAGACGTGTCACAAAATCAGGACAATTTGCGACAAAATGAGACGAGTAATTAACAGACGTAGTGGCTTCTCATTCCACTCACTCACTGCTTTCGAGGGCCAAGTAAAATGATGTGGCGTGCCGGATCTGGCCCCCGGGCCTTGTGTTTGACTTTACAGTCTATTGTGAATTAAAAAAAAAAAAATGTTTTGGTCTTTCACTCTCTGCGTCACCTTTTTGTCTTCAGAACCCACCAGCGCTCCGTCAGACTTGCAAATTTCAAAGGTGGACAGTACCAAAGGAAACATCCACTGGAAGCCTGTCAACCAGGACTCAGTCCGGGGAGAATTCAAGGAGTACAGAGTAAGACTGGCGCCAATTCAATGAGCATGATTTCTTTCTCCTTTGCAATCCCAACCCTTTTACGTTGCCCCTTTTCTCCGCATGGTGTCCCTTCCTTCCTTCCAGCTGTACTACTGGCGTCAGGCCAGCCATGTCCCTGGTCTGGTGTTTAGTAAGGAGAACAAGACCAAAGGTTTTTACACAACCATGGCCCAGCCGTCTGCCATCCTCAGTGACCTGGTGCCCTTTTCGCGCTACAAGATGTTTATGGTTGTAGCAAACAATCATTATGAGGGTCCACCGAGCAACGCTGTTGAATTCAGCACAAAGGAAGGAGGTAATGAATTTGTCTACTGTACCCAACACATGAAGTCGTTACAACTCAAAGCATTTGATCAGGATTTTTTTTGGTTTTTTTTTGCAAGTACAAACCTCATTTTAACGTCTCGGTTCTCGACCAAAAGTTGAGTTTTTTTATGCCTCGGATGACGAACAAATTTCGGCTCTTGAACAAACTGAGCGTACTTGAATGCACCATTTGACTCCTCTCGCCTTCCTTACACGAGGAAGTGACGCCTGGTTTGGGTTTTCGAATAATTCGGTTTTCGAACAGCCTGGAACGGATTATGGACGAAAACCGAGGTTTGACTGTATATGAATCTGTTTTTGGCTGGCAACCAATTCAGGGTCTACCCCGTCGACTTCATTTTGAAATATTGAATCAATTTCATTGCTGACATTCATTTTAGCACCGACTGTAATGTGGCATCTTGATTTCAGTTTTGTAACCTTTCCAATATCCTTTTTTTCCTGTGTGTGTTTGTGAATGTGCAGTGCCCGATGCTCCCAGTTTTTTCAGGATCAAGCGAAGAGGTTTTGATTCCATTCACCTCGAATGGGGCAAACCTCTGGAGCCAAATGGCCTTCTGATTGGATACCAGCTCAAATACCAAGCAGGTTTTACCATTTTACTTTTCATACTTCAATTTTTGCTCGTCAGTGGATGGAAACGCCCTTCAACTCCAGCTGGAGCTGAAACAAAAACAGACAGACATGACACACTCTCTCTCTCTCTCCATCAACCGAGGGCGTTTTGTCCATGTGTGTGTTTGTATCTTTTCACTCACTGATGTGTGTGTGTGTGTGTTTGTGTGTTCAGCCAATGGATCGAGAGAGGGCCGACCTCATCTTGAGACTTTCCTTCCAAATGTAACCGAGTTCACACGCCGTCTTCCGGATCGATCAACCCGCTACAATTTCTACCTGTCAGCGCTCACCGCGGTGGGAGCAGGGGAGGTCATTATTGAGGAATCTCCTTCCTTTGCCAATGAAGGTGAGTGTTTCTCTCTGGTCTGGTTGGCTAACAACAAAATCAAGGACCAAACACTTGGTCTTTATCCCGACACATTCTAGACCAGGGGTCTCCAACTCCGGGCCTGGAGGGCCACCGTCCTGCCCTGTTTTCCGGGTCTCCCAGCTGCAACAACACCCGATTTAGACGGTCAGCTCATCAGCCAGCTCTGAAACAGCATTAAAACCATCCTGATGATTTGAATCAGGTGTGTTGCTCCCGAGAGAGCTGGAAAACAGGCAGGACAGTAGCCCTGCAGGCCCGGAGTTGGAGACCCCTGCTCTAGACAAAGATCTTGTACGCTGATGAAGGTGCACCAGTGCATTGGTTTCTCGCTTCCTGTGGCCAAATGAATTGGACAGACCCAGGAAAGGAGGAAACACACACCCTGGTGTTTCTGCCCTTTTTAAACCACACTCTTTTGCTCTCCTTTGACATTTTTCCTTTCACATTTTTCGTCCCTCATCGATATTCTAAAGCATTGAGTTTGGGATGACAATGACCGTCTTCCCTTCATATCGGCACATCCAAAGTATGATGGGACACTCCTTGTACTTGTATAGAAGGCCCTTTTTCCAGTCTCCTCTCCATTCGATTTCCCGAGCATGCAGATGACCTCAAAGTCCATATGGTGTATTTGTGGTGAAATATCCCCAGGGTTCCTTTTAAAATGGATATGAGTGGTCTGTAGGCAGTCTCTGCCGAAGAGTGGGCAATCCAGACAATGAAACCCAAGGCCAAAGTCTCATTTTCGATGCGGGCGTAGCGCTTCCCTATCTCTGACTTTGGATGTATCAGCGGAGAATGCGCCCATACACTGCGGAGTTATGTTATCTCAGAGGTGTAAGCTTGGGAATGTATCCATCAAAGGAGTTAATGACCCCAAAGCATTGGCTTGCGTATCAGTAGGGGCAGATAAGAATAAACTTGCACTTTTGACTGATCAGGTTCCACCCCTTCCTAAAGTCATTGGGGTGATCCCGACAAGGCACTTTTCTCTGTTCAGTCTAAAATAAGTTCATATCTTCTTGAAGCTGTTCTCCTGGCTTTCATCATGTTTTGGTGTCATACGATGCAAGAAAAAAGTGATTGCTCGTTGCTTTCATAGCCAAAATGTTCTTTGTGTGTACCATGACGATGCAAGATGTTGCAGGCAGCAAAGTGTTCTCCCCGGAATCTCTGTCACGTCAGTCACGTATGCTGAGCGTGAACCTGCTCTCATCCGTGAAGAGCGCAGGGCGGCAATGGCAAAATTGCTCATCTTGTTGTTTGGTGGCAAACACTAAACAGACTGCACAGTGTTGGTCTGAAAGCACAGGACCCACTTGTGTGAAGTTTCTCAACCCACGTTATCGACATTTGCCTCGTGTGATGTTTTTGTACATTTTTCCAATGTATGTTCTCATACTCGTTCAAATCAATACTGATTGATTCTGATCTCTTAAGAAGATTCATTCTAATTCGAGCCTAACCGCGAGCATGTGGGGTTCCGCTGGATTCTTGCAGCCTGTTCTGGATTCGTGCCTAAGCCTGACAATAAGATTTCATGTCACTTGATCTTACTTTGAATGAGTCTTATTCCATACTTGGTAACAGAAGCAGTTGGCACCCGAAAAAGTGATCGCTGTTCGCAGTCCTTTCTACTTCAAAGCTATGAAAGAAAATATGGCCGACGCTGATCATCCAGGAAACCAGAGACTCCGGTCCAAAAAATCCAAACGCAGCTTAAGAAGCACTGTGTTAGTAGTTCCAACAAATGGAACTCGTGTGGAACAAACCCAGTACAAAAGGGGGACTGTTTGAATGTGAGGATATTTGTTTGATCTCCAGATCAAAATGCTAGTTCTTGTCGCCATCTTGTGTCCAACACGTGCCCTCTTCATTGTGTCTTCTGTTCTCTGTGTTGGCAGAAAACTTTACTGATGCGACAGGTCTAGGTAATTGAGAATGAAGCACATCTCTGCCTGTTCCCAAATCCATCCTCCATGTTTCACTTTCTATCTCTCCATCTGAGCACATAGCAGCAGTGCAGTCCCATTTTTTTTTTTTTCTTCCAGAAGCGGTTCAATGCTTGCAGTTCAAGTAAAATGTCAAAAACCAAAAAAAAAAACAACCACCCATGTTTAGCGGCAGTTTCATGCAAGTCTCCTGTTTCCAGAATGAAATCAAACGACAGCTTGGAAACAAGGTCAGATTTGCCAGCAAGTAGAATTGACAGCAAAGGTTTGGATGAATGTGATGCAAATCTGAGTAAGGGATACCAAATTGCCATGACTTAAATCGAGTTGAATCGAATCTCGGAAATGGTTACATACAATCTAGTTCTTCCCTTTGCCATGGATTCATCTCGATTATATTCGACATCATTCACGAAATGTTTATATGAAAATAAGCCACCGTCGATTACATTGCGGCTAGGGACAATTTGAATGCAATAATGAACACTAGCCATGGACTGTGCTGCTGTTGATGTTTTTTTTTTTCTCTTTCTTTTCTCCAATGTCTATCAGCAGGCCTGCCTTCCGATTGCTCGTTTTGCTTTTGGTTATTTGCCATCAGGGATTGCATAAGAGCATTAATATTGGTCATAACTCGATTGGATAATAGATACGGTGCAGAAATAAATCCCATTGCATATTTCACACAATAATGCGGCGTCTAATTGGTTGGTTTTCATCTGTTTTTTCACCCTGAACAACTCCGGAGTCTTCATTGACCCCATCCGTAGTTACCGTATGTCGACCTTGGACTTTGAGATTCCTTTGGAACCGATCCCTGATGGTAGCGTACAATCTCGCAGTATTCCTCCCATTTTGCCAACTGCGACTGGGCTCTGACTTGTGTCGCGACATCTATTTTGACACGGTTTGTCACGAAACGCAGCTTCCCACAGGCATGTTGCTGACTGTGCTGCTGTCCACGATGGACAGCACACACGACTGTCGAGCTCACTTACTCACTCGCTTGATCATCTTTGGCTCTTCCGTCGTTCTCCATCCTGCCTACTCACCGGTTCAGTCATACATGGGGCATTCGATTGAACTGGTTGCATTACTGCTTTTGCATTTTGCATTTTGCTCCCAAACACGATAATGTCGTCATTGCTTTTCGAGCATGCTAGGGAAATATGACGCAAGCATGCTGGCATTTAAGAGAGATTTGTGATGGAAGCATTAGTCAGAGAAGCTTTGGTGTCTGGAGATGACTTGAACGGCAAGGTACAGTATGAGGCAACAGTTCTTGTTGGAACCTTTGATCAAGGGGGATCCAATTTTGAACTGGCCACACACCCAAAAACAACAACAACAATAGAACTTGTCGTTGTATTAGTGTTTAATCTTTGTCTGGGAGAGATTCTGTTTTTTTGCTAGAACGCAATTCTCAAGAACTCTGAATACTTGCTTTGCCAGAACAACATATGGAAAAAATATGCAGCAAAATATATTATTGGTGTTTGGCCACTAGGTGGGAGCGCAACCCAATTTTCCACCATGACTTGTTTGTTGTTGTAAAATGACTGACGACAGATGTAATTATTTAGGGTCACCTTGTCTTTAACTCTTTGTTCTTTCCCCACCCCTCCCTTGTAGTTGAGCTTACGGATGCCTCTTTGGCTTCAGCTTTCACTGTTCCTCTTCCTCCTCGCGCTCCTCTCCCTTCCACTACTGATGCTCCGACAACAATTAGTACCTCATCTCCTCCTCCTCCTCCGACTACCACTGTTACAATGTCTACGACGGCTGAGACTACGACTGCCATCGAAACAAGCGAGGCAGCCACTCCCACGCCACCTCCGGTGCTGGTCATCAACAAGAATATAGATGAGGATGTGTTTGGTACATTCAATTGTGATTTTCATGGCCTTATTATACAGAGTTGAACGTAATGTGTGGGAAGATAAAAGCAAAAAGGCTTGTCAATGGCTCGGATTCGAACTCATTTGAATTGTCACCCTAAGAAACAGTAAAGATCAGAGCTACATACCAATCAAACCATAAATGACTTTTTTGTATTGGAATGAAGCCAGAAATATGGTCATGGAGACACTAAGTGTGAATCTAAACGCTTGGAATGATTGTTTTGGGCACACCCCGTCAATGTGTCATTGATCTTTTTTTCACTCTGATGCCCTCTCCAAACTCAGCAACTAGCTTCATGAATTGCATTTTTTTTGGGACTACAATTAAGTGAATTTTCAATCCACGGATAGGCAATTGAATGCGTGTCCATCTTGATTGCATTGCCTTCATCGAGGTGCCAACGCGTATCGGACTTGATCGTCCTTCCCCGGGCCCAGAAGTGAGGTTTTGGATCTGTGCCTTCTCTGACCTTTGACCCTTTGCCTTTGACACCCATGATGCAGTGGTCGCCGAGCGGGAGATCTGGAATCTGACGGTGGACCATAACAGTAACTACGCTAACATCAGCTGGAGACACAACTTCCCGCCCAGCAGCAGTGACTTTGTGCTCGAGTTGACGCTGGACAGTAAGAATCCAGATCGAGCTCGGCAAAGACAATGACATTTGTCAGCTACAACCCCAATTAGGCTCAGATATTGGCTATTTTATGCCAAAACATCTTGTTGGGCGTTCTAAACATTCTATAGTGGTATTACTCAAATTTTAACGAAAATATACAGTCAAACCTCGGTTTTCGTACTTAATTTGTTCCAGAAGACTGTTCGAAAACCGAATTGTTCAAAAACCGAACCATTGTTTCCCATTGGAATCAATGTAAACATTTTTAATCCGTTCCAAGTCGTGGGGCGTGCGCCTATCCCGGCTGTCATCAGGCAGTAGGCGGGGCATTTCTGCATCCCAAACTTCTTCGCCAACACAGACACACGCACACCTGACTCATATTTCGCGATCAAATCTTTCTTAAATTCTATCGTTTTGCGCACTATTTTCCTCTTTTCTTCACCAGGTTTACCACTTCCACTTGCTTTCTTTGATGCAAAAAAAACAGTCCGATATTTCGTAGTTCTCACCAAACACGTCTGCTTTTTAAAAAAAAAATCTATTGAACAATACAAAAACGTCTGCTCACAATGGACCGCTACTGAAGCCGAGAGGAGTGAAATGATGCATTCAAGTGCACTCAGTTAGTTCGAGAACCGAAATTTGTTCCTCATCCGAGGCATAAAAAACTCAAAATCTTTGTTCGAAGACCGAATTGTACGAGAACTGAGACGTCCGAAAACCGAGGTTTGACTGTATAATGTATCTATAATGATCGATCTCTATTAGACATCACCATGACACGTGACCATCGAAATAATATACGCAATTGCCGAAAACTCTCATTATTCAAAACTGTGGCTTCGTCTACAATACATGATCTTAAAAACGCAGATGGTTTATCATGGCGCAGTCTGCATGCGCTTTCTATTTTCAATTCCCGTCTTTCAGCGATCATCATGTTGGTGCTCACCTCTCGTGCATTGCACAGTGACTAAGTGACATGGCTCATCTTCTCTCATTTGCTTTTTGTGACGTTCTTTCTTGAAGTCCGTGATTGCACCCATGCTTTTGTTTTTCTTGAGTCTTATGCACGTTTTAAGTCTGCTTTTGTAGAACACATGCATCACCTCTCTGTTTGAATCTATGGAATCATAGGTGAGATTGGATAGCCTCGCATGTACGTACAGCGTCTTTAAAAAGTATTCACCACCCATCATTTTTTTCGGTTATGTTAGAGGCATAAACTGGGATAGATGAACATTTCCCTCAAAATTTGCTCACACAAACCAAAACAAAATGAAGTTTAGAAATGTCACCAATATTTAGAAAATAAAATATGACATGCCCCTTAACTCATTCAGTACCAGCCAATTCTGGACCAAGTCTGAAAAGACGTTTAAAACCGTCTTTGGGAGTGAATGAGTTTTAAGTACTGTATCACATTCTTTTCCAGGAAAATCTGTTTTGTGAATTGTAACTAAACCTCTTTTGCAGTTGCCTATGGTCAAGTAAAAATGATCACGCACATGCCCGCGTCCCCATAAGGTTCTGCAAATGACAGTGAGGGCTCAATTTTAGTGAACAGAGTAAATCCTCCGCTGCACCACCATGCCCAGCTTGCTGGAAACATTTCTGCCAAATTGGCAAACATGCGTAGCAAGCTTTGCGTTTGCCCGAAAATAAGGATCTGGCGGTGTTTGCGCCCGTCCACAGATGCACTGTCTTTGACAATCGAACCCTGAGTGTCAGAACGCAAACCAAGCAATACGACAAAAGGATTCTTGCAGGCCTCAGATACAGCAGTGCATTAAAGGCATAGATCCGCGTATCAAAATGATTCTGCAGCATGGAAGGCTTGAAACGCTGATTTACATCATTCATAAAGTAAAGACAGTTTTTGAGAAAGATGAAAAGAGTGGTATTTTCTTCACCTGGTCTTGATGAGATATTGTGTTTTGAAAGGGAAATACGGTAACTTACATGAAGCAATGGTACTTGGTTGTATCGTAAAAATTGAAAGTGGTCAATGTATTTTGAAGACACTCCAGATAAGCTCTGCTGTTGCTTTTGACCAATTCAACAATCTTTGAGCCTCCATCAAGCGTGGAAAGAGCCTATGTATTTTTGATGTGTTTTCAATTCTTAATGATGGTAGATTGCAAACAGCCCAAGAAACAGAGGCCGTGGGTAAAACGAGACCGATCTAATGGGCTTCCCCACCCCACCGACTGCACAGCCATCATTCCAGCTTCAAGGTCGTATCGAAAAGTATTGACTCTCAACAGGGAGTGGCCCTTAGTTTCTGCCTTTCTGCTCAAATTCTTTGTGTGCGGCTGAGAGGGCTCGGCATGTTTTTTTCTGGAGACATCGTCTATGCTCCATGTTATCGTCCGCAATCGTCACACGTCACAATTGTTGCATATTGATCATGAACTCTAAACACCTTTGTGTTGGCGTAGATTATATACACACTGCACGGGCATGGGGCAAAAACGGATTTCTTCCTAGCTGGTAAAAATAAGTAAATAAAGAAATAAAATGTTGAAAACCAATTGAAGATCATTAATTACGGTATGTCGAATGACGAGTAACAAAGCTGACAATTGTACTCAATTATCACGATGGTGTCTTTATTGACACCTGCCATGTTTTTACAATAGGAATTCATGGATAAGGTAGAGGAGTGGCATGTTTTCTCTTGTGTTTCGCTTTGCTGATGGATTGGTATTGAAAGGACCGTTTCTTCATGAGTTCTGTTGGATAACTTCAACCTTGAAGTGGTTGAAAGCAGCATGTCGCATGACATCACCACCTTGCGCTGCCTTCTCCCTTTCACTCCCTCCCCAGTGTCATGCTCAAGTATTGACCAAGTTATGTTTTTTTTTTTTTTAAACTGGAACGATTGCATTTCCCTAAGTGATGGCTTGCTTGCAAACAATAGTTTGTGGTTTCCAATTCACTCGCTTGGAAACAAATAAGAAGAGGCACTTTGGATGAATAGATTCGGATGTCTATTGGTTTGGCTTTGTTGAACACCTGCTCCATTTCCTTGCCCTCTTGTGATTACCTCTGGAAAATACCGTAGTGCCTTTTTGGATCAACTCGACCGCCACCAATAGTATTCGATGCTTCAAAAAACATCTTCTCATCAAACATGCATTCCAGAGGGAAATCAGCCTGGATGATCATGATGATGTGCATCGCACAGTTGTCATTCCCTGAAATAATATCGTCACGACTCGGTCTTTGATGATGCTTGGTCATGTTAAAGCCGTCACGGTAGGCCTTAAGTGTTAAACGTAACCCCCCCACCCCCCTAGAGTATGATTGGCCCTTTCTTGTGTCTCCAACAAGGCAACAAGACAATGAAAAGTGTACCTGTGACACACCAACCCCCCATTACAGTGAAGGATTTGATCGCGGGGGCCAAGTACCACCTGAGGGTTTACTCCCATGAACTCAGCAGCATCACCAGCAAATCTGTCACCTTTGAGACCAAAGCAGGTGAGACCACACCTGGCCCGGTGGAGACGAATTGGCAGGCAAATTGGCTCCACCGGTTGGAAGGATGAAGTGCTTTGGAATTGTCAGACTGAATCATTCTCTTTTATTGGGGTCAATTTGGATGATCATTTTTAAAGTATGGATCGTGATGCGGGAAAGCTTTGGACGCAAATATCTGGACTGAATGAAATATTTGCGCTATTCCCAAAAATGTTTGGGTTTTTTTTCTCGATAGTTTCCCCACTTTTATGTTGAAGACACAGATAACCCATGTCAATGTAAAATGCTGTTTTGAAATCGTCATTTCGTTTGTTTAGGGGAGAAAAACATTTCCGAAGCTACCTCGCCCTGGGCGGGGAAAAGTACTTCCCTGAGTACTGAAATCAATTGTTTTTTTTGTTGTTTTTTACATGTGCGTCGAGACATTTTTGCCCAGTCTTTCTTGCAGAATTATTTAAATGCAGCAACACTGGTGGGTTTTCAAGAATGTACTGTCTTTTGAAGGCCGTACTGTGCTATTTCAACTGGATGCTTGACTTTCGCTATGCCACTTCAAAACCAAATGTATTTTTCTGAAGCCAGTCGGATTTTGACTTTGTTGCTGGCTTTTGGATAGTTGTCCTGCTGCAGAACCCAAATATGCTTCGGCTTAGGTCAAGAGCTTATGGCTGAACATTCTGCCTCTGGATTTTCCAGTAAAGAGCAGAATTCAGGGTTCCATCAATCGCAGCGAGTCATCCAGGTCCTGAATGAGCAAAGCAGTCACAGACTGTCACACTACTGCCACGATGTTTATCCATCAAGTACACGTGTACGCTGCAAAACAAGATTTCCTGACACTAGTGGTTGACAAACGACCAAACAAAAGATCCTACGCACGTCACTTTTTGGGCGATAAATTTCATCGACAGTAAATATGCCTTTTTGCTGTGCGATATTTATTCCTTAATATCTGTTTGAACAACTTGTACAGTGGTCGTTTACCGACAGGCTCATAATTCCTTTTTATATATGCGTATTTTGTGTACAGCATTTTGAAATTGAAGTTTGGAATTAACTACTAAAAATGACTGATGTTGACGTCATTTCGGAGGTATTCTGATTCATCAATATAAACACAGACAAGTGAAAAAAATATGAAGAGAAAGAAGGAAAATGTGCTGGCACACACGTGTTGTGAATGTGACCGTTATTTTTCCGGAACTTCTGTGCAGGGTATGAAAATTCCCCCGCATTGATGAGTAAATGAGGGCCAATGAGAACACGATACTACCCATGTGACAATCGTTTTGAGGCCCGAAATGGAAACAGATTTCCCTGTAATTGAAACTGGATGGAAAATAACTTATTTTCTTCACTTTTCTTTCTTCTCCTGCCCCACTCGATATGTGTGTGTGTGTGTGTGTGTGTGTGTGTGCCTTGGTTTTTGTGCATGTCGCCAGCCTACATAGACCAGGTGGACATTGCAACTCAGGGCTGGTTCATCGGCTTGATGTGCGCCATCGCCCTCATCATTCTGATCCTTCTTATCGTCTGCTTCATCAAAAGGAGTCGTGGAGGCAAATATCCGGGTAAGACTTGACTGAGGTGCCAAGTGGGCGTGTAACACAAGGTCAAACATCCCAGTTTGCTGGGTCATGATGACATTTATAATGACATTTTCCCCTCCAGATATGAATAAAAGCAATAAAAAACAAAACAAAATCGACAGTACAACATCCTCAGCAGATGTTCGGCCACATTTACGTTTAATCTTAGAATACAAAAATTTGATTTTAATAAGACACGATTGTTCATAAATGATGTCATAATTGGCGCAAAAGGTCAAATGAAGTGGCATAAAAACGACAGCAAGTGGCAATAAAATGGAATGCAGCATTTTTTTTAATCGTTATGATGACATTTTTTGGGGGGGGGATTCGGTTTCAACATTCAGGACAAAAAACTGCTTCATTATATTATTATGAGAACTGTTAACAGCGACATTTAAACGTTTGTGGAGTGTCACAGTTAACGATGAAAACGGATGCTGACTTTATTTTGGAAAGTTCTTTATAGATGACTGTAATGTTTTGCAGTTTCTATAATGTCTAGATGGTGGTTGCATCACTGCTTTCGCAAGTCGTCTAGGTAGGTGGTGACGTGTGTAAAGCTTTCAACTAACACCCCTGGTGAGCTGAGTGAGATAACAGAAAAGTCATAAACGAACAGTATCATTGAAAGGAGTTTATTACCGCGTTAGGAGGACCAAATAATGGCAGCAGTACTCAAGATGTTTGTGGGCCATTCAATGTCAAGTCACCCACTGGGCTTATACAAGCGGATTTTGAATTTAAAGAAGTATGTTGTACTTGTGATAGTGATGGCACAACACTTTAAAATTTGAGGTCAATCTGAGCAGGGGTTCGGGAGCGACGGCCACTGAATTTTCCTATCTTTGGCAAAAATGGGCGTGGCCACGAGCGATTTTTCCATTTCGGGATTTAAGATGCAGATACTGACACTGATCATCCATGACACAAGAGTCTTGTAATTAGAATGCAGCCAAATGACCGAAAGGACCCAACGATACCTGTTTTGTGAAGATTGACCCAATAGTTCCTGAGATATAGGGGTTCAGAGGCCACACCCCTTTTTGCTAAACTAATTACCGGTAATATTTGCTGGGCCATAGCTCCCAAAGCCTTGGCCCTATTGACCTAAAATTGAGATTTTGTTTTTGTGCAAGTACAGCAAGTTTCATTCAATTCAAAATCTGGTTAGTTAAATGTGTCTGATTTTTTTGGGAGTGATTTGGCATGGAAAGACCCCTGTATATTTAAACCGCTGACAAAGTAATAAATACTAAAAGACTGAATGTTTGAAAAAAAAACAACTGACCACACAATCTATTCATCATTGTTTTATGTTGAGAGGGAAAAAAATTTCATCTGTGCTGTATGTTACACATACGTACAGCACATTTGACGATAAAGTTGTATTCAATTCAATTCAATCAAACCAAATATACTGCAAGCAATTTTGAATTAGTCACTAAATGTGTTTGAAGGTAATAACGGTCTTCACCCATTTTCTTCCTTTTTTCAGTCCGAGATAAAAAAGATCTTCCCTTGGATTCAGTTGATCACAAAGACCCGGATGGATCCTTTGATTATCAGTAAGTGTCACCAAACAGAACCTGCTGTGGTTTATCATCCGCTCAGGTTCAAGAATGGACTCTCCTCCATAAAGCTAACCTCTCGGAAACATCTTCTTGGATTTGCCCCGATCATGTAGAAGAAGTTGCGGGCCACTTTTCAATTGCATTGTTAACGTTTCTTCATTTTGCCCCTTACTGGATAGTATATCACTAAGTTCACTTGTTTTTTTTCACACTTTGAGGATTGAAATGTCAAAAACATTACTTATATTCCCCATTATGAGGCCGACCTAAAAGCATTCCATTCGCTCAAAAATCCGATGTGCCTCATATATGGATCAATATTTGGATTTCTTGGTCATAGTCTTTTAAATGTTCTGTAACAGCTGCAGCGGTTGTGAAAGCTCGATATAAATAAAGCTGTATTATATTATATTATATTGCATTGCATTCCCTTTAGCATAGCTCCATCTAGTGGATGCATAACACAACCGCAGCCACTAATGTGGCTTCTGTTCTACGCGGCTTATCATGCGCCCGATATTTGAAAACAGTTTGAAAATAGGCTATTTGTTGGAAGGTTGCGCCTTATACTCAGAAGCACCTTATAGTGCGGAAAATACGGTATTTGACTTCATGTACATATATTGTATTGTTCTCAAAAGCAAATACTTTTTAAACAAAATTCATTTGGGATGAAATCAGAGAAGAAGAAAAAATCCGCCTGAATTTTTGATGGTACAGTTATGAACCTCAGTATTTTTCACTGGGGCATTGCCATATTCTGTGCCTCCTGTGCAATTCTTTGTTTTTCTGAGTATGTTTTTAGTCAGTGCGACACAATGTTACTTTCTTTGACATTTCCAATTGAAATATCGCAACCTAAGATGCCGGAATATACTTAGCGGTGGTTGGGAAGTTTTTTTTCTGACCAACTTAGAGGAAGAAATTTCGCCAAAAGACGATCTGTTAGACATTTGAATGAGATATTTAAATGAGACTAAATGTGGCAGTATGCTGTATCACGTTATGTATTTTGCTCCTTTCAGGTTGCACTGATTGCCGAGGCATCATTCTTCTCCAATAAAAATGACTAATGCCTTGTTTCCTTGTTTGAAACTAAAACACGTTTTGTGTCGCATGCTAACTAAACTTATCCCGCCTTACTTTTTTTGTCGTTATTTACGATCCTGAAAAAAACCCCAAACAAACGTAAAGCTTTTACAAAACTTCATTTATAGTCCTATTTTTTTTTACAACACATATTCAATCAACCCCATTTGATGATGTTTTTTCCTTTTCTTTTTTTTATACACGCAAATCTCCCCTTTGCTGAAAAGCCGTTGCCATAGAAGTCTGCAATTCCGTCATGGAATGACAGGGGGCTAACTTTGACGGCATTACATTTAGGGATAAAGTTCCTCATCAGTGACGTGGGGGAATTTATACCATCAGCATGTTTGCTGGTTTGATGCTGTGGGAAATCTTTATGTACGATAATGCCAAATAAATGTGGTATTTCCACGCAGCCACCGTCTCTGGTCAGACTCATGGACTAATCTGTGACGCCCGTGCAGCCCCATGTGTTTGTAAAGAGCTCCTCTTTTCCTCATTCGAGTAAACCCTTCACTCCTCTCTTGCCCTCTCTTCGCCACTTGTCTCTATTATATGCTGAAATGATGCATATCACCTGGGGGGGGGGGCTCGTTGGCGAGCGCCTGGTGGCCGGGCTCAGCCCAAAGAGGCAACGTGGGTCCCCCTTCTCATGGGCTCACCACCCATGGGAGGGGCCAAAGGGGGTCGGGTGCAGTGCGAGCTGGGCGGCAGCCAAAGGCGGGGGACCCTGGCGGTCCGATCCACGGCTGCAGAAGCTAGCTCTTCTAGGGACGTGGAATGTCACCTCTCTTACAGGGAAGGAGCCCGAGCTGGTGTGCGAGGTAGAAAAGTTCCGACTGGATATAGTCGGACTTACCTCCACACACAGCCTGGGTTCTGGTACCAGCTCTCTCGAGAGAGGGGTTGGACTCTCTTCCACTCTGGAGTTGCCCACGGTGAGAGGCGCAGAGCAGGTGTGGGCATACTCATTGCCCCCCGGCTCAGTGCCTGTACATTGGGGTTCACACCCTCAGTCGGAAAAGGGTGGAGTGCCCACTCCGGGTCGGGGAGGAGATCTTGCCCCAAGTGGAGGAGTTGAAGTATCTTGGGGTCTTGTTCACGAATGAGGGCAGGAGGGAGCGAAGAGATCGACAGGCGGATCGGTGCAGCCGTCTGCTGTGATGCGGACGTTGTATCGGTCCGTCGTGGTAAAGAAGGAGCTGAGCCAAAGGGCGAAGCTCTCAATTTACCGGTCGATCTACGTTCCAACCCTCATCTATGGTCACCAGTAATGGGTCGTGACCGAAAGAACGAGATCCCGGATACAAGCGTCCGAAATGAGTTTTCTCCGCGGGTGTCCGGGCTCTCCCTTAGAGATAAGGTGAGAAGCTCGGTCATCCGGGAGGGGGGCTCAGAGTCTAGCCGCTTCTCCTCCACATCGAGAGGAGCCAGATGAGGTGGCTTGGGCATCTGATTCGGATGCCTCCTGAACGCCTCCCTGGTGAGGTGTTCAGGCATGTCCCACCGGGAGGAGACCCCGAGGACGACCCAGGACACGCTGGAGAGACGATGTCACCCAGCTGGCCTGGGAACGCCTCGGGATCCCCCGGGGAGAGCTGGAAGAAGTAGCTAGGGAGAGGGAAGTCTGGGCTTCCCTGCTAAAGCTGCTGCCCCGCGCGACCCGGCCCCGGATAAGCGGTAGAAGAGGGATGGATGGAGTCATCGCTGCCTGACAGGAAGCAAAACAAGAACAGGTACAGTGAAACTCCTCTACAACGAAATCATGTTTGCAGCAAGACATTTTTCACAACAGGGGGTTTTTCACTGGAGCAAATTTGATCTCAGATGTAAACACACACACACACACACACAAATGTATGTGTACTCTTTATTTTTATTCCAATAGTGCATAAGTATGAGCACACACTTATTTGACACTTCATTTCGTCAGTGTAGAAAGAAAAAAGGGAAGAAATTGCGAAATGTACGATCAGCATTCACTTTCACTTCATCAATTTCTTGGAGAATGTCTTTTATTTTGCTTCCTCCGTCTTTCATTTTGATGACTTTTCCCCTCTCTTCCAGCGTCAGAGCGCTTCTTGTCTTAGCTGTTTGACATCCAAAGGTCCGTTTGGTAGCCATTTTAGCAATGCAACGTTCATGCTACGTCTGAATCGAACAATAACGCGTACTTCCTGGACCCGGTGGCTTTTCTATCCACTATCTCACTGTCACTAACTCGACCTCCCTCTCGATCGCCACCCAAGACAGCGTTGCTCAGCTGATGTCATGCAATGAACTTTTAAGACAGCCACGGGACGTTTTGTAGTCCTCCATGGCCATAGTTAGTGCGATGGAACGCACCTTCTCGCTAATTCGCGTTCCAGTTAGCGTAAGCTTTTTAGCATGATAACAAGTAAAGCATTCCAGGAAACGTTTGTTTATTTGAATGTCCGCCGAGCCATAAGCAATTTACTCTGAGCAGCTGATCGGATGCATTCCACGCTATCTTCCACGGATCAAGCTACAGTATCACACACACATAAACCCTAACCCAATCGGAGGCCAGGATGATGCTCGGTAAGCCAATGGCAAGAGCAGCGATGAGTATGTCGCGTTCAGAAAACTCGGACCTGTGTAAACCAGTGTGGTGGTTGCTTTTGCCGTTTCCGAACGAAGCAGAACAGGTCGCCGTTGGATTAAACTTCGTTGTAGTGAATCTCTCACGAGGCAAGAGCAGAGAAAAAGATTCCGTATAACGCAACAGGGTTTTTTTTTCATCGTATGGGGGGCAGGAGAATGGGAATGGTGTCAATGCAGATTTTTTTCACATTAGGGGGTATTTTCATCCATGTAGGTTTCGCTCTAGAGGAGTTTCACTGAACTTTGGTTTTCCTGACGCATCTTTCATGGCACTGTGCATGTCCGGTGTTCAGAATTTATTCTGAGGATATTGGAATTTAGGGTCAATCAGATTTCACAGCCTGTTTGACGAAAGCATTATTTGCTTTATGGTCAAGGTCAACCTGGAAAAAGGGTCACCCGAACGGGATATGGCTTTGGAGTTCCAAGCAAGTAAAAGGCAATCAAAGGCAATGCAAAGCTGTCATATCTCCAACCGCAGTTGATTCCTCCAGAGTTACGTGAGCTATAATCTTTCTGACATCGGGGAAAAATAACACCATGCTTCTCTTTGGCTTGCAGCAGCGATGAGGACAACAAGCCTCTTCAAGGTAGCCAAACATCACTGGAGGGCAACGTGAAGGAGAGCGACGACAGCCTGGTGGACTACGGCGAAGGCGGTGACGGCCAGTTCAATGAGGACGGCTCTTTCATCGGCCAGTACACGGTCAAGAAGGACAAGGATGAGACGGAAGGCAACGAAAGCTCGGAGGCCACCTCACCAGTCAACGCCATCTACTCGCTGGCATAGTGCCGCTACCCAGTGCGACTTTTGACACTCGCTTGCACGGCCTGCTTTGGAGTGTTGGAGACACACGCGGAAAGATGAAGACTCGACGAATATGTGAAAAGAACTGGGCCGCTACGTCGACCGCGTAGGTTCTCCTCTGCAGGTCAAGTGAGAGAATACTGGAGAGCAATTGGAGGTCATGCCTTTATTTCAAATGTCCGGAACTTGGAAAGTGTTCCCATGGAGAAGAAATTTGCTCAAAGTGCTTCATTTTGCTTTGTGCTCGGCCTGCCCTTTATCCACACAGACTTCGGTGTGCCTTCGGGGGGAAGCTTTCCATGTTTTTAGGCATAGAAAAGCACTCTGTTGACTTTTTCCAGTACAGTCAAACCTCGGTTTTCGTACTTAATCCGTTCCAGAAGACTGTTCGAAAACCAAAACCATGTTTCCCATTGGAATCCATGTAAATGTTTTTAATCCGTTGCAAGTCAAGAAAACAACTTTTTTAAACCACATTTTTTTTTTACAATTTCACACCTTAAACTGTACACATGTAATAGGAGAGCAGGTAATATGTAAAATACTGTACAAACAACCTGTAATATGTTTTATTTTCACCAATTTTAACATTAACATAGTAACATAAAAATTGTTACTATCTGTCGTGGGGCGTGCGCCTATCCTAGCTGTCATCAGGCAGCAGGCGGGGCATTTCGGCCTCCCGAACTCCTTCGCCAACACAGACAGTCACACGCACACCTGACTCATATTTTGCGATCAAATCTTTCTTAAATTCTATAGTTTTGCGCTCTATTTTCCTCTTTTCTTCATCAGGTTTACCACTTCCACTTGCTTTCTTTGGTGCCATGGTTAGGGGCTGATACACGATGCAAAAATAACAGTCCAATATTACGTAGTTCTCACCAAACACGTCTGCTTTTAAAAAAAAAAGATTTATTGAACAATACAAACTCGTCTGCTCACAATGGACGCTACTGGTGTAGCGACGCTAGACGAGGAAGCGAAGCCGACGCATTCAAGTGAGCTCAGTTAGTTCGAGATCATCCGAGTCATACAAAACTCGAAATTTTTGTTCGAAAACCGGAATTGTACGAGAACCGAGACGTCCGAAAACCGAGGTTTGACTGTATTTGATTTGATTTTTTTCAAGCTGTCCCATCTTTCTTTTTGGATTCTCTCAAAGTGGAATGAGGTTCAAAACATATCAGCCTATAACCGTCGAAACTCACCAGGATGCTAAGCAGATATGTTTATCATATTGATATGTACGCGAAGAAAGATTTTAAGTTTCCTCAGCTGGTCTCTGTCAATCTTAATGAAGTCTGTACGCAGTCCCGGCACATAATTTGGTGCCCCGTACATCTATGCACGACCACCACGACCAGGCCACGACATCTGGCTTTATACACATCGATTGTTTTATGCCACTTGCAGGGTCTATCACACTCTTCATAATCACTTTGCCTTTTCCACTGCGGTAGACATACTTTTTTTACCTTGCATCCAATGTTGTCGTGCAAATGTCCGCCATGATGCTAATCACACACAAAAAACAAAAAAAAGCCATATATGCTCCAAGCGGCTCTAAAAGTCTATGTTGCAAATGTATCCCATTTGTATAAAATTGTTCTGGAGCATGGAGGGCACTTGGAAGGCATCAAAGAGTTACTCGTGCTTGAGGAACACCAGTGGACAAAATTCAGTCTCTCGTAAGCATGCCGACTGATGCTGTCACATTTGTTTCCTGAAGTCTCGCGAGGCGTACATGATGATTAGCTTCTTCTCACTTTATTTAACAACACTGCAGCATCTACCAAGCAGAATCATCTCATAATCACCAATGAACAATGGAACATATAGATCTATATTATTATAGCCTACTACTTTTTAAAAAGTATTTTCTTATTGGGAGCAGCAAGCAAAGTTCCCCATTTGTGTTTGGCGAAGATCAATAAAAGAGGACTTCATGTACGCATGCGATTTCATTGGATGGCAGATGGATGCAGCGTGAGAATCGGAGATCCTGAAGATGTCTTCAGAATTTTTTGCTTCACCAATCCGCGTTTCGTTTCAACCAACGGGATCCACCCCCGGTTATTTACACTCTTTGTGAGCATACACTAATGGTCTTGTCCGTCCTAATAGCCAGACTCTAAAAAGAAGAATGGCCGTCATGTCACGTCACAGAAATGTGTCAGTCGATCCATGTTGGCTTTTTAAACAATCCTGTGGCACCTTAGCATCAATTGTCAGTCTTTTAAAAATCATCTCCGAGTTTAGTCTTCAACCCATCTTTCTTTTACAAAACGATCGATTCCTCCCTTGTTAGGGTTTTTATAAATGCAAACAATTTATCAACAGTTGAAGAAAGCTTTAGATATGCATAGAAATGATAAAAACATATAGCATGGGGGAAAGAAAGAAAAAAAAAATCATTTGACACATAACTTAGAAATGAGAAATGCTCCGGTGCTCTTTTGAAGGACGTCGGCAGCGTATGTATGCTTGCTAGCATTGCCACTGCTAATTACTGCTTTGTCACGGCATTATTCTGACGAGACTGCTTGACTTTCTACATTCATTCGGCACAATTCAATTTGGCACAAGTAGTGCTCATAAATCCAATAGTTTTACATCTTCACTTCAGTTAATAACTGGAGTTGACATTTTACTTGACATATTAGTATTTGTTGCTTTCATGTGAATATTCTTCATTCATCCATACTCATAATTAAGTCATTATCTGTTGAATAATTGTCCGAAAAAAATCATGTTCAACCAATGTGTTGTTTCCTGTGAGATATAGCCAACATATTTCCAAAAATCAGTTACTGTTCATGATGACACGCGTTAATATCAGTATGGGAGTGGGACATGTTCAGTATATTTGTGTAGCAGCTGGCTTTTTGGAAAACAACAAATGAATTGTGTTGCCGCACATGAAAAAAAAGGTTACGCTTGTCCAGACAGTGTGCTGCTCGCTCTTCTTGTATCCATGTTGTATTCCTGTTACTCTTGTTATTCAGATTTATGTCCGTCCACATAGATTAAAAAAAAAAATGCTGTTTTACTCTTTATTTGGCATATATTATGTACATTTGCATCCATGTGTTTCCCATAACCAAGCGCCGGTAAAAACACAAAGACTGGTTGTGCATGAGGTATCCCTAATGGTTGTTCGTCTCTGTGTGGGCGATGGTCAGGCTGGCAACAATTTGGCAACTGGCAATAGGGTGTTCCCCGCTAATCCCCTGCCTACAATGTTTTCCAGCCCCCGCCCGGAACCCTAAATACTATATCTGACAAACAATTTTTAAAAAAAGTCACTAATTTGTCCCTGCAAAAAAAAAAAAAAAATGCGAAAGGCACTTGGTCTGCCAGATACCCTTGTTATGACTAACATGTGTCCTCTGGAACAAAATTCACACCCGACTTCATTTGACCTGTTGCTTTGGCATTGTAATGTACTGTTGCTCATACATCCATGTATTTATTCATGGTTTTAAGTTCACATTGTGAAAAAATGACATCTCTTGTGCAATTCTTCACTGTATAATGTAAATAAGACAAACCGTACGAGCTCAAAGTGCTGCTGCCATTTGTTGCGCACGTTCATCTAATGGGCCTGAGAAATGATGCATTTGGGTCAAACTAACTCCCTTCTTCAGTGCTACTCTTACTGTCACATGATCGGTTAGTAGCCGTCTCCCAATGGCATAACCTAAATTAGCTGCAGAGCTCCAGACGAACCTTTTTTAATTAATTTTTTTATGAGGAGCAGAGTGGCCCCTAACCTTTTATGGGGGCATTTAAATATTCACTCCTCAAATTTTTGCCATATGACCGACAAATGGGCTGAAGTATGGAGCACCAGTTTGTGAGCAGCAAAAAAAAAAAAAAAATAATATTCAAAAATAGAATTCACTAATGACATTTTTAAAAATCTGCAGATAGACTTGAAAACATTTTTTTCGAGATGTTTGAAAAAATCCCTGATGCACCAAAGCCGCGATAAACAAACCGCGAAATAGCGAGGGGTCACTGTATCCCTCTCGACTCCAACACACCTGATTGAAACGATCAGTTCATCAGCAAGCTCCGGGGACGACCTGAAACAATCATGAACAATGGAAGCAGGTGCGTTGGGAGTAGGGAGGGCTCGAAAACAGGCACGATATGGCTCTGGAGGAACCCGAGTTCCCTTCCCCTCTGCTGTATCGGACGGAAAAAAAGGCAAAAAAATACCTGTGCTCTGAAATAAATAAATAAATACATTTAAAGATAAAGTGTAAATTGACAAGAAGAATTGTTGGCCAAATTGTGACTGAATTATTTGATCCCTGGCCCTGATCCTTTCTTTATATTGGAGCAAAAATGATGACACCAAGACGCATCCATAGTGCAAATTTCCCCAGTGCGGGACAAATAAAGGTTTTCTTATTCTTATTCTTAATTCTGGCCAGGATTTAAACCCCAGGGTCCAATCCAATTCAGGGTCCAACAGTATTTCAGTTGTTTATTGAAAAAGAGAAGAAGAAAAAAAAGCTCTGTCTCCTCACAGCCATCGCTCATAGAAAGGAGCTGTTGTCAACAGGAAGTACGGCAAGCAAGAAAGATTCACACATATTTTACTGTTCCTTGTCGTTTTGTTGTGCTCATTTCCCCCCCACCCCCACTGGAAACAATACTGTACTCCAGTGTCTCTTTTCGCTGTTTTCCTCCTGACCCTTCTTGAAAGGGGGGGAAAAAACGTCAACGTGCCGTTGTACACTGTGCTTTACTTCATTTCTAAATGCTGCAAAGAATAGAACAATTGCAACGTCATTGTTTAGGATGCTTTTTTTTGGCTTTTATACAATTAACGATCACGTGGGCAGCTTTTTTTTTTTAATGTTTATCAGAGCAGTGAGTTTCAATCTTGTTTTGACACCCAATTAACAGGTTTCTTACAAAACATCGACTTTAAAGGGAAAAAAATGTACGTATTCACTTCACCATGTATGCGTGTCTGATGCATTGTTGCAACTTCTGCTAGCGAAGCCCTCTTTATAGTAAAGCTATATTCTTTTCTCTACCTTCTGACTGCTGGTCTTTTGTCAAAGCAGACGATGCCGTGATAGCAGTTGCAAAGACTTTGGATGGGAAGAACTGATCCAACTTCTTTTGTATACATGCAGCTCTTTGGTTGAGTTCAATGCGGCTTTCACAAGACAAAAAATGAAATGAAAATAAAAACATTGATTTACTGATTTGGACATCAACATCAGGTCCTGCCCGATATGCCAATCGGCCAAAGTGGGCGGGAGAGGAAATTAATTGGCAGGGGGATTAAGTGCGTTGTTGTCTGGATTTATTTGGAGTTATTTTTTTTTTTCATTTTTTCATTTGTATGGACTGTGTTATTTCTCCATTGTATGGAGACTTACGGGAAACCTGAACTAAAACCAAAGTATTGTCGCAGGAGAGCAGAATACGAATGCAAATGACATTTTTCATATTTTCATTTGCCTAAAATTTGAATTTTCGGGAGTATTTGTCACAGCTAGCCTTTGTTTCAACTCATAAAGGATCTACTCATCTGATTTATTTACGCAGTAAAGTCAAAGCAGCGCGGTCAGTGACTTTTAATAGCCGTACACATTTTCGCATCTAATCAACCCCGTGTGACCTTCAAATGTGAACCCAAGTAACTCAATCCAATTTACCCGAATAGCAATTCAAACGTGCGATTGCGACTGTTCATGCAAAGAGTTCCGAATGAGATGAGCAAACTGTAATTTAGCTTCTTTAAACAGGAGTCCAGCAAAAAGAACAACCTGCTATAATTAAGAAACCGGAGAAAATCAATACACACACACACTTCTTAAAGATTTGCCGACCACTGAAGTGGTTTTCTGTTGAGTCACTCCTATATTGTCCTTTTTATCTGCTGTCCTAATCAGTTATTATTCTTTTAACCTGTCCAGAAAAATCGACTAATCTAATTGTAGACTGTGTAATTCATCTGTGTTTATTACAAGTCCATTAGCTGGAGTAGCCAATGTGATGCTGTTTTTTTTTTTTTTTTTAATGTCCATTACATTTATTCCCATCATCGTCTAGTGTGAGTAAACCTGATGAACAGAGGATGAGCGCCCCCCCACCAGTCACTGGTCTGTCATTTGTTATGTTCATTAGTTAATGAAGAAAAATACAATGTCTTGCAGACACGCGTGCTGTATGTCAACAATGTCCATTTGTCATTTGAAATACGATTTGGCAGGCCTTCAAAGTACTCCAAAGACTCAGGACCCTATTTCGGTTGACTGGGACCCGTGCAATCGGCGTATAAAAACGTACATCACTTTTTTTTTTTTTGTCTATCATGTTTGTGGCCATATTGTGCCTCTGGGCGTTCTAGCGGATGGAGTTGTCTCGCCCCCGAATCATCCAACAGTTTGGTAACAGAAAGCAGTCATTTACGTGCAATCCGGCAATAGTCTAGTTCAGCGTGTTGGTGAATTTGGTCGACGTGCTACATCTGAGCTGGTCTCCAATTCCCCATGTCACATGCATGACTGATTTCATCATCCGCAAGTGGAGATCTTGCAGTTAACCTACAAATGTCATGCACGGATCCCAGCGAGTCCATTTCACAGCATACATACATACATTACATGAAATTAAATGACATCAACATTGATTTCAGGTTCAGTAAATAAGTTCCAGACACAAGACGAAAGGAGTCCGGATTGTTGGAAGGCTGGGTGGGGCCGGGGGTTGAGGGGGCGGATGGGTGGTGAAGAGGGAGGGTGGTGATGGTCTGGATAAATGAAGCCCTGGGGGAGGTGTATGCGTGTGTGTGTTGGGCTGTCAACGTGACATGAGCTAATGGCTCTCTGCTGGCATCTGGCTAATGTGCATACGCAGAGCTCATTTAAGAGTCAAGGAAGAATCCCCAAGGGACGTAAAGGGGGTGCAAAGGGGTGTTAGGGCGGGGTCTGGCAAACCAGCAGAGTCTCATACTGAGAAGACGGTAGATGATCTCGATTTCTTTACAAGGACATTGTCTCATTGATTTTTGCAGCAACGACTCCATGTACTCTTACGTACTGAATAATTTAGTTTTTTTGTTCTTGTGGGATTGATTTTGCAGTCTCTAAATTCCAATCCGATGTCTTTTTTCTGCCCCCATTTTTAACGGATAACTAATTCCTGGAAATGTAACCTTATATTGTTGACTTGGTCACAGTTGATGTTGTTGACATTGTTCTTTGCGTGTATAAAATTTTAAAATGTTCAAAATCAAGACAAAGTGCTTAACCTAATACTGTACTCATTTTGCATTGAATATCGCTGCATGAAATGCTTTCAAAAATGAATGAGTAATTAAAACTTGTCAAAGCCACTAAAAAGGTCAATTGCTAAGCTTTACACTAATGATTGATTGATTGGTTGACTGAATCCATCCGTTTTTCGATCCGCTTTACCCTCACAATGTTCGCTGGGGGTTCTGGAGCCTATCCCAGCCATCTTCGGGTAGTAAGCGGGAGACACCCTGAACCGGTTGCCAGGCAATTGCAGGGCACACACACACACTCACAGTCCCACAAAGGGACAATTTAGAGTGTTCCATGAACCTACCTTGCATGTTTTTGGAATGTGGGAGGAAACCGAAGTACCAAGTGCGTGGTCTGAAAGGTGTTGTGTCTCCCCGTGTCATTATAAGGCTTGTCTTTAATGTCCTCTTCGGTAATTGGTTCGATAGTTTGGTATGAAGAAATGTTTTAACATGTGAACGTTACATTTTTACTCAACATCGGGTGCACATCACTATCTAAAGCATCTCACTTATGAACGAGCTATTTCTTGAGGCATTATGTTTGGACTGATAAGCTAAGCCTTTTAGCAGCTTCTCCACCCTTGTGTGTCGCTCCCCCGTGCCACATAATTAGATACGCCTCACTGAATAGACACTTTACTGAAATACTGGGTCCCCAGAAGGGAATAGTCCTGTGTATGGTCTGTCTAGCTGACACAGGACAGATGTAGTGAAGGAGAACAGGCTCAGCATGGGGTGGAACCTAAAAAGAGCACATCTTTTTTTTCCAGTTGGCTCTTCAGCATAAATGTGATCTTTATTCATCATTTACATGCTTTATTTTGTTATAGTTGCGGTTACTTTTGTGGTCTAAAAGCACAAAACTTTTTTTTTTTTTTTACATTTGTCTGAAAGAGAAGCCCGGTGGTTGGCCCGTCCACCTCATAGTTCCCATTTTGGATGTCAGATACAGTGAAACTCCTCTACAACGAAATCATGTTTGCAGCAAGACATTTTTCACAAGGGGGGGTTTTTTCACTGTAGCAAATTTGAAACAGGAAATCTACATGGGTGAAAATACCCCCTAATGTGAAAAAAATCTTCATGCATTAACACCATTCCCACTTTCCTGTTTCAAATTTGCGACAGTGAAAAACCCCCCCTTGTGAAAAATGTCTTGCTGCAAACATGATTTCGTTGTAGAGGAGTTTCACTGAAATAGTTTTGTCAGAAAATGCGCCAGGCGCCCTTCCCCTCAAACCCTGCTGTCGGGCTACAAGCTTCCTGGTTGCCGCACTGCTTTTCCCGCCGTCTCCGATCAAATCCGATGATGATCACTTCGGGCCAAAAAGACATAAAGTATGTCAAAGGATTAGCTGATTGTCCTGCTGAATGGGGGAAAAAAAGTCCTTAAAAATGGCTAAATTAGCCTCCAAAAGTCCTTAAAAGGTCCATAAATAAAAATGAACACACATTTTTGAAATTTTGTGGCAAAACCCAAACACAAAAAGAGCTTGTCAACTCGACATACAAAGACCGGAGCCGATCAGACAATCAATGACTCTTCTGCATATGGTAGATTATTTTCTGGACATATCGGACAGGATTCGATGGGGCTCGTCTCCTGAGATTCAACTTGAAGAAGATTCATCCGGGTTTTCTGGGATGGTGGTCACCAATCATTGTGTGCGCGCTTTGTGACAGATCATCTGTTCGAATGAAGTCAGCATAAGCAACAGACTGCCTACATTGAGGATTAATCTGAGTCAGGTTACACGGCAGGCCATCTGTATGTGACACAGCTCTCACTCTTCAAAGGAAATCAATGCGCAATGTGTAGAAGAGACCAGACATGGTGTCTTTGGGTGGGCCCCGCCAATCCGACACTGACACACTCATGCGCACGTATCAGATGTCTCTCTTACAACATGTCATCCCTAACCCTAACCCTCATCTTTTTCTTTTTCAATTAATTAGACAGAGATTTAATTTCAAATTGTCTAATTCAACATTGAATGCACCTAACATGATCTTTGCAAAATAAATAAATAAACACACACACGCGCACACACACACACACACACACACACACACACACACACACACACACACACACACACACACACACAGGTACATATACAGTGTATATATATATATGTATATTCCCAAATTTCTTGCCATATATATATATATATCTATCTATCTATCGATCTATCTATATCTATATATAGATATATATATATATATCTCATAATTTTTCTCTATTTATTTGTAAAAATACAAAAATAAAAATTAAATTATATATATACAGTATACATATATATATGCGTTTCATTCTGTTAATTATCTGCAATCGAACTCGGATTTGAGCAACCAACAAAGCGTTCTAAAAACAAGTCGAAAAAAAGCTTTTACTTTGTAAAACAGAAACCAACCGGAAGTGTCCTTTTTCCTCTCGACGTCAACTTGCCGTGTGCTCAAATCGACCAGACGGTGATGGAAAGAAAGGAGAGATGCCAAGGAAAGGAAAGGGTGGGAGCGAGAAGCGGAGAGCGCGACAGCAGAATTTGGCACCACAGAGAATTGGACAGTTATAAAATTGTGTTCATCTGAGACACGATTTTTGCTCACTTGACGCGGGGGTTACATCTGCCCCAAAATTTGAGCGGCTCCCGTTGTTGCTGCGGCTGCTGCCATTGGGAAACATCGGTGGGGTTCAAGGTAAGTCCATAAACGCCCTGCCTCCATGCACACGCCTTCATCTGATTTCTCACGTCCAAAGCCCGCATTTTGCACCAGCGAAGGTGTGTAAGGCTTTGTTTTTGCTTTTGCATTTGGAGAATCTGACATGTGCTGAGTTTGACGCAGTAGCGGCGTCACAACTCGGGCAGAACCATCGCGCCATTAGTTGTTGTTTTTTTTCCTCAGTAAAAAACGAGTTTATGGTCCAATGGGTGTTGGTTGCTGAACGCCGTTTCTAACTTTAAAAATAAACCCAAACAACAACAGTTAATGCATGCATGCACACACAGACAATGCAGATCGGCTAAATGTCACGTCGATTGCTGGGACATGATTCATTATACGTCCTGTAATAATTTGCCGTTATTTTCTATTAATAACTCTGGTGGAGAACTATTTGGCAGATTATAATGAACCAAGGTTTATTTATGCCGAAGCACGTTTGGGGACTAATTATCTTCAGCTTGAAGTCAGTTTTCAGCAGGTCACTGATCATTCTTGTAATGCTCTCACATTTATTTACGGGTCATTCCATCTAATATCAGCCTGGCCGTTTTTTTTTCTTCTCACTGTTGATGTCTGCTCATGAATTAAAAATGCTTTAATTGCCCAATACAGTATTCTCTTTAGCATTATAATCTGAGCCTAAATTATTTTTTTTTTAAGTGCCATTTTCATTTTTCAAGATTACAATTCAAATAACAGAAATACATTAATGAATACAGTACAAGGACAAAACAACCTTTTTTACCTAGTTTTAAAACCGAATTCATCAACTTCATATTGGTTTTTGAAATTAGTTACCGTCGTCCAAGTAATAAAAACAACAACAAACGCCCACAAGAGGCACATTTGATATCAAATAGGGGGCCATAAAATATCATCCTAAAGGCTACAAATGGCCCCCAAGCCGAGTTTTAGACCTCTGCCATAAAATGTATGTCCCCCCCAAAAAAATCAGATCACAAAATACACACACACATATATTAATTTCTTGCATTCAACTCATATCTTTGTTCTCTTTTTAGGCATAAACGGGACCCACCGATGAGAAAGAAGACTTGCACGGCACCTAATCTCTTCATGAAGTGGATCAAGACGATGGAGCCTTTTTTGACCCTTCTGGTCCTCAGCTCACTGACACTCAAAGCTTTTGGCAAGTTTATTCAATCACACACGTGCGCATCCTGTTCACACATACCCTTTTCTTACAAATGTCTTTCATGTATGCGTATGCATACATAGATAAGTGAATCACAGGCTGAATGCATCTTTTGCCTCATCCAGCTAATTCCCATTATAGGCCTAATTCTTATATGCCTTAACAGAATTGTGAGATTTATTTTCAACCATGCTGTGTGTGTGTGTGTGTGTGTGTGTGTGTGCACGCGTATGTGTGTGCGTGCGTGCACACTATTTGAAATTGCATACTCCGTTTAAACTCATCGCTTTTTATTATTTATCATTTTATCTGTGGTTTTATTGCTCATTTTTCATTGTCCTTGGGTGTTTTGAAAGGCGCTTATAAATAAAATGTATTATTATTATTATTATTATTATGTATTTGCAGGTGGAGATGTGTGTGTCTCTGGTCATGATAGCGGGCAGTCTTTGAAGAACAACCAAGCGGCTTAATTTACCCGGAAGGGCTGAGTGAAGGGAAGGTAGTTCTCAGCTGTCAGGCCAGGGCAAGTCCAGCTGCATCCTACAGGTGGGTCATACCGTTCCAGGCTAGGCCACAGGATTGTCTTGGGATTGACTCATATAGACCCTCAATACAGTGAAACTCCTCTACAACGAAATCTACATGGGTGAAAATACCCCCTAGTGTGAAAAAATCTTCATGCATTAACACCATTCCCACGTTTCCTGTTTCGAATTTGCTACAGTGAAAAACCCCCTGTTGTGAAAAATTTCTTGCTGCAAACATGATTTCGTTGTAAAAAAAGAAAGACATGGTTTGAGAGGGGTGGCATATGAATGGATAAAAATTTACCTAGATGATAGAAATCAGCATGTGCAGTTATGTTTTTTACATGGGACCTTTTCAACTATTCCTGTGTGGCTTTTTCTTTTTGACCTGCAGGTGGTTGGTGAATGGTACTGAGGTCCCGCTGGGTTTAGACCTCCGTTATACTCTGGTTGCCGGCAACCTGGTGATCAGTAGACCCGAGTCTGGTCGAGACACGGGTTCTTATCAGTGTCTTGCCATTAACCGCTGTGGAACGATCATCAGCAGAGCAGCAAACCTCAAATTTGGCTGTAAGTAAAGTTGCAGTTCTCTACACTCACCAAAATAAATGTCAGTCGTTCTCATTCGGTTGTCTGTGCGCACACACACAACACTTGACAACATTCAGAAGGGCAGCAGAGCAAAATATCATACACAAATTAGTAGTGTGTACGGTGACAATATTTAAACACAGTAAGAGAACATTTTAAAAACATCTTAAAGTACAGTGAAGAAATAGAAGTGGGTTCCTCAAATAAAATAAAAAAACTGATTTGAAATTGTTGATCAAATCCTGAATCAAATGGTGTAAGAAGAATCGTTTTTAACCTGTATTTAAAAGCATTTACACTCGTGTTGTTAGCTTATTCCATTTGTGTGCAGCATCACGGCTAAAGGCAGCTTCACCGTGTTTACTTTGAACTCTGGGCTCCACTCATTGTGCCTGGCTTTCCCCCCCCCCCCCCCCCCCCCAAGTCAGTTTGGATTGACTCCAGCTCACCGTAATGAGGACAAGCGGAATGGAAAATGAGTTAGAACGCCAGTCCGAATTTTGAGTTGCCCTGTACAATGTTAGCGATGCTTTATATGATACAATGTCATTAAAAAGAGTTTGGACCTTGCGAAAAATATGTGATTTTGTGTATTCCGGATAGCCGGCCATGTGAATGGCCTACATTGCTCTTTTTTTTGTGTGATGATTATTTTTTTTTCTTTCTCTTAGACCTTCACGACTTCCCTCCCGACAGCAGGAGTCCTCAGACAGCTTATGAAGGCATCGGAACGTTCCTGGCATGTCAGCCACCTCCACATTACCCAGGTAACATTTTAATGCCAGGTATGCCGTGCATGTCGTATTTGAGATTTTTAGGACTGAAGGGCGACTTACTCCAAAAGGGAATGGCCTACTGCGCTTTGACTTAATCAGATCAACACGAATCTTCTCCTCTTTTGCAGCTCTATCCTACCGGTGGCTCCTGAACGAGTTTCCCAACTTCATCAAGAAAGATGATGGCCGCTGGTTTGTATCCCAGGTAACGGGTAACCTCTACCTGGCCAAAGCGGAGCCCAACGACACCGGAAACTACTTCTGCTTCACGACCATCAACATGGACATCAGTACGAAGAGTACCTTCAGCAAAGCTAACCAACTCACCGTGCTGCCTGAAGGTACGACCTTGCTACGGTGCATCTCAATTTGAAAACTTCCTTGATTAGCTACTGGTTGACCTCAACGATGTAATAATGGGCTGAACTACAGCGTAGTTGTGTTTTCATCCAGTACGATACTGGTGGAGATTAAAAAAATACATCTGAAAGATTTCCTGTGGGATTTGCTGTGCTTGGCACTGCATTTGTTTTTTTTTGCATGTTCATTTATTCGCAGATAATACAGTCAGACCTGGGTTTTCGTCCATAATCCGTTCCAGTAGGCTGTTTGAAAACCGAAATTGTTCGAAAACCGAAACCACGCTCTTTTTAAAATAAAAAGGTTTACTGAACACGTCTGCTCACAATGGAAAGCAACACGAGGAAGCGTCACTTCCTGGTCTACCAGAGGAAGCGTCACTTCCTCGTGTAAGGAAGGCGGGAGGAGTCAAATGGTGCATTCAAGTGCGCTCAGTTTGTTTGAGAACCCAAATTTGTTCGTCATCCGAGGCATAAAAAACTCAAAATCTTTGGTCGAAAACCGAATTAGTCGAGAACCCAGACGCTCGAAAACCGAGGTTTGACTGTAGTACCAAAAGTGGGTATCATTATGACATAAGATGGTTGTAGATCTCCAGCAAGCAACAAATTCATTATTTGCACACCAATAATTGTCATTAGACAATAACAAATCAATGATCTCAGTGAAATTAACTTCCTGGTTTGATTGTAGCCAATCCGAAGAAGTCCGCTCCAAGCATCAAGGTCCGCTTCCCAGCCGAGACCTACGCCCTTGCCGGACACACTGCCCAGTTAGAGTGCTTTGCCTATGGAAAGTGAGTTTCCTAAAGCGGGGATCTTCAATTGAAATGTGGTTTTGTTTCTATGAAAAAACTAATATTCGTCTTGACCATAAATAAAAGTGTTTTACTCCGACTAATGGACAACAGTGTATCATCATGAAACACACAAAGACAAAGTCCCTGATTGGTCGTTCTGGTCACGTGATCACAAGTGCTACTGTGATACGGAATCTAGCTGCGTATGCAGTCTGTGACGTCCCTTTATCTAACCACAAATTGACCGTGGGTCCACATGAGACCCTGACTTTTGGTCTGGACCATAGCCACGGTCCGCCATTTGAAAATCCCCATCCTGAACACTTCATCCTTTCTCTTTTTTTTTCCTTGGACCTCTTCCTTGTCTCTACGTTTCCTTTCCTCTCGTAGTCCAGTCCCAAAACTGAGATGGAAAAAGGTGGATGGACTGATGCCGTCCAAGGCAGGTTCAAGTGTTGCAAGTCCGACTCTTCTCCTACCAGATCTCTCCTTTGATGACGAGGGTGTCTATGAGTGTGAGGCCCACAATTCCGAGGGAGTTGACGTGTACCAGGGCCGCATCAGCGTGCAAGGTATTTGTTCCCATTTATTTACTTCAGAGTCAGTCGCCGTTGCTTTCATACTTGACCACTTTTGGAAAATGCCCTTTTCCATGCAGTTCTTTCTTTTGTGCTTCAGCTCAGCCAGACTGGTTGCAGGTGATGAGTGACTCTGAAGTCGAGATCAGTTCTGAACTGCAATGGAGTTGCATTGCTGCTGGTAAACCACGACCTTCTATTCGCTGGCTCCGCAATGGCCAGCCGCTCACTACACAGGTGCGAGTACGACACAGAAAAAAAAAAAAAGTAGTCAAACCTCGCTTTTCGAATGTCTCGGTTCTCGACCAATTCGATTTTCGACCAAAAATGTTGAGTTTTTTATGCCTCGGATGAAGAACAAATTTCGGTTCTCGAACAAACTGAGCAATTTACAGTTTGTTTGTACAGTATTTTACATATTACCTGCTCTCCTATTACATGTGTACAGTTTATGGTGTGAAATTGTAAAAAAAAAAAAAAGTGGTTTAAAAAAAGTGGTTTTCTTGACTTGGAACGGATTAAATTTTTTTACATTGATTCCAATGGGAAACATGATTTCGGTTTTCGAACAGCCTTCTGGAACGGATTATGGACGAAAACCGAGGTTTGACTGTATATTTATTCCGACGTAAAAATGTAGAGCGTATTTTCCGAACTACAAGTCGCTCCTGAATATAAGTCGCACCAGCCATAAAATGTATAATAAAGAACAAAAAAACATACACAAGTCGCACTGGAGTATAAGTCGCATTTTTTGGGGGGGGGAAATTTTCTGGAACGGATTACGGTCGAAAACCGAGGTACGACTGTACCCTTGTGTCTTTCCATCCACAACCCTATCCACTCTCCAGGATCGAGTGGAAGTAAATGCAGCTCGTCTCAAAATCAGCAACCTAGCCCTGGAAGATTCTGGGATGTACCAGTGTGTCGCTGAGAACAAGCATGGAACTATCTACTCGACTGCTGAGCTTCGAGTCCAAGGTAAAACAGAGTATCCTGCGAATGAGAATAACCGAGTGAAACATTGCACCTCCCCTTCTTCAGCTCAAGTTTGGTCAACTTCATCTCTGTTCTGAACACTCTCCCCGTTCCAGTTCAGGCTCCAGACTTCAGATTGAACCCTGTGCGCAAACTGATCCCTGCAGCCAGAGGGGGACAAGTGATGATTGAATGTCGCCCACGAGCAGCCCCGAAACCAAGCCTGTTCTGGAGTCGCGGGACGGAGTTGCTCACCAACAGCAGCAGGTAAAAACAGCAAATACATTCCGGATTATGATGGAACAGCGCCAGACCCAGAGGTTTTGGTGCTCCCTAATGTTGCCAATGGTGTCCCTTTTTGGGACGTTAGTCCAAACACCTTTGCCTGGCTGTTAGCCCTTACACTCTGTCCCACAGGGGGAGCGCGTCGGACGAGGTTATGACAAAAACGTATTTTTCAAGACAGCAATTACAGTGAAACTCCTCTAGAACAAAACCTACATGGGCGAAAATACCCCCTAATGTGAAAAAATCTTCATGCATTAACACCATTCCCATTCTCCTTGCCCCCCCATACAACGGAAAAAAAAACCCTGTTGCGTTATACGAAATCATTTTCTCTGCTCCAGCCTCGCGAGGACATTCACTACAACGAAGTCTAATCCAACAGCGACCTCAAACATGATTTCGTTGTAGAGGAGTTTCACTGTAATATGATTCCATGCTGAATTTATTTAGAGGGTCCCAGTTGGGTCAGCCCAGGCCCAGGACCGTTATTAACGACTGTTGCCTACCTAATGTTTTGTCAGCGCAAGTGGTGTAGCGATGCCATCGAGATAACATATTAGCTACGTGATTTCAGAACTAAACATGGAGGCAAACGTGGAAGTGCCAATGCGGAAATCAAGATTCAAGAACGCAAACAAAATACGACCATTTTGAGCCCAGACATTCTTTTCCATCACAATTCAGATACCGTGTTGTTGTTTCTCATCATATGTCCACTGTCATTAACGTTACGCTTGCAACCCTGATTGACTGTGTGTGTGAAATGTCTGCCCAGGGTGACCGTGACTCCCGATGGAATCTTGTGGATCACGAACATCAGCAGGGCAGACGAAGGGAAATACACTTGCTTTGCTGAGAATTACCTAGGCAAAGCTAACAGCACAGGACACCTCTCTGTCAGAGGTAGCATTGACACGCATTCACAGAAATTGGGCTCTCCTTTCCTTTGACAAACTTGGCTTTGGAAACCAAATAATATCTGCTTATGAAAAGGCATAATAACTGTTTATTACGGCCGCTTGAATTTTGCGACAATGAGACTCTCTGTTGCTACTGAATACAACCAACAACCCGAAGACTCTTTTTAATGGAGGAATTCTTCATTCTTGTGTGTTGCTTGAAAAACTCTCCATGTGGTCAAACCCCCCCCCCCCCCCCCCCCCCCAGATGCGACCAAAATCACATTGGCTCCCTCCAACGCCGACATCAATCAAGGTGAGAATGTGACACTCCAGTGCCACGCCTCTCATGATCCCACCATGGACCTGACCTTCACCTGGGCCCTCAATGGGGCTCTTCTGGACCTGGAGGACTCCACAGGTCCATACCACCGACTAGAAGGGGTGAGTGAATGCTGAGATTGCTTGTGGATAATATCAATCTATTCATCAACAACTCATCGATGAACACATTTCATCGCTATTTTAATGGTTTAGAGCCATTGTTTGACTTGAAATTGTCAAAATTCTTCTTCTTCTTCTTCTTCTTCTTCTCTGATTTCTGTTGTTCTTCATGAACGCAGACTGATTACTGTATTTTCTGCACTACAAAGCACTTCGGATTTTAAGGCGCACCTTCAATAAATGGCCTAAACTGTTTTCACAAATCGGGCGTACTGTATCACAAGGCGCATAGAATTGAAGTTACAATCGTGCCTGCGGTTGCGCTATGCATCCACTAGATGGTGCTACCCTAAAGGGTACAATACAGCTTTATTTATCTAGAGCAGGGGTGTCAAACATACGGAGGTTCGATCCGGCCCGCGGGATAATTTAAAAGTGAAAAAAAAAATGCATTAAAGACACAGAATGAATATTTTAAATAAAACGCAATTCGTGGATTGTCCGCTAGGGGGCACACTGTTTTGATCACGGTAGAAGACAACATTTTTTTAATCAGGGAAGAAAACAGCAGTGTCAGTCTGTCACCGAGATAGACCCAACGCAGCAAATGATATGAAAATTGTATCCGATTATTTGATTAATCGATAGAATAATTGATAGGATAATCGATTCTAAAAATATTCGATAGTGGATAGAGAATTGAAAGACATTAGCATCGTCAGCTATTAGTTGTTATCTTATTTTGAAATGTTTTCACTCCACTCAAGAGAATACAGGACACCGTTTTGTATTTTATTTAAGTTTTATTTAAGATGCCTCTCATAGTTCTGGAGTATTAAAGTCAACAAAATGGTTCTGAACCTGAATTATTTTAAAATATCTGGTTTGCAAGCATATTGCTATATTATGTTTTTTTCTTTTGTGGTTACAACTTTGTAGAAGGAAACCACTGGAGACCTGCTTATTGTGAACGCTCAGCTGAGTCAGGCAGGCACTTACACGTGTGCGGCTCAAACTGTGGTCGACAGCGCCTCGGTTACAGCCAAACTGGTGGTACGAGGTACATTTGAAGTACATTTCTATTGACTAAAAACAATCCATTTGATCACTTTGAAAATGAAATATCTTTGTCTTTGTAGTGTATTCATTTAGACATCGGTTGAACATGATTTGCAAATCATCTGTGTCATTAAATTCCTTTGGTTAATCATTCAGTAAAAATGTTCCAGTCAAATAAATGAATGACATGTTACTCCCAAATAGTACATTCGAGTGTGAACGTCAAGTACTTTTTCTGTCGACAAGGTATATGAGATCTGAATTGTGGCTCGTGCGTTGTGCCCAGGGCCCCCCGGACCACCTGGCGGTTTACTGGTAAGGAATGTCGCGGAGACATCCGTGGAGCTGAGGTGGAGTCGTGGCTATGACAACCACAGTCCAATCGGCAATTATGTCATCATGGGACGATCTTCTCTGTCGTCAAAGTGGAAACGGATGCGGACCGGTTTGTTCGCTGTCAAAAAAATCATTCAAACATGAAGACATACCTGTTTGAAAGTTTGCTGTTTAAACATCAACAATATCAATTGAAATGCTGTCATTTATGTACGTCATAACAAAAAAAAATATTTTATGTTTGGCATCGATTTGGATGACCCTTTACGTCGACGTGAACTCCTCTCATTTTCAAAACAGAGCCGGTGAACATTGAGGGGAATGCGGAGTCTGCGCAAGTGATTGGGCTCGTACCCTGGATGGATTATGAATTTCAGGTCATTGCCAGCAATATACTGGGCAGTGGAGAGCCCAGCATGCCCTCGCATACCATCCGCACGCAACAATTAGGTAAGGGAGCTAATTGTTCTCTCTCACAAACAGGAAATAATGAACTCAGAAGATATTTTTTCAATTGTGGCGTGTGGTCCTTCAACCAATTCCCATGCGTCTCCTTTAACCAATGTTAATTCGGTTTGGTCTTCAGCTCCGTCAGTGGCTCCCAGCGGACTTGGAGGTGGAGGTGGAGATCGCAATGAACTTATCATAACATGGACAGTAAGTTGAAAACTACTGTAATAAATGAATGAACATCTGATGGCACGTGGAAAACTGGTACAGTCAAACCTCGGTTTTCGTACTTAATCTGTTCCAGAAGACTGTTCGAAAACCGAATTGTTCGAAAACCGAAACCGTGTTTCCCATTGGAATCAATGTAAAAAATGTTAATCGGTTCCAAGTCAAGAAAACACCGTAAACACTCGTTACTCGAGTGTTGTAGCGTCGCTACACGAGGAAGCGAAGCCGAGAGGAGTGAAGTGACGCATTCAAGTGCGCTCAGTTAGTTCGAGAACCGAAATGTGTTCGTCGTCCGAGTCATAAAAAACTCGAAATTTTTGTGCGAAAACCGAATTGTACGAGAACCGAGCCGGCTTTGACTCTACTTGCTTTGAAGCTCCATTTGCTGACCATTCCTCTTCTGCTTGACCTTCCAGCCCATGGCCAGAGAATACCAGAACGGCGATAGCTTTGGCTACATCCTGGCTTTCAGGAAGAAGGACACATCATCATGGACCGAAGCGCGCATACCTTTGGTGGAGTCATCCCGATATGTGTACTACAATGCCACTCTGATGCCGTACAGCCCCTTTGAAGTGAAAATTAAAGCCGTTAACCGAAGGGGCGAAGGTCCCTTCAGCCAGATTGCTGTTGTCCATTCTGCTGAGGAAGGTCAGTCAATCTGTTAAGATTTCTTTTGTTTTCACACTGATTCACACAGTGGATATAAATGGCCTCCACATTAGGGATGGAACTGACTCGTCGACTTTGGTCTGGACAATTTATCACTGTCATATATACTTGTATATTGCAATAGACACCTGTTCAACATTGTTCATTAGTTATTGCACTCAATATGAGTTTGATTAAAAAAAAAAAAGAATCAGGAAGCAAACCCTAATCCTGTCCTTCTGCGTGCTGCCGGTAGATGATACGATGTGACATTAGGTTTGTACCACAATTACAATAAGAGTTCAAATAAATTGTGATTCTATTGTGATTGTGAATCCTCCTTGAAATCAATCAGTCGATTGATTTACAAAGCAAACTCCTGCACACCTGTGAGGTTTAAGCGGATCAGAAAATAGATGGATGGATACCGTAGCTCAAAACATTGTAAATTGTGTTAAACATTGGCATTGCTTCGAAGACATTTCCCACCTTTTAATGCACGTTATGCGATTTGACCACCAGAGGGCGCCCAGCGGTCTCATCTGATTCTCTGTGCATCAGTGGCCACCAACTTTTTTTTGTGTCACGGACCGGCGACTCTTTTTTTTTCTTTTTTAAATTGCCAGTTTTAAAGCACTGGTACGAACAACAAAGATAATTATAGTGTAATTAATCATTTTATGAGCACACATTTTTTTCAGGCATTTCAAACAGTGTTATTCAACTGCACAACAAATGTAGAATAAAATAACATAACACGGAGAACTACTGTATTAAGAAATGGACCAATCAGGAATAATATAATGCTGCAGTTATGACCCTGCATACGGTGAAATTGCACATGACATTTTCATATTTTACCATCCATAACTGTAATTAACCGCCCACAGAGCCGACCGTTGGACCTTTAAGCATAAATGTCACCGCGCTGACAGCTTTTGAGATCCAAGTGTCATGGGAGCCGGTCCTGCAACCGAACACCAATGGCATCCTCAGGGGATATGAGGTGATGACATTCTCATCGACTCAATGCAACCAACAAGTGCATTTGACAGTGCTGAAAAGTACAAATGATATTATGCGGCGACTCGTCGACACACTCGGTTGATTTTATTTTGGTGTTGAATTAAATGTGTGAGTTTCATATTATTTCTCATCACCCGAATGAGGCTATATTATTTGATAATACAGTCAAACCTCGGTTTTTGAACGTCTCGGTTCTCGTACAATTCGGTTTTCGAACAAGAATCTTGAGTTTTTTATGCCTCGGATGACGAGCAAATTTCGGTTCTTGAACTAACTGAGCGCACTCGAACGCGTCACTTCACTCCTCTCAGCTTCGCTTCTTCGTGTAGCGACGCTACAGTAGCGTCCATTGTGAGCAGACGAGTTTGTATTGTTCAATAAAGTTTGGTGAGAACTACGTAGTATCGGACTGTTATTTTTGCATCGTGTATCAGCCCCTAATCATGGCACCAAAGAAAGCAAGTGGAAGTGGTAAACCTGGTGAAGAAAAGTGGAAAATAGTGCGCAAAACGATAGAATTTAAGAAAGATTTGTCTGTGTTGGCGAAGGAGTTCGGGATGCCCAAATGCCCCGCCTACTGCCTGATGACAGCTGGGATAGGCGCATGCCCCACGACAGATAGAGAGGGAGATGTTCCTTCAATATTTATGTTACTATGTTAATGTTAAAATTGGTGAAAATAAAACATATTACAGTTTGTTTTTACAGTATTTTACATATTTTGCTGCTCTCCTATTACATTTGTACAGTTTATGGTGTGAAATTGTAAAAAAAAATGTGGTTTAAAAAAGTTGTTTTCTTGACTTGCAACGGATTACATTTTTTTACATTGATTTCAATGGGAAACATGGTTTCGGTTTTCGAACAGTCTTCTGGAACGGATTAAGTACGAAAACCGAGGTTTGACTGTACCTTGATTGCACAGTACAATTATCTTCACTTGGTGAGATTCATTTGTGAATATGGAATATGTCACATTCTGACAATGTCTATTATGACGGCCTTTAGATCCGATACTGGCGACAGCATGAACGGGAAGCAGCAGCAGACAGAGTGCGGACAGCAGGACTTGAAACAACGGCCAGGGTGTCTGGACTGCGTCCGAGCACTCGATATCATGTTGCAGTTCTGGCGTGCAACAGCGCAGGCACTGGCCCACCGTCGCCACGATCCACTGTCACCACCAAGAAACCCCGTATGTTGGCTTACTTGGCATGCATGCGCAGAGAATTCCGATGTAGGGAGTGGTATCGTCATCAGTCGTTTCATTGCATTTGGTCGATTATATGGAATTGATTGTGTTTAATCGTGTTTGTAAGCAACTGTGCCCACTGCATGATTTAATCTTGACCCGTGTGCAGACAATATTTCCAGCAACCACGCCTCTCTACATGGCGTCCACATTGGCACCACGCTGCCATGAAAATGACAAGCAAAAGCTTTCGTAAACACAAATAGTAGTTTCTACTTCTTTGTTTTCATTTACAGTGAAACTCCTCTACAATGAAATCTACATGGGTGAAAATACCCCCTAGTGTGAAAAAATCTTCATGCATTAACACACCATTCCCACTTTCCTGTTTCAAATTTGCTACAGTGAAAAATCCCCTGTTGTGAAAAATGTCTTGCTGCAAACATGATTTCGTTGTAGAGGAGTTTCACTGTACTTTGTTGTTGTCAATAGTTTATTGACTTAAAAAACAAAAAAAACCAACCAAAACAAAAAGATGAACTAATTTTCTACTTCTATTGTGGTGAAGCGTTGTTCATATACAGTGAAACTCCTCTACAACGAAATCATGTTTGCAGCAAGACACGTTTTTCACAACAGGGGGTTTTTCACTGTAGCAAATTTGAAACAGGAAAGTGGGAATGGTGTTAATGCATGAAGATTTTTTCACACGAGGGGGGAATTTTCACCCATGTAGATTTCGTTGTAGAGGAGTTTCACTGTACCTTCGACGCACTTCACTGCCTCCTGTAGTCTGGGAGAATATCAGCTAACAGCGAGGGCAAGCTACAGAGTATCGAGGCTGCAAAGGTTGTCGCTCTGATTCCACGTTCCCTTTAATTTTCCATCCGTCTGAGCATTCACACAAACTCCCTGAACATTTCTTGAGCCACAGGGAGCAACATCGGCGACCAAACCAGTATCACACTGGTCTAAAACCTGCAATCATAACAAGGTACGGGATGTCGTACCATATGAGAAAATTCAAATGATCTTGATATCAAAACTGAACATATCATCGAATGGAGATCGATGAAATTGATCAAATTGGCCCACTTTTATTTTGTCGGTTTGGACAATTTCAACTCAAGTAGTTGGTTCTTCTTTCAGCTCCTAATCGCCCTCCTGGAAATGTATCATGGAGGACAGATGGTTCCTGGGTAATTGTGCGATGGGACCAGGTGAAGGCCATGCACAATGAGTCAGCAATACTTGGATACAAAGTGAGTGTTTTCTGCTCCTGCTTCTTCACACACACTAATAGGATGTTATGGTGAATATTCAATATTCAAGTACGCTCAATGTCAATTCATGACTGTTGGTCACGATGCACCCTGAGAGATCGTTGACATTATATATGGTAACCGACGCTTTGAATTGTCAATATTTTCAATGTCACAGAATGGCTCGGTTATAGTTCATAATATGAACAACACTCGCAAACTACAAACTTTACGGCCCATGCCAATCCTGCAACTGCGTTGGACTTCATTCAAATAAATACATAAATAAATAAAAAAATAATGAAACTTCAAAGCTGCTCAAACTCACTCAAACCTCCAAATGATCGAATGGAAGGAGAAGAAGAAGACAAATCTTTCTTTGTCTCACAATGGAGAAATTGGCAATTAACAGCAGCAAAAACGGCACATCAGCAATGCCGCTTTTGTACCTTTGAGCTTTGGAGCGACGGCGCACAATGCCCTTCATTCATACACTCATGTTGGATCATAACAATAAATCTGTCGGTGAGGGGGGAAAAAAAACCCCCATGGCTAATTATTAATTCATATTAATTGTTAACCCTCATTTAGATTGATGTTTTGTTTTAATGAGTCATAAAATAGCATGTAAAACTAAATCAAAGTTCATATTAATACGTATGTATTACTTTGTACACCTTGGCCACATTTGGAGCATAGGTGAATTTTTATTTGGGGAATGCTCATCTTCGACATGGAAATGACACCAAAAGTGGCCGAGACTGTAGGACATGTTGAAAAACCAATTTCTTTTTTTTTTGGTACATTTTGGCTAAAGTTTACATGACTAAGGGGTGATGGTCTTGAACCGGGGGTCCCCATGGTGGCAGATGACAATTTCATTCACAATACCCTGACTTTGACTTCCACGATGACAGGTTCTGTACAAGCATGAGGGTCAAACAGTCTTGAAAGTCCTGGACAGAGAGAAGACATCCGTCAACTTGCCCCTGCCCAAAGACAATGGATATGTTGTATTGGAAGTGCGATCCTGGGCTGAAGGTGGGGACGGACCTGCGCACGAGATGATTGTCTCCCGGGACTCAGGTGAACAACTACAATTTAACAGCTTTCTCAATACAGAATTAAGAAGAAAAAAAACACGGTTATTGGAAAAGTAGTTGAAAATAAATACAGTGAAACTCCTCTCCAACGAAATCATGTTTGCAGCAAGAATTTTTTCACAACAGGGGGTTTTTCACTGTAGCAAATTTGAAACAGGAAAGTGGGCATGGTGTGAATGCATGAAGATTTTTTTTTCACACTAGGGGGTATTTTCACCCATGTAGATTTCGTTGTAGAGGAGTTTCACTGTATTGCCTGTGACTGAAAATATTTACCGATTTGCATCTGGATCAAATGCACAACAGAGTATCACGAGTGAGCTAAATGTGTGATATGCTTTGTCGTTCTCAGGAACCGGCATGATGGTGCAGAACAAGGCAATTGTCTCCGGTCATTCACTCCACCTGCTGTTTGGCATGCTTCTTTTCACAATTGTGTCAGCCCTCTGATTTTACTCAGCTTTTTAGTCTATTGACTTAAAATTGAAAGCATCTGGTGTTTAAAAAAATTTTTTTTGGGGTTTGAAACATCAATGTTGTTGGTTTTTTGTTGTTGTTTTTTTTAAAAAAGATACTTGTGCAGTCAAGCACTGGAGTCCACATTTTAAGGGTTAATCTCACATGTTAGGTGTCAAACCAAGGGTAGGATTATGACAAGAGCTTTCACTCTTGCCTTCATAAACATTGATGCATGTATACACAACCACAACCGGAGGTGAGCAATGAGTTGAAGAGTTCTCAATCTCCCAAGTGGCTCCTCACCATGATAACAAACGTTCTTTCGTTTTCCCCCCAAACAATCAAAGCATGGTCACGTTGAATTCCATGCTTTAGGCATTACTGACACCTAGCGGTAGAAACAGCACACAGCACGTATCACTATACAATGGGAGCTCATCCCGTGTCTCTTAATTCGACACAGGACTTCAAAATGAGCTAATCCTGTTTCCTAATTTTGGCTGCACTGATACACCATCCTTCCACCATATGTGGAACTGGGAGTCGCGGCTTGGAATTGAAGCGGATTTAGATGGGACAGGAGAAGAGAGCCAATCTCTCTTTTTCGTTAATGGATGCTACAGCTTCTTGTTGCTACAGCTTAGCTTGTAGCAGACGTGTGCACATTGCCGCGTGACGTCTTTGATCCACTGGTGAAAAGGACACTTTGATTGGCTCCTCTTTCATCTATTACGGCTTCAAACAAAGTGACAAAGTGGTGTGCACAATTGCAGGAAAGGGCGCCCGGTAGTCCAGTGGTTAATCGGCTTCACAGTGCAGAGGTATTGCACTGTGTGGAATTCGGTCTGCTCCGGTTCCTCCCCATTTGCATGTTGGTTGTCTTGTGATTGTTGGATTTTGTCTACTGCCTGCCCGAAGACGGCTTTTTTGAAGCGGTCAACTTTTCTTTTGATGGCGGCGCGGACACCCGCAGCGGCTCCTCTTGTTTTATGTTGAGGGGGAAGAAATTTCATCTGTGCTGTATGTTACATATACGTACAACACATATGACAATAAAGTGTATTCAATTCAATTCAATTCAATTCCATCTATCCATTTCCATCTTAACACGTATCCTGTTCAGGGCTGCAGGGAATCGGAGCCTATACCAGCTGACACTCTTGACTGGTGGCCAGGCTCTTGAAGGGCGCAGATAGAGGAACACAGCCATTTGCACTCACATTCACGAAAGGAAAATGTCCCGCTGCACCAGAGTTGTCAAACTCATTTTTGTCGCCTGCCACATTTTTGGTTAGCGTTTCCCGTTATGACTTTGAAACCATTTAAAGAAGTCAAGAATAGCGGTTGATTCAACTATTCTTTAAGTTACTGTCATGGGGGGTTTGGTACAGTGAAACTCCTCTACAACGAAATCTACATGGGGGAAAATATCCCCTAGTGTGAAAAAATCTTCATGCGTTAACACCATTCCCACTTTCCTGTTTCAAATTTGCTTCAGTGAAAAAACCCCTGTTGTGAAAACTTTCTTGCTGCAAACATGATTTCGTTGTAGAGGAGTTTTACTGTAACAAGAAAATGCTTGCAATACAGTATTTCTCTTTGTTACCTTCAGGAGCATCATGGAAGTTCATAAGATTTGTTTGATTTGTTTTCGCGGGCCACATAAAATGATGTGGCGGATCAGATCTGGCCCCCGGGCCTTGAGTTGGACACAGGTGCACTACACCATCCGTGACTTGTAATTATCGACACTGTCTGAGATGTAATTTTTTTTCACCAGTCAGTTGAAAACTTTTCTGTTACTGTATTTATTTATTTTTTAATTTACTGTACCTTTATCTATTGTCTGGGGAGTTGTACAAAATGTTCCCTTTAATTGTCCCCTGGTTTTTTTTTAAAATATATAAGAACTATTAACAATTTAAAAATGCTGGTGTAATGGGTTTTATTTTATCGCAACTATTTTAATGCTGACAGGTTGATATAAAGTTCCCGACAGCGATGAAAGGGTTGGCCACCGAAGCTCGCAGTTAACAATGCCATATACCCCCCCTGACTGTAATTCTGTCAGCTTCTATCAGCTCTTATGTCAAACTTTGTCACATTTATTACACTTTACAGGAAGAGGTTGAACTTAAAACCTTTTCTCTAATAATTAAAAACAAAGGTCTAACATGAATTGATTTTACAACCGGTGTAGTGGAACCCCGCATCCTCACGGTGTGGCACCTGTGGATCCACCTATTTGCAGATTTTTTTATCTTGAATTTGTTTTTCGTATTTTATGAAACGGTTTTTTTTTGTGGGTGGTGTTAAAAGATTTTTTTTTTTCCAATGCATTCATAAAGGGCATCAATTATATGCACATTTTCACGATTCACGGGCCGGCCGTTCCTATCCACTGTGAATAGGGACGGTCCGCTGTACTTATTTTTCTTAATGGCGTTGCCTTCATTTTATTGCTTGTCACTCATTTTATTCAGTTCAGAATTGCACTAGAGGAACAGCAACAAATTGCTTGGATTACCATGAAAATACAACAAGAAAAAAAATTAAAGCCGCAAGTTTACTGTAATCTATTCCTTGTTTGTTTTATTTTTTTTTTTTATAATGCACGAATAACAAGGAGTTCATCCTAAAATACTTTTACTATTATGTGGCATTTTAAAACCTATAAACTATTTATTCATTATTTATTAATTTAATCATTTATTTATTTATTTGGGTATTTATTTATTAAATCATTTATTTATTTAGGTATTTTTGTATTTATTTATTTCTTTATTTATTTAGGTATCTAGGTATTTATTTATGTATTGCCCGTGTCCTGCTCTTCACATCAGGTTGTGGCCAGGATGAAGCATGACAAAAGGGGAAATGACAAGCATATTGTCATACTCTGCATCCAAACATTAAAAAAAAAAAAAAAGATATGGTGTGATACAAATAATGTGTCGGTAAAGTTGACCAACATGTCGTTTGCAAACGTGTTCCACGGTTATTGGAAAATAGACTCATTTTGTCATCCATTTTCAAGCGCTTTTCCCATTCAAAGTCATGATGTGAGCTGGAGCCTGTCTGGGCTGACTTTGGGGCGTCTTGGTGTTATTCCCTGGTCAAGACACGGTTGAGTTTTGCTTTATTTGACAAAATAACTTGTCAATAGGAACATTTCAAAAACGTTCACAAAAATAAGATATAAATAATCATAATGATGCCTTTATAAAATACTCGGAATCGCACCAAATACTCGAATAATTAAAAATACATTATTTAAAATGTTCTAAATGATGCTATTAAGTAGGAGGCCTATATTTAAAACACACAAGTACATGACATTTTCAGTATTCTACAATGGTCACAATTGAGCAAATGTGTATGCATTGCGAAAGAATATGTTGTCAGCTATTCGCAGCTATGAACGCTCATTTCATGATAATGACATCATTGATAGTGCTTTAGGCATTTCCGCCGAACAATTATGATGACGGATTATTGCTTTGTCTGACCTTAACTCACTGCTGGGTCACATGCATTCAAAAAAATACGCCCACTTGCCTTTATCATTTGCACTTTGTCACCGTCTATTAGTCATTAAGTAGCAAAATATAAATTTGACCCAACCGGACAAACTCGGCAGTGGTTCTTCGGATCCTCCCAGGAAGGTAAGAAGCTCATCATATCTTGAGGATGTCAAATTGAATTTGATGATAACTCCATTAAACGACATCTATGAGAAGTCATGTTTTGGATATTCTCCAGTTTAAATGTTAACCTGCAAAATGAACACAAATGCTTGTTTTTTTTAGAAAGTTCTTGTTTTTGTTATTTATCTGTGTGTGTGTGTGTGTGTGGTCCTCGCTTTGTAGGTCTTTTTTTTACTTGGTCCTCACTGGGCCACAAGTACAGGAATGTGTGTGTGTGTGTGTGTGTGTTTGCCATTTACAATTCTTTCTTTCAATTAGTTTCATAGGTCTACCAGATTGGTTTAACAACACGATGGCGAAACTCCTCCTGGGTAAATATCTCTATCTGGTAAAATTGCAGGTTCAAATAACCAGGATCCGGCCAAAAACGAATTATAATGACTCTAGTTTATTATTATACATCATTTATTCAAATGAAAAGTCGAAATTCCATTATTTTTATATTATGAAACATTACTCTAGTCCTTCTTAGCATCTTTTTGGCACATCCAGTGGTACCTCTACTTACGAACATCTCCTCATACGAAATTTCCAACTTATGAAACGCCTCAACAGGAAAATATTGCCTCTTGTTACGAAAGAAATGTCAAGATACAAAAGGTAAAAATACAGTATGAGCTGCTCATCGCAACTCCGAGTTTCCTGAACGCAACATACTTGTAGCTGTTATGGCTATTACAGATCATCATCCTGGCATCCCATTGGCTAGGATGGACTCTACTGAATGTGTGTAGAGTCCCGCTTGTCTTCCACCCCTCGGCCCACGAAGTGTTCCGATAGCTTTAACGTGAATGTGAATCATCCAGAAAAAGTGGAACGGATTAGGACATTTACATGTAAAACATGTCTCTACTTACAACATTTTCTAGTGAAGAAATTTCTTCGAGAACCAATTCATTTCGTAAGTAGAGGCACCACTGTACTGAAAAATGAAAATGTGCCCTGCTCCCATCAGCCAAACATACTTTTCATATATTAATCCGCCCTGTTTCCTTTTGTTTCGGCAGCTTTGGGAGTTCTCCTAACTCTGCACATAGGTAAGCACTTTGCATGGCGAAATGTTGTACAGTTATGCATGAAAGGGCTATATATATATATATATTTTTTTTTTTGGGTGACCATGGGGAATTGCATTTGAAGTAATGGACTGAAAAAGATAGCAAAATACAATCTAAAATGGTGTCCTTTCACATCCATTGGAAACATGTGCACTTACTGCGTCGATACATCACCACGCATCTGTCCTCATACTTCAACAGTGCAGATCATGCGCGCCTCTCCACGAATTCCTCATTCAAATTTTTCAACACCAATCATGCCCCCGCGACCCTTGTGACGATCATCAGATCAGAAAATGGACTGGTGGATGAATGAATGTATCGTGACACCCGCATGTCTCTATGACAGTCTCAACCTCTCATTTGCATTTCAAGCATTTATTTTCAAATTCTAAAGTGTTTTTATTTTTGCAAGAGGGAAAACCTCTGAAGACGAAGGGATGGAGCCGCTTTTCGGGGGGAAAAGATAACCTCTCCTCTTCTCTCTCCTGTCTTCCCTCAGCTTCTTCCAATAAGTTGGTGTGTCACATGACCAACTGGGCCCAGTATCGCCCTGGCAGTGCCAAGTTCACCCCGGACAACATTGACCCTTTCCTGTGCACGCACGTCATCTACGCGCTCACCACCATCAACAGCGTCAACCAAATCACCACCATTGAGTGGAATGATGAGGAGCAGTACGCCAGACTCAACAGCCTCAAGGACATGTGAGCCGCCGCATTGTGGCCTTTCGGCTCAATCTCTATCCATTCAGATATACGTCTATAATCACAATGATAAGAGATTAGAAATCATACTTATTATCGATGCAGTATTCTGTTTATTTTTTACAATGATAGCATGCGCTTTAAACTCCGAGTAGGCCACTCGTTTGAATTCCTGAAAAGTTAACCCCATGCAGTAATGATCCCAAAATTGGACATTTCGGACACTTTGGATGATTTTGGACTGTGAAACAGTGACAAATAACTCCACGAAGCTGAAATTTGGCATAGGATGTCTATCTATGTCTTGGCCAATTCCCACTCAACATTTTGAGGGGTTGAAAGTGAAAAAAAAAGAAAAGTGAAAAAAGTGGTTGCACATTAGAAGAGGGACATTTTTGGGACGTAATACCCTTCATGCAGCCGCTTCAAAAGACTGCATGAGGGTTAATATTGTATATGTGATCATCTCTTAGCAATCCGGCACTGAAGACTCTGCTGTCAGTTGGAGGCACAGTCAATGGAATGAGCCCGTAAGTAGCGTTCCCCAAAATCCACCATTTCCTTGAAAACACAACCGATATTCCTTGCCCACTGTCATCATTTTTCTCTCGGTGCGCCAAACAGATTCATCCCCATGGTTGCCAAGCCAGAGACTCGTACCGCCTTCATCAAGTCGGCCATCAGCTTCCTGCGAACTCATAACTTTGATGGGCTGAACTTGGCTTGGGAATATCCGGCACACAACGGCAGCCCGCAGCAGGACAGGCAGAGGTTCACTTTGCTGGCCGAGGTTAGCATCCGTGAGCTGTTTACTTTCAACAAGTACATTGCGCTTACAGGATACAGACCTGTAAAAGAGCACTAGGCTGCAGTACTACGTCCTTGTAAATGAACATTGTTGGTCGCTGAATGCAAAGCCAACACAAATCCATTTTCTAATCTTTTGCAAAAAAAAAAAAAATCCATCAAACCTGCACCAACACGATCATGTTATGTCGTATGAAACTTGCACTCTTGCTATAATTTATGCTGTAATTTTCCACTTGGTTGAATAATTACAGCAGTGTTTTTCAAACTTTTTTGAGCCAAGGCACACTTCTTTCATTGAAAAAAATCTCGCGGCACACCACTAGCTGAAAAAACGCTTATTTGAACAATTAACGTGTTATATTGTTACTATAACCGTTTTTAACATTGAAGAATGACGCTATAACAGCTTGAATTGGACTCAAATGAGCACAAAGGAAAAAAAGTATTTTATAATCTGTCCTATTTATTGTTTCACTGTCGTCCTGCATTCAGGCGGCACAAATTCGCTTGCGGTCGAAACACAAGGCAATTGGCTAGCTGTTGCTGCTCCCTAGCGGTATGGGAGGGTACTACATGAGGACTTTCTGGGCCATAGACCGCACAGGCAGACCAATTGGATATTTTACCGCCCGCGGCACAGGGGTTGAAAAACACTGAATGACAGTGTGCGCCCAATATGATGATGTAGCACTTGTCCTCTCTTTTTAACGAAATGGTCAAATAGTCCACCGTGCAATGTTTTGGTAGGCCAGTAGTAGTAAACATGAATCAATCAATAAATGTGGAGCTACAAGTGACAGGGGGGGGGGCGATTTGATTTGTTCTTCTCTAGGAGTTGGTTGCGGCTTTTGAGGAGGATGCCAGAAACTCCAGAAAGACTCAGCTCCTGCTGTCAGCCAACGTTGCTTCAATCCGCGCCACCATCGAAAGAGCTTACGAGGTCAACCTGATCGCCACGTAAGTCGGAAGGCACTCGCCTCACTCGACCGGATCGCGCCGTTTCAAACCAGACATGATCATGAAATGAATTCATGAAACACTTGGAATTTTTTTTTTGAAGCCTTTCATGCACCCTGCAACATGATAACATGATCAGCCGTCCACTGGAGTAACCGCTGTCCTGAAAGGCTTCATATGAAGCGGGGGAATCTTCTGGCGTGCATTGAAAGAAAAAAACAACAAAAACAACCTGTTTGTGAAACCCACAGGCATTTTGACTTCCTCAACCTCATGACCTATGACTTCCATGGACACTGGGAGGAAAGAACTGGACACAACAGTCCTCTGTACCCAAGTTCGATGGACACAGGATTACACGTTCATCATAATATCGTAAGAAACACACAACGGTGCTCTTGTGCGCCTCTTTCGCTCTCATTCTCTCTTTGCTGCGTGCGCGTGATCCGTTTTTTATGTGCGGTGCGCAACCCACAAGTGTTCACCGGAGTGGCTTGATTTTCATGAATATCGTCCATAAATAACAATGTGTGGCACAATGTGAAAGGGGGGAGTGGATATATATATGGTTAGATTCTTTGCATTTCTTCAATTGCTGGGGCGAGAAGTGAAAATGGAGACTCAACTCGGTTGAATTTTAAATAGTCAAAGTTTCCTTTCACAACAAAAACTGTCATTCATGAGTCGGCGCTCTGTAGATACGCAACATGTACATGCTGAGTAGAAAGTCATGGTGGAGATGTTTCTCTTGCCTTGTATTCTTTTTTATTTCACTGAGTAGTGTGTAATGATGAGCTTGGACAATCAACAATATGAAAAATATGAATGATTCTAAGGGACTATGAAAAAAAAAAAGAAGAAATTTACGAGAACCGTTGGAAAGTGTCAAGAAAATAATGTCACAATGGAAGGATAACATCTCAATTTGGACAAGAAACAAACCTGGGAGGATGACGTGAACAAAGTTGTCATCTTAAAGAGAGAATACAATGAAACTCCTCTACAACGAAATCTACATGGGTGAAAATACCCCCTAGTGTGGAAAAAATCTTCATGCATTCACACCATGCCCACTTTCCTGTTTCAAAATTGCTTCAGTGAAAAACCCCCTGTTGTGAAAAATGTCGCGCTGCAAACATGATTTTGTTGTAGAGGAGTTTCACTGTAATAAAGAATACATAAGTATCAATATGTTGACGATCGAATTCTCACAAACATCTCCATCAGCAAAAGACTTTCCACGTACTGATTTCATTGCCGATGTGGAACATTGACGTGTAACTTGGCAAGAATTTGATTTGATCTCGATTCGGAATTTGGAGAATAATTCTCCTTTGTGGGCTCGTGATTGAAAGTCGGGACTCTGGCACCAATCCAAAGAGTGAAAAATGTTTCTGACTCAAAATGCACGTGGATTTCCACATTGTAGAACTCCTCGGTGTCCCATTGGCTGGACCTGGGAGCACCAGCGGAGAAGCTCCTCCTGGGTTTCCCTTCATATGGAAGAACCTACCGCCTGAAGACTGCTGCTAACAGCGTGGGAGCGCCAGCAAGCGGAGCAGCGGACGCCGGGCCGTACACTCGCACGGCTGGTTTCTGGGCTTACTATGAGGTCAGATATTTTCCACCCCCAAAATATGAACTTTGAATGTTGGTTTGATAGTCTGTGCTTTAGTTTTGTGAGGAATAAAACTTGAACTTGTAAGATGTGCGGTCCAAAATGGATTTTGGATTTGACTTTTCTTTTGTCTCAGATCTGCGACTTCATCTCCAGTGCTTTGGTTGAATTGATTCCTGAACAGAAGGTTCCATATGCCACCTTTGGCAGTGCTTGGGTTGGCTATGATGACCCGAGCAGCTTTTCATCCAAGGTAACAACGCGTCATTTTCTGGAAAGCCTTTCGCGATGAGGGTCATGGGGGGCAAATGGACTCATAGCAGGGCGATTGGGAAACGGGTACGGAGACGTCACATCACGCACGTGGCGTCCTTCTTCGTAGGGCTGGAAGATGATGATGATGATGATGGAAAAAAAATAACGAGCGCGATTTTTTTCATTGTGATTGAAATCATGATTCTATCAACGATTATTCGGTGATTTTAAACTTTAGTGTTTGTTCAACTCCTAAAACTCTCGTCGTCACCTCATGACCATTCATGGCTGCATTTTGAACACTTTGTTCTTGAAGACGATTCAGTTTGTCAAGAACAAAACGGGCTTGTAAATACAATGTAAAATTCAATCAATCTTGCATATTCTTTCTGCCACATCCACACCCTTGCTGTCTTTTTACACACGTTGAGGTCTTGCATCAGCATTACTCTGATCACTTTATCATATTTATTGCGACTTACGGGGTTAACCTGGAATCTCGGGGAGCAGTATCTTGTACCTTGTCATGTGCAAATGTGTGTTGATATGACAAAAAAAAGTCCTTGGAATTTTGCAGAAAGGAAAATTCCTTGAATGATTGAAAATGTCCCTTGAAATAAAAAATAAACAAATTTTAAAGGACAACAAAAAAAAAATTAGGAAGAAAATAAATTAAGTAAGTAAACCACAATAATAGCAATTTAAAAAAAAAAACAACCCCAAAAAACAAATACCGGCTGTTCATACGTGTTTTGGCCTCATAGGGGCAGCGTAGTGCCGGACATGGCTAAGAGAGCCATGAAAGAAAAATATTTGGAAACGTATTTCAGTGAGAGCCATATATTCTATGTATATATACAGCATATTTGAATATATATATATTCAAGTGAATTCAACAAAATGTCAGTATAATAAGCCTCCGAATGTATACTTAAATTTTTTTTTTTTATAAAACTAACGTCGGAAACTTTTTCCTTCGATTATAACGTGTTAGAGATCGAAAGTCGAAAGTTTTGATGAATCTTCCAGCCCGACTTCTTCGTATTCCTTGTTGTCATTATTGGAGCTGCGCACACCTCTCGCTATGTGTGTCTCAATTATATCCCTTTCTAATTCCACTGGTGTCAATCAGTTCGCAGAGACCTTGCTTGTAGCTGTCAAACAGTCATTTTGACATGAATCCGATTTTAGGTTCAGTGGCTGACAGCCAACCACCTGGGAGGTGCTCATGTGTGGACTCTTGACATGGATGACTTTGGTGGCCACTTCTGTTCAGCCGGCTCATATCCACTCATCAACCACCTCAGGGTGTCAATGGGTGAATATTGTTTCCATATCACTGTTCCAGGGCATGTGACAGCAGTCAAGTTGTCAGCTCGCAAGGACTCTTTTTTTTTTAATTGAAGTTCTTTATTGACAAAGCAATTTATATGTGTAACTCTTCAGGCTTCCCGCCCAAGCCTACCACCACCCCGGCTCCGACCACCACCAGGGACCCCATTGCCAGTTTCTGTCACGGGCGCCCCGATGGCCTGTACACCAACCCAATTGACCGCACCACCTACTTCCAGTGCTTCATGGGAAAAACCTACAAGCACCACTGCCAGCCCGGTCTCATTTACTGGGACTCCTGCAAGTGCTGCAATTGGCCTTGAAGCGAAAGTGTTTGGGAGAAAGTTTGCAATGCTAAGTCAACATCTTGAACAAAACAGTAGCTAAATCTGTCATTGACTCATTAACCATGTTTTGAATGTCTCCTTTCATGGTGTCTTTTCACATTTTGTCTATTCAAGAATGGGGTAGGAAATCATCTTTACATGCATTCATTTCGGGGGTTTTCAAGTTGTTGCCATGTTGAGATGAAAACTCCAAAAGGAATATTTGTTGATTTGAATATTGTTTTGTTTTTTCTGGATGTAAAGACTGAAGAAAAAAAAAAAAAAGGATTGGAGCGGATGAAACATTTATACGGTTTTCCAAAACTTATAATGGCCCTCCAAGGGAAAGCGTAACTACAATGTGGCCCGCGAACAAAATGAGTTTGACACCCCTGCTGTAAGGCATGTTATATAGCCTCGCATGTTTCTCCCACTTCCCAATTCTGAATGGATGAAGCTGAGTGTCACAACGCAGTTGCACCAACACCAACACACTCACACCTAGGGGCCATTTGGAGTGTTCAATCCTGCCACGCTTGTTTTTCGGAATGTGGGAGGAAACCGGAGTACCCGGAGAAATCCCACGCAGCCAATACAGGGCACACACAGACAAACAAGCATTCACGCTAACAATCACACCAAGGTAAAATTTAGTATTCCATGAACCTGCCATGCATATTTTTGAAGTACCCGGAGAAAAGCCACGCAGGCACGGGGCGAACATGCAAACTCCACAACCGGAAGGCCCCAAGCCAGAATCAAACCTCCGACCGCTGCACCGCGAGGCTGACGCGCTAACCAGTCGACCACCGGGCCGCCCAAATGAAATCAGCAGGGGGAAAATACCAAATCAAATTTGAGCAAATAAGCATCTTAAAATAACAACATTGTAAATGATTGACACAGAAAGAGCCACGCGCGACCGATTGTCGTTGAGACGAGTACAAAAGCTTTTCATGACACAAAATGCCCCAAGAGCGACGCAAAATAACTTGCGTAACAATGCTATCTCTGACGGGGGTTAATAATTTCTTTATGTTCCAATCTGTTATCATTGGCGGCGCGGCATTCATTAATACAAGGGACTCTCAGACTCTTTTGAATGTCATTTCACAGCAACGGGATTGATAAGGGAAACGCCGGCTCAATCTGTAGCGACCTGACTTTGAACTGGAGGGTGAAAACATTTCAAATACCACTTAAGGCCGATTAAAATGTGAAATTGTAAACGGGTGGTTTGTCGAGACACGGCGGTCTGATTCACGGCTTCGCCCTCGCTGTCAACGTACCCTGAAGCTGTCACGTTTTGCATGATGGTGGATGTTGTAGGACCCCAAAAAAGCAGGCAGGAGGGAGGAGCAGGGTGGAGTGACCAAGATGTATTTCACAAAATTGCTAACAGGAATAAACCGGAGAAACGAACGCAAAAAAACTCATGGAAATAAAGTCCAGAAATCACAGGAAACAAAGTAGCAAGCAAAACCTAAGACTGAAGCAAAAACTATCACTAAATGAAACATGACCGGAACAAACATGACAAACAAACCTGACAGCTGCTAACAAGCAAACAGTGACCCCGACAATGAGTGATCGGGAGGGAGTCCTTTGAAATGGCTAACGACCTAACGACCAACAGGTGTGCAGCTGCAGGGGGAGCCCTACAGTGCCACCTGTTGGTCCCAAACCGAATCATGACGGAAGCAAGGCACCAAAATGACCCCCAAACTCAACACGTCACCTGTGACATCCCTTCGAGCTGCGCCTCGCTTGCCAGCCTCACAAAACTTCAGCTTTTCAACTTGATTGAGCATCTAAAGGATGAACTCTAAAATGGCGTCAGGTTTCTTGTGATGCTGTATGCGGCCAAATTGTATTGACGATGAAACAAAAGGGAGGAATCCGACACGGACGAGCGGCGTAAAGCCAGCCGCACTGCGGACTGCAGCAGTACAAGTCCGGCAAACAGTAAAAAGAACATTTCATCTGTGTTTAGCCCTCATGCAGTCTTTTGAAGCGGCTGCATGAAGGGTATTACGTCCCAAAAATGTCCCTCTTCCAATGTGCAACAACTTTTTTCACTTTTCATTGTTTTTTCACTTCCAACCCCTCAAAATGTTGAGTGGGAATTGGCCAAGACATCGATAGACATCCTAGGCAACATTTCAGCTTCGTGGAGTTATTTCTCACTGTTTTGGGGGTTAATTGAAAGAAGAGACAAATCAAGAGAGTCGCGAATGTGCCGCATTACTCAACATACAGAATAATATGCATTTCGTATGATCGTCATGTTGCCAACTCAAATGATGAATTGTCCTTTTGACCCGCAATAAATCTCAACGCCTGTCGGACTAAAACGCAGGTTTGACCATTGCTCTCAAACCATATAGGAAGAATTATCAAGATTGGGTTTCCAATCAGGTTATTAAGCGTCTCAACAATGCGAGTGAGCAGCAGCAACACATTCTATATCACCCGCCTTTGATGATTTGACAAGATTGATTGCCACCTCCACTGTATATAAGCACAGCTCCTAACTGGTGGAACTTTAGTTCTTCTGCTGACCCAAGGTAAGCTTGCAACAGGGATGTAATGACTGCCCTCTCTTTTCATTGCAAATTAATTACCAACATTCTTGGAAAGGAGTCATGCAATACATAAATGTAAAACTTTTTACATGACCGAATGGACTCCATTCACGTAGCACTTCTGACTGGCATATACAAGGCGGAGTGACAGCATGTCAAATTTGAAATAAAATTGAATGTTATTATTATGATTATTATTTGAAATGTAAAACTGGGCGGCCAGGCGGGCGAGTGGTTTGCGAGTCGACCCCACAGTGCAGAGGTGCAGGGTTCGATCTCAGCTCTGCCCTGTGTGGAGCTTGCATGTTCTCCCCGTGCCTGCGTGGGTTTTCTCCGGGTTCTCCGGTTTCCTCCCACATTCCAAAAATAATGTATGGCAGATGATGACCACTCTAAATTGTCCCTCGGTGTGAGTGTGAGTGTGGATGGTCGTTTGTCTCTGTGTGCCCTGCGATTGGCTGGGCCCCGCCTACTGCTCGAAGACGGCTGGGATAGGCTTGTTTGCAATTTGTGCTGCAAGCAATGTAAATAATGTCAATAACGCAACATACAAATTTGACAAAAATGGTAAAAGTATTACCCTAAGTTATTCCTGAATAATTTTTTTACTTTCAACCACTCAAAATGTTCAGTGGCATCAGCGCTATACATACACATTTAGTTCTTATTCTTTTCTTTGGGTTTTTTGCTCTCTATGGACAATAAAAGCGGTACTGTGCTATGACCAAAATCATGAAAATGTATATATATATATACATTTTTTTTATATATATATATATATATATATATATATATATATATATATATATATATCTGTATATATATACATACAGATTTGTTTTTATTTTATTTTATTTTTTATTAAAATAAAAATCATGAAAATACGCAAAAATCAGAAAATGGATGGATGGATGGAAATATAAAACAATGTTGACACTGAACATAATGGTTGCACCACAGTGTTGGCAAAAGACATCTTGTCATGATTTAAAACTAAAAGGTGCCATTTGGACCTTGAAAAGCACCAAACTACTGAGTATGCTTATTACCTGACCCGACGTTACGGCAAATGATATCAAAGAAGTCCTTTTTCAGTCAGAAGGCTCCAAGTAGCTTATCATGTTTTGACAGCAGAAATAGTTCTGCAATCTGAACTTTGTGCCGGAAATGCTTCATGCATTGTTGTGCATCGGGGCCATTAAAAAGCAAGGATTCCCCCCCCCAAAAAAAAGTCTCTAAAAGGATTTCTTGTGTGTCGTTATCAGGAAATTCGTAGCTTTGGGGTCAAGATGACGAAGTTCACCATTCTCACCGGTAAGCACTCAACACAAAACACCGCACTGATACTTTCGTACATTACTAACAAGACATGTGTGCTTACACGTCCAAATGGATTTATTGATTGATTTGCTTTTTCAGGGCTGTGCCTGTTGATGTGCCAACTGGGTAATGGTGATGTCACAAAAAAAAAAAAGACTTCTTTGATGTTACCGCCAATAATTTTGTTCCTCTCCACTCAGCAAGTGCCTCCCAGATGGTGTGTTACTTTACCAACTGGTCCCAGTACAGGCCCGGGTCTGGCAAATACATGCCCCAGAACGTGGATCCATTTCTGTGCACCCATCTGATCTATGCTTTCTCCATCATCAACAACAAAAATGAGCTGGTCACATACGAATGGAATGATGAGACCCTTTACAAAACCTTCAACGGTCTGAAGAGCAAGTATGACCATGTCGTATTCTGTCACTCGAATTTTCTTTGAAGAGCCACGTCGTGCAGTCGATTTCATTGACATGACCAAAACTATCCGTTTTAAAGGAACCCCGGTCTGAAGACTTTACTCGCCGTTGGAGGATGGAACTTTGGCTCAACTCAGTAAGTCCTTGTGCTGTTATTTTACCACCTCCATGGTGATATCGAGAAAGAGAGAGAGAGAGAGAAAGGTTTCCATCCCTCCAGGTTCTCCATCATGGTGTCCACTCCGGCCAACCGCCAGAAATTCATTCAATCTTCAATCAAGTTTCTGAGGACTCATGGATTTGATGGATTGGATTTGGACTGGGAGTACCCGGGATCTCGTGGAAGCCCCCCAGAGGACAAGAAGAGGTTTACTTTACTCTGCAAGGTGAGACGCGATTTTTTTGTTTTTGTTTTACTGTCTCGATGAGCCAAAATATATCACGAGAAATGTTCGTCTGCATTAAAAGGAACTTGTTGAAGCCTATGCAGCTGAAGCGAAAACCACCGGCAAGTCTCAACTCATGTTGACCGCCGCAGTGTCCGCAGGAAAGGGAACAATCGACGCAGGTTACGAAATCGCACAGATCGCAAAGTACGTAACCCCCCAAAACATCACATGATATCTCAGTGCCGTTTATTTGAGTCGATATTTATGCTCTGAAGGTATCTGGACTTCATCAACGTGATGACGTATGATTTCCACGGAACTTGGGAGCGAGTTACGGGGCACAACAGCCCCCTGTACCGCGGGTCTCAGGACTTTGGTGACCTCATTTACTTTAACACCGTAAGTCGCGACACTTACTGCGACCTGACTTTGGGTATGATCTCCAATAAGGGTAGGATTTGCTTAAGGTATTTTGGTGTTCCAAATCTCACACAGCTCTCATAAAATGTGTGAAAATATTTTGCACTGGTGCATTTTGGACACTTTTGGTGTACGATCGACCATCTGCAGGGTAGTCATGATTGCAGAATGACCTAATTGCTATTTGTGGTTCAGGACTATGCCATGAAGTATTGGCGAGATAAAGGCACCCCAGTGGAGAAATTGAGGATGGGTTTTGCTGCCTATGGTCGTACGTTCCGTCTGGCAACCTCCAACACCGGAGTCGGAGCCCCAGCGAGCGGTGCGGCATCAGCTGGTCCTTTCACCCGAGAAGCCGGATTCTGGTCCTACTATGAGGTCCAATAAAATGGGATGCGTGCGAATGTGAGTGCAGAAAGTGGCTCTTGAGATATTCAAATGTTTTGTTTTGCTTTTTTCCCCTCCCTCCCTTTAGATCTGTAATTTCCTGAAGGGCGCCACCGTTCAGTGGATCGATGACCAGAAAGTTCCATATGCCAGCAAAAACAATGAGTGGGTGGGATTTGATAACCAGAAAAGTTATGAGACTAAGGTAGATGAAACCCTCACACCGCACAAATGGTGTACCCAATACTTAACATGGTGAAAAACTGCTTGTCCAATTTCTTCGATCAAAAAGGTCCAATACATGAAGGACATGAAATTTGGTGGCGCCTTTGTGTGGGCACTGGATCTGGATGATTTCAGAGGAGAGTTCTGCCGACAGGGCGCCCATCCCTTGCTGGCCCATCTGCAAAAACTGATGGCTGGTATGTTTTGAAAGACAAGAAATGATCACTTTGGTCTTTTCAAGTTCCTATTTCTTAGCCCGGTTCCAAAGCCTGTTATTTCTACCTCTTCCAGACATCCCACCAATCCCACCAACCACAACACAGAAACCGAGCGCAACTACCACAAGACCGGTCACGACGACAAGCTCCAAACCCGTAACAACCACGAGACCAGTCATTCCCACCACCTCCAAACCCGTAACAAGTACTGCCGCACCAGCCTCAACGACAACCCACCGACCGAGTAGCACCACCGCCGCTCCATCGACCAAGACCACAATTCCCATCCCAGGACGTGGCTTCTGCAAAGATAAGCCCGATGGCACCTACGCCAACCCAAATGACAGAAGCAGTTTCTATGTGTGCGCAGGGGGCAGAACCTACCCCAGGAAGTGCGGTGTTGGCACTGTCTTTGATGACAGCTGCAAGTGCTGTATATGGCCCTAAAAGTTCAGACCTGTCATCAGATCTCAGTATTCAGTCAAAACACATTTTTTTTGTGCAAAGATTGTAAAACTGTAAACGTGCTTGAACAGCATTAAGTTGTAGTTTTGTTGTGCATATGTTCATGTGTGTGTGTGTGTGTGCGTTTGTTTTATCTGTTTGCAGAGAGTTTGAATTTCAGTGGTCCGATGAAATGTTCACAAAAGTACATTGAGCAATAAAAAAAGCCATATTTAATGCTTTGTCTTTGATTGGACTCCTTTGCATGTTGGAGATGGTCTTGCATAAATATAAAATGAGGAATCATTTTTGTGGTCGTTTTGGGTTTGTTCTTCGGGCTGTAGACATTTCCAAAGAAATAAAATCAAGAAAAGTCACAATGCGTATGAAGAGATTTCCATTTCATTGCGGTTTTTGACTTTTTTTTTTTTTTTGTTACTGCCGTTAGACCACCCAATAACAATGGTTTTGTGAGATATTACCAATTTTTTTCTGAATGCTTAAACCAGGGGTCGGCAACCCAAAATGTTGAAAGAGCCATATCGGACCAAAAAAAAAAACAAAAAACAAATATGTCTGGAGCCGCCAAAAAAAAAAAAAAAAAAAGCCTTATAATGAAGGCAACACATGCTGTATGTATCTATACGAGCTATATTAGCCTGCTATCAACATGACTAAGTTGGCTACAAATACACAACGAGCATTCGTGATGAAAAGTTTTTTTTTTCCCCTGCAGTTCAAACTTTTTTGACGGAAGGTCTACTTTTCGAACAATCAACCTCCCGCGATCGACCCGTTCCCGCATACACACACACTTACACACGCATGCCGTAATGAGCAACAGCCAGAACGGCCGCTACAATGAACGAGGCACGAGACGCACTTTCGCAGCGTGCTAACTATCGTAGCTCACGTGTACCGTGTAAAACTGCTTCTCTTGGCCGCCCAGATTCCCATTCTTAGCAAGTCCCCTCGGTGAATTGTACTTGAAAGGAGCTGTTTTTTTGGTTTGTATTTTTTTTTTAAAGAACAGCCCTTTGACTGACATCCCGCTCTGCTAATAGAAACGTGTGTCGCAGGCTAGGACGCAAATATTCGTTGACGAAATGTTGACATTTAATATTTATTCCGACACTTTTTTACAGCATCGGAAAACGTTAATAATGTTTGTGTCATGTTTGTCCTCTGACAGAAACCATTGTGTAATACAGTGAAACTCCTCTACAACGAAACCTACATGGGCGAAAATACCCCCTAGTGTGAAAAAAAAATCTTCATGCACTAATGTGTGTGTGTGTGTTTACATCCGAGATCAAATTTGCTACAGTGAAAAACCCCCTGTTGTGAAAAATTTCTTGCTGCAAACACGATTTCGTTGTAGAGGAGTTTTTCAAAGAACAATACTCAATTGTGTGCAGAACAACAACAAAAATGCTTTCAAGTTATCGCCAAGACAACTGAGTGTTGAATGAAAAACAAGTGGGCAGCAACCGAACATTATGATGGTCAATGGTCAGAGTCTCTGATCAATTGCAGTCCAAGATAATGTAATCAAAGCTATGAATCACTTACAAACGGTCTAATCTTGTTTTGTCATGTTTACCAGTCTGTGTTCATGTGCCAAGGTTGTAATCATGGCGTGGTTACAAATTGGAATGTTACTTTTTATATAACGCCATTTCGGTCACTTCAAATCGGGAACTGGATTCAGGATCGGCTTTCCATCGATATTTCACATTTTTGATTCGGTGAGTGTGAACAATTTGTATTTTGAATGGCTCAACATTTATGCGACAGTGAAGCTAGAGAGATTTTTAGTCTTAAGTCTTGATGTCAGACCAGACGTGCAGTGAGGGTTGGTTGGGGGAGGCACTGACTGAAATGAAATCCTCCATTTTCAGGGCGAGAAATGACGGCTTGTCGCATCGCATGGCGATTTTTACTAGAAAATGGTCCAAAATAGATGAAGAACGACACCAAAATCATAGTCCAGCGGACAAATATGAATACTTGTGATGACAGGGGAGGCACAGCCTCACCTGCCTCCCCTGACTGCACGCCACTGTGTCAGACACACAAACACATATTTGGCAGCGTTGTGCTTGGCTTACTTTGCTGCTTCAATTTGGATTTTTTTTGTGATGCCATCCATCCGCCCATCCATCCATCCATGGTGTCGCAGGGGTAATGGCTTAAACAGGGAAGCCCAGTGAAACTCCTCTACAACGAAATCATGTTTGCAGCAAGACATTTTTCACAACAGGGGGCTTTTCACTGTAGCAAATTTGAAACAGGAAAGTGTGAATGGTGTGAATGCATGAAGATTTTTTCACACTAGGGGGTATTTTCACCCATGTAGATTTCGTTGTAGAGGAGTTTCACTGTATACGAAATACGTTCACACGGAAATACGATATACATTCACACGAAATACGATATACGATAGACAGTCAAAAAAAGGTGCTTCTCCATGCCTTGCTGTCTTCCTAATGAAGCTTGCATAAAGCTGGCCTTTTAACAGACTGAAGACAGGACAACTAATGGAGCCCAGATACTTCGATACTCCCAACAAATTTGTTCTCAGTAAAATATCAATCAAATATCAAATATAAGCCAAACTGCTTGCATCTATTCAATTCAAATGATTCAAATATCTTAATATGTAATTAATCACATTTTCTTTATGGCTCTAACATTGGGGATCGGGCCGGCAAGGTCGGCCACCACCCAACTCGTCAACAAAGGTCAATGTTGTCAACATCACAAAATACAGTACAGTCTGTATTCCATATGTGTGTGTGTGTGTGTGTGTGTGTGTGTGTGTGTGTGTGTTTGTTGTTGTTTGTCACGACTAAATGGAGTCATGTCAACTCATACATTAAAAATGCTGAAGCAGCAATGTCACTGAAAGCAACGAATCAAATGGCAAAACCTTTCATCAAGGCAATAAAATGAAACACAGGACCGCAGACACCGGCGGCCATTCTTGCTCGTCCCTTACATAACAATATCGAATGGTCACTGACACAATTTATTTGTAGATTATCTGTGAGGTGAGGTGTGAGAGAGTTGTATAGCTGGTAAATTATTGTCAACATGGACTTAACACCTGCCCGTTCTTATCAAAATATGTCTTAATATTAATGACCTTTACAACGTATGTGATAAACAGCTGACTCGACCCCTTCTCTCGACTATATAAGGACCCAGCTTTGCTGCAGTTCTTTGGGTCTCTCATCTGGTCCCAAGGTGAGTCTATGGAGGAAAATAACCTTTGGGTGACTTTCCTTTTCTCTAAGTGTGATCGCGTGGTTGTCTGAAATAACAGCTTTTTGTCTTATCTTCATGTTTTTTTTTTTACAGTAACACAGTCAAGTTGTGTGCAATCCAAAAAAATTAAATCAAGATGACCAGGTTGACGATACTTGCAGGTATGACAATCCTTTTATTTATACACATTTATACGTACATCCACTCCCAATACATCCAGACAGTATACACACTCTTACCTTTTTATGTATAAAATGATCAATATTTGTCTCTGTCATCATTAGGCTTGTGTCTGGTGCTATGCCAACTGGGTAAGTTGTCAAGCAACACCTTTTCATTTCATTCATGTCAAATTCATTCCAAATCGTTCCCTTTGTTCATTGTGTTTGTGTTTCTCTTCTTCCGAATAGGATGTGCCACCAAAATGGTGTGCTACTTCACCAACTGGTCCCAGTATAGGCCTGGCGAGGGGAAATACATGCCACAAAATGTGGACCCCTTCCTGTGCACCACCCTCATCTATGCCTTCTCGATCATCAACCAAAACAACGAGCTGGTTACGTATGAGTGGAATGACGACGTTCTGTACAAGTCTTTCAACAACCTGAAGACCAAGTAAGTGGCCAGTCTTAAAATGCTGTTTGAACTCCAAAGTCAATCCAAGCTATTTTAGACTCTGAAATAAATATGTGATGACAATGACTCGAAAAATTTTTTTTACTACTTCCTGTCATTTGAGCTTAACCCTCATGCAGTATTTTTAAGCGGCTGCACGAAGGGTATTACGTCCTCGAGGATTGCCCCAAAAATGTCCCTTTTCCAATGTGCAACAACTTTTTTCACTTTGAATTTTTTTTCACTTTCAAGCCCTCAAAATGTTGAGTGGGAATTGGCCAAGACATCGATATACATCCTATGCAAAATGTCAGCTTCGTGGAGTTATTTTTCCACTGTTTTGTCTGTGGTGTCAGTCCAAAATCGTCCAAAGTGACCGAAATGTCCAATTTTGGGATCATTACTGCATGGGGGTTAATGATGACGATGAGTTTTTTTTTCTTCTTTTACGTTTTTATTTTTTTACTTTCCACATTTCTGTGATCTGTTTATATATTCGCGAAGCAAACAAATAAACCAACCTTGCTATTTGCAGGAACCCTCATCTGAAGACTCTTCTGGCTGTTGGCGGATGGAACTTTGGTTCACAACAGTGAGTTACATTTTAACCTTGGACATTGCATTGCATCGCTTGAACTGATACCATTTTGGTCATGTGTTCATTGTCAGTTGAGACAAGCGAGTTACTGTACTCATGATTCAATGGGCGAATATTCAACCACGAATTGAGTCCATAGATTATGATATGTTAGACCGATGATATTTAAAAAAAAATGTCTTTCTCCATCCATCCTTCCATGCACTCTCCAATGTGCTGATCCTTGTGAAGGTCTCGGGCATGCTGGAGCCTATCCCAGCCGTCATCGGGCAGTCGTAGTCGTGCACCCTGAACTGGCTGCTAGCTAATGGCAGGGCACACATAGACGAACATCCGTCCGCGCTCACACTCACACAATTTTGAGTGCTCCATTAACCTGCCATGCATATTCTTCGAATGTGGGGGGGGAAAGCGGAGTACTCGGAGAAAACTGTGTAAATCCAAAAGTCCGGGTCGAAATATCTGTGACGCATCTATTCACGATGGTGTGTAAAAGGCTTTCGTAACCTTTCCTGCAGGTTTTCTATCATGGTATCCAACCCAACCAACCGTCAGAAGTTCATCCAGTCATCCATCAAATTCCTGAGGACTCATGGTTTTGATGGTCTGGATTTGGACTGGGAGTACCCCGGAGCTCGTGGGAGCCCCCCACACGACAAGCAGAGGTTCACTTTGCTCTGCAGGGTGGGCGCACACTGTATATATATCTGGACATGTTCAGCTGAATTTAAGGCTGACATTTGATCTAAGATGGATCCAGTTACTTCCATTCAGTTTGGGTGTACTTTGACAGGAACTTGTCCAAGCCTATGCTGCCGAGGCCAAGGCCACTGGTAATCCTCAGCTCATGTTGACTGCGGCGGTGTCTGCTGGAAAGGGTACCATTGATGGAGGATATGAAATTGCTGAGATCGCCAAGTAAGTGCGTTCATTTAGTTCTTCTCGTTGCAAAAATAAACCCACGTGAGCTTCACTCGGTTTTGTCCCTAAATCAGGGAATTGGACTTCATCAATGTGATGACCTACGACTTTCATGGAACTTGGGAGCGGTTCACTGGTCACAACAGCCCTCTGTTCCGCGGCTCTCAGGACTTTGGCGACCTCATCTACTTCAACACCGTAAGCCACAAGAAATTACTCGGGGGGGAGGTATGATCCAATTTTCAAAAACAAGATCTGAACCATTTTCCGTTTCCTATTTAGGACTATGCAATGAAGTACTGGCGAGACAACGGCACCCCGGTGGAGAAACTGAGGATGGGTTTCGCTGCCTACGGTCGTACTTTCCGTCTGACATCAGCAACCGCCGGAGTTGGAGCCCCAGCTAGCGGACCTGCATCAGCTGGTCCATTCACCCGAGAAGCTGGATTCTGGTCCTACTATGAGGTACTACAAGTACTTCCGCATTTGAAATACGTCGTCCGATTCAGAACACTACATGTCTAAGAAACGACTCTAAGCTGACTTTGTTGTCTGTGGTTCAGATCTGCGGCTTCCTCAAGGGCACTACCATTCAATGGATCGATGACCAGAAGGTTCCTTATGCCACAAAAAACAACGAGTGGGTGGGATTTGACAACAGGGAAAGCTATGAGACCAAAGTAGGTTGCAATTAACTGGAAATATTTGACCTGCCTGCGCTCCAGACCCGATTGACATGTTCTATTTTGATCCTTTTAGGTGCGTTACCTCCAGGAGCAGAGGTATGGCGGTGCTTTTGTGTGGGCCCTTGATTTGGATGACTTTGCCGGCCGATTCTGTGGAGCGGGCAACCACCCTCTTCTGTCTCACCTACGCAAACTTCTCAATATCGGTACAGTGAAATGTTTTGGGCTGCCCCGAGAAACCAATCCACTCGCAATTCCTTTCACTTCAATCGCTGACATGCCTGATTTCATTCCGTGTCATTCAGAGTTGCCCCCACTGCCTCCCACCACCACCCCGAAACCTGGCGCTAGCACCACCACGCGCCCAACCACAACCACCACGGTCACAACCCATGCCCCCGGGTCCGGCTTCTGCAACGGGAAACCCGACGGCCTGTATCCCCACCCGGATGACAGAAACAGCTTCTACATGTGTGCCGGTGGCATCACCCACGTGAGGAATTGCGGAAGTGGATCCGTCTACGATGATGGCTGCAAGTGCTGCGTATGGCCATGAGCAACCTTTGGAGAAAATGTATAGAACAACTGACACAAACATCGATTAAACCTTATCAAGCAACAGTTGTGTGTACAATCATTTAGATGTGCATTTTGTTCCAGTATGAAGAATTACTTTATCACTATAACATGTTCTTATGAAATACGGTGATCCCTCGCTATTTCGCGGTTTTGTTTGTCGCGGCTTTGGTGCATCGCGGATTTTTTCAAACATATAAAAAAACGATTTTTTTTTTTTGAAGTCTACAAAAAATATAATATATACCTTCCAAAGAGCAGTATGAATAGGACGCAGTGTTTCCATTATTTATTTATTTAAATCGGAGAGTTGTTCTCACGTAATAACATTCAAACGGGTCCCAAAAAAAATAAAAAAAATAATCATTTAAACCTTGAAAGTAAAGTTAAAAATTAAAACCCTGATATTTTGTGCATTTGCACGTTTACGGCACATTATTTAGTGGTGTAGCTGTCAGGTAGCTAACAATGGATCAGTCAGATTTTAATTGATATATTGGTATAAAATTCAGAGAAAAGAGATCATAAAAGATAATTGTTGAAATAAATGGCTAAATAATCTGCAGTTTATGTACTGTGTATACTTACACAAAAAACAAGTGAGAGGTCTTCTTTTGGGCGAATATCGCAATGCATGTTGTGGTGATGTGGAGATCAATCAAAACATTTATTGTTTTGACAAGACTCTTTGTCTTTTAAATTTGAACGTCATATAAAGCAAAAACAGGAAACCACATTCTGGAAAAACCAAATGTCGTACCGTATAAGCAAGTTACCATGAAATAAGAACATGACCATCAAGAAGTTCTTTTGACTTTGTTCATTGACAACAAAAATGTAAACATGGAGTAAATATTGTACAAATGACCGACTTCCTCTACTCATTTTGGAAATACTATACAGGGGGGAGTTCCTTTCGTTTAGAAGGCCATGGTCTTCTAAACGCTCATAGAGTCAAGTCATGATTACAGTCAACATTTGGATTAAAAATACAGCCATAGTTATAAAATAAAAACATGGAAAAACTAAGTCGGGCGGTAACTGAGTGTGCCATCTTAGGGCGCTGCGGAAATAGGTCATTGCGCCGTCTGTCACTTCAAAAACGTGGCGGTAAACCGGGTAGAGCAGATCAACTCAGTCTCACACACACACACACACACACACACACACACACACAAAAATCCAAAAAAAGAATTCATATCTCGTCTGTTTCTCCATCAGTACTTTATGCCCTCATGAAATGGGACAGACATCGGTTTCAAAGACATGACGTTATTTAACCATCATGGCGTCTCTGCCCCCCCGGAGAGCACAAAAAGAGGTCGGATGATCGCTAACGGTTCAAACTGAGAATCACACCCTGTTTTGGTTTTTCTTCAACCTGTTGCATAGAACGTGCTTCGTATAATGTTCCCTTGCATATCCTGGCGTGTCCATCCAATAGCAAGCTTTTTTTTATTTTTCCACGTGACCGCTTTCGGATAGAGTGTCCAGAATGATTTCAATGAGATGGAAAAAAAGAGTCGGTGAACTGTGACAGCAGAGCAGCGGACGACGCATCAAAAGAGAAGAAGGGGCGCAGGAGTGGCTGAGAAGATATGCAGAAGCGCACACGTACACGTGTGTTTATATACAAAAACAGAAGAAGGTGACGGCAAAAAAAAAAAAAAACGATGTCAAAATCACAGTTGTAACACCGCCTTGTTGTTATTTGAACAAAAATGTGATTCCAAAAATATGAATGAAATCCATAAAACGCAACAAATCCAACAAATCGCAACAAAGATCAGTGGAAATCGATATGTTTTCAAGAGTGTCTGTGCGGTAATGCGGTTGAGCCAAAGGGCACGGACGGACGGGCGAGGCGGTTATTGCAGTTGAACAGCGTTTAGCCTCTGAGGTGAGTTCCACCTCCTCCTCCTCCTCCTTCTCCTCCTCCTCCAGCTCATTTCGATCCAACGCAAAGCGTCAAACAGAGCAACGTCCTTCGCAGAAGCGGCTAGCGTAGCAGAGGGGGAACAAGGTTGTGGAATGTCAAAACAATCAGTTTGCGCCAGCCGGGTTTTGGGGGGGGGGGGGGGGCTTCAAGCATAGGCAGTAACGTTGACATTAGAGGAGATAGTGCAAACCAGAAGAAATGACAGAGACGTGATCAAATGATCTCATTGCCTGCTGATGCAGTGTCAAACTTAAAGGAAAAAAAAGAAAAGCCACGCAGGTGCAAAACCCTTCAATCGGAGGACATTAAGACGAAAAAAATAAATATCCATTTGTATTTTATATCCGTGTAAAAAAAGTAATCAGGTGTTTTAATTTAACCAAGAGTCTGGCAAAAAAAAAAAAAGGCCTCAAAAAGTCCAATCCCAGTTCTTTGACGGCTTACAAAGTTGGAGGCTTCCTTCGAGCACTCCGGGGAGTGGAAGCAACCTCCTCAGTCCAGTTCTGGCCCTCACACCAGTGATTCTCGACTTTGCGCCTCCTCGGATTGATCAGACAACGATGACAAGGTCCGACTGATGTCCAGAGGCCCAAAGCCGATCTCCTTGGTGCGGGCGAGGCCGACGAGGGCTTCGTACAGGAACCGGTACTGATCCTGGTGGGCAGTTCACAAACAGATATTGCTGGTGGGTGATGAGGAGGGGCAAGGGGGGGGGGGTGGGGGCAAGAGAAGTAAGACATTGAGAAAAAACATGTTGGAGCAAAATGGAACTCGTGAAGACACTTTCAGCAACCTTGTCGTGCAACAGTAAACACTTTCAACTGTCATTGAATGAAATAAAAAAGAAAAGATTCACCGAAAAAGATTTGGTTGACGATTTCACAGAAGACTGAGCAATAAGGAAGCTTTTTTTTTTTTTTTTTTGTGTGTGCCTTTTGCATCATCACCCAAGCAAAGAAGGCCTGACTGGTGTTCAAAATTGACATGAACTTATTTAAAGCCAAAATGTAAAATGACATTTGCAAAAATTATGTTATTTAATGCCATCTAGTAAAATATATATATATATTTTTTTTTAATCCAAAAAATGACCAAAAAAAGCGCTTCACGCAGCTCCTCAGTATTAGCCTCAAAGCTTTGGAAATCATGTCAGCATGAGAAATCACCACTAGATGGCAGGAGTGGCTTTGATCAGATCACAGACGCATGCCCACGTGGGTGTGCCCCTGTGTGTGTATTATTATTATTATTATTATTATAATTATTATTATTATATGGCTGCTGCGAGCCCATAGGAGCATTAACACCATTCCCACTTTCCTGTTTCAAATTTGCTACAGTGAAAAAACCCCTGTTGTGAAAAAATTCTTGCTGCAAACATGATTTCGTCATATAGTTCATTGGAGGGGTCAACCTAAAGTCAAGGGCCAGACTCACCATGTCTGTGAAGACCCCTGGCCTCATGAGGTTGATCATCTTGGCCACTTGATAGACATCGACGACCCCTTCACTTTCCAGTTGCTGAGACAGTGTGGTGAGAGCACACAGCAAACCTGCCGATACTGCTCCAAACCTGACGACCGTGCACACAATACTGGGGGGTAAGCATTGGTCTCCAACAGTATTTCCCAACTGCATTTTTACTTCTAACTGAAACATGAAACACAGTTGCAAATCAATTTCTGTCACAGTCCCATCATACTCAGTGGGTGTGAACCGGGTGGGACCACGATGATAGCCGTAGAGACAGGTTTTAACAAAGGCAAATGCTACCCTGTGGTTGTGTTGTGGCATTTGCACTCGTTTTGACCAGAACTGAAATTTGTTGGTCATCCGTGGCATAAAAAACTCGAAATTTTTGGTTGAAAACCGAGACGTTCGAGAACCGAGACGTTCGAAAACCGAGGTTTGACTGTATATACAGCATAAAGAAATGACTTTTTGGCATTTTGTTATTTTAATAATGTAATAAAATTAAGTCCATTTGGGATTTACTTGGTCAGTTTACTTTTTTTTTTTATCTTATTTTTAAAACATTGAAGTCGAGCGACGATAAAAAGGGAAAACGGTTCCTGGTGGCACTGTTAAGCCACCGTTCATCTGCAGCTCAGCCAGGGAAGAAAGCCACTCGCAGTTCCGTTATCTCCCGCGTTTTAAGATCCGTTAGCGAGTGAAAGCAGATGAGGATGACAGCTGAGACTAGTGTGAGGCTCCCTGGAGGACAGCGGGTGGCCTGAGCCATGGGAGAGGACTCTTCCTCTTTTAACGACACGGTCGACAGAGTTGCAGAGAGGAACGCTAACAGCTCACGGCCGGCTAAGTAATAAGCATGAAGTCAATTAGGGTGAGCTTTCACTGACAGTTTGTGAGGCGGCTACAAGCTGACTTGCACCATAGGAAGTGGCTGAAGCATTCAATTAGTCACTTCTCCTCCTAAAGGCGCGAGATGTACTTCATTATTTGTCATACATAAACATGAGCAGAGTGGTGTCAAGAACAGCAATGCTATGAACAATTTCATTCTGTCTAATTGGGCAATTTGCTCAGGCGTCTTCCGGGGGGGGGGGGGAGGGGGGAATCAAGGGATGCCACTTAATAAAGATGGTGACAATTTGTAGAGTTGCTTTTTTCATTGGTGTTGACAGTGCCTGAGAGCTAGACCCTGGTACCGTTGAAGCACTGCCCTGAATCCGTTGGCCAATGGAACAATACGCTCTGCTGAGCTTCTTAAGTCTCTGGATCTACCGTTGAAATTGCCGATACAGTGAAACTCCTCTACAACGAAATCTACGTGGGTGAAAATACCCCCTAGTGTGAAAAAAGTCTTGCTGCAAACATGATTTCGTTGTAGAGGAGTTTCACTGTACTAAGGTGTGTGTGAAAATGTGTGTGTGTGTGTGTGTGTGTTTTGTTTTTGTTTTAAATACAGTGAAACTCCTCTCCAATGAAATCTACATGGGTGAAAATACCCCCTAGTGTGAAAAATCTTCATGCATTAATGTGTGTGTGTGTGTGTGTGTGTGTGTAAGTGTGTGTGTAAGTGTGTTTACATCCGAGATCAAATTTGCTACAGTGAAAAACCCCCTGTTGTGAAAAATGTCTTGCTGCAAACACGATTTCATTGTAGAGGAGTTTCACTGTACAAATATAGCACGGATGCTAAAACGTTAGCCAAAAAACATCTGAATTCTGAAAATGTATTCAGCAAACGTCTTCCTGTGTGGGAAATCGTCTTTTTTTTTTTTTTTAAATGAACATGTATACAAATTTGACAGTTGAAAGGATGGCAGAATGAAGAGGAGCGGTGAGAGACTGACTCATCATGGATGATGGTTGGTCCGTCACGGATGGCTGCCTCTTCCTTGATGATGTCGATAAGTTCAAAAGTGCTGCTGATGGGCACGTCGGGATTGGGCCACCTGGGGCACTGAAAGTGTCGCACTTCTAATACGTAATCATCCTGGTAGTCAGACAACAAGAGAGAAGGAAATGCGTTAATGGACTACCAGCAAGCCCTGGTTCTCATATCCAATCCACCTGCTTACACTTTTTAAATATTTAACATCCAGAGGAGTTTTGTTATTTTTCCATGACTGCATGTTTTTGAGACGCACGCTATTTGCCCAGATTTCCGAGGAGTGAAAGAACAACACCTTGTAAACAAAATAAATGAGCAGGAAATAAGTCACAGTTGGCGGTGGTGCACCGTTGTAACGTGTTTGATTTAACCTCCGCAGCATACTGTCGCTACAAAACTGCTTTCCTCCCACGCGCAACGAAAACAACTCATAAACAGCTTTGCAAACATAACTTGCAGAACATGGTAAATCATACTGCGGTATAATTTGGTATTTTCATACATTGTATAATTTGATCAATAACGGTAAAGAATTGAGAGTAAAAAAAAAGAGCCTTTACATACTGCTCTGGTTTTTAATGTGCAAATATGCTAACCTTGCTGAAACAGACATGAGACAAATCACTCCGGTTCCCAATTTATGAATATTTTAGCGCTTGCTTGTGATCCGATGCGCGCAATCAACCTGTGTAGCTTCCAGGATGAAGTCATGGATGCTGATGTGTTCCTCACTGGACAAGCAGAGTATGTCTTGGTTGATGAGGGTGACAGTGAAGGCTTCACAGATCATGGCCTCCTCGCGACTGGGCCAATACACAAACTCATCCTCTGCCTGAAGAAGTAAAAAAAATCACAATGTTTTTGTCTTGTTCTACTCCCCCATTCAATTTTCGTACTTCAAGCTGAATACATAGGGTACTGAATGAAGGTATCAACCTTTTTTCTTGTTTTTTAATGTCATATACGTTTCACAGAAAACGATAACATCTCGTGTCCGCTTTAAGGGTTCAAGCAGTAAGGTTTCATTTATATTGTACCATTCTACCTCAAAATGTGTTTCTCTGCAGATAAAGGTATCTTGAACGGTACCTTGAGTTGATCAACCATAGGCCTGAAGCAGACGAGCTGCGCACACGCCTCAGTTTTGCATCACAAAACACGTGTAATGGTTGTCGATGGATGTTGATGTGCGTGTCATGCATCTTACCAGTCCATGGTTGGCAGGCAACATGACAATGATTTGTGCATTATGGTCCCAGATCATTCTCCAGAAATCTTTTGTGGTGTGGGGCAGAGGATGTTGGGTAATGATGAATTCATTACTACGGTAGTAACTCTGCAGGAGGCGGGGGGAAAAAAAATAAATAAATCTGAGCTAAGCAGAACTAATGCACATCCGTGAATACACACAAAATGAAACACAAATAAGACTCATTTGTAGGGAAGTTGCGTTTCAAAGACATTTCTATACAACGGCATTCCGTTATTATTTTTCAATACAACAATGTACTATTTTCCTCTTGCTAAAATTTTTCAGTACAGGGATACACATTTCTCACAAATACACAAAGTTTAAGTGTGAGGACATGAATTCACATTGGTGCATTGTGTGAACGGAGAGATTGGGAAGAACAGGAAGGAAGTACTGACCATGATGTAAGAGGCGTTAATGTAATCGCTGCCCTTGATGCCAGGCAAAGGGGCTAACCTCACCCTTGCTTGCTCCGCTGTTCAATTAGACAGAAATGGAATAAGCCATAAACAGACCGGCAAAACTTGAGTCTGATCTCGTCAATAGGAATAAACTTTGTTGAGTGGGACACCTTGGAGCATTTTCACATCATGTAAATGCTTATCGACAAAGTACACACACTGGTGCATATACCTGATCATTCTTTTAGGATTTGTATTCCTGCTTCAGGCAATAATTGGAATATTTGGGAACCAAAATCCGAGACTTACATGGGACGACTGAGGAAATGCGATTTTTCTCTTTGTTGCACTCCTTCTGAGAACTGAAGCACTCCATGAATCTGGCATTGCACTGGGTAACCAACTGAAAACATAATGGAAGATGGGGGGCATTGCCATTTGAGAATTTTCAACCAACAATGCAAAATAACATGCAGGGGAGAACCCTGAAGGCAAGGGTGTCAAACTCATTTCACATTGTGGGCCACATACGGCCCCTGTAGATGTCAAGTGGGCCAGTGCCATCACCTTAAACTGTTTTTCCACACGTGTCCGACCGCCGTGTCCTGGTGTCTTGATGGTGCTTGTGTAGTGATGAAGGTTGCTGGCTGCCACCTCAGTCTCCTTGCCCAAGATGGCTTCCACCAAGGCATCGTGAATGAATACATATTGCTCCTGAATCAACCAAGCAAAATGTGTCGTATCACATTGCATTGTCAAACAATGACATTCATTATCTCGACTTGCAAAATACACTATCTTGATGTAAAACTACAGTCGATGGCTGAACAACAACTACAGTGGTGCCTCTACTTAAGCAAATTTTGTAAGTCGAGACGCTTTTTCATGTAAATGCCCTAATCCGTTCCAAGCCCCCCCAAAATGCAGACATAAATCTTTTCTAAAGCATAAAAATGCATCAAAATATGAAACAAATACATGTTACAATTAGAATACTGCGCAATGAGAGTTGTGCATAATGTAAAAAAACAAAGAATAGAGTAAAAAATAAAAATAACAGCCCGATATTACGTAGTTCTCACCAAACACGTCTGCTTTTTGAAAAAAATTCTTTATTGAACAATACAAAAACGTCTGCTCACAATGGACGCTACTGTAGCGAGTAAGCCGAAAGGAGTGAAGAGACGCATTCGAGTGCGCTCAGTTAGTTCGAGAACCGAAATTTGTTCGTCATCCGAGGCATAAAAAACTCGAAATTTTCCAGACGTTCGAAAACCGAGGTTTGACTGTACTCTGAATATAAAGTACACCTTCCAACACTTAAAATATGCTGTTTGAAATGAAAACAAGAGCTAGAATAGAACTGTTGATGGATTTAAATGCAACATATGGCAAATCCACTTTCAACAATATGAATGAATTTTTGTCCAAAGACATATTACGCCACAATTCTTGCACATTTTTTTTCCCCAAACAAAGAGACATACAAACCTCCGTCTGTACTAAGTAGTTGCGCTGAGCACGTATGTGTTTGAGAAAGCCCAGTACGTTAACAGTGCGCCTCTCCTTGATCTGCTTCAACATGCTGTCAATAAGGATGTACGTCCCCGTGCGACCCACGCCCGCACTGCAAAACAATACCAAGCAGAGGAGAGCAAGAGTACAAAGGCAGGACAATTGTTCCAAGGTGTGTCTCATTTGCAATGTCAATTGCTAAGTGGAAAAACAAACAAACAAAGTGACTGATTTTGTAATTGTCCAAAACACAACGTGTCCATCGGCCGTTACCTGCAATGGACAATCATGGGCCCCATATCGGGCGTTTGGGCGGCTGAGGACCGGCGAACAAAGGTGAGGACAGGCAAGGTGTATTCAGGAACCCCCATGTCGGGCCACTGTGTATAATGATACTGCAGCACGTTCCACTCACTCCGGGCCCGTGTCTTTGTATGTCCCTTTCCACCCTGGATGGTGGAAAACAAAAGAAGAGAAGACCAAATAAGCTTTCGCTGAAGACAAATGAGTAGGAATGGCTACAGAGTACCGGGACTTCAATTGGTCCCGGGGCTTAATTTTCAAAACCTGCAGGAATCGATAAAGCTCCGCATTCAACGGTTGCCTTAACGCTCTTGGGAAATTACTCAAATGAAGTTTTGATCAATTTCAGCGATATGAACATTATTTTGCACCCACTACCGCTCTGAATGCGCATTGCATTGCGCAATCATCACAAACTGAGTTGATACATGCAACTGGCTCGGGGCTGCTTGTTTATATATTTGTAAATCGGACACTAAAGGAGTCGGCGCCTCACCAACCATGAACCTCACCGCACGCCACTGCATGATACGTAGTATTCATTAACATCAATTTTACGAATAACCCTCTCATTTTTAGATTTTGTGGGATTTCTTTTTGCGTCTCAATGGTGGCACCGTTCCAGCCCCGCCTACCCGAGGTTTTCGAAGCCGCACCCCAAACGTTTCTCCGGCTAGCGAGCGCACGCCGCTAAGTAAGCGGCTTTGAAGGCTGCGAGGAGTGAGGCGTGCACTCACGCAGCACAAGCCGGCGTAATTTACGTCGGGTTAGCTCTGTTGCTATGAACTGCAGGCATGACAAATCCATTTTCACTCAAGGCAACAATTATACTCATGTCAACGTTTGGTTATTCTTGGTCATGCCTGGAGAAAACTGCACAGAGTAGGGTCAAGTGTTCATATGAACTCATTCACTCCCAAAGACGTTTTTAAACGTCTTTTCAGACTTGGTCCAGAATTGGCTGGTACTGAATGAGTTAC